>JAWWEW010000165.1:20565324-20596765 GCA_035583185.1 Anabacerthia variegaticeps | reverse complement strand
TTTTGTTTGGTTTGAGGATTTTGGGTTGTTTGTTTGTTTTTGTTTGGTTTGAGGATTTTGGGTTGTTTGTTTGTTTTAAATAGCACTGTTTTAGTTTGAAATACTGGCAAATTTAGCTTAAGAAAACCAAAAAATAAGATGAAGACTGAAAAACTAAATATCTTACCTTTCTCCAGCTAAACCTCTTGAAAAATTCTTGACTGTGTGTTTAAAATTCTTTTGAAGTAAGAAAAGTAAAGTATTATTAGGGAAAAAAATATTCTCCTTCAGTTCTTGAAGTTCCTCTGTAACAAGATGATCCGGTACTGTTGAAGGAGGTAGACTGAAACCCAAGGAAAGGAAATGGCTGCTTGAATCTGGAACGTGAAGCAGCTACTTATTACAGGGTTGACAAACATTAGTGCATTCATTTAGCAGTAGATAAAAAAAGGGCATGACATAATTTAGGCATAGTGATATCCTGAAGTACACATTTAAAACAATTTTCAAGTGTTAGTGTAAAACACTGATTTGGTATTTCATAATACAATGTTTGTGTGGGAAATTCTGACACTAAAAGGGTCTGCTGCTTCTAGCATGTAGCATCTAAATAAAATTGCAGATCAGAATTACTTGGTATTATTGCTTTTGGCCCTCTTGACAAACTGAAAATCAAAGTAAAAACAGCCTTGTCTCACCTTTTTCACTTCCCAGAAGTTTCTTATCTTTTCAGAACTTAAATCTAGACAAATTCCAACAGAAAAAAAAATTGCAAAATAAGAACCATTTATAATCTGAATCTGAAAAATACCTATGGTTTTTAAAGATTTGAGGTGTTGGGTTTTTTTAATTAACAGCTGATTTCCACATGACTACAACTCTTCTTTCCTCTCAAATTAAGAGTGTACAACTAAAAAAATAAAAATAAAAAAAATTACCAGATCTTCTCATGTCCATCCTCTTTCCTTCTCTTAACAAGAAAGTACTATAGTATTTAGTTACTCATCACGGAGGAATTGCTTAATATAAATCACCATACTTCCTATATTTAATATAATAAAGACATTTGTGTGTTAATTGACCCTATAGCAGTCTGCTTCCTGGCTTAAAAAAACAAAAAAAACAAAAAAAACCCAAAACAATACAGGTGTACAAGGTAAGCAGAAATAATTCTGCAATCATTTGGACATCTAATTATGGAATTTAAGTGAAAGGTTTTGAAGTAAGTAGAAATATTTTCTTTGTTCATCCTTTGATGTTGGCTTAAAATATCTTTCATCAAATACAAACTTATCTTGGTAGAACTTTTTTTAGGAGTCTATAAATATGTTTAATGCACAGAGACACAAAATGGGATCAAACTTTAAACACCTTATGATGAGCTTTTAGGAAATTTTAATAGAACATTCAGAAAAGTTGCAGCAAACTAATCTTTACTCTGACTTATGTTTGGGTCATAGATTCTGCAAAAATTGAATTCATTGGTAAACAAGAAATCTTAACTGTATGTTTCTGTAGTGCAAATTTTTGTCAGGAGATTCTTATCTGAAGATGAGACAACCATAGTGAGATGTCCCAGTTGCATGTGGAGTTTTGACAGCATATTTCTTTGGACTGTAGGACAAGAAAGTGCTATTAACATAAATGCTGTCATATGCTGCGCTGAATCTGTATTGACTCTGTTGATTGCTGACATCTCATTTTCTCCATCTCTCATGGGGAAGGGGAAGTGTTGTTGTCTTGAGTATTGAGCCTGTTTAAAAATAGCTTCTGAAATGATCATTTTGCAGTCTAACTTTTCTGGCAGATGTCATGGTTTGCTGTGGCTATGTTCCAGTGCCACAACTTATTCTAATACTGGATCTTCATATGCTAGCATTCAGATTCCATATATACCACTGTTATGCACTGCCGCTTTATTTAGAATTTTAGAAAAATAGAACCGTCAAATTGTTTTGGTTGTAAGGGACCTTTTAAAGATCATCTAATTTCACCCTCCCTGCTATGGGCAAGAACACCTTTCACTACATCAGGTAGGCTCTAAGCCTAGCCGTGAAGACCTCCAGAGATGGGGCATCCACAACTTATCTGGACAACCTGTTCCAGTGCCTCACAACCCTCACAGCAAATAATTTCTTCCTCATATCTAATTTAGATCTACTCTCAGTTTAAAGTCATTCCTCTTTGTACTGTCACTACATCCCCTTGTAAAAAGTCCATCTCCAGCTTTCTTGTAGGCTCCCCTACCATAACTTGTAAGTAATATTATGAAGTACTTTGAGGATATTGTTGCCAGCTCTAGAATTTATGCAATTACTGGTGGTGTATTCAGCAATGATGTTAGAAGGATTGTAGATAAGGGATTTAAGAAAAGGGTAAGTTCTTTTAAACTCAGGCTGACTTAAGGAAAAGTTTGTGAGACACAGAATAAATAAGGAATTGTGAAAAGTGAGAAAAGAATTGCTTCAAACCTTCAGGAATATGGTGTAGTTTACTGAACTGGACCAAATTATCCAACAAATATATTCAATAACTTGTCGTGACTAAGGACAAAACAAAATGTTTACAAGAAATGAGCTTCTTGAAGAATAACAGTTGGCTTAAATTGAGGAAACAAGTAAGGTGCTTCTAAAAACAGAAAACACAAACAAGAAGACAAGTTGTTGTCCCTAGCCTTCATGAGAGTCCCTCTTAATTGAAGGTATTGAAATTTAAGCTTCCTACTTGATTTCTTGGGAAGCCTAGATGTAAGCTTTGGTGCACCATCAATTATGGTAACTTTTATTCTTTATTTCAGGCTTTTAAAAAGTTTTGACCTTTCCTCTTGGTTAAGATGCAGACTCCAGTAAGCCATATCCATCATATTGTTTATTTGATCAAAGACCAAATTTGACCCTATAGGTTTCTCTGTGGTGCCCCTGTGAACCACAGTGCCAGAGGTGTTCTTAGTCAGAAGTTTGGCTTCCACTGGAGTCCAGACAAATTCAGTATTACAGTTGGGCAAAACTGATTCTCATCCTTTCTATCTAAGTTATCCATCCAGCATTACTGACAATGAAAAGGGAAAAAAAAAGAAATCAACACCATTTTTGCTTCAACCTCATTGCATTATCCCTTCAAGCTTTTACAGTACAATAACAATATCATAGCCATGCTGGGATTTTGTTATAGCTATTGATTTTTCTGTTTAAAGCCCTTGGTGTTTAATGGTGACAATACAAAACATGAAAATAGTTGTATATGAATAAGGTTTTGTCCTTGACGAAATTAATACATTATCTTGATTAATCGAATTTCTTTATGTTGTTTCACCGGACATCAGAACCTAAGAGAATAGGATGAAATCTGTTTAATTTCACAGGCAAACACAGTGCTAAATCAGAGATTAGGCCCCCAATGGTACTTAGATATGGTGAAAATAATCTCCCTGTAAAGTTGTAAGTTATTATGGGAAGTGCTGGTTACTTCTTTCCTGCCATCTATGAGAATTGTTTCATCAGGTTTTTGAACATGTCTTGCTATTGGCCAAAGCACATGTATATTTTTAGCAATTTGTTTGCTGTCTGTAAAGTATATTTACCAAGATTATTATTCTAGAATAACAGAAAATAGTAGAAAGGACTGTTTACAATAACTACACATATTTCGTGAGGCTTTTATACTCATTTCAACAGAATCATCTGAAGTGTTCCTTAGATGAAGAAATGACAACCAGACACCCAACTATTATCACGTCCCCATGATGAACACTGTCCTTTCACAACAAGCCAGGCTGGTATGCCAAGAAAGAATTTTCACCTTTTTAAACTATGAAACAACAACGTTACTGATATCTAATCTTACCTGCCTGGATTCTACCTCATCCTTCTGTGTACAGTCTGTAAAACATTTCAAACTGTCTTTCTTGTTTTCTGTCTTGCAGTTGTTTCTTGGAGATGGGAATAGGAACTATTTCTTCTCTCTAGAGTCAATCTCATTTTTAATGAACTCTAATGGGTTTCTTTGAACTCCAGAACTCCATCATTACTGCAGATATATAAATAGTAAAAAAAAAAAAAAATCCAGGACACTGATATTTAAGAATAGTGAGCTATGAGTAAACCAAGTAACCTAAAAGCAGCTTTGCTGTGACAGACTTTCAACAGCACACTTTGAACTTTCATAATTATGTGCAGTGCAGATGATTATAAATTCATAAATTGATACAAATCTATCTTACTCTATCAATAAACCTTTAAATAAGACTTATCTGCATGTTCTGGTGGAATAGAAACTGTTACAATTGAGTGTCTTCTTGTTGTTTTTCCCTGCATTGATGTAATTCATCTACTGTATGGTTCCTATCTGCCATTGCTAGACAAGAGTGTTCATAATTTTTTAAGAATTCATGGGGAAGGGTATAAAATTTCTTTATTTCCCTTCATAAATTAAAACAAAAACAAAACAAACCAAAAAATAATAATTAAAAAAAAAAAAAAAACAACCAACAAACAACTACACTCATTTACCAGAGGGGAAAAATTTAGTGACTCTTACATTCTCATGTGAGATTGCAGATGTGGGTCTATTGTTGTCAAGTGCTCGAAGAAGAGAGAGTAGTGTTGAGAAAATGGCATGAACATCTTATTTTGGAGATCAAATGCAGGAAACAAAGATACTCAGTATTAGCTGTGTAGGATGTCTGGACAAGGAATATTGAATAGGGCGGGAAAGAAGGATATACAGCTCACATACATCAAAAAGGGGGTCATGCTACAGGTTGTTCTAGAGACAACTGTAATTGCATTAGCGGTGCTGAGCTTGATGTTAAATGTCATGTT
The DNA here is from genome assembly GCA_035583185.1 of Anabacerthia variegaticeps. Taxonomy (NCBI): domain Eukaryota; kingdom Metazoa; phylum Chordata; class Aves; order Passeriformes; family Furnariidae; genus Anabacerthia; species Anabacerthia variegaticeps. The sequence continues at coordinate 20,591,966 of JAWWEW010000165.1, read as the reverse complement.
CAATTTCAGCTTATTTAAGGTGATGCCTCTGGCTGTAAGAGTGGTGAAAAGGCAGATGAATGTTTTATCTAATAATAACTGGGAGATCGATGGGAGTTTGGCCTAACACTGATGAAAGGGATAGAGAAAAATGTATCTACAATGTTGTGTTATTAAGCAGTATTTTCTATGTGAATCTTTAATTTAGTTTCTCTCTCTTTGCCCTTATCTTATTGTAACAGAAATATGTATTTTTCCAACTTGTTGTTTCCAGTCAAAAGATTCTTTCTGTGCGTGTTTCAGCAGAATTTAAATGTGGTCTGTATCACTGGACACTGCAAAACCAGTGCTAACATGTAATTTGACACCTATTAGCTTTTTTTTTTTTTTCATTGGCTTATGGATTTTAACCACTCCAGATTTTTTCTTTTTTTTTTAAAGTATTATTTTCTTTAATAGGTCCAAGACAGAAACAACTGTAATACTCTCATTTTCCAATTAACATTGAAAATGAATAGTGGACTAGATAACATACATGTACAGCAGATGTCTCCAGAATGTCCAGAAATCTCTTAGGAGTTTCTAATGCAAAATTTGATGTATAGAAATCATGGGCAAACCCAAAATATTCTTTGTATTATACTTGGACAAAAGTTGCAATAGAAATAGAAAAATATTTTTGTAAACAAGAGATACAGAATAGTCATAAAGGAAGATCTGAAATACGGTTCCATGTTTGATGCTCATCTACTTTCATGACAAGCTAAAGCAAGATAGCTCACTGTTTCTCTCCAGTTCCCACTGAAACGGGAAATCAGTCTTGAATAGTTATTTTCAACTTTGTGTTGCTGGTGGTCAGGCAGAATTGTTGCATGTTATATCATCCCACTTAAGGCCTTATTATTGGCCTATGTGATCAGGCACTCATTCAGGAGTATGATTTGGAATTAGGCAATCATCCATCACCAGTATGAAACTAGGAGCATATTTCTGCTGAAGTATTGACTGAAGAGTCAAATTCAAAAAAAGGCTTTGTTATATTATGTAGGCAGAGAACAAACATGTCCCATCCACAAAAAACACTCAGTTAGAGCTTTAGATAATATATGCTAAGACACTAAATAGGAAAGAGGCAAAGTGGTGTGGTTACATTAGTAACATGAGAGGAATTCATGATTACTGATAGCACTGGCCAGATGGTAGTGACCTATAAGGGCTATGAATAAGGCAGGTTATAAATGGTTTTTAAATTGATAAGGTGGCACCAAACATATATGTGCATATACAAATTTAAAATGCTCTGGAAGTTATTTATGAGAAGTATGAATGTACAAAGCATCATTGGGAAAAAATTGGGAGTACAGAAAGAAAACTTCAGATGTTGCAATATTGTAAGGTGCTCTAATGTGAGAAAATTTTTCTGATGCTCTTTAAGTGATAAGACTAGAGGTAAAATGGAAAGGCAAGCCTGACAAAAGGCTGTATAAGTGAGATTTGAAAGAATATCCAGATTTAACTACCATATGATTGAGGGATCAGGATGGCAGGATTCAGTGCTCAAGAAAGATGAAATAAAAAAAGTTTCAGTAGGAGTTTTACCACTCTATACAGGCAAAAATGACCACTTCTTCTGTAAACTGTTAAGAAAAAAAGTATACTGACTCCTGCTTTGGCAGGTCAGCACATATTTGCCCAATAGAATTCATGTCTAAATACTCTTTCAGTGGACCTGAACTCTGCAGTGGAACATAATTGGTTTCAATGAAACTTTCATCAAGAAACCACAAAAGCATGGTAGAAAACTAAGGATTTCAAGAGGGGATGAGATAAAGATGCTATCCTGACTGTTATGAAATGATCTGTGATGAAAATCTATGCCCCAGTTCAGATGGATCTGGACTTGACCATAGTTTTCGGACATGTCATGCCTCTTTTCTCATCAGGAGACCACAGAATCCAGACAATCTACTTTCTCCATTTATGTGAAAGTGTTTTGAAAGCTCTAGCATTCCTCATAAAAGCACCAGAGCAGTCTACAGTTTGATGCTATGATGGCTGAGTTAAAAAGAACATCCAGATTGTGAGTCTAGATGATGGATAATTTCCTACATCCTTAATTCACATCTCATTGCTGACAAATTTCTCCGTGTGAACATCATGATGTAAATTTGATTCCATTGTTCTAGTGGAAGGTGTTTCTGCCCATGGCAGGGTAGTTGGAATGAGGTGGCCTCTTAAGATCCCTTCTAACTCAAACCATTTGTGATTATGAGTCTTGCCTTAGTCATGCTAATCACATCCTAGTGTTATTGTTCCAATAACAGATGAGTTAAATGTGAAATTCATGGCGATTTATATTTACTCATAGGAAATTTCATCTGATATTGTATTTATATTGACTATCAGAATGCTTTGCTCAAATGTAATCTGAGTGCTTTTTTATTTTTTTGGTCTCAGTGAGGTAGAGAAGCAATTGTACTGTCTTCGTTGTGGAAAAATTTAAGCTAGGTTTTGTGTCAGTAAAAGCTGTATACCTATATCTACAGAATTACTCAAATTTGATAGTCTAGAGAGTGAGTTTTAAGCTTGATTAAATATGTTATTTCTTCCTTTTATTAGTGTAATATCCTCATTTAATGAAAATACTTTTTTGCTTAATGCTTATGTAATACACTGCTAATTGCCTTTATATGTATGATAGTATTTTTCAGAGTCTCAAGTTTTAATTTTTTTCTTTTATTCAGCAAACAAAAAAAAAAAAAAAAGAAAAAAACCAGAAGTTGTTTTTATTTCTTTATATTGAGAAAAAATGATATTCAGGGGGTATATCCTTGCCATCAATTTTAGGTTCCCCAAGCACCTAATTAATTGACTCTAATGTAACTCAAAGCATTAAAATTTAAGCCCTAATATAGTCTCTGGAATCAGTTAAGTGCATCCAAAAGTTGACTTAGAGCATTTAATTATGTCAGAAATAAAAAACTTGAATAAGTCAAAGTGATTTTATGTGAAGATACTCATGCTTTAAAGCTGGGTAGTTTTGTACTTATATGCTTGAGCCAGTCCTTCATGCCTATCTTAAGCAACCAAATACATTATATTATGAAGAAATGATTTTGTTTGAGTCTGAGGAACCAATAAAGTAGTAGTTTCTACAGCAATGTAAATTGTTTACTTTTTTTTTTTTTTTTTTTTTAAAGCAGTATTACATTCCTACTTTTCATCTGTGGTAAGAGTTTGATAATATGTAATGCATTAGCAAGTTTTTTAGAAAGCAAAACTACTGCATTAATGCATGTATGTTATTAAGAATCTTCTAGAAGACCATTTAGTAAATGCTATGAAAAAAACCCAAACCAAACCAAACCACCTTTTTATCCTGATTTCCTGATTTGAGTGTTATGTTTTTAAACAGAAAAAGAATTTAAACTCCACTATCTTTTGCAGAACACTTAATAACCGTGATTGTTTTATTGAAATAAAAAGGCCTGAAGGAGCTTAAGGAAAAGTATTTTCCAGTTGAAAATATTTTGCACTTCTGACTGTGTTTAAATTGGAGAATGATAAAAAATTAAAAATTTTATTTATAATATTCTTTATATTCTGTATTAATGGTTTCAAAGTCCATATTAGAAAAGAGAATAAGTGAACAACTAAAAGCATAAGAGTTACAAAAATTCATTATTTAAGATTCTTTATTACAAAAAAAAAATGCATATTTTAGCCAACAGTCATTTTTTGACACTTCATATTTCCCAGTAGGTGACAGAAAACAAAACCCTCTTGTCTCTTGAAGGAAAAAAAGTATGTCAACAACAGAAATAAACTAATAAATAAAACCATATCCCTCCAAGAAAACATTTCACAATTACATAATCAATTGTATGCTAACGAAGCATACAGTGAAAACAGTTTGTGGTGAGCTAATGTAACAGGAATAAATCCATAATTATTTGAATAATAAATATACTAATGAAATATTATGTTTCCTTCCAAATAGTTTTTTGAAATACTAAGTTTTTGTAAATAGTTTTATTTTGGTTGTGTTTCTCCATTTCATCTCATCTCTTCTTGGAAATTTTGATTGATGGGAAACATCAGTGCTAATGTGATCACAATTGAACTCTCTGACATGAAGTATTGGATTAGTACTGAGAATGAAAATATTACTGTTCTTGTTGCTTTGAATCTGAGCTAAAATAGTGTAAAATTCTTTGGAACTGTTAACAGAATGTGGTGTCAACAAACTGCCAATTTCTGAATCCATTGCAACACTTAAAATCAAATAGATATGTGTGACATTGTGGGCAGACAAAAGTAAGCTCATTTCATTTGTATTAATTGGAAACCATGTGAACTTAACCCAGTGTTGAGCCCAAACTGCTGCAATGTATGTTGACTCTCAGGAGGCATAACTGGCTTAGAATGAGTATCACATTAATTCCATTTTCAGAGCTCCTGTGTGGGAAGAATGAGACACTTTTTTATAATTATTGGTGTTTCTAGAAAGAGTTTTATAATACTGCTGACATTCATGTGTGAAAAACAATGCCTAGAACAGGGCTGTAAGTGGGAGGAAGGGGGTTGAAGTGAAAGAAATGTGAACACAGTGTTATGCTTTTGGATCTGATGTCTCATAGATGATGTAGCCCCTGTAAGAAGGCAAGATACTCCGGGTTAGACAACACACCTGATGTAACCTTCTCCAGAATTCCCTCAGGAACAAAGAAGGAATTTCTATCCTTTTAGTGAGTTCACATGAACATACTCAGAACAACATTTTATGAGTTTTGTTTTGTTTTGGTTTTTTTGTTTATTTTGTGATTTTGTGGGTTTTTTTGTAGTTGGTTTTGTTTTTTTTTTTTAATGCAGCAGTTATGATTGATTGCTGCTCATCAATCCAGTCGATGTTCTGGATATATATAGAGAAAAACTTTTTAGCCCACAGCTATGTCTGCGAATCATTCATATTTGATGGTATAACCTTTGTCTCTAGTTGCACTTCTTCCTAAAATGGTGATTGTAAGACTTGGCAATTTTTTTTTTTGACTGTAAGGCACTGGAAAATGAGAATCCTCCTGACACTTCTAGCGTGTTTTAACATAGTCTGAGATGCTTACCTACCACCACGTCAGCCTCCAGCTGAGTCACTAAACAGAATGATCTAAGATTCCATGATTTCTTTGCAAGCTTCCAGTCACTTACATTTAAATCACAGTTTGTAGTGAGACCAAAAATCCCCTAGATGTCTTGATTTAGATTTTAAGTTCTCAATACAGAACTGTCATTGTTTCCTTAAATAACGAGGCTTAACAGCTCTGGCAATCGGACTACATACATGTAGATACCAGAACATTTAGATAGTCTGAATTTCAGGTAGAGGCTAGACAATTTTTCAATGTAAATTGGTAAACAACACTGACAGGTACCTACAGATATTGTGATTATCAATCATTTCTTAAATAAAAATATTAAAATATAAACTACAGCTGAAATAAAACTGCAAAAACACTGGTTAAGAGACACATAATATTTTTTCTAAGATGCTGTGGTATGTTCATGTGGTCAGCACTTTCATATCTTTAGGTTTAATCTTTGTTGGTGGATCTTGTCAGTGAAGAGCTCACAAGATCTCAAGTAAGACTTTTTTTTCTTCTCCCTGTCGATGACTAAATTAATGTAGTTGTGTAGATTGAGGAGGATTATTAATTCATGGTCTAGTGAATTTTTTCTTTGTTTCTTTGCTCTTTCCAGCACCTTGTCCTGGAAAATTTATATGTTTGGAAGGAAGTAATTTAGGAAAATAGAGACTGGCTAGGAAACATGCAGGTGAAATAATCTTGCTGTTTCAGGCAAAACTGTGCAAAAATGTTGAAGACCATATGAGGCTGATAGAGAAACTATCAGGGTTTTTTAACTGAGGGGTTTTTAATGAGAAGTTATTACAAAACTTACAGAGAAAAGGCAGAAAAATCCTACCTCCATATGAAATGGCAGGAATTATTAGGGTAGGCTGAATGTTTTGCCAATGTGCAAGTTTGTCAGTAGATTAATTGGAAGTCTGTCTGAATCTTTGAGGGTTTTGAAGAAATGTCTGTCTTTCGTAATATTTTCCCAACTTTTCTGCAGTGCTGATGTCATCCACACAATGTATTTCTTCCCATTGCACTCACTAAACAGTTACATGACTAAGAACCACTAGACTGATTTTGTTTGGTTTGGTGTGTTCAGGGAGGAGGTGGGGGAGTATATTTTCTACCTCAGCGCATGACTGGAATGCACATGGTATACAATACAATCTGTGAACATATAGCGGAGATATATATAGATATATATATATAATGTATACAGGAATAATACTACTAAAACCAAGATGGCCGCATAATTTGAGCTCCAGACAGTTCCTAACACCAAAATCCATCCTTTCAGACAACCTGTGCTTGAGACTGAAATTAGATTGCTGCCGACCTGATAATTTTTTGCATTTGGGGACGCAGGTCTTCCTTTAGAAATCAGTGTAAGGAAAACCTTTGATGAGAAGAACCAGTCTCCTCCTATTTTGCATCCTAAATTTAGTGCTGCTAAAGCAGCTGGCTTTGCTAGAGGATGCATATAATTTCATTTGTGACCTCTGGGGCAAGCACATGGGATAACCATTGTTTCTTCTTTTAAATATAAACATGAAGATGCCAGATCAGCCCTGTAGATTTTCCTTAAGTAAGCAGGTGACTGCTTTGCCCTTCATGCTGCACTCTAGACCTCCCTGCCCAATTCATGTGTTCTGTGATGTCTCTGATATTTAAAATTAAGTACATGTTTAAGGTTGATGTTGGATCAGAGCTACAGTGCAGTGCTGGCACTCTGTGTAGCACAGTACAGTGAAATGCTCTGCTGCCAAGCACGCTAAGAGGAAGAGAGGTGGGGTGAACACAATAACAAGGATATTATGTTTGATTCTGTTTACCAGGTGAAACCTCACCTATACTGAATGATGTGACAGCAGTGCACCTGTGTGCCCTCCTGGGATGCAGGCATAAGCATGTTACCATGTGCCCAAATTACAATTGGACCATATTCAGATGTGTTGTAACATTATGAAAATGTTCAGGAGTTCAGGAATTTTAATTGCTATTAAAAATTTGCTTTGTGCCTTTGATGGCTGTATTCCATTCCTTTCTTATTCATGTTTCAGATTCCATCAAAAGTGTGTGTATGAGGCAGGGAGATGAACAGAATTTTCAAAGTACTTACGAGGGGGTGGTAGGTAGGGAGAAGCAACATGTAAAGAGGGTCTATTGTTTTGAGTTTATTTTTTTTTTCCACAAGCAGAACAAAACTAGGTAATCTCTGTATTTAGCATCCAGATAATTCAGCTGACTGTAATTAACTCACACCACTTGCTGTCTTCAGAGACAAAGACACATCATGATTCTGATGAAGACTGTATGCCTTTGGTTGTGGTATTTATTTGGTTCAAGCTACACCACAGTGAGGGAGTTCTAAAAATTTCCTTTTGCCCAGGATGAAATAAAATTTTAAGGCAAGTGATGCAAAAAGGCTTATGTTCATGTAGTAGCCAGACAAAAACTGAAAGGAATGTGAAAGCAATTTAGAAACAACTTTACTAGATAAAAGAACCTTTGGAGTATCTTCCATGCTCCAGGGAATGCAACGAGAAGTATGGCATGGGGAGAGTGTCTGAGTAAGCAGAGTTCCCCCACATACTTTGAGAATGCACGTCTCTTTTGGACTGGCTGCTTCTCCATGTATTTGTTTCTTGCCTCTTGAAAGTCCTATAAGCAATGGGATGTTGAAAGCCAGCTGCATCATATCTCACTGTCCAAACCTTCTGTTATCGTCCTTTTGTTTGTTTCTTTTTGTTAAGAAAAAAGAAAAAGGAAAAGGCCTAGCTGTACAGGTATGTAAAAACATTGATGAAAGCTGTGATGCTGTGGGAGTAGAACTTAAAGCTTGTAGGGACTGATGGTACTAAATCAAGTTTCACAAATCTTCTCCAGCTCTGAACTATCTTTGTGATTCGCAAAGCACATGCCTTTTTTGCGATGGTGGATTTGTATTTTGTTTAAGATCCACATATCAAAGACTGTGGGTAATAAAAAAAAAATAAAAAAAAAACAAAAAAGTAATGTTCCCTTTCATTCTTGTAAAGCTGGTAACCAGTTTTTGTTTGCTGTGTGAATTCTAGAGGTCTGATGTGTGTAAAGAGATGTGACTATCAATGAATAGTTAATGCAAATATATCCATAGACTAAAATCCCATCCGTGTCACAGCCAGCTTCTAATCCTTTAGATAAGACACATGAGGTGTTACACTTTTTGTGTGGCCTTTATCTCTGTGCTTTTTGTACAGTAAACATTATAGGGCAGGGTCCTCTTTTCAAAGGGAAAAGTCTTTCTCAAATACTTTTGAACAGTATTTTCCAATTTATCTTGTATTATATATACCTTGGAGATAATTTTTAAAATTATACTTAGAAAAGCATATCAAGAAGTAAAAGGCTATTCAAAATTGATAAATTCTGGAGCCACACACTGTGGTCACTATATTATGAAGAAATTAACTGCTTCGTATCCATGAATTATATGGGGACAGAATTAGTTGATAGTCTACATTGTGTAGTGCGTACCCTTTCCTATTTTCAGGCACTTCAGCATGTGACTTAAAAATGAAAGGTCTTCATAAGTAACAAATAATGTGCAAACTTTGTACACTATTCTGTAGTTTAAAAATATGTTTCTTTCTTTTGGTAGTCCAAAAGGATATTTGATAGTGTCAGTTTTAGTATATGTGGTTGATAAATAATGATGGCCCAGATGCTGCAGGGTTAAAGAATTACTTCTTTTTCAAGGAATATAATTAGCTATTACACAAAAGTGTTTTGCTTTGAAAGACAAGTTACTGACAGGAAAACGCATGTATAAAACAAGCAGTAATGTTTATTTGCCAAATTCTGTTTTTATAATTAAGCCATCTGGTGTATCTAGTAAGATTATATAAATATCAGTATATAGCTGTCCTAGACACACTTGTTTACCGAATACCTGTGGTGCTTATTAGTAGAAAGTTCTCAGTAAGTGAAGATCTAGCAGAAAGAGTCTAGAAGGAATGGTTTCAGAGTAGACAGAGCTCTCTGGAATTTACAGTTAACAAAAAGCATCTGTGCATTGAGATACCTACAGCTAGTTTGACTATTGGTCCCCTCATCAAAAACCGGTCACAGGAATAAACCAAGGCAGGCAGTGAATGATAACACATCCTCTGGGAATGACATGTAAATCATTCAGTTACATATAGTTCCCTGAAACACCAGACTTGTCCCCTTCAGGTGTTTGAGTCTGTGCCAATTGTTTTGGTACTGTTGTCAGTATAGTATTGAGCTTTAATGCCAGGGTGAAACTAGCAAGCAGCAAACCACAAGTCATACACACAAGTCTAGGGTGTCAGTTAAATGGTATGATGAAAACAGAATAGATATAATTTATAAATGCTCTGTAATTTCAATGTTTAAAAATTATTACTGAAACCTTGTAACATGCAAGTAAAATAGACACTAATTTCATTCTTTTCTACAAGAAAACTTTCTGATTTTGTGACCTGGAGATTCTGAGATCTTTGGGAGCTGGACTCTGAATTTCTCACTCAGCAGTAAGTTTTACATCACACTTATCTAACTTTGCTTTCCCCTGAACCATTTTCTATAATACATACCAAGAAAAATGAATGAAAATTGAGTATATAATACTGCAAAAAATCAAATTCTTTACTACCTTCCATTTGTAATTCAGCTTGCATATACATTTTGCTCTTTCTGACTTTGGTGATTATAACAGGTTTTAAAAAAAAGGCATAAAATTGTTATGGCGAAGAATCAGACCTTATTTATTGATTGATATAAATAGTTAGTTTGAAGATGAGCTTCAAAACTCAAAGGCTACCAGAAAGTCTAAACAAAGCTGTTTGTATCTGTGGTATTTAATTAGGTGTGATAACTCTTCCTGTGTTCTATATAATAAAATCTTGGGGAATTTATGTGCATATTCTTAGATTACTGACATTCTACAGAAGCTCATTACATGAATGAACTTTCTGAACAGATTTGAACAATGACCACTGTGCTCTCACAAGATACTTTGTACCTAATATTGAAGTTGAAACTTGTTCTAATGAGAAATAATATGGAGCAGTTGAAGAGAAATTGCTTTTCTTTTAATCAAACATTTAAGAAATGTAATGTTTCACTTCTCATCTTGAGATTCTCATCAATCATGAGATGGTTTGGGTTGGAAAAGACGAAACTCCAACTCCCCTGTGTTTGGCAGGGACATCTTCCACTACAACAGGTTGATCAAAGCCCCATCCAACCTGTCCTTGAACACTTCTAAACATGGGGCATCCACAGCTTCTCTGGGCAAACTGTTATGTTCTGACCACCCTCACAGTAAAAAAATTTCTTCCTAATATCTTATCTATCTCCTTTAGTTTAAAGCCATTTCTTCTTGTCCTATCACTACATGTGCTCTTGTGCAAAGTCCCTCTCCAGCACTCTTTTAAGCCCTCTTTAGGTACAGGAAGGCCACAATGAGACCTTCCAAGAGCCTTCTCTTCTCTGGTCTGAACAACTTCAACTCTCTCAGGCTGTCTTCACAGGAGAGGTGCTCCAGCCCTCTGATAATCTTCAGTGTGTACTCTGGACACACTCCAGTAAGTCCACACACTTCTTATGTTGTGGGCCGCAGAGCTGGACATAGTACATCAGGTGGAGTCGCACAAGAGCAGAGAAAAAGGGGAGGATCCCCTCCCTGGATCTGCTGGCCACATTTCTTTTGATGTAGCCCAAGATAAGTGTGGCTTTCTGTGCTGCAAGCACACACTGCCAGGTCATGTCCAGCCTCTCATCCACCAGTACCCCCAACTCCTGAATGGGACCATCCCCATGTGCCTGAGAGTATCATCAAATACGTCTTGAACTCTGTCAAGCTTGGTGCAGGGACCACTTCTCTGGGGAGTCTGTTCCAGTGCTCAACCACTCTCTGGGTGAAGAACCTATTTCTAATATCTAGATTAAATGTCCTCTGACACAACTTCAAGCCATTCCCTCAGCTCCTGTCACTGGTCACCACAGAGAAGAGATCAGTGCCTGCCCCTCCTCTTCCCCTCATGAGGAAGTTGTAACTGCAGTGAGGTCTCCCCTCAGTCTCCTCTTCTCCAGGCTGAACAGACCAAGTGACCTCAGCCTCTTCTCATATGTCTTCTCCTAAAGGCCCTTCACCATCTTCATTGCCTTCCTTTGGACACTTTCTAAAGGCTTAATATCTTTCTTACATTGCAGTGCCCAAAACTGCACACAATATTCAAGGTGAGTCTGCCCCAGTGCAGAGCAGAGAGGGACAATCTCCTCTCTTGACTGGCTGGCAATGCTGTGCCTGATGCCCCCCAAACATGGTTGGCCCTGTTGGCTGCCAGGGCACTGCTGACTCATATTCAACTTGCTATTGACCAAGACCCCCAAGTCCCTTTCCACAGCACTGCTGTCCAGCATCTCATTCCCCAGTCTGTCATACATCCAGGGTTGTCCCATCTCAGGTGCAGAATCCGGCACTTCTCCTTGTTGATGGTTAGTGATTACCCAGTACTCCGATTTGTTAAGGTCTCTCTGCAGGGTCTCCCACTCTTAGAGGATGTCAACAGCTCATTCCAGTTTTGTCTTGTCTGCAAACTTGCAGTATCCCTTGCAGTCCTGTGTCCAAATCATGTATCAAGATGTTGAAGACCACAGAGCCTAAGATGGAGCCCTGTGGAACCCCATTAGTAACAGGTCACCAGTCTGATTCACTATTACCTTCTGTGCTTAACTCATGAGCCAATTGCTCACCCACTGCATGATGTGTTTATCCAGTGGTGCGTTGGGCAGGTTATCCAGAAAGATTCTGATAGAGACAGAATTGAAACTTTACTGAAGTCTGAAAAGATTACATCAAATGGCTTCCCTTGATCTACTTGGTAGGTTACCTTTTTCTAAAAGGAAATGAATTTGATAAGCAGGACTTTGCTTTTGTGCTAGCTGTGACTGGTGACAGCCTTGTCTTTCAGGTTTTTTTTCAGTAATCTTCTCCATAACTTTACCAGGCACTTAAGTGAGACTGATAGGCCTTCTTGTCCTTGTTGAAAATCAGGGCAATGTTCACCAGTTTCCAGTCAAACTCTCTGGATATCTTGAACTACAAGAATCACTTATGCAACATGTTCCTGATCTTTGTGTGTATAGCATGTCCACTTATTGTGGGACTTGCCACTTTGATTTGGAACATATTTTGCTTTTTGCTTCCTGAATTGCTTATCTCTTTGGGGATATGTGTTCAAAAAGGTATCAGCTTTTGTATATGCTAATGCAGCAGTACTACTGATTTACTTTCCTCTGAGTAGAGATATTAAAGAACTTTGCAGAGACAAATATACCTTATGCAGTCCTTTGTCATGTAATATACATTTGGAGCCAAGTAAATGAGTCCAAATAAGAAATTAAAATCTTCTCCCCAGCACTTTATGTTGATTTTTTAATTTTGAAGTGTGGCTTGTAAAACTGGGATTAGAACCAGATTTCTCCAGTAGTAGCAGGACCACTCTTTGCTTAGGAATTCCCAAACTGGTTTATTTGCCGCTTAATGGCCAGTGAAGAATTTTTGTATGCCACAAAGGACCATTTTGCACAGCAGCCATCCTCAGCAGAGCATATTGATTGTAACAACAGCAATATTTCTTCAAGCTGCTTAGAGAGCAGGAACTTTCTACAAACAAGTTGCCAGAAAACCCTTCAGCTAGTATTAGTTATGTATTCATTTTTGCCACTGGTCCATTAGTGTCACCTATATGTTCAAGATCAATTCACACCACATCTCTGAAAATATTTTTTTGCCAGTTAGAAGAGTTTTGTCGTCTATATGATGTCTCATCTTTCAGTGACTTTCTGTTTTAGGAAGTCTATTAGCTGGGACTTTTGCTGGAATATACCTTTTATGAGATAGTCTAAAAGTCTTATTTTAACCCTTTAGTTAAAGGTAGAGAGTGAGAGAGCAGATGTAGGCTGTTTGGCACCAAGGACACAAAAAATTTGTTCCAAATGCTACAGTACTTAAAACCAAACCAAACCAACCAACGAAACAAACAAAAAAAGCTCAAACCAAACCAAATCAAAACGAACAACAACAAAACAAACAAACAAAAAAAACAAAACCACACCTCATTTATTTTCATGCTTTGAACTTCAGAGCAAACTCCGGATGATTTGCTTCTTCAGAGAGAATATGAAACACATACTGACAGAAGTTCTAATAATGTACATAATAGCTGAGAGGAAGGCAAAGGAAGTAAGAGAAAACAACAGCAAAAGCAAACAACAAGGAGTAGGCAAAGAAATGGGAGAAAATACAGACAGTAATAAATGAAAACACATGTACTTAATGTGAAGTTTCAAGTCTTTTATAAAACTTTTGCCTATTTCTACTTTAAAAGAAAAAAATGCCCTGAGAAATCTCATATTTCCTTTCAAAATTTTTTATTATATTGTTCAGTGGGTTTTGATTACGGAAGCAGGACACAAAAAGCAACAAATCATTAGCACAGGATGTTTTCGTGGGAGTTTTGTAATGTTCATAAGAAGTACCTTAATGTTTCTGTAGGAAAGACATTTGGTGCAACTTTGGGTTCATATTACTTTTGCTAAACATCTGCACTTTGTGAACTCATCTGGAATAACTGTCTATGGGCAATCAAAATTATTACGTTAATGACTGTAACTAATAAAAACACATAAAGAAATAAAATGCCCATAATACAGATCCCATTGGGAACACCTTCTCTATCACTAAGAACAGAAATTTAAAATGGTTACTATTTGAAGAATTTCTTAGAAAAAGAAATTAAGAAAATCAGTCAAGCTAAATTGGAGGGGTTTTTTTCATTGTCCTGTGAAATACTACAAACAACCGCCCTTCAAAAATATTAAAAAGCTACGAATCATTTAGTAGTTACGAGAGATATTATTTTTATGAAGCTATTTATTCAAGTAAACTAGACAATTAGGTCACAAAACAGATATTATATGTCTCCATGCTTTGCTCTTCAAAGTGCTATCATTTGCCTCAACATGTGCAAGTTTAGGATGTCTTTTCCTTGAAAGCAAATTGAAAACGAAGAATCTAGCTGAACATCAAGCAACAGGACAGATATAAATTGTCATATATTCATTCAGTAAATTAAACATGACACCTTCAGGGCTGTGACTTGAAAATTCTATAATGCAAATGAGAAGATATAAAGAAAATCAGTGTGAAAAAAACAACAAATGCTCTATCCAGAGAAAATGTAACCCTCTTATCTGATGTAGAAGGTAGGTGACTTCCCATATTCTGTTAGAATCCTGTTTACCTCTTCAGAAATAAAAATAGCTTTAAAATGATGCTCCACCTGACTGGAAAGTAATCATGAAGAATACTCCAAACTTTTCTTTGGAAAAACTTTAGTTATGGTTTCAGATCTACCACTTGTTTTCTGAGCTGTTATGCATAAAGTGCAATCGCCTAAGTGTTGGACAAAGCATAGTTTAGTGAAATCGTAAATGCAATAGCAATTTCACAGACTCTGGAGGGATTTGTCTCTGGGAGTTAAGAAACCTCTCATAGACACACACAATCCTTGTGAAAGAAAAAAAAAATTAAAAAGCTTGGAGAGGGGCAAAATCAACTTCTTCCCATCTTTTAAAATATCAGTTTTAGAGTTTTGCCAGCCCCTCCAATTATATTTCAAGTCTAATCTTCTCTGTCAGATTTACTACCTGAAATTAGTTTAAAATTTTAATTTGGTGAATAGACAAACAAGGAAACAAATAAAAAAACCAATAACCAATGCTAACACATACCTTTCTGGATTTATGGCAGCACAGTCATGTCAGGTTGCCATCTGGTAAAGAGATATATTTATTGCTTTCAACTTGTGTTGACCTTATACTTCTCAGAGACTAATGCCAAATGCTTGTTTGCTTTTTAATGTATAGGGCAGTATATAAAACAATGGACAACAAAATGGAAAGGAAGTTACTTTTGCTAAAGCCTCAGTGAGCATGAAAGTGCCCCAGAGATAACTGGGTCAATGCTGTCTTAATTCAGGAAGCTAAGGCTGCATGGTCAAGGTTCCACACCTAAATTTACCTTTCTAGCTGAGATTTTTCTCACTTGATTGGTGTGATAGTAGTGTCTATATACTTTTGAGACCTAAGATAAGGAGGGTCCTCAGGATTTTCCAGTAAATCCTACTTTACCAGCCATTTAAAATTTGCTCAAAAGCACTTGGATTATGTGGTTAAAAACACAACTTGCCATTGGAGTGCATGAATCATAAAAACAGCACCTGCAATTTTAAGCAGTCAAATCAAATATTGGCTTTCATAAATATTGTGCATATGGGGAAGGGCAGATTTTTGAAGAGTCAGTGCATGAGTGGAGTGATTTACTGTATCTGCAGCCAGTTGTCCTATGGAGCTGGCAAGAAAATTAGGTCTCAAAGCTTGGATGTTTTCCTTTCGTTTTAATATTAATGTGTCAGAATTTTCTAGCATTGCTAGAAAATTTCTAGGTCAGTGCTGTTGGGGGGAAAATTATTTTAGTGTGTTTTATAATGTGAATCTGGATGTGTTTTGTAATGGGACACTAGATGTGCTTTCTGAGATATTTTGACAAATTTCTGCTTCTTTTATAAATTTCTTCATGGTGTGCTATCATCTCCTTGAAATGCTTGCTCACTTAGGGCCTGACCACAAAACAAACACTCAAGTCCACTGTTTGATGTATCTGACAGGAATCTGACTAATTTTAATTAGGATACATATGAGATGTCATGCCATATAGAGTCACTTTTACACCAACAGCCTTTTAAACCATACTCCTGTGCATGAGAATTCAGAAATTTAGTTACTCTCTCCCTAAATGCCTGTAAAAATAATGAACTTTGGATCCTATAAAACAAAAAGGATTTTGGAAAGCCACAGGATGTGGCCAGATTAGCCAGTGTTATTTTTAAATTAATTTCCGTTTCTGTTTGGGATGAAGGTTCTATTTGTAATGTTATTTAACAAGGCATAATGCTTTCTTTTTGACACATGGTGACAGAGTATGGGAAATTGAACGAGACTGGCAGAAACCTGAGAAGTAACAATGGGGATTTGTGTAAGTGAAGACTATTATGCTGCAAATTTGTTTTAATGTAAACAAGTTACATTTTAAATAAATTTCCAAGAGATGCAACTAGTTATTTTATCTGAGAATTTTGGGGTGGAAGATTAGCTTCCCATAAAAATATATGTTAAGTTGCAGGCTAAAATATTTGGGCAAATTATTGGTTATTTTTTTCTTTTGAAGATAAATATAGACCAGCTATTTCTGGGCTCCCATGACAATATTAAGATCCTGGATATCACTTTGAATTTACTGAACACATCATAGCTACAATTTTTCATTCTTTATTATGTGTGCATTGGAAGATTTTGTCATTAGAAATTCTGGGCATTTACCAGGATTGGTGTGGATTTGATCGTGAACTGTAAGGTGTCAGCATTGAGGATCATAGAAATTTACTCTTGTCTTTGAGTCTTTTTATATTTATGATATATATATATATTTCAGACAAGTCACACTTCTTTTGCCTGCGCCTCAATAAAAAAGCTTTGTAACTAGTATGGATGAGCTAAAGCCAGGTTAATGAAACTTTATGAATATATTAATCTATAGGGGATTCAACGTGGATCAACTGCAGCTGCATTCTTTTCAAAATGTGTCTATGGAAGAAGGTAATGCAGCCATTCCCTTTCAAAGTACAGATGGACAGCTAAGATACTCAGTTCAGGTAAAGGACACCAGGGGCTATGCTGCTTGGATTTTAGATCTATTTGCATTTTTCCCAAGAGAGAGATTACATGGCAGCTGAAAGTCACACTGATACTACTGTTACAGTTTAGGATGATACCTCCGCAAGCTTACTATTAAATTCTCACATTAATTTTCATCTTTTCCATATGATGAATATCAAACCAGTTTTGGTTAGTAATTTTTTGCAGACATTGAAATATGAAGCTCTGTGTCTGCTTGAAATTATTCCAGAGCACATCTTCAAGGTTTATATGGATTAAGAAGATCCTGAAATGTCTGGGACTATAAGAACTTGTTGTGTTTATCTTTTTCTCTGCTTCTAAAGGGAAAACTTGTGATGGAGAGTACTGTGGAACAAAACTTGGTATAGTTTCCCAAATAAATAGGGGACAGCAGATGATCGTGCATTTTTATTTAAACTTATGGTTCACAGGAGTTTTGATGATTATATCAAATCTTGGTCTTAGGGGTAGATATAGATAATGGCTTCTTTTAAACTAAAAGTTAAATGCTTCTTACCAAAATGCATCTAATCTTTCCTATTAGGAAGTTCATTAAATAATATGGTGGAATGTGTTAGCAGTCATTACTTCATAGTAGATTCTTACATAAATGTCATTAGTGAGTAGTTTAGGTCACTTAGAGACCCACTAGCAAAAGTAATAGCAAAAGCCAGCTTAATGTAAATTTACAAAAGCAAACATTGGGGATAACTAATTTATGGGTTCATGAGATGGGCACAACTTTTGAATAATTTCAGTTACAGGAAAAAAATCCCCAACATAACAGCTAGAGATACTAATGATTGACATTATCTTGTTGCCATCCCAATAATGTCTTGTAATAGAACAGGAGGACCATTGTTATATCATGCTTATCAAGTGCTCCCAAAGCTTCCAAACTACTTGGTAAATCTTTGGAGTAATCACCAGACTGTGAACACTGTACAAGAAGTGAGATCCTTCTGAAGTGTAGTTAGCCCAAACCCAGGGTCTCCAGATTCTGTGGCTTGTTAGGAAGGTACTCCACTCTTCCATTCCTGCACCTGAAAACAGATTATATTAAGAATTAAATTAAATTTTTTGTTTCCAGGATTGGAAATTGGTTTGTTAGATATTGTTTCTGTAGACAGTGTTTCACCTTTATCTTATCTATGCCTCTGCCTGAGTGACATACTATGTCACCATCTCATTCTGCCAGTACTGCCATTTTTAAGGAAACAGTGATGACCTTTGAAGGCGTTCCTTCTAGAGGAATATAGGAAAATGCAGTTGATACAGCTATCAAAACTGAACTGCTTCTTTGACATCAAAGAGAATATTCTTATTCCATACCTAAAGACTTTCTATAAATTAAAAATTGGATTAAACTACTGTAATGGATGTGAGGTGTAGAGATACCATGAAGGAGCTGTTCAGCAACAGTATGACACTCATGCTGTTTTGTTCCTTTTGCATGGGTGACTAGCCATGAGGTTTCTGTTCACTAACATTTTTAGTGAAAATCTATGCTTTAAAACCTGAAAATGCAGACTTCTCGTATGTTTTCACTTTAATATGGTGACATGTAAGACATAGTTATTGCTGAATTTATAATTGATTCAGTGTTGTCCTTGAACCAAATATATTCAGTGCTGAAGAAGCAGAAACTAGATTCCTTAGACAGGAAAATACATTTCTGTAGAAATAACAGAGAAAGTTTGAGGTTAGTTAATAATGACGTAGGTTGACTATAAAGCCAGGTTTCAAAGTACTGGATTTTGTTATATCATAAGACTGAACCTATTAAAGGAATATAACTTTCTTTTAATAAAAAGGCATCTTATACACTCCTTATTATATTGAGGGTTAAAGAATAAATTAAGAGTTAGGGTTTCCATCCCTTTCTCCTTTTTTTTTTTTTTTTAATTTATTATTTTTTTTCATAAAAGGTGGCAAAAAGTAGCAACAGGTATTTAGATTCAGTTTCCATAAAACTGATGAGCTTGTTCTTAGGATATCCTGTGGTTTTAATCAGAGGATCACTTGATGCCCACATTGATCTTTAGATCAGACACAGCTTGCATGTGTATACACATGCTGCTTCCTATAATGGCATGAAGGTGGTAGCAGTTGGGTAGCATATGCTGTTAGTCTGCTGCATGGTTACACTGAATTTGCCCATTAAAGCTGTGTATAAATAAAACTCCATGATGATTGATGGGACTGGACATTTTCTTATAACATATGGCTATGGATTTCCAGGTATTTTGATTTTTTTTGTTTGGTTGGGTTTTTTTGGCTTTGTTGTTGTTGTTGTTGGTTGGTTGGTTGTTTTTTTTTTAACAGTTGAGAAAGTTAGTCTATTTCTGATTCAATTCATCCTGTTACCATGGGAGATGCTGGGAAAGATTAAGAATCTTCTGTAGTCTTAAACCATTTCAATACCTGAGATACCACATGATTGTGTAAATACCTATCTGGTGTTTTTCTGAAATAGTTTTTATAAATAATAAGAAATATTGTGTTAATTCTAAATGAAATTTAAAACCAACCCTTTGTAACACTAGAAATTGCTTGTGTTAATTAATATTTCCACACAATTTTTGTAGTGTTATTGTTGTTATAAATTTTGGTATGAATTCTAGTTCAAATTCTAGTGTTGTTAATAACTAATTAGTGTATTCTAATTTCCTTACTACTTTTCCCTATATTTCTCCAAAGTAGAGAGTTTCTTCCTGATTTTTAACTTGTAATTGTTTCACAATATTTCTGTGAGTATTGTACTAAAATTTTGTCTTCATTTCATGATCAATACAACAGTTTTTGATGTCTTGCTCTACACTTTGTGAAATCATTTGAAGCAGGTTGAAATGAAAAAAAAATCTGAAAGTGAGCTATAGTAATGTACTATAATTTTAATAGTATTTTATATCTACTTTGATTCGCTTCCGTTCCATTTCACTTCCATTTTGTCATCAACAATTTTTGAATGATAGTACTGTCTCATTTTGAAGTATTCACTTTTCTAGCTGACTGTGAGAGCAGACTTGAACTGTGGGGGTTCCAGGCAAGAGAGGACAATATATGCCCCCTGACAAATTCTGGCTGTGACAGTGCAAATTGCAAATGCTTTTTCTTTTTCTTTTTTTTTTTTTTTTTTTTTTTTTTTTTTTTTTTTTTTTTTTTTTTTTTTTTTTTTAATTTTCTTCACCACTTACAGAACTGTACAAACCACGGCAGGGGGTCAGTGCACAACAATCATGAAAAACTGGGACAGGAGGAGCATCAGGGTCAAGTATGCAGTCAGCCATGACAAAAGCCATTTCCTTGAATTGTAATGTTACCTGAATGGGTGGAAATTCATGTATTGACTATAAATAACGCTTGTCCTACTGCTTGGCATTTATGCTGATTAGAAACTCTTAGTTGTCATTTCTTTTAAATTATTGATCACCTGGAAAACTAGTGGTTCAGTCTCTTATAGGGACAAAACTAGCCTGCCCAGCATATGCTTAACAGAGTATGGATTATTTTTATGAATGCTACATTTTCAGTCCAGTAAGGCATTCCGTTATACTTTAGCTCCTTTAATTGTCTGTGTGATCTGCAAGCATTTTCTCTTCTGGTTGTGGTGACCACCTCAGAGCAGCCCCTTCTAAAATCTGAATTTGTTCCAAAATACTGCAGAGCTCTATGGTTTAGTACTCATGCCCATGCTAGAAGTGGGAGGTCATGAAGGGATGGGTAAGGAAGAAGAAAAGTCAAATGGCACTACTCCTTCTACTATATACAGGACAGTACACCTTCATTAGGTAATGAGAAAGCTTTTTTTGTAGTCAATATGTTGATTAAAACAGAGATGTCTGCATCATGCAATCCATTCTTTGAATTTATTTGAGGAAAATTGTGGGGAGAGACTACTTAGACAGACAGTGTAATTTCAGCTGTTTTAAATATGAATTTGTCTTTAACAGAAAAGAATATAGCACAATGTATTACAATGGAGTAATACAGTTCCCTATTTTTTCTACAGCACCTTGGAAAATGAGAACTGAAATGGCCTGTTGAGCATGTTATGCAATAGGTGAAGGCAGAGAAAGATGAGTCAGCTTTGCTTCTGGGTGCATATAGTACAGAAGACAAATAACGATAATACCAGGTGTACTCATTACAAAGCAGAGTGCTTACTGGGCTGTATATGCATGGTAATTTATATTCATGCAGTATCAGTGGCCCACAGTGATCCGTGCAAATTTCCATCCTGTGGCCAAGGGTGCTGCCTGAGGTCAGGACAGTGAGGACAGTGTGTATGCAAGAACCAGCAGTGTTGTGAGGCTTGGATAGCTTGACTTCAATTCCTGTCTGCAAAAAGTTCCCTGTGTAGTTTGAAACAGGTCATTTAGTCACATTTACCTTTTTAGAGGAAGCTGTATTGTCTACTCCAGGTGGACAGTAAAAATACAACCAGGGACTAGTATACATTGTCATATTAGCATAATAATAGAATCATAGAATCATTTAGGTTGGAAAAGACCTTTCAGATCATTAAGTCCAATCACTAACCTAACACTGTCAAGTCCACAACTAAATGTGTCCATCAGTGTCATGTCTAGACATCTTTTAAATATCTCCAGGTATGGTGACTTAACCACTTCCCTGGACAGACTGTTACATGCTTTACCATCCTTTTGGTGAAGAAATATTTCCTAATATCCAATCTAAACCTCCACTGGCACAACTTGAGACCTTGAGACCTTTTCCTTGAATCCTATCAGTTTTCACTTGGGAAAAGAGATCGACACCCACCATAATAGATGGAGACCATGCAGGGTTATTTTTCTGAACTATAGGATCCCATCCAGCTGCAGCCTCTAAAATGCCTACTGGCTCTGGTGTCCAGGACTCTCTAGCTACATAAGAACCCTGACTATACTTGATATGCTATGTGGTCACTTGATAGCTAGATAATTTAATTTAAATGTAATCTGGTTTTGCCAAGGTGTGTTCAGATGAAGTTCTGTGTTCATCATTCCTTCACAGTTAATCAGCCACCATATTTACTATGCAACAAGGATTGGAATGTAAAAAAAATGAATACATTCTTCTGTTGAGAAAGCTAGGTTAAGTGAACCTGACTAGGGAATTCAGGAGTTTGGCAGAACATCAAGAGCAAGGTCTGTCTGCTCATGAATGATATCAAGAAATTCTTAAAAACAAATGTTTGCAAAACCCCATTTTACAGCTCATGCCACAAGATCACCTGTCATGTAACAGTTCAAGGTGCAAAATATCTTATGATTTATAGAAGTAATCTGATTACAGATGTTTGATAATATGACTTCATAGTTGTATTTTGGAAAACTTCAACGTGAAGTGTCAACTCTTTTTGTATATCTTTTTTGTAAAAAAAAACCCCTGATTTAAACTATCATTCTATATAACAGACAATGGCTGAATTCAAATGTACATTACAGAACATCAGCAAGTATTCATATTATTTTCATATTCCTTCTATAAGGGCTACATTCCTTACCAGATTGTGTCACAAAAACAAACCCACCACACCACCAAATCAGAAAGTGGAGTTCTGGTATCTAAGAAACCTTTCTTTCCTTAGATGACATGCATCTAAAGCTGAGATTCACAGAAACTTAATTCGATGTTAACTCTGCAGGTTCCTTTAACATTTTACAACTCTTAGTTTGCTCAGTGGTATTTCACCATCTTTGTACATTTTACTGAACTATCACTAATAATGATTTACAGTTGCATCCGAATGGTTTACAAAGCTTTAATGATCTGGCAAGAAGACGGGAGTTGTTTAGCATTAGACTATGTTGTCTAAATGAAATATGTAAACAGTATGTCCTACTTACAAGACTTTTGTACTCAAAATTGTCTAACTTGTATTTTTGAAAGCTCTATATTCAGTTTAAAAACAAGATGTTGAAAGAAAATCTGCTAATGCAGGAGGTAGTGTTTATCACAGTGAATTCAATATTACTTAAATTATTTCAATAAAATAATATTTCATATATATACACACACTGTCAGCATGATTTAAAAATCTCTAGACTGTTATCTAAAAGTTATTTTGTCACAGCTGCCCTCAGCTGACTTTGAAAGAAGCGCAACATGAACTTTCAGTGACTATATAAAAGCAGATGCATCTTTCCTCTCTGTTGTATAAGAAGAAAGTCAAATATTTATTGTTTGTTATCAGGCTGAACATCTGATCCAGTTGCTGAGAAACGCAAAGGTGAAAAGAATGGCTCTTCTCTAGGTTTGCATGACTTAGTGCAGGTATTATCTCTCTGAACTTGAAATGAAGGGTGTACACACCTTCACTACATAATGCAAGCAGACTCACCTCTCGCGTAGCTGCTGCTTCTTTGGAGGTGACAAATGAAATAATATTTCAATTTCCAAAGGTTCACAATTTTTAAAAGCAACAGGGCAGATATACAAAGGTATTTTGGCATCCAGGAAAACAATATCAGTCAAGTCATCAAGGTCTTAGAGGTGTTAGTTGTTTTGGATCTTTTATAAACCTCACTGACTTCCTGTCTGGTTTTAGCTGACTAAATAAATTTGACAATCCTTATGTACTGAAAACCTGAAATTTTTACTGATCCCCTGCTATGAATTTGAACTAGAATGAGCTTAAAGAAACAGTTAGCTTTGAGGAAACAAGAAGCTTATATATTGCTACATTTAGATTACAAAGAATACATTGAGCATATAATATATATATCGTTTTAGCAGTTAAAATAGTGTCTAATACATGAATCTGGAACATTGTTCATTATTCTCTCTTTTAAAGTTATTTTTCAGGTGCAAGAATGTATTGTTTATATTTTTATGGTGGCTAATGGCTTTCAAGTACAATTTATTTATTTTTAAAATATTACTTTTATGCTAAATATCTTTTTAATATAGAAAAAATAAACTTTTTCCCTCTGTTAAATTGTAAAAAGAAACTCTAAAAGACTAAAAAAAATAGGAATAAGTTGCTTCTAAAGAGGTAGACATTTTTAAGACTGATTATATTCCTGCTTGCTAAATAATAGATGCTTTCCATATGTGCTTTAAAAAAAAAAAAAAAAAGGTATTTTACCATCACAATGTTTGATTCTGTGATGTGTTCCACAGTTCCAGTACACTTAATGTATCTTTATTACTCAATACACACCTTGTCCGTTTTATTTTAAAGGTGTCAAACAAAAATGAAAATGTAGTTGTCTGGAAAATACATACATAAATATATACATATGTGTGTATATGTATATATATATGTGTGTGTGTGTGTGTGTGTGTGTATATATATATATATATATATATATACACACCCTTTGGGTATTCTGGAATGTCATACCTTTCTGACCAAAGACAGGATGCCTAGTTGAAGGTGAAGAGTAAAGGTGGGTGCAGCAACAATTAACTTATTTGCGCCAAATGACATCTGTGCGACTCTGAGGGAGTTCTCTCTTCCTTTCATGCTTCTGAAACTTTCATATAATAGTTTGACACTTTAAGAAACTTATTTCTGCCCTTTTTATTTTTTTCCTGATAAAGCACTTTTGATACAGATCAATGCACCTGAATATCCCTTTATTTTTAATGGTGCAGTAACATTAGATACTGACTGCTGGAAACCTTAATTGAGCAGATGACATGAAAATAATGGATATTTGTAATCACTTATTCTGTCTGACCTTGTATTTAATATTAAAGGGTAAATGTTCATTTTTCTTGGAAACCTTGGAGAAATTGAAGGAATACAGAGGCAGGTGAGAATGTGATCTTCCTTAGAGATACCATAATATTGTTACAGGAAATGTGCATGTCACTTTTCACCTTGGCTTTAAAAAAAAAAAAAAAAAAAAGGAAAAAAAAAAAAAAAGATGGATATATCCTCCTTTGTTTGTGGTGAATATGCATAACATTGTTTTATGGATGCCTACTCATAATTCTTATAACCCAATAAAATACTGTAACAAAAATGAGAACAAAATAAAAGAACATCAGGAAATTTTCCTGGATGGAAATTGGTGATGTAACTATAAAACCTGCAATAATTCACCATTAGATTTCTGATCAGTCTGATGACCAACATCACATCTTAAAGCATTTTGGTATTTTTCTTGGGATCTGGGTTGAGGTTTTTCAGACTTTTTTGGGAGGGTTTTGGTTTTGGAGGTTTTTTTCAGATGAAAGTAAGATTCAAGCAATCCAGTATCTATCCCTGCAAGTTGTGTATGTCTAATCCCGACTGCTGTTCTAAAGAAGAGTCTTCTTTACGACTAGTAGAGATTAGCAATTTATATTCCTGAAGCATGAGGCATTACTGCTCCAACTTGCATGGCTATAAACACGCTTTGAAAATCAAATTCAGTAATTGAGTTCTATAGGTTGACTACACATTGCATATTTAAGTATTTTCTTCTGTCTTAGAGTATCTGTATTACAATATGTGCACTAAAATTAATAAAATCAAACTTACATTTTCAAGTCTTAAATAGATCTTTAAGATTTGAGTGCTGCTATGATGATAGTTTCATACTTTGTTTATATTTTTGTAGAATAAATCTGGATTTATTCTAATGACAAGTAGAGGCAGTTCTTATATTAATTATTCTATTAATTATTAATATCATAGACATTACTACTAATGTATCTGAAGTCTGTTCATAGATACATGAATATTTAATTGAAAGAAAGCTTTAGTTTTCTTGGATAAACCCACTTTTCTTTCAGTACAGTATTCACATCTTGTTTGTGCCTGCCAAAATTACCTGCTTTATTTCAGTGAGAGTAAAGTTAGGAACTTGTGCCATGACGGAGTTTTCAGAAATACCTATTTGCCAAAAGAAAGCACTGGAACTGTGAAGAAAGTTAATGATTTACCATTTGGTGTGATCTCAACAAATACTCTCATTGGGACCTCAGGAGTTCTATAAACCAGCAAAAACTGATGCTCTTTGTTCTTAGTTGACGTGACTTTTACAGAGTCAACTACAATGATTTTTCTGCCTGCAAGAATGGCCTAATGAGAACATGAAGCTGAGCAGGCAAAACCTGGACAAGAGGTGAAGGAGACATGGGGCAACAGGGAAAGGGGAGTGAGAGAGAACCCAGACTTCTGGACGTTGTAAAGATATTTTTTTGAATATTTCTGAGGATAGTTCTTGAATATTTCCAGAAAGTGCTTCGAGAGATACAGATAGAGAAGATCTTTTCCATGCCCATTATTAAAGCTCTGAAATAAGACTCTGACACTGTGAATGTTAGGTTGCTAACCTTCATGTCACAGTCAAATACAATTTGTCTAATTATATTTCACCTGTGAAATTTTATTTTTCTCTCTCCACTGGTTACAATGAGTGACCTCTTCTTTCTTTGCCTTCTTTCTTTACAAGCAGTCTACTTGGTCAATGCAAAGTGAGTATAAGAGACCAAATCAGACCCAATTCACTTGTTTTGCTTTATCTGGTAGAAATGTCTATGTAGTTTAAAAGCTAATGAAGAATGGCTGTAGTCAGAAACAGCTGGATGTGGAGGGTTGAGTTAGGTCCGTGCCAAACCCAACTGCCGGCCACACAGATTCCTCCCCCGCCAAGAGAAAAGGGAAAAAAGGTACCAAAAAAACAATTGTATTAAAGATATTTATATATATATATATATATTCACATATATTACAACTATATACAATCAAACACTATGAATCTACAGAACAAATCCCAA
>JAWWEW010000165.1:20523785-20565224 GCA_035583185.1 Anabacerthia variegaticeps | reverse complement strand
CAAGCACATGAAGGGAAGAGAGAGAGACAGGGAGGAAACTCCCCATCTTATATACCCCAGATTACGTGAAGGAAATGATGTGGAATACTTCCTTAGTTATCACCTGGTAACCAAGGAAGGCCTAAACCAAAACCAAGAAAACTAAACCACCATACTGGACTAATACTAAAAATTAAAGGTTAGATTTACCTGCCTCTGCAATGTTTTAAGTTGGAAAAAGGGTATTTTTTGGTAGCTTGTTCTCATCTGTGCTGACCACAATTTGGCACATTGCATGTTGTCTTGTGCCACCTCTAGGATGCAGGCCACCTTACTGTATAGAAAGAGAATTTTGTATCTTCTTAAAGCATTGGCATGGGACAAAACACACTCCCAATTGCATTTTTGCCTCCTCCTGTGGAAACTGAAAAATGTGTGGTTTGAGGAGCTCTAATAATCCCGTGCTCAACAGCTGCATGGCTGTGTAGCTTCACTGCCAGTCCCTATTTCACTGGGGCAACTGAGCCCTTAGAAAATTAAGTATCATCCTCAGAGATCCCTAGAAATTGTTCTTATACAGGAATTATGTCTTAAGCAGCTACTTCCTACATCTCCATTCTTGTTGTTTCCTGCACTTAAGGCTGCGAGGAAGAATTTGGCCAGTGGTCTGACAAGCTTTGAGAAATTCGTGGGAATCAAGCAACTGTATAATTGTGAGATATTATTATTATTACAGTAAGTCTTCCTGCAAATGTGTGTGTTTGTTTTATGTTTGTATCTACAAATGTTGAACAGAACCTGTTAAAAATCTAAAGAGGTAGATAATGCTCTGGGGAAGCAAGGAGAAGAACCTTTTGTTGCTCCTCTCTTCTTAAATGTGTCACTGACATGCAGTGGAGAGACTAAGCAGTAAATTTAATTAATAATGGATTTTTTTCACCTTTCAGATTCCAAAAGAGAACGTTGCTCGCATTCTGTAGAGTTTTATTTTATTAGCCACACAAAGAGAAATAATGCTTCATTTAACTATGTCAAAACCAATCTAAACTCTCTGCTATTTACTTTCCTTTCTATAAATTTTAATGCATTTTTAATTCCACACCACTGGTTGGCAAACCAACCATTGAAGTTATTGCTGCCCTGTAATGTATTTCAGTCATTTCTAATAAACCTGGACTTTAAGATGATTTATTATTATCTCTGTACACTATAAAAATGGATCTGCTGCCTAAGCTGTTTTCAGCCCTTTTAATACTATGGGTAAATATGTATAAGATCGAAGAAACAAACAAAAATAACTCATTGGAATATAGACAATTTCTGATTTGGGGTTCTTTTGTGAGGGAAAAAAAACATTTTTGAAGGAGAAAATACAGAAAACTGCTGAGTATTTTATGCATTTAAAGGAAATTATCGTGAAATTAGAGCAGCAAATAGATTAAAAGTTATTTTAACATAATTTTTTAATTATAAAAGCTGTGGTTTTTTTTTTCTTTGAGATTAACTCTGACATATATTGCAGCTTCTTTCTTAAGCTATTATGGAAATACATAAATTTGTATTGTAAAAATCTGTATCTTAAAAACTGATTTAAGATTTCTGCAAGAAAGTTGGAAAAAGACTAAAAAATAAAATCACTGAAATGTGATTAAAATATTCTATCAAAATGCTGTATAATAAAGCAACCTTTTCTTTTGAATTTGTTTGTTCAAATACAATAAGAATTCAGAGTTTTCATTTTCTGGAACCCACATCAAAATTGCCTTGTTCATCGCATTTATTACAGGAAAATTATTACTATAAAAACAAAGCATACTCATTTGTGTTAAGTTTTGTACAAGTCAGAGTGATAGACAATTGAGTTCAGCTTGTTCTCGTCCTAGATTTCTTAAAAGTTTCCTTTGTATCCTTAACAGTTTTTCTGGTTTTAGAATTGTTCTGTTCCTTTGTGTGACTGTTCCTTGTAACCCAACATTTACATACTGAGTGTTTTTCATGGGCAAGGAAAAAGATTTTCAGCTACTGTTATTACTGGCAGCTGAGTAGTTTTTTTCAATGTCTTTCCTTCAAGCTGAGTTTACTTTGTTCAGAAATTATCCAGGGAATGACAGATGAAAGTGAACAAATTTATCTAGTCTTTCTTTTTTCTTGCTTGTAGCTAGAGGCTCAGTTTCGAAAGCAGATAGTATTGCAAATTCCTGACATGTCTTTTATAATGATTAACCTTTCTAAAAAGAGCTATCATAACCTCTAAAATTACTTTGCGTATTTTGAAGGGAGGAGCTATTTCAGGAAATGATGTCTTGTAAAATTTCCTTGAAATATTCACTTTCTGACTGTACTAGGCTAAATTAACCATGTTTGTCATTAATAACTACACTGTATGGCCTCTTTACTGGAATTTTGGCCTACTGAAATATGTCCTTTGGCAAGTTTGATTGCTTCTTAATAGCTCACGTTTTTTTAAAAAAATTGCTCTTTTATCTCTACAATGTTGTTTTACTTTACAAGTTATCACAGCCCGCACACAGCCGGTTGACTCTGAGGACAGTTTTAGTAGGGTCTGTCATATCTTCATGCATCTTAATGTGGTAAGTCTGTGTGTAGGATTTGAGTGTAAGGTACCCGCATGGTACAGTGGAACAAATCTGTTTCATCTTGGTAATGTAAAAATACACTTGGCACTTTGTGACTCAGCTTATCTTTTTTTAAAAGGTAGATGATGACAAGGTATGCTAATCATTATTTTATGCTTGTACTGTGTTACTAACAATAATTCTACTAGATAGGTATTTAAATACATCAGCTCTTGTGAGAAGTTCACGATCTAATAGGTGCAAATTTTCTAAGGTTTTTAAAGCATCTTGAAAGGCCATGCATTGATATTAAATTAGTCTCTCCTCAAGATACTCTGAAACTTCTAATCTGTAGGAGATACAAATAGAAGCTAGATTGAAAAGGGAATAAGGGTATAAACTAGATCACAGAGGAAAGGGATCTCATGTAGATTTTATTGATATATGTCAGGTGGCTTTTTCATAACAACTATAAAAATCAAATGACAATCCATACTTTCTATAGCAAATTAAAGAATTCAAAAAGGGATAATTTGTTCTTTTTTTTTTTTTTTCAATTCCACCTTATTATTGTTTTGTTTGATTTTCTGTGTCTTTATGATTAGGTGTCATTGCCAAACCAGATGGCAGTAGTTCATGAGATGCAACCTCCCCCTACATTTATGCAAATTTTTTTAGTGTTCTTCACACTGGTGACATACTTCCCCATATGTTGAACTTTATCATTATTTGACCTTAAAATCTCAGAGAAGCAAAGACTAAATATTTTTAAGATGTAGATAAGAGTGATAAGAACGGAGGTCAGAGGATTAATTTATAACATTAATTGAGCTTAATGTGTAATATATAGTCTAGCAGAATGAATTGATTTTTGGAAAAGGAATCAAAGGGAGAGTTGAGTAACTATTGTAATATCTCTAGAGGATATAAACTGCAATGGCTGAAATGTGGCTGGCACTCAATGCGGACAGTGCATTATTTTCAGAGTTCAGGGTATAGAAAGAAAAGAGTTACGTTTTCTTATAAGAAATAGAAGGCAGGTCTCTTCACTTTGGCATCAAACAATGACAGGCAATTTTTTGATTTATATCAGACCTTTTACACTGGCTAACTTGAATACAGACAGCTATTTTACCATTCTATGTTATGAGGAATGCACAATCAGGCCCAAATAGCAAAACAGTTTAATGTAAAAATTGTATGTATGTACCACTGCCAAATAGCCTGATGGTGGAACATAATTGTGATGAACTGATTTATTGGATCCTTTGGAACTGAACGTAACTGAGTCAAGGTTCAAATCTCAATTCAATACTGTAGATTTTGTGTGGAGAAGTTTTATGTCAACTTTCAAGTTCAAAACCTTTCCCATACCTATTAAACAACTATTCAAACACCTTTTCTCTAAATATCCCCCCAAAATGTTAATTTTTCATCTTGAATTTGATTACTCAACATTTAAACTCCTTTCTTCACACTCTCCGAAGCATCTGGAAGCCATCAAGGGCACTTCTCTTCCTCTTTCTGCCCTACAGTATTATTTTTAGCTCTGCAAAACTTCATTTAAACATTGGAAAGAAACAAAACTACTGTCAGAATTGTGAAAGAATGGAACAGGTTGCCCAGAAAGACTGTGGAGTGACTATTCTGAGCAACCTGCTCTAGCTGACCCTGCTCTGAGCAGAGAGCCTAGATGAGATATTTCCAGAACTGCCTTCCATCTTCAAGTATTTTGTGATTGTACTTTGACTCCTTTTGGCAACTGATTAATGATTAGAAACTTATGTCATGTTCTACAATATGACTTTTTTTCTAAAGAACACTTTTTTGCAATGAATCCATTGCAACCTTTGTTTAAAAATGATTTTTTAAAAAAAAATTATTTTCTATTCTAATGACTGGGTAAAATTCAGCATATCTACTTAACAAATTAATTGAACTGTCCTATCTTTTTAAACGTTGTTGAACTGTAACACAACCATTACTCTTATTTTGTCTGGCTAATTAATTGGTCTGTTTTAATACTGGATTCTCTGCAGTAATTGAGTTTACACATTGGAATTGTTGTAGTGTGGCAAAGTAAAATTTAAAAAGTGAAGCTTACTAATAGTTCTGTTTTACTTTTATTCTTTAAGTAAATAATCTGCTATTTACTATTTTACTATCTACCTAATCTAGTACTTTTAGTTGCTAACAAGATTGAATTAATTTCTCCCACCCCTCTACACTTGTTTGCTTCTCTGAATTAATTTCTCCCACCCCTCTACACCTGTTTGCTTCTCCTTTTTCCCTCCACAGAAAGTGTCCAGAAATAATTTTTTGCAGTGAATCTCTAGTATTGGTGTTTATTTTGGTAGAGAGAAGAAATCTAATAATGAATGATCAGTGTTGCCTAAATTGGTGAGTTATAGAGGCTTCCTACGATCTAGCACATCACAATGGTTCATTCCTGAATCAGTTTATCTGTAAGAAATCCAGAAATTACTGCTGCACACCCTAGTCAATCAAAGAAATTTAAATACCTGAAGGGAAAGTTTAAATTAAAACAGATAGGTTGTTTCTAAATGCTGACAAACAGGAAAATCAATATGACAGGCTTGAACTTTGCCTCCACTAAAATCCCAAAGTTTATTTTGGGTTGTAACATCTTCAGCAATTATTCTAATTATCTAATTGTGTGGATTATGTGTTGATTGTGGTTTGGTTTTGTTGTTCAAAGTACATGATTGGTCTCAGCATCTTCATAGCATCAGAAAAATCTGTGACTGTCTTTCTATTTATAGCAGGTGTTTCTGTTCTGAAATTATCTGTATCAAAGATGTACACAAATCATTAAGTCATATACTAAGATGGTTGGATAAATGATCCTTCGCAAACAAGTGTTAAAAGTATAAATCTATCCAAAATCCATCACCTTAAGTGTGTCTCTAATTCCATGTACACACTTTCTAGGAGTCAGGAAGAAACAACTAATATTGATCCCTTCATTTATCTAGAGACAAAAATCTGAAATTTGTAACTTGCAATATTTTACATTGCATTGTTGCCAGAATTAAGGCAATATCTGGATTAACTAATAAAACATAGTTGTCTTCTAGGTAGTATTGATGGTTCCTATCCAGATAGGAAGAAAAAAATGGATTTTACTAAGTCTTTCAAACTACTGTCCAGACAGTGGAGGTTTGCTTGCCCTTTTTTTTTTTTTTTTTCCCCATATAAGTTTTCATTTTCCATGTCCTTTGTGAAATACTTTGGGTTTGAAAAGTCTTACAAACAGGACTTCCTTAATATCTGGCAAACCACACAAGCCTGCATGTTGTAATCCTGTTGCAGTCTTGCGTGCCACTATTCAGTATTATAAGTGTTATAGGAAGCTGGTTTAAGACATCAGTTTGAAGACTGTGTCTTATCTTGTCTCATAATCTCCTTTCCTGTTATCACTGGAAAAGTGGAGACATTCTTCCCAAATAGGTGAAGTCTAGACATGCTGATAATAAAACTTGCATCATTCTACATTTGCCTTGTGCATGGATTTCCCACAAAAGCATGTACTGTAAGAAAATGAGTTATTCCTGTTTATTTACAAAGTAGTTGTTTATAGACTGCAAAACTTATATGGCAGAAAAACCAACCAACCAAACTTCTTTTTCCATATTCCCCTTTTTCAGGATTTTCAAAAAAGTTATGAGTCCCCTTAATTTGTCTGTGATATTTGTAGGGATGAACAGACTGAACCAATATTTTTATATTTATTGAATACTGTAACTGGGCTTGAACAAACTGGTTGTATATTCCAGGTGATTGCTTATGCGTATGACTTGTAAAAGGCCTTGGGTTTCTGCCCTTCAGCAGCTCTAGTCATCAAGGATACTTGTGATATGGTCTTCAATCCAAAAAATCACTTGGGTGCTTGGTTAACTGTAAGTCTTTTTACATGTAATGATACTGCACATCTGCTGACATACTTTTTGTGAATGGGACCAGGATTACAGTAGAGTAGAATGAAAATTAGTTTAAATGCCATTACTCTTAATGCCAAAGAATAAACACTGAATTCACTTAATTTTTCCTCACAGTCTAAAAATTATACTCACATTTTGACTCACAAGGCTTGGAAAACATCTTCTTATCTATGTTTTTCTCTGAATATGTTCTCTTTGAAGTGTTCTTAGTGACAGGATACAGACCCACATAGGAAAATAAAAGGTAAAAAAGATAGGAGGATTCATCTAGTTAAAAATATTCATTCTTCTAGTATGGTATAAAACGGATGGAGTTTGTCTTAAATTTTTACCAAAGTTCTGGAAGAACAGGTTGAATTTTAAGGTATATATCACTGCATAACTCAAATTTTCCTGCAACTAATTTGTGATTGGAAGACCCAGGCACACCTGCTGACATAAAAATTCGTGTGTTTTTTTTTTGTTTGTTTGTTTGTTTTTCACAAGCTGCAATATTAAACCTCTTCATAGAGATCTTATTTATCTTTTACCTCTATAATTTTCTCTGCACACTTATACAGATAAAATGTGATTACACTGAGTAGATAAGTAATACTTTATTTCCAACATATTTTCACTTTTCTGAAATCAGTTTGCTGTCTTCTTCAATGTATTGGCTATTTACAAATATTTGATGTTTCTTTACATTAATAATTCTTCTGTAGTTCAATAGGCAGCAACTTACTGTGGTTTTTTGAATTTTAAAAGATGAAAGAAATTAGTTGTTTCTGATACTGTGCAGAGGTAATCTGCTCCTATCTTATAATTCTCTGACTTCAGCTTCTCATCTGAATAAATATATAGGATAAATTGAAAATAGTCTACTGCAGATGCTTTAAATATACCAGTAATTTTTGAGAAAGATCTCTCCTAGGAAAAAAAAAATTCAAGACTATATCCAGAGAGGAAAAAACCCTAAACCTGAAATAAGATGATTTTTAAAAAAGCAAGCAAACAAACAAACAAACAAACAAACAAACAAAACAATTGGTGGGTGAACAGTGATAATTCCTAAGGCACTAATAATTACCAAACATTAGAAATTGTATTATGTTGTATTAATTGCCAAACAAATACACAGATATATTTTTTTCCCCTGAATTACCTTGGTCTGTACTAAAGAAAAGTATAGTTCTACACAGTTGATCTTGCTTACTGTGCTAAAAATAATGTTCACTGTCTCCTATACAGTGGATAAAACTATTTCAAAGACCAAGGTTCGAGTCCTCCCTTGTGTTTAGAGAGGTACATTCAGCAATTCCTGTCTTAGGTAGAAGAAATGAGGACAAAAGTCTTTCTCAAAAAGCCTGCTCTTCTTGAAGGGAGAGAGCCATCTGTCAAAGAGCTGACTTTACTGAGTATAGTTTCCATGAATGTTATCCCACAGAGCAACAGGCTTGCATCTGAGAATTATAATGACCAAGATGAATGGTCTTTGCCCTTCTTTAAACCTGCATTTTCTAAGACCTAGATCTCTGAGGATGTAGGCACTCAGTGCTTTAAGTAACATCCATTGAAGCAACATGCTAAAAGATTTCTTTCAGTTCAGACTGAGCTAAGCAAATGGAAAAGTATACGAAATACTGGTTTGGTCTTTTTATTTGAAAGAACAATATTTTATATAAATTATTGGATCAATAGGCAGTCCTGCTTTTAGAGAACCTATTATTCAATTTATGAGGGCGCAAAATAAAGCAGCTGACAACTGTAAATTCCTGGAATGGAAGGAAAAGTAAGTAACTGTGGGAATGTTTAGATTGTCTTTTGACTCAGTTCACACTTTTCAGCATCCAGTCAATTATGTCTTATGATACTGTTAATTTCATTTATTTCTTCCTAAGAGAGTGTGTAAATGCCTTTCTTCATATAGACAGTGTTTACAGTAAATTAAAAAAAAAAAAAAAAAAAGTCTTAAGAAATTTGGAGACAGTTTTAGAGGTCTTGCTGATGAGCGTAGAACAGAATTAAGCAAAGGGCTAGTGATGAACAAAGAATCTAAAAATGATGGAATTAATAAGTTACATAGATTTATCTTGGTTAAAATGTCTTAACATTAAACAGTCTTTTTAAAGAATGTCAAAAAAATAATCTGTGATCTCAAGAACTTAATCACATCAGGGTATACATCTTCAAAACACATTGCTAGGTGCAGGTGATACACAGGAGTGTGAGGCATGTAACTTGAGGATGTACTTCTTACAAAAGCATTTTCCATGTATGAGAGGTATTTGTGTAGACACACACACACACACATTTAATTAATTTTTAAAATATATAACACTCTACCAATTTTGGATTATGAGTTTTGAACTAAGAAAAGCTACAAACTCTCACCTAATGGCCCTGATGTTTATTTTTATACTGTAGCTATCCAGTTAATCAAGATACACAGTCCTGGTTAAAAATATTTCTTCTCAGGATGTTAAGACTGCACATTCATTATTATCTTTCTAAGGAGAAAAAAAAAAGCAAAAAAAGCCCTAAATTTTCTGTTTCTAAGGAAGGTTGCAATATATATGTCTGGTTTCTTATGTGGTCTTCATTATTGTAGTATCATAGGATTTTCAAAGCAGATGCGGAGATGTATGGTAAAATTAAATTCAAAATTACAGAGGCAGTCAATGGCAGACATAGAAACAAACAAGTCTCACAGTTTGTTTAATAAAAAATTGTCCATTCATTGTTAGAAAGATTTAAAGATTACCTGACGTAAGAGACATTTGCAGAAATCATAATGAGCAGTTGATACATGGAAAAATGAAGGTCTCATATAATTATCAAGATTCTCTGCTTGAGGATTAGGTCACTGTAGTTCTCTTAATACTACCTTTTCAAATTCTTTGAATAATTGCTAACTAAAAACTTTGTTAGCTGATTTCTTTTTTTTTTTTTTTCCAAAATACAGATTTTTTTCAATTATGTTGAGAAATGATCCTGAAATTTGCCATCCCCTTAGTCTTCTAATTCTTAACACTGGTTCTGCTAGCCATGTTATAGGCTGCATCTTGGATTTCACTATATACCAGGAGGTGTTTTTCAGCATTTTTACAATTTTTCCCCATATTGTTAATGGAGGTCTTGGTTTTGCAATTACAGACGAAAAATTACAATTTTAATAAGCCATATGTATCCTGATTTTCATCTCCATTTCTCTTTTACCTTTAGGCTATACTATTTTATAGACTGTGGACTGTGGCTATGATTTTTTTTTTATTTTTTTTTTTTAATGGAACTTGTTACCTTCAGAGTCTCCCAAAAACCTTTGCATACATTTGGACTGGATATATTATACTGGAGCTGAAATGGGAACCCCGCTGGATCATACAGAAATAGCAAAGCATATCCCAAGAATTGGATTTTATCCATCAAATCTAGTACAAGAAGGTAGTTGTATTCTGCAGCCAAAATGCTATTAGGGCAAATACTTTTGGGTTTAAGGTACCAAATCTTTAATCAGCATAAAACATTGCCCCTTCAGGCTGCAACTAATTGGAGCTATTTATCATTTCCTTAGCAGTTAAATGAACTATTTCTGCGTTGGAATGCTACAGCTGTTTCTTAACACTGGACAATATTTCAAAATAGTTTAAGTGAGGAAGCAGAAAAGAACCTCCTGAAAATATAGTCAGTTTTCTCACACTATAATGTTCTGGAAACTCTAGAACTAGCAATAGCCATATTTTCTCCAAACACATGCCATTTCAGGAACTACCTGTGGCTAATGATGAACCTGAAATGGAGGAGTTGTGTTCATCAGAGGTTTTAAGTGCCAAGCATAGATGCTGGCTTACATTGTTTTTTCTGAAAAAAGGGATATCAGCCTGGCTAGTGTGTTGCTGACAATGCATTAGAAATACCCCATCTTTCCTCTGAACTTTCTATCCAAGTACAGCTAATCCTACTCCACAGTGGTTTACAATCAGAGTCTGAGCCTGTATTGTAATATGATGACAGCAGTCTGCCATTAGAGAAATTGCTTAGATTTTAAGTCATAGTACAAGCTAAAGATACTATTCTAGCATATCTAATTAATTTTTTTTTTTTGCTCTTCCTGTTTGTTACATTGATTTAATTTGGTTAATCTGCATGCCAGTTATACTTTCAGTGGCATAACTCTTTGTTTCCTAGACCTTTAACTTGGTAGATATGCTTGAATTGTAGCATTTTCTGGATTAATTTTTGGCACCCAGGTTTTATCTCCAGTTTTGATGTTTAATCCAATATGGTAATGTATTTTTGTAAAGCATGGAGACTCATGTGTGTTAGTGGGCAGCAACAGGCACTTCAGAATTTGGAAGCTGTTTCTAGAATCTCCACCTTATGTTGTCTAAAATGGAAATTACTTTATTAAAAATAACTTGTTTTGCCTCAGTGCACCTGTTTCTATGCAACAGCAAAGGCACCTGTGTCCTATTAATACTTACATTATGCAGCACATTTGGAAATGTTATAACTCAGGTGGATTATCCTCCTGGGAATTACATACATTGCTCTTGCCTCAGCTCTTTCTCTCTGTATATGTCAAGTTGTTAAATGATTTTTGGGTTACTTCAATGTGTTTGCCGCTTGAATTGTTAAAAACAGGATACTCAGGCAAGTAAGAAGAAACTGATTCCAGATGGCTGTTAGCAGATCCTCATGTTTTTCTCTATTCTGGCTGTTCAATATCGACTTTGAATCTATCAATTCTTTTGTACTGCTGTTTAAAAAGAAAAAGATACATAGCTGGTAGGTTGTCTAGATTTGCTTGTCTCTAGCTCTGTCTGTTGTTCAACTAGAAATAATGAAGTCTCTCATGCTGCTTCTTGTCTAGCCAATTATTTTTGCTATAATATAAAAAATTTTGCTAGTACATTTAGGAGGATTTGCTATTTTATTACTGTAGCAATGTTAATTTAATATTCACATCAACATATGGCAATTGGAACTCAAGTTTCAGGTAATTCTCACAGAAAAGCTGAAGAAGAAACTTTACTTCTTTTGCCCTAATACCAATAGTGTAACAGTGTAAGTTGATATCAAGGCTGTTGGAACCAGGTTGCATATTACTTTGTTAGTTAAATAGGCTGTGAAACTTCTTATTTTCTGCCACGGCATCACTGCGCATGACTAGAAGCGGTACATTAGGAAATGCCCAATCCTATGTTACATTTCATATCTAGTACCCAAAGACTGACTGAATATAATATTAATCTTACTTAAATTATGGAACTAGATGGTCATTATCCAAGACCTTTATTTCCATTAATTTATAAAAAATCACCTTGCCTTTGCTACTTCTTCATTTTCCTTAAATCAGTATTTTAAAAGACAATAACACTTACTAAATAAGGTTTTGCTGTGTTGTACAGCAAGGAGACCTACTATGAGTAATAAAGCAATCAACCAGGATGAGCAGGGCTCTGTTTAGAGACCTAAAGAGATCAACCAGGCTATCTCCATCTTCAAAAGTAAGATGAAATATAACTAGTTCCGGACGTGTGTTTGTCTAGCCCATTCTTAAAAACCTCACCTAAACTTCAAAGGATCCCTTGGCTGGCAAATTATGAACCTGCTTCTGACAGCCTTTGTTTAAACATGTTGGGGCCCTTTTTTTTCC
The DNA here is from genome assembly GCA_035583185.1 of Anabacerthia variegaticeps. Lineage (NCBI taxonomy): Eukaryota > Metazoa > Chordata > Aves > Passeriformes > Furnariidae > Anabacerthia > Anabacerthia variegaticeps. The sequence continues at coordinate 20,553,069 of JAWWEW010000165.1, read as the reverse complement.
AGTTGTGTCTCTTTCATTTGTTGCTGTCTTCTAACAACACACTAAGTTGATGAAATTTTGATCTGCTGATACCCTCAAGAAGATCTGATCATTGTCTATGCAGGGTGTCCTCTTTGTGTATATTTGGTCCACAGCATAAATTAAAAATATTATATCCCTACAGACATGCTTTTTTAACCTGGTGTCTTAGGTGGGAGGAACACAGTGGCTACTGCCTCTTCCTTTATTTGATTTTTTTTTAAAAATGACTGGAATAAAATGTATGGATGAAGTTGGTTGTTTTGGATTTTGTCATATTCTATATAAGAGAGCCTGGACCAGTGTCTGGGGTCATGCAGTGAAAAGCTTACAAGTGGTTGCAAGTGATTGTTGGGAGAACTGTGTAAATAAGAGAACTAATGTAAAAGATCTGTTACAGCTCCTACAATAAAAGTCCTGTAAATATGGTGTTCTTCCTAACAGTCTTTTCAAGGGCTTTTGAATTAATGAATGTTCTGTCATCTCTTTAAATGGTTCTTACCTGCTTTAGTTCATTGGAAAGCTTGTGAGACACTCTATTTGCATTTTGGCTTAAGAAAATGATATCTGTCTCCATGGCAGCCAGTTTAGGTTGTGTTAAATACACTAATCACCATTTCTGTAGAAGTCAAGATTATTAATTGTTATGTTTTTATTGTTATTTCTTTTTAAATATACATTTTCACCTACTTGCTGTTTGATCTGTGTGAAATGGAAGCTGATACTGTCTCTGTAGTGCAGATTCCTTCATTTCTCAGGGTTATGTTTCATTTGAGTTCCAGATGTCAAGTGCTTACATGGAACAAATAATTAATTTTTTTCTGATGCTTTTCTAGAGAAGCCCCTTGTCAAAGCCTGACAACTTGTGAAGATTTTAAATTTTGGGACAGGAGGTGTAGTCTTGATTTCATGAAAGTGAAAATGTGTATGACAACTGCAGCATATAATTTAGAAAATGGTTGTGTTACTCTGTTAACCGCTACGTCATGTCTGCTTCTACCATGTTTCTGATACTTATTTTTCTGCTAGAAGTAGAGAAATTATACATGTACCTCAAAAGTAGGAAGTTGATTTTGATTAAATATCTCTTTTGACATGAAAAATATTTAAGAAAGGATTATGGTCTGTTTGTAGAATAAATCTCTTTACAGGACTAAAGGATTATTCTTGTAACTATCAATATTCAAACATCCACTGTTTTAGGAAATAGGATTTGTAAATGGACCAAGACAGTACTATGGGTACAGGTTTTCAAAATCTCAGTAATATGTTCTTATTATTGTATAGTATCCAAAGCAGAAAACTTCTCTTGCTGTTTCTGTGTACATTCATACATGAGATTGGATGATGACTGGTCCTTCCTCAGTGAATCAATGACACTGATCCTAATTGAGAAATTAACAATTTGAACCTTGGTTACTATTCTTCCTTTGAAGTTTGTCCTGAGCCCTGTTCCTAACAATTGTTCAAATATTTAAATTTACAGGCATATATATTGATATAAGGATAAACAAGAAAGACAGTAGTCACAATTATTGGGTTGTGGGTTTGGTTTTGGTGTGTCATGGACATTTTTTTTTCTCTCTGTAGTCTTACATTTGGCTAAACTAGAACTAAAAGCTGAAAGTTTTCACTACTATAAGCAAAACAAATCTTCCAGCTTTTTATTTTGTTATTTAGGATTCTTGTCATATCAGTATGCTGATTCAAGTCTGTAGTACATTACAGCATTCTAAGTTGACATTTGGTTCTGCCATATGTCATTCTGTGTTGTGACACACCAGAGTAATATCATGTTTTATCGAGTTTATCAATACTTAATTTATCCTTAACGTAGTTTTATCTAATGCATCTATTCATTTGACTTATATTCTTAGTCACTAAATGCCAAAGCACAGACACATAGTTTCTCGTGGAAGTTGATATTTTGATGCTGTAGTTTTGGTGAAGTTTAGTACTGGTTTAGTTAAAAGGTAATTCTATTGCATTGTAGCATATCTCAGATAAAATTTAAAATTGGTTGATTTGGGGATTCTACCAACAACATATGAGGATTTATCTAGAAGATCAAAAGACTTAAGACTCAAATGTGTGAAGTAAAAGAGTGTTTTTTCTTGGGCCTAGTTAGTTGTTCAGTATCAGTAATACTTAATTATGCCATTAAGGCTGTTTCTGTCCATTTCAAGTAATAAAGTCAGGGTAGGGAATCAGAATATAATTCATCAAGAAAAATGAAGAGGTGTAACTGGTTAACAGTGTCTGTTATTTTACATGACACAGCAAAACAGTTTTTAAAAAATGCATTGCTGAATAAAGGTAAAGGGAACAGATAGATAACAATTAAAACAGATTAAACAATGTTAACAATGTTCTGGAGAGATTCTGTTTTTGTAAACGAAGTTATATTTTTCTTTTTTTTTTTTTTTAATGAATAAATACATGCTAAAATGGCTAATTAGGACCTGGGTATGTGAAAGAACATTTCTGGACTGCAGTGATTTGGCTGTTCAATCATGCTGTACAAAACACTAAGCATAAGAGCTCAAATAAGGTGGAAAATTTCTAGGGCAAAAAGAAATTATTCCATGGAAATGAGGTTGATTTCACACACATTTGTCTGGAGGTTAGTTGTTCACTTTGTTTTACTGGTGCATTGCCTGTAATAAGTCATAACAACAACAAAAATGAAAGTTTTCTAAATCCTGAAAGTATTTTACTAGAAAACAAATTATCGTCCAAATGAAATGTAAATTCATAGAAGGGGGAATAAGTAAAAGGAGAGGAATTTAAACTTCTGTAATTATTATTGTCGCCTCTAGGAATGTCATGAATAGTCTGCTTCTGCTGTGCCTTTCATTTGCTCTTTGATTATAAGAATACTGAATCTTGTGAATTGTGGAGGGAGTTCAGTGTTTCCTTAGAAAAATATAGTTAAGAAATTTTTTCTTTCTTGTCTGTGTTTTCTGGTTAATGCAAACCTTTAAAATGTACATATGTACATGTGCTTTGAAGTGAACTATAAAGAAGTTTTGCAGATACCATGTGAATATATTTTCACACTGAGTAATTCTTGCAGGAACCTGACTTGTTAATGTAATACATTCTATTCTTTCTCTGATCAGTTGGTCACTGAAAACAATCTAAAGCTCAGGGAAGTGAGTTGAAAGGACCTACTACTGCAGAGCTACATTTAGTAATGGAGACGGGAGTCTTTTTTTTGCTTTTGTCTTCCCTCCCAGGTTACAATCACTTGTGTAATGGAAAACAATGAGACTTTTTATGTAAGTGGTACAAATCTAGTGACTAAAATATTTCACCTATTGATAGGGGTTCTTGCAGCATATTTTGTTATATATGGATCTTAGCAGATGATAAATCTCTAGTTTCCTTCATCAAAACTGTCCTACCTGTATACTCTTTCTCCCCTTCAGAAAAAAAAAAAAGCCCTAGCAATAAAGTCAATAGCAGATAGTTTTAAATTCCATTGATATGATAAATTCACATTTATTCCTGGAAAGGTTAATACCTGGGAATATTTTTTTTGAAAGTCATAGTCCAGAGACCAGAATGGTCAGCAGACAACTACAAGCAATCCTTGCTAATAACTTTTCATCCCTCAGTGTATGTGACACATAATTCTTCATTTAATCTTTGTGAATTTAAGTATTCATTAATAGAAACATTAACCATTGTTATGTGACTTAGGAGCCTAAGTTTCATAATCATAAATTAATTACATAAATAGAAACCAGAAACAGAAACCCATTGAAAATCAATTAGTTTTAAGTCTGTAAATGCCACTGACAGTATGGAAAACAGAACCTAGGCTTATAAATAATTTAAGCACTTGAATATTTTTATGTTATGTTGTTGTTACAAAACAGGCACAAAATTTTCTGGTATCAGCTACTGAGTATGTGATAAAGATATATTTGTAAATATTTTTAAAAAAATCAAAAACAACTTTACATGAATGAAAACAGCAACCATTCTACTCAGTAAATTTTAGGTCCAACAGGAGTAAACAGTTGAGTAAATTCCTCTGTTCTAGTTGAAGATACTTATCACGAGAACCCTCTGATTATGTGGAGACCTCCAAGCCTCAAAAACCATACACAGCATCAGGTATTTAGCTTTCCTAAAATAAGCATGACCAATGGGTCACTTCTGAGTTCAGCTTACAGGTAAGGGAAGGGAATATATCAAAGAGATGTAAACTACTAAAGAAGCTCCTGGAATTGCCTGCACATAAATTCCTACCACTTTTAATAATGATCTGATTAGTAGTGTCTTTCTAGGAAGCTTGCATGTTGCTCTAATGACTTTTTCTATTCTTGGATTTCTTAGTGGTAAAGTTTCAGATGTCACCAACATCAAACAGCAGGACTGAACATCTGGTGCCCTCATAAACGTTCAGTAGATATCTTCCCTGATGTCTCTGAGTGCGAGCCTGAGTATGGTCTTGGAGATGTAGTATATGGAAGCATTTTCTAAGGCAGATGGCCAAATTAAAATTATTTACTTATATAGCACAGACACACTATTAAATCTACATAAATTAGTCCAATAAAGTACATACTACAGAGGGGGAAGAGACCTATGGCTTGTTGTATAAAAATATTATATTGATTTGGCTTATTTAAAAAAAAAAATGAAGTGGAAGAATCTGAGAATGTTAAGCTTTAATATTATTGTGCTAAAATAAGTAATCATATCTGCTACTTTTTGCATAAAGGGGAGGCTAATATGCTGGCAAAATTCTATAGTCATAACAACATATAGTGAATATATATCCGTACACATGCACAGAGTCTGTGTGTGAATTACAACATATGGGCTACATGTAATGATGGAGGAATTAAAAAAAGCAACTGTCTATGTTTCAATATTTTGTTCTGGAGGGCTTTTCCCTTCAGAAATGGATCTGCTTCCCTCAGTCATAAATATAACAGAAGTATTGTTGCACAATTTTAAGTCTTGATCAGTGTATTGAGCTAACAAAGAGCCCATAATGAAAAATAGAAATGAAAATACCCTATAAGTAATATTCTTGACTAATTCTTGATACAAAAACTGTATGGGTGGAGATTAAATAAATAGCTACATATTTCTTTAATTATTTGCACATGGTCTTCATCCAGTAATAGGAATTGCTATAACTCTAACCAAAATAATATTTTCACAGAAGGTTCTACACAAGCAATCTGAAAAGGATGTTAGGTTTTTTTGTTTGTTTTTTTTCCCTCAAGAAGATAATATGAGATTTTTATCCTTTTTAACATCTCAGAATTTCATATATATATAACAGATGAGGAGGAAGGATTGCCATTGATATGAAATGGGAAAAATATCAATGCATCCAATGCAGCATTTATCATTTTTACTATGTAGCTTCTTATTGTGTTATTTGGAAATGTTAACAACTTGCAGTATATTTAATAAAAGGATTATTGGCAGTATTTAGCTTAGTATAGCTTCCTTCTAAGCTCTCTGTCTAGTAAGAATAAAGGTAAGGGAGGGCATGGCAGCCCTCAGCTAAAGGCTGATGAAAGATCCTGTTGGATCTACGTTGAGTATGACAGCATCTCAAATGAATAAATACAGGTAGCCCAGCAGTTTGAACCTGTTTGAAATTAATCCAGTTGTGATCTGCCAATGTCACAGACTTCAGTGTTTGTCTGACTTAATCAGAGGAAGAAGTATGCTTGGAACAAGACAAAGCATAGCATACAGATATTCCAGGACTTCTAGTCCACATTTCTCTAGCTAATTAACCAAATACTGTCTTTTGCAGTATGTATAAATCAGTTACTCTTCTGTTTCACAAAGTACTCACCTTGACTAAAACTTCACATGAAAACTGTTTAATATTAGTAGACTACAGTCACTCTTCATAGAGAGAAAATCTCCAATTCTTATGCAAAAAATCCTCCCACTCCAGAGTGGTTTACTGTGTCATTTCAGAAATCTGTCTCTAGTCTATGTATTTTAATGTCAATAGAATATGCTTCTGTTTTTTATCCCTTAATGTTTTGGCAAATGTGAAAGTGATCAATTGACCATCTGATCAACTAAGTCAAGTTGCCTGTCAGACTTCTCACGTTGCTGCCTCCATCTGGTATGAAGTCAGGAAAACTGACAGGAAACAAGTTCTAAATTTATTTTTTGACTCTTTAACCTTTTCAGCAATTTCCACCCATGAATTCAAACAGGCCATAAGAAAGGCCAGGTAATTGCTTTATGATAAGAAGAGCAGCACTGAAGGATTTGCCTGGGGCTCAGAACACTGATGGTCGGATAAAACTCAGCAAAGTCTATGGCCCCAAAAGACTGCTGTGGCTGGATCTGCTGTAGGCTAATGTGCTTAGAGGAAAGGTCAGGCAGTGTGGAAGCCTGAATAGCAGACTGTCTCTCAGCTCTGTGGCTGGCAGTGTTCAGGAACTGAGTGGGTAGCACAAAGGGCTCGATTTAAATGAGTTGACTGATTCCTGTTTTCTTTAGGCCCACATTCCCCCGACATGTGAGCAGGTGTCTGTGCTGTCACTCCAAACAACTGGAGCTCTAATGTGAGCCTCCTGCATAATTGCACTGGGACAGGCATACTGGAGGTCTCAGGCCCTGGGTCTAAAACTTTGCCCCCATCCTTCTTTCATGCATTTATGTTAGAATGAGTGTTCAAAGCAGAAAGAAATTATTTTTTTCTTTTCTGGATGCCAGCATATTTCTAGGGAAAATAGTACTCTTGGTTGCATCCTATTACGTATCAGCCTTCCACCTTGATGTAAGTGGCTAATTGTTTCTATTGGCAATCACTGAAACATCAGAGAAGCTTTTTAGCTTTGATTTATGACAGAAACCAGAATAACACTCAGGAAGAACACAGTAGTGGTTTCACTTTCAGTAATTCTCATCTCTGCCTCATTTCATCAGAGTGCAGTTGGGAACACAGTCAGCACAGGAACACTTCAGCATAGCCACAGCCTTCAATAGTTGCTTTCATAAGCAGTGATTACACACAAAGTGATGGAGGACTGCTTGCATTCCTCTTGAATGCAGTAGCGTTTGTTTACTTGAACATCCTGCCTCTAAGATTGTGTAGGAAGGATAGACTCGTTAGAAAGACTGCAAAAATTCAGTTAGCTTTTAAAATTTCTCTCTGCTTCACAACCTTCCTTGGTTACCAGTGTATTTTTTTTCCCAAGGAATTGACTTAAAAAATATAAGATGTAAATAATTTTCACCTTGTCTTTAAATAAAATGAATCTATTGACTAGTATGGTCTCATAGTCTGAAATTGCATTTATCTTCTTAATCCTCAATCATTCTTTTAAATATGAATTGTGCAGCTAGTCATTACAGAAAAATAGTTGGAGGATCTCTGTATGATTGTCAGGGAATTTCTATAAGATTTTCAGTGTGCTATCTGACTATGGCAGTTGGTCAGAATTTTCTATTACACCCTTATGAAATTCCACTCCAATCATAAAAGCATCTTCCTTAAAAGAAAGATGAAAAGGAAAAGGGGTTTCTATACTACTATTTTCCCTTTCAACATTCTCAGTGTTTTCAATCAATTTTGCATTTTTCACTATTGTTCCTCTCAATGTCCTCTTTCTTTATATGAATCATAGGAGATATTTTAAAACCTATCGGACTGGAAAACTACAAACTAAAGAAAACTTCCTTCTCTACTGAAATAACTGAGTCAGAAGGAATTCCTTCCAGTGGGTGAGCTGTGACCCAACCTGTTACTGGCTTTTTTTCTGAATCATCTAAATCACAGATATGTCTCAAAGCCATTTGGAAATCATGACATTGAGAACACAACCTGTTCTGGTGTAAATCACCAAACAGTCAACATCAGCTAGTAATTCAACTTCCATCTTGATTGATGGTTATGAATGTAACTGGGAAAACACCTCCAAATGGGTTAACTGAATGAATGTTTATATTATTCAGATCTACCACTTAGTCCCATTCTGGCTTTACTTCTTGATTAGATTTTGAGGGATGAAATGTTTATGGTAGTTTTTGTTATTTCTTTGCCTTTAATTGAAGACTGAACTATAACTTCTGTTGCCAATTAAAATAATAATTTCAGTATGAAAAATATGAAAACAATTTAGTTCCCATGAACTTCTCTGTCTGGCAGTCGGTTGGGGATGCTCCCCGTTCCCTTTCCCCCGTCCACGTGGTGACGTGGTCCAGAGATGTTGCAGGAAGGACCACACACACAGGCGGTGGGCAAGAAAGTAGAGAGAGGTTTATTCCCAGGTATTGGGTTTTTATAGGGGTCTCAGAGGGGGAAGTGATGTCACATCCTGGACATGGGGGACAGAGGGTAGGGAAAGGGTTAACAACGGACAGCAGGGGACAGGGAACAGGGGTCAGGGGAGGCTTTCTGACAGAAACCTGTTTGACCAGTTTCTCGCATACTAATAAGGGTGTTACGAAATGCTTTGGGGACAGACAAAGACAGGGAAAAATAGGCAGACTGTATTTTACAAGGAATAAAAATCATGATTTTAAAACATTATGGTGAACTTTCTTGGTTTTCTCCCAAGACCCATTTCTTACAAACTGTATTCCATTTCTGATATTGTGCGTTCATTGCCACATCTCTGAGTGGAAGTGAAGGCAGAATGTGGATAAATATTGTAAATCTTCTACATACACATCAGAATTACTGTTTTACTACTATCATTTCAATGTGCACTGACAAAACCGGAACCTATTGGATTTTGTTTGTGTTCAACTTAGGAACTGAAGTCACAATTTTCACATAAAAATATCATGGGGCTGCGGAAATGACAACAATATTCAGCAAAAGATAATTTATATCTCCTTGAAATCTTATTATTTTTCTTTTAAAAATATATTAATTATTTCCTCGGTGTGAAGATTTGACTTGCACATAAATTTCAAACCTCTATTCTCATTGCCTTGCCCTGACTTGGAAAAGTTGCAATTAACTTGTTTAGGGAATTGTTAGATGACCTAAAATTGTATTTTTCTTCTGGGTAAATAAGGCATAGCAGATATGTGGGCAAAGAGAATGGCATTGTTATGCTCCTGTGATTGGAGGTCTTCATTGCATCACAAAATCCATGGATTTTTTTGGTTTGGGATGACCAAATAGATTTGTTTGTGAGGCAAGATGAGCCTTTGAAATTGAAATAGTGTTATCAGATAGGTTTTTGTTGTATGTTTCTGGAAAATCTCACTGCCAGAGTGGAACACATGACTTCTCCATTCTCTTTTAAGCTACTACAGTATATGTAGGAGGGAAAAAATCTAACTTAGAAGGAAAAGTTAGATTATATAAATATAGTTTATATAAACTATATTTATATAATAAATAATAAACTATAAATATATTTATATTATATATAAATATAAACGTGGGCAGAAGTGCTCTGTCAAAATAACAGAAATGTAACCAAAAGCAGCCATGGGCATTGATTCATTTCTGTTGTCACCTCTAGGTTAGTGTAGGTCATTAGTAGCTTATTTTCTGTGTCCAGGTACTTGTACTTCTGGTGTCTATCCATACACAGAAGAGGTTTTAAAAAGCACTCTGGTGCCTCGAAATTACTTCTTCTCGGAATGAGTGTCTGTGGCAGTGCTAAATGTTTCCTAGCAGAAAAGTGCCATAGGCACTTTTAATAGAATTTAGAAGCTGACAGAAAGAGGCAAACTGTATGCTGAAATCCTACTGTCTATCTGCAGTGCAAGTCTAGCAGACAGGAACAGCAAAATCTTCTGACATTCAGTAAACCCTGTAAGAGGTCTGCTTCTAGGAACTGAACCATAACCTTTTTCTCTGTGGGCATGCAAAAAAAAAAAGCTAGCCAGTGTCTAAACTTGATGTTTCCTATGTCACTGGCATCTTTACCCTTGAAAGGTAAGGTAAACATGCTAATCTAGTTCATATAGATGATAAAGAATGCTGTCTTCTTGCTGGGATAGATGGAGTATTTCCTCCCACTACTTAATAGTAACGGGTTTTCTATACTGTTACCACTACAGGAATGCATCTAATTTACCCCCATTTATCAAAACACAATTGTTGGCCTGCCAGTCTGTATTGTAACTTGCCTGGGAGAAAAGCACTAGTAGCGTTGTGATTCTAAGGGGAAAAATGAGTGCTGTCCTATTTGCTGCAGGTGACTTGTAAGAAAATAATAGAATAACATATAGGCGTTTGTCTGCAGGCAGTTTTCAGTTCCCTGAGATTTTGTTAAAGGTATTTGGAGTGTTCTTCCAAGAATAATTTTTTGTAGATTTGTTTTTAATTAAATTCTGCTCAGATGAACAAAATAATCAGCAGTACTTACCAGATACTAAAGATAAGATTTTTTCAAATTCAGACTTTTGAAATTTTGAAAATATAGATGACATTGTTTTGCTGAAATTTTCTACTCTGGGTATGAAGAAGGATGTATTTTTACAGGATGCACTGTTGAGTACAAAATGAAGTATTTTGATGAAGGAAATCAGGACATTATTCATGTCACTTATCAATAGCAGAGATGCATCCAGAAAGTTACTTTGCAAGGAAAACCAAAATATTTTTATGTTATCTGCACAGTTTATATAAGAGTGTACGAAAAATAATTTCTCTGTTCATATCCTGAAGCCACTGCCCCTGGAAATCTGGGGGAATTCTTCCCTCTGAGGCGTTATTATTCATTAGAATTTGTAAAAATAGAATGTTTTACATCAAATGGTATAATTTTGACAAGTTTATTAATGCCAGTAATAATTTGGACCATCTCTAAGGTGCTGCTTGAATCAAGCCAGTCTATGAGAGGAGAAAAATCAGCTTCCTATACTTAGGATACCTTTCAGTAAAAGTTATTGGCTCATTGAGTTCTCAAGAATTTCAGAACAAGAAGTAACAAATCATCCTAAATGCAGGTATAACTTTCAATAATTGGAATCAGAAAGCTGGATATCAGAATAACCTATGTAGTCTACATGTCCATATACCAGTTGGTATTTACTTCTGCTTTAAGCCACACACTGCTCAATTAATTTTTTTTTTTTTACCTATACATTCTGCTGTTTTGATCGTAAGGGTTGGGAACATTTGCAGTCTCTTCTGTTCACTTCAAAGTCAATAACTTTATCAACTCTATATATGCCAAATACTGCTCTGCAACATCTGGCTGTTAAGCTGTTTAATCTCCCTGGGGGAATCTCAGTTTAAATCCATGACTAACAATCATATAAAGATACGTCCAAGACAGATGCCTTTCAACTTGTGTAACATTTGATATTGGTGTATATAATAAAGTTGGTCTACTTCTCAGAACTCTCCAAGTAACTCTTTTTTTTTTTTTTTCCCTCTGAAACTCATCTGAAAACTTGCTTGTGGTTTAAATATGTTAAATATTTAGTTGTTTTTTTAGGTCAACAAGAGTTTGAAGACACTGCTTATTTCTGTATTTCATCTTGAGATCTTCAAGACACAATATTTATGGCTTTTTTTTTTTTCCCCATCTGAGTCTTGCTGCTTCAACACTTGTAGTTGTGGACACCAAAACTATTACATGTGTCTTGAAATTATAGTTTAAAAAAACAATAGAAAGCTACTATATATACCTGTTCTTGGCTTAATCCAGAGAATAGATTTCTAATAAGAAACTATATGAACATAGGGCAAAAAAGAAGGCACTATCTAGTATTATTTTTAATTTTCTAATGGTAGTTCCTAGAAAAAAATGTTGAAGCAGAAACATTTACCTTTTATCTAGGTTCAGATATTTCCCTTTGCCTTTTTAGAATAATTCTTGTTTTCCTACCTGTGCTGCAAAAGGTCTACCTCATTGAAAATAACATAACTATTTGTTTTGGAACGACAGGAAAATGCATCTGCTCTACACTTAAAGCAACTGTTAAACTTAATTGGCTTGTAAATGAATACTTTGAGATATAGATATATATAGATATATATATCTATATATATACAAAAAATGGGGATTTGCTTAAAAATATTTGAATTTTAGTTATAACATTTATTTAATTTGAAATTTCAGATTTCTTTTTTTACATCAGTAAATTATTATTTTTTTAATATGTTGATCTCCATTTCTAAATGGGTCCTCCAGAGCTCAGTTTTGGGGCCAGATCTGGCACTGTTTACATCTTTATTGATGATCTGGACATGGGGATTGAGTGCACCCTCAGTAAATTTGCAGGCGATGCAAAATTGGGTGAGAGCATTGATCTGCTCAGGGGTAGGAAGGCTCTGCAGAGGGATTTGGACGGGCTAGGTTGGTGGGCTAAGGACAACTGCATGAGGTTCAATAAGGCAAAGTGCCAGATGGTACACTTGGGTCACAGCAACCCCATGCAGCCCTACAGGCTGGGGGAGGAGTGGCTTGAGAGCTGTTCAGTAGAAAGGGACTTGGGGGTGCTGCTTGACATGAGCCAACAGTGTGCCCAGGTGTCCACAAAGCCAATGGCATCTTGGCCTGTACCAAGAATAGTGTAGCCATCAGGACTAGAGAAACAACTTTCCACCTATTCTTGGCATAGGTGAAGCTGCACCTCGAGTACTGTGTTCAGTTCTGGGCCCCTCACTTTAGAAAGGACATTGAGGTCCAGTGAAAGGCAACTAGTGATGAAAGGTCTAGAAAACATGAGGAACAACTGAGAAAGCGGGGTTTGTTTAGTCTTGAGTAGAGAAAGCTCAGGGGGGACCTCATCACTCTCTAAAACTACCTGAAAGAAGGTTGTAGTGAGGTGGAGGTTGATCTCATCTACTGTGCCGGCAGTGAGAGGACTAAAGAAAATGGCCTTAAACCGAGACAGGGGAGATTGAGATTAGATATTAGAAATTTATTTTTTTTTTTTTTACTGCTAAGGTGGCCAAGCATTGGAATAGGTTGTCCAGGGAGGTGGTGGAGTCACCGTCCCTGGAGTTGTTTAAGAGGCATCTGGATCTAGCACTGGGTGATATGATTGAGTGGTTTGGAGGTTGTAGGAGTAGTGCTGTGTGGATGGTTGGACTTGATGATCTTAAAGGTCTCTTCCAGCCTTGGTGATTCAATGATTCTAAAACTACATAGCTTTTAAATATTTTTCTCTGAATTGTTCTCTGCCTTTTTTTTCCCTGCCTCTCAAAGGAAAATGTTTGCTAAAACATTTCTTTTGCAAAATTCATTTTCACTTTTGGGAAAAAAAAAAAAATCAGATTTTTTTTTCTTTTAAGAAATCAAAACTCCCTTTTTTTTCCTTATAGAGGAAACCTCTTTCCTACAAAAATGTACAGATATCCATTGATTGAACAAATAATTTAGACAGTAGTTATGTGGTACAAAAAAGGTCAGAAACATAATTAATTATATCTGGAATCTCACAGTTAGTTTTTTGTACCAGCCTTGCATATCTACTTCTAGACTACCATGTCTGTCCCTACAGTATTTTTTACCATAGTTTGACAGTGCTCCTGTATATGCAAGCAGTAGCAAGGAAATACCAATGGGTGCAACAATAAAGCGAAATAGAACAATGGGACATTTGAAATATTCGTGGCTTTAGATTAAATTAAACAATGTTTTATGATCCCAGTACATTCTATTGCTTATATAATAAAGTTCTGAGCCCTATAATACTCTGTTACTCACGTATTATGCATAAGGTGCACAGACTTTTGTCTCTTGAAGATGTAATAATCCAAGCCAAATTCTAATGAATGTAAATATTAACCGTTACATTCTATCTGATTTGTTTTATAAAGAATGTTGTAGTAGGGGAAATGAAAATATGGGATAGATTCATACAGATTTCTGGTGGTACATAACTACCCAAAATGGCAATGATCATACAATGAACCTTAACACCTTTTCTTGTAAAGGTATTGCACTTTCATAAGCAACCTTTTATTAGTAAGCTCTTCGAATTTTGGGAAACAGATCAAACAAGCACTAAAAAGTCAACCTGCTCATTACTGCAAAAATGTCCTCTCATTACAACACACTACATAACATTCATGACTTTGAAAATTATTTGGTTGTTGTATGATTCCATTTCAGGACAGAGGGGTGTGGACAGCAATACGTAGAAAAAGTGTCTGTGGTATCAAAAAATTTTGAATTGAAGCTTCACCTGGGAACTGCTCAGACCACTTACTATATTACTATTGAATGATAATCACAACTATTAATTTTGTGTAAACATTATTCTTCCATTTATATAAATTGAGAACATTTATTTAAAAACACATGTATTTTTCGTATTTCAGTTTCTCCTATTAGGCATTTCATATTTCAGTTGTTTGTCTTCATCATGTCATTGCTGCTTCACATGTCTACTCAACATTACCATAGTATCCTCTTGAAAAGTACAAAAAAAAGAGTAAATGTGAAGGGAAACAATGGACAATGAACTCTTACCCCTTGACAACAACAACTTTATGTTTGGTTATTTGATGCCTTTTTTCTTTTTTTTTTTTTTTTTTTGAAAGCTGCGTGTTCTACCAAGAGCTTTAGAGAAAACAAGCCTTTTCAAAACTCTTGTAAAATATTGTTATTCTGTTCTCACTCTTCTTCAATTTTTTAAAATATTTTATATATGCTAATATTGAGATAGCTATTTTTGTTACAGTCACCTGCATTTTTTATCCATTATTTTTTATCATCTTAGACATCATATTTATTGGTTATGTTGTAAATATTTTTAATTCACTGAATAATTTTTAATTCACAGTTAAAGCTAAGCCTTTTAAAGTTTGTGGGTTTTTTTTTCTCTTTTTTATGTATACTTATGATCTTTTTGTTGGTTATTTTATTCTTGTATTTTTTGTTTGTCAAAATAGATGTTACAGATTTGTGCTCTAGGTTTCAGTACAAGTCTTACAAGGCTCATGCTAATGCTGTCTAGACTGTTTCTATTTAAACTGTGAGATTGTGACCTACTTTCATCTCTGTCACTGTATCTGCAGATTCTCCTATTCATGTCATATTAATTTGTCCAAGTTTAATGATTGTCCTGCCTCATTAGCTGGGCTTACAGGACACATATGGCAGACCTCAGCCAGGTCAAAACTCGTTTCTCAGTCATGCCAAGAATGTATCACCATGTTTATCACGCCCTTTGTGACACAATGATCTCAAGTAAATATTTCTACGAGTTATTATTAATGGTTGCTGAGATACATTTCACAAAGTTTAACAAAAGCACTTTTGTGATGGTCTGTCTGTGCTTTAATGATGTGGCTAATATTCATTCTTGTGCCTGCAGAAGCAGCAGCAAGAATTGAATTTTAATACTGACTCATTTTTGACTTGAGTACTGAATAGAAAAAATATCTTTCACTTTCATTTTGTGTTTTGATGCTACATTATTACAGCTTTTTCCAGATTTTGATGCTTTTTGTTCCTTTGTAAATGTAGAAATTTCTTGAAGCTCTTTCACTGAGATTTGCTGGTTTTCCTATCAGCCATTAGCAGGTTAGTAAAATAGAAAGCATACCAACATATTTGACTAAAAATATTGGAGTGGATATAAGATGTTTCACGTAGCTGTCCACAAAGGCAATAGGATTTGTCAATTCAGTATTTAGATCCTCTGAAGTATCCCATCAGTTTCATAGTGAAATTGCCTCAAACTATTAAAAAAACTCAGCCTCAATTCTTCTGTTACATTCAGAAGCAATGCTGCTTTAAATATTAATGTCTGCATGGTATGGTACATAACATTTCTTAATTATAAAAGAAGATAAAAATACCCCAAGTTACCAGTTCATAATAGTTTTATTAACAACTTCTTACTTGATCTTTCTGCCCTCAAACTAAGCAGTTCTTATTTTGTCTACTTAGAGGTGGTTTTCAAGGGGTTGAAGAGTGTAATTATTGCATGTTAAGATGGTAAATTTGGCTCTCTGTCTTAGTTGTTGAAATGCTGTATGGAGATTATGGTTCCGTAGCAAGATTTAGTTGGCATTTATTCATGGTTATTCTTGCCACACTACAGTGAAGTTGAAACACAGTACTTCTGGTATACAGCAATGTACATGCAAGATCAGAAAAATGTCCTGAAATTTAAGTGCTTAAGACATGACTGATGTGGAGCTTCAGAAAGCTGATTGTGAAAGACATTAATACTCTTTGCCTAATGTTCTAGGTGTGATAAGAATTATACTATAATTAGTCGATATACACATCACACAGATATAGGAATTATTCCACATATAGCTTGCTACTAACTTAACAATAGGAAGTCTTCCTTAGCTTAGCAAATGAAGTAGTCCACTGCAGAAAAGTTTCCCACAAAAGCTATAGACTCTTTAAATACTTGTGTAGAATTTAATTAGTTTGTAAATGGTTTCTAGGCCTTCTGATGGGTTTTACATGCCTATGTATTGTACTGAAGGGTTAAATTAGGATGTTTGATAGTAGGAGTATTATCTGGCTACTGAAATACAAACTGTGTTCGGAACACAGTTGTCTTCAGCACATGGCAGACAGTTGTCTTTATTGCTTTGGTGTTCAAATTAAAGAAAAAGCAGAATATCCTAAAACTGCAGAATTAACAAATTCTCATACAAATTTGTTTAGAACTTGAGAATCTCAGTGTTTTTCGCAGACTATTAATTATCCTCCTTAGGCTTATGTTTGTTTGTTCAGAGGTCTTTTTTTTTTTTGTTGCGTTTTTTGGCCTAGGTGGGGAGTTGTTTGGTGTTGTGGGTAATTTGTTTTTGTTTGCTTTTGTGGATTGTTTTTGTTTGTTGTTTTTGTTGTGTTTTTTTTGGGGGGGGAGGAGGAAATGCAGCTAAGGTGAATATAGAAATAGAAATCTTTTTGAAAATGAAACAGAGCTGCTATGAACTGAAGTGTCTCATTGTGTAAGGGTTGTATTTGGACTAGGGCTTCCAAAAGTGAATGTACATTTGCAATTAGCTATGACTCACAGAGCATTAAAATGGTAGTGAATTAGTTTAATTGTATGTAAAATTCAAGAAAATGTAAAACTTAGAATGTTTCTAATAACAGAAAAAAAGCTTTCCCTCTTAGTTAAAAAGCTTCTGTCATGTTAACATTACCAAGTTCAGTGAACAGAAATCTTTAAAGAAATAAGTTACAAAACTGCACTTGAACTTGAAAGTTACTGCCTTATGAACTTCTTCAAGACAATTCACCTGGTTATAGAGTAACTTGGCGTTGCTTGGCTGGTTGCCTCAGTTCCCTTCTTCATTATTTCTTTATTTTGCTTGGTTAGTTTCTTTAAATCACTTGGCTCAGCTATATGTAGTTTCTATGGTACATTCATCTGCAAAACCTATTAGTTCTTGTTACATTTCAAAACTCAGATATCAATATACATAATAACATTCAGATAGTATGGTCTAAATGATATGCTCAGATTTTCAAGTTGTTTTGTGATCAATGATGATGGAATGAGTTGGGTAACAGTATTTCTATTTTTCACTTTCTCTCCACAAGTCTCTTAGTCATTAAAATTCAGTTATGGAGACTATGTACTCTTCATCCTACTTAAGATTAAAAACGTCATGTTTTGTAAGTGTTGAAAAAGCACTGTAAGATGATACTCAGCACTAATGCTCTTATTAAACCTAGCAATATACTTTAAGAGATTTTCAGGCAGTAGTCTTTTTTTCTCCTAATAAAACCCACACAGGCATTCTTATGGGAATGATAAAGACATGGTTGCATGCAATGGTTTATACCTTGTCATGCATCAACATTGTCTCTTTTCAAATGTAGAGTGACCAGCTGGAAATCATCACTCTGAGTCACATACAGTGACATTTTTCTCTCCCATCTTCATTTTTTGCTATAATATTTATTGTTTGTTTGTCTCTTTCTTAAATTGCTGACCTAAATTACAAACATTAAATCAGATATGAATTTAAGCATGTATGATTAAAGGGGTGGTATGTGGTCTTTCATCCTTGTAAAACATAGTACTGTCTTTAATACGGAAGCTTCAAATGAGAAGAATGAATGGAAACCAAACAAAGAAAAGCTGGACAGAAAATTGTATTGTTAAGCACAGACAGAACCATCTGAATAACAAAATAATAGCTCTGTTAGTAGAAGCATTTGTGAGTTACTTAACACTGAATCTGACAAAGCATTTCAGAATATGATGTAGAAAATAATTCAGAAGTACTTGAGGAAATGGACAAAACATTTATAAACTGATTGACATTTTCAAAAGTAGTTTTAAAATGTGTTCAATCTTCGCAAAAAAATTTCTTATGAATAAGGTATTTTATGAGGGCAGATTGTGTATCTGTTAATAATTAGAATTTTGAAGTTATTGCAAGGGTTTACATTTTAACTTTTGACTTTGTGTAAAGCTTCCTCATTTTGAAAGACACAAAGCATAAATGAATGCATATTTCATTATCTTCCAGCTAATCCATTTAAATACAAAATCAAAAATAAAAATTTGCTGGGGTCAAATTAAAATAAATTTTCCCTCTTTTTTTCCCCCACTAAAGCCATTTTTTTAAAAATAATTTCAGACCAAAAGGCACTTTTTTTTTCTTTTTAATCTCATGCAATTTTATGTTTTGCGCTGCATTTCTGAAGCTTTTAATGTCTTTTTCAATGTTGTTCACAGTACTAACCTATTCTTAGCTTCAAAATGGTGATCAGACTGGTTTGTACTGCCTCTCTCACTTGAAAATATTGATAATATATTTCTGCTATTTACAGCCTGCCTTCAGATCCTCAGAAAATAAAATGGCAGTGATTTTCCCATGGATTGCAAGAATGACTTATTTTCCTCAAACAACAACTGTAGTAAATTAATTAAACTGGTGGCTTAAAGTAATGATGGTGATGTTTGAGACAAACTATTTATAGTTACTTGGGAGCCAGTTCATGATAATTAAGTACAAGAATATCATAAAACCTCTCTGAGCTAAATATTTTGAAATTTTTGCTAAGAGATGTGAATTGATTTTCCCCTCAGGTAGTTAGTTCATACAGATCATTAAAACATGGCAAGTCCAACAAGTAGATGTGTGCAAATTCTCCAATTCTAGTGGCAAGATGGCTATTTCTAAACTCAAAGGCAGGGTACCTTTTTTTTCACAGCGGAAAACAATTTCATGTTTATGAGGTATTCTTAAATGTGTTTTCTTCCCTGCACCACATCTTTTTCGTTTCAGTGGCAGCTGAAGTTCAGAGTAATATACTGAATTAATTAAAGGGCTAAATGAAGCAATAAACTGCTTTTCCAAGACAATGAAGGCACAAAGTATGGTTTAAGACAGCTGGGTCTTGACCCTTTTTTTTGTTTGTGAGTTTGCAGGAGAGACAGTGTGATCATGCAAGGTTTATCTGAGCTCCTTTCTACATCACCTTGAGCTCGTGTTTTACAAATTTATGTAACTTTCACATGTTTGAAGCATTTTCACTTCCCATTGAGAAATTCTGAAGAACCTAGGAAGGAAGGAAATATTCTTTCCTGCCTTGCCATCTTGTTACTAAGATAGCTACCACAGCTTTATGACTGTTATAGCCCACGTTTCCTATTTTGATGTAAATTTCAGACTTTCTCATATAGTAAACTGCAACAGAATCTGACATGGACTAAAGACTTTCAGTAAGGCGCAAATTTCCTGGGTTTGATCCCTCAAGTGAAATTGTTCTGGCTTTTCAGCAGATAGGATTCACACAGTCACAGAATGGGTAAAGTTGGAAGGTCATCTACTCCAATTCCCTGCTCAAACAGTGTCCCGAAGAGCACATTACTCAGGATTGCATCCCAATGACTTTTGAATACCTCCAGAGAAGGAGACTCCATGACCTCTTTGGGCAGCCTATTCCAGTGCTCAGTCACCCTCGTAGCGAAGAAGTTCTTTCACATGTTCAGGTGGAACTTCCTGTGTTCCAAGTTTCTGCACGTTGCCTCTTGTCCTATTGCTTGGCACCACCACCAAGAGCCTGGATCCAGCATCTTGATGGATCCCTTCAGATATTCCCTTCAGATACTTCTATGCACTGATGAGGTCTCCTCTTAGTCATTTCTCTCTAGAGTCTGAACAGGCCCAGCTTCTTCAGCCTGTCTTCATCAGAGAGATGCTCCAGTCCCTTAATCATCCTTGTAGCCCTCTGCTGGGCCCATTCTAGGGGCTTCACGTCTCTCTTGTACTGAGGACCTAGTGCACCAGATGAGGCCTCACCAGGGCTGAGTAGAGGGACAAGATCACCTCCCTCAGCTTGCTGGCAATGCTCTTCCTAATGCATCCCAGGATACCCTTGGCCTTCTTGGACACGAGGGCACTGCTGGCTGATAGACAGCTTGTTGTCCACCAGGACCCCTAGGTCCTTCTCCACAGAGCTGCTTTCTAGCAGGTCAGCACCCAGCCTGTGCTGGTGCTTGGGGTTATTCTACACCAGGTACTGAAGTCTGCACTTGCCTTTGTTGAATTTTTGAAGGTCACTCTCTGCCCATCTCTCCAGCCTGTCGAGGTCCTTCTGAATGGCAGCACAGCCCGCTGGGGTATCAGCCACTCCTCCCAGCTTCGTGTTATCAAGTGAATGGCTGAGGAGACATCTGCCCCCTCATCCAAGTCATCCATGAGTAAGTTATAGAAGACTAGGCCTAGTGTTGAACCTTAGGGGACACCACTAGTGACAAGCCTCCAACTGGATCCTGTGTCACTGGTCACAACCCTCTGAGCTCTGCCATTCAGCCAGTTCTCAATCCACCTTACCACCCACTCATCCAGCCTGCACTTCCTGAGCTTGCCCATAAGGATATCATGGGAGACAATGGCAAAAGCCTTGCTGAAGTATAGGTAGGCAACATCCACTGCTCTCCCTTCATCTATCCAGCTGATTGTGTCATCATAGAAGGCTATCAGTTTGGTTCTCATGATTTCTCTGTGGTGAATGCATGCTGACTACTCCTGATCGCCTTATCTTCTGCATGATTCATCCCAGAAATAGGTGGCACTTTACCTAAATGTTTCAGGGGAACTATATACATCCCAGGAATGGCAATAGTTCAGTGCATAAGGTTTTACAGCTTTCATTTGTCAATTGCAGATTATCATATCTGGTAGAAAGGCTAGCCTTTGTGGAAGATTACTAAGAGTGGAGTTGTAGTCTTCAAAAGGTTTGCTTTCATACTAACACAATGACTGAAGTTTCTTTTACTTGAATACAGTGTGACTCTAAGAATCTGTTGCAAAGTATCTGTACAGCTCTTAATATTGTTGAAAAATGGTTTTGTTTTCAGTGTCTGAATTTGTGGCAAATTCAAGTGACATTACAGTGTCTTCATTTTGTCTTGTACTTTTCTAGTAGCTTGAGAATTATTCAAGGATTAATTGATTTGGATATATCAGGAATTAAGACAAGGCTAGAAAATGTGGAAATGCAGGCATAAAATGTGTGCTTTGTAATTGAAGGTCATACAAATACAAATATTTGAAAAAGTCTGTGTGTAGCCACTTTCTCCTGTAAAGTGACATTACTTAGCAACAGATTTGAGTGTCATTAGAGTGATTATTGAGGGCAAGGAGAAACTCAAGGGTTGACTCATGTTTGCTGAGTTTATCTGGAATGGGGAACATACAACTTCATTTATTTCTAGTAGGTGATTTGAACATTTTGGAACTGGAATTACAATCAAGGTTACTGTGCAGTTTGAAGAAGTTTGTGGTTACATATTCATAAAGCTAGAAAGATTTTTTCCCCCCACTCCTCCAGTTCACTTCTGTTGCTGTGAATTAAGCTGAATTTAACTCATGCAGGTGCCAATTTATTATAATATGCATACAAGTTAGTCTTGCTTATTTTGTTCTACCAGCTGTGTTCTGGAGGAGGTACAGGACTGTGTTTTAAAGTTATGATTTTTTATTTTTTATTTTTTTAATGTTAGGAACAATTAGAAATCAGTCTGTCTATTTTTAAGATTTCGTGTGAAATTTTTATTATTATTAATGGCTATTTTAAGAGTTGGTGACAACACATCCTAACGCTTTAAATAGCCCATTTAGTATAAATCAAGTGCAACTGAGTAGGCATAAGTCAAAACAATGCTCTGCAATTTCACAGGTAGTCTTTCACAGCTCTATGGTCATGTCTTATACACACAGGAAAAAAAGGCATATATAGACAGAAGTGTATTCTGCTGCATTTTCTATCACTCTCACCTTTACTGAAAGCTGTGAAGAGTAAGTTTCTTGATGAAACAGCTCTAAATAAAAGATTCCTTTGGAGATCTTTACAATACAGAGTTGCTCTTGTAAACAGGTAATAAGAAAGAATAAAATTTGGTCTTCTTTTGTTCTAATTTTTTAATCAGTTGGTTTTGTTTCAGATTCCTTGATGCTATGAAAGTGCTGGCAGGCAGCATAGAAGACTGTCAAAGTGAGACATCTCTATTGCTTGTCTGAACTTTGGCACAAGAATGACAGTTGTCAGGAAATACCTCAGTTTATATGCTGATCCCTAGTAGATTTTTCTTGTCTTCTGATAATTTAGTTTTCTCTTTCCTCATATGATACCTGTAAATTCTATCAGTATCTCCCAGTTATTTTCTCTAGGTTAATATTTAGAGCTATATTTGCACAGAAAATTATTCTACTTGTAAGGAGCAAAGTATATGTGTGTATATACACATGTATGTATGTATGTATAAAACAAGTACAGCGGACAATGATTTTATATAGGTGAATGAATAACCATAGAATCACAGAATATTCTGACTTGGATGGGACTCACAGGGATCATTGAAGTCCAACTCCTGGCCCTGCAATTCAGCTTTTGTTATGAAGGTACTTCTGACAAAGTCATTGTGTTTATTTGCTTGAGCAAGTCCAGTAGGAATGGGCTGGTAATCTAGAAATATCTGAGAATAAATCTTTGGTAGACATTTGGCCTCCCATTTCAATAGGCATGCACCATGTTTGACCACAGACTGTCATGCTTTCTTGTTTTTTTCAAGTATCATTCAAAAGCAGAACATTTTTATAACCTCAGTAATTCTGTTTCATAGTATATTCATATTCTAAAATTTTCTATGACTTAATCTTGTATTTTGTATCATTTTATCTGGGTTAAATATTTTACTTTATGTAACCTGACATATCAGTCTATTAGAAAAACCTTTATATAATTTTAATCAAAATTTTTAAAAAAAGTTGCATTTTCTCTTTCATGAAATTTGTTTTTAGCCTGATTTCTAATAATTCAGAAACATATTTCATACCAAATAACAACATAAGTTTATGTAGGCTAAAATAGGCCAGTTTCTGACAATGTAATTGGAAAAGGAAAACACAGCTGCTTCTCCCAGATTCAGGTAATAGTTCTACTGTACCAGTTATATTTTATTTGTATATTAAAGACTGGAATTTGAGATAAACGTTTCTATGTCAGATAATTTTCCTCCTTCTAACTTGATTTTCAATAGTGAATATGTCCAGAACACCAGAATATCACAGGGAACAGCGTGATATCATTAAAACTCACGGGGCAAAAACGGCTGTCTCACAATGCCTGGTTGATAATTTTGTAATTTTGAGTAGTTGTCATAACTTCTTTAGCTAATCTTCCTGAGACACTTGAGATACAGATGTTCTCTGTTCATTCTTAATTCTTTGATCCCACCTTTTTCTGTTTTTAGAGTTGCCTTTTCAGTATTTTCATTCTACATTTAAAATTATAATATTCTGTCCCTTGTGAAAGTTTTCTAGCGCATAGATTAGCATAGCTGATGCTGTTTAGTCCTCTGACATTGTGCAGTAGGTTCCCATTCAATAGTCAATGTCAATAGGCATTGATTACCATAATTGCAAGGGTAAATTCAGCTCCCAGGACAGAAAGGCAACATTCCTAAGCCATTTCTCCCTCATGGTAGCTCCCAGCTTTCACATTAATAATACAGGGGAAAACCCCCAAACTCTGGGATGGTTAAAAAGTAGATAAGGTTGGCCAGAGAGATTTTGGGCTCTTGTATATGGTGTAAGTCTCCACTGGATGTGCCCTGAGATACCTGCTCTAACCAGATCTATTTTGAGCTGGAGGCTTGGCCCTTGTAAATATTAATTAAAGAAAAAAAAAAAGAAAATCAACCAAGAAACAACCAAATGCAAAATAGCGGACTGTTAGACAGAACATCACATACTAGCATTGTATACTTTCTCTCTCCTTTATTTTTCTTTAACTTGTTTGTTTGTCCATAAAAAACATAAAGATTTCTTTTTATACCAAGCTTTGCTAGAAGTCATTGGATAACAATTCTCACTGTTATGAAAAATTAATCATACAGGGTGCAGTGCTTATTGAAAGAAATTGACTTTTTAATGAAGATATGAATATATAAATCCTTTCTTGTTTTCAGTTTGATATTCATCCTGGTCTGCCCATATCACCTTTGCCATTGTCCTAAATTGCTAGCTCACTGTGGTGCTCAAATTGTTCAGAGAGTTAAAAAATGGTCACACAATGAGGAACATGCTTTGTACTGCTTCAGACATTAAATTCCTGAACAAGTAAGAAAGTTTGGTTTAGGTCCTTTGATATCAGTGTCTTTTGAATCATGAAAATAAAAAAAAAATATGATGATAGTTACATGATTGTATTTTTCTTACTGAAATTGAACAGGAATAAAAATTCTTGTTCTTGATGTGAAAATTCTCTGTGGTGCTACTGTGAATCATTTACTAGAAGTTATTAGGCTGCTTTATCTTTTTGGTCTGTAAGATGTTTCCTATGCAATGATTTTAGAAACACTGATGAAAAGTCTTGCATCAATACAACTTAATGTATGGGTGTTTTGTTAATTTAAAGGTAATAAGCATACAGGGTTTTTTATTTATATTATAATATTACTAACAAATTTATATTCTTGAGAGAGGAGCATATCATTAGCTCCTCTTAGTAGTTTCCTAGGAAATGTTCTGCACCTCAATCATAATTGCTCAAACTCTTTGTTTAACAAGGAAGATTACAGTATGATTTATATCCTGTTATCCAATGTATTCTGAAAGAAGAATATTAGCATGAGTGAAGTATAGATAAGTTTTTAAAGTGCTGATACCAGCTGCTAGAAGGTCACATGCAAGGCTAGTTGTAATGGTACTACAGTAATGCTTTCTGACCTGGTGAGTATGTTTGAGGATTATTACTCTGAATTGCTGCTAGAATCTGACTTCATTTTTTTTTTTTTAATTCTTGACTCCTGGTCAGAAATTTATTTTTTTAAAAAATAATAAAATTATGAAAACCCCAAACCCTTAAAGAGAAAGTTCTGCTGTATATGGGGAAAGATAAGTGAGTGAAGCAGAACAATTGAGGAAGTGATCCCAATATTGCAATAATTTTAAAGATGGAGATGGAAAATTAATTTGCCAATTGTGATTTCATTATCTGCAGATACTCAAGGAAGCAGATTTTAAGTAACACATAATTTTTTTGTTCATATAAGCTAATTTATATATATATATATATAATTTGTTTTTATACCTATAACTTTAGATTTTCTTATTCAAGAAATTCAAACTGCCTTTTATGTCTAACTGAGTCATCTTTTGTTTAGTGTGTGTGTGTTTAAACCTCATGCTTACATCTGATTTCCTTACTTTGACACCTTATTTCTTTTAGCTCTTCCTGGATGATTTGAGATTTTTATATTTGTGCATTCTTTGAAGCTGCAGATTCTACCTTCTCTTGATTAGCCTTTTTCCTCAGTGCAAAGCATTGTGCAGAAACGCATACCCATACAACTGTTTACACAGTTGACCTGTTCTTTGTTCAGACCACTTTCTCCAAGACCTATATATGTGGTTGAATCATATTTAGTGAGTACTTTGCTTACAGAATTCTGACTTCATCTCAGGAAATCTTTTCAAATATGTCTTCATTTGTAATGGATGAATTTTGTTGGTTGTTAGTAACCACTTGATGATCCCTCTAGCTTGTGGTGCCAGATCCATTTCACAAAGAGCAGCATACCTGTGCCTGGATTGTTACTGAGATATTTCCCCCAAATGACCTGTGCCTCTGCAGTCCCTCTCAGTTCTGTTCAGCACTGATAATGTGCATACCCTCTGCTGTGCATTATGACAGTCTGAGTGACAGACCACGAAATGAATAATAATGTGTCATAGCTGCAATTGGTTAGAGCTTCCCTCACTTCTAGCACCTTGCCTAATATGCCTCTCCCACACAGTTTTCTGACAAAGAGCTGAGATTTATTTATATACTTGCTCTCATTTAACCAAAGCAGAAATTCTTATCGTTCTGGAGCTTAGCATACAAGGTCTTCATCAGCATGGTTGCCCTATAAATATCCCACTTAAATACCTTACAGAATCAAATCCCAAAGGTGGGCATTGGTATAACACAGAACTAGCCCAGAGAAAACATCAATCACTTTGCTAGACTAAGAATGTATAAGATGCAGATGTTTGAAGTTTTCTGCAGCAAGGCAGGGAAGGAGTATCTCAAATGTTTTCTGTCTTAGTATTAGCATGTTCTGGAAATAATTTGTATCTGTAAATAAATTGTCTAATGCATTTTCTCTCCGCATAGAATTGCCCCAGTCATTATGACAAGTTTTAGTTTGAGTTTTGGGTGGTTTTTTTACTGACCAGCAGGCTTAATGACTGAGTCATATCCTGCCATGCACTGCCTCCCACCTAATGCCATAGTGACAAGCTGCTGGTTTTCTTCTGTTCAAAAGAAATAAGAAACAGCAATTAAGTCTTTCAAAACACGGGATAGCCACCAATATGGTATGATGGTGCTGACTACCTATAAGATATACTCCTTGTCCCTGCAAAGTGGCACATGGATTTTAAACATTTAGCAGCTATTGTTTTCTGTTATATTAGCAAGCAAATAGTGTTCTTATCTGAAAAGCTTTTAGAGATGAAAATATATGGGAGTTAGCTGATTAATACACTTAGGCAAAATCTATAAATCACAAAATGTTCCAAATCCACGTTTAAGCACCTGAATACCTTTTATAAACTATTCTAGAAGCTGTGCTTGTGGAAGAAAATCAGGTTTTGTGATGTTTTGATGTTGTTCAGAAAAGTTTAAATTAAAGAATTTCAGCAAGCTCAAATTCTTATGTGAACAATAAGAATTTCTTACATTCAACACATTACTTTAGTGGAAACATGCCAATGCCACTCTGCCAACAAACAAACAGAAAATCCTAGTCTAACAAGTTCAAGAACCAAACCGCATCCGTCTCTCTAAAAAGTATATACTTCCCCATATCTAAAAGCTAGTTTATTGTAGAATAAATATATAAATTTTCTCAATTCTTTTAGTCACAGATTATTTTAAAACTTCTTTTATAAAAATATCCATTCCTAAAGTGTTTTTGATGATAAGAAACCATGCCAATTACATTTAAGCATTACAATTTTTCATGATAAACATGTATGTACACAGATATATGTATCCATAAAAGACATAAACAAACCTTGTTTCTTATTTCTGCAGTAGTCATGCAGGAAATGAAACAGTTATTTCCATACAATTCTGTAATTTTAATAACTATTTGAATTCTTAATAGAATGTTAAGGGAAAGTAAATGTGTAAAAAAAAAATACTTTGGAACCCCTTATTTATTGTGGGTTTTTTTATATCAATAAATAACGATTGCTATTTTCTTTGAATTTATTTTCTTAAGAAAACTGAGGGCAAGAGCATGAATTAAATAAACCTTATTTGTCTTTAATTATCATAGTTTTGGGGAAAGTTTTAATATGAAGCTGAAACAGCTTTTTAACCTTACTTTTGTGAGAGATTGACTTAAATTTTTTCTTTGAATGTTATCTGTTTTCCTACATTTTTTTTCCCCCTCAAAAAATGTAGTAAAATGTAGTATATGTACTTCAGAACCACAGATGGTTAATGCTTGCTTTCAGATCTATGCCTTTATATATGGAGTTATTAAATATGTTTTCCAAAAGTGATGATTCATTCTCAGTTGGCTCATATTTGGAGAACGCATTTTAAATGGAGCTGGATTTAACAAACTTTGCTGTGCCTGCTTTTGAAAATAAGGCCAATTTGAAGCATTTTAAGTGAAAGTTCATATTCCTTGATCTCCTGAATGTCACAAAATATATCTCTGAATAAGTTATGGAAAAATTTTCAAAAAAATTTTGAACTTCAGCCTCCTGTTCTGATTTTCTTAATATTAGTCCTCCTTATTGTTCAAAGACTATCAGTACTGTAATCTTTGATGCTAATACTACTTCTATCTCTTGAATTATAGGGTTTTTTTATATTTTATATTTTCACTTACATGAATGAAGGAGTGTAAAGCAAATACAATTTCAAGGAAGTGCAGTCTCCATTTAAGCTAGTGGAAAAGTTCAAGGAGAGGGAAAGAGAATGTCTGAAAAACCCGAAAAGCATTTGACACAAGTGTGGATAAAATCCAGGCTTCTGTGCGTTACGTCTTGTGTTTTTTTCCCTGCTCCCAAACAATCCTATAATCATGATGCGCAACCTCTTAATGCAGTATGTTTCATCCTTTACAGGTTTTTTATCCTATTCGTCACCAGAAATAACAATAAACTCTTCCCTAGATTGTAAATATCTGATCTGATTCAGTAAGGTGAGTTTTGATTTAAAACTGTACCATATCACCTGGGAACTAAGTTTGGAGAAATGGTAGAAAAATTGAGCTGTTCATTGATTTAAAAAGAGAAATACACTTTAAATAATCATTATTCATAGCATCGCTTTCACCACTTGTGACTGACAGGATTTCTTAACTCCCTATCAGGCTTTCTAAAGTGGTCAATAAAGAATGAGAAAAGTTCTCAACCACAAATTCCTTCTAGAACTTTTTAAAAGATTCTGCCCTAAGGGGGACAAAAGTGTTAATTTATATTAATTCTATTTCCTCTTATTGTCTCCAAAATATAGAGTTACCTTTTCTACTTGTAACCTTTCCAGGGCTTAAGTGCAAATCTAGTGCAAGTGGGTCTTGGCTATTCTTTCACTTATACTGCTTTATGAAGTCAAAGTCATGGAACAATATGGTATTCTTTTTAGAAGTGGCACCACAGTGGACTAGACAGACTATTGGTCTGTTCTGGATGACAGTAGCCAAGTAAATTCCAAAAGAATTTCAAGAGGCTCATTGTTGTCTTGTAATTTTTCAAGCATCTCTTTAAGATGATACTGAAAGATGATTCGATATTTCTCATTTCATATGATGTACTGTCCTAGTTCAGCAGGTGGGACCGGTTATCACTGTGTGGGGGGTGATCAAAGCTATGTATTCTACCCCCTCT
>JAWWEW010000165.1:20474632-20522710 GCA_035583185.1 Anabacerthia variegaticeps | reverse complement strand
GTGGAAAGCAGTTTTCTCTTTGTGTCAGTATATTTATTGTAATATTTTTTCATTAAATTGTAACTCTGACTTATAAATTCTCTTGTGGTGGGTCCATTTCTCCTGCTGGTTTACCTTTAAAACCAGCACATGTACGCTTTCAATGGGCATGTTGAGATAGAAGGGAGAGCCGAACAGTCGGTGAGAAAATCCAGAGAACCCAAGGTTGAACAATCATTTTTTCACTAACCTACGCCATATTTCAGAACATTTGTGAGTATAACTACAGTGCTTCCTGACTTCATTCATTGCTAGTTACTGAATTGTTCCCTGACTTTTCATCTGTCTATTTTAAGTCAACATCTGTCGAAGTGCATTTGCATTGCAACATATTCAGAGATCTTAAATTGTTTAATATTAGATTTTGACTGCTAAGGTACAGAAAAGACTGATAATTATTTAAAGGTGTGGGGTTTTACCCTAATTGATACCTTATATTTTTCCTATTTGTCTTGCCTGGTGTAGTGCACATCATATGGGGGTTATGGTGTCATGTCAGGCACTAACACTACTGTGAAAATTTACTCTCCCTAGTCCAATCCTCTTTAACATATTCAGTAAGTATTATTTCCATTTTACAGGCAGGGTGGCGGGCGTGCAGAGAATCACATAATCTACCTTGAGATCATGCAAAGACTCCAGAAATACAATTCCAGTGAGTTCTGGCTATAACACTTTTGATGTCCATTTCACTTGCTGCAGTCCTACAAGCGCTGAAGGTAAGAAAATAGGTTATGTGTATTATATGCATTACAGTATTTCAATCTGTTTGAATTTAGATAAAGTTGGAAAAAAAAGTTGTTTTCTGTTGGCCATTAAAGCCATTAGTGATTTAAGAAAAAAAAAAAAAAAAAAAGATAAAGAATTTGGGGAAAATAAAACCCAAAACACAACAGAACAACACTATGAAAGTATGTGTTTTTTTCATACTGACCAATAAGGACTAAGTGGAAATTTGTTGATATGTATAAATGTTGCCCCAATGTTGGGCGTAGAAGATGTTGAAGGTATTTAGTTGAAGTAATTTATTTTATATGTACCTGAAAATAGATCTTGAAAATGACATTTATCTCCTTGAGTAATATTATTTATGCCATGAATTTATTTTTTTTTTCCATTTTGACAATTCACCCTTTGTACACAACATTTCTTTTCCTCCCCAGTTTATCAAAAGCTGTAACTTTCTTTAGGATCTTGCATGGTTAAAGCAAACCATTATGTTTTTTGTGATGAAAATTTAGAAGTCTTCAATATTACTTCTCCTTTAGCTCAGAAGTTAAAATTAATTTTCTTTCTCCATACCAGAATTTCACTTTGAATGTATGCTAAATATGAGAACCAGGTAGGCCAATATAGCTGTTAGGTTATTTTTCAGTAAAGTTTTGAAGCATATGTGGTTAAGATTTTATTCTCAATAAGTGCAAATTGTATTTTTCAGTCCCAATAACTCCACAGATAAGAAGAAATTAAGATGCCTGATCTCTTTGTCAGAGTATCATTCTTTTGCTATTTAAAATTCGCTGAGGGGAAAAAAATGCTGTCATACTGTAATGATACTATTTCCAAAGTAATGTATCATTCCTGCCTAAGTCTAGTTGTCTATATTCTTAAATTTTGCAATCTTAAAAATTGAGTTTAAAAGATACAGCCCTTCTTTTTCACTATACTAACATTTTCCAACCTCAATGATTCTATGATTCTGTGATTTAAAAAAACAAATACATAC
Organism: Anabacerthia variegaticeps; assembly: GCA_035583185.1. Taxonomy (NCBI): domain Eukaryota; kingdom Metazoa; phylum Chordata; class Aves; order Passeriformes; family Furnariidae; genus Anabacerthia; species Anabacerthia variegaticeps. Next base: position 20,520,945 of record JAWWEW010000165.1, on the reverse strand, counting down.
TAAATGGGGCATGAATATAAAATGAAGGACTATGCTCTGTTCTCATCTACACCTGCATTAATCTGGAGGTGCTCCGTTGAAATCAAAGGAATTATTCCTCCCTATGGAGTGAATATACAACCGTTCAATGTCAATGATGCTCAGTTGTGGCAAGGAGAGAATTCATCTAGATTCAAATTCTAAATTAGTGCCTAGGAAAATGACAGGATTTGAGGCAGATTTTTTAATGTTGAGTACATTTGTTAATTTCAGTCAAAGACTGTAATTAACATTTTACAAGAAGTTGAAAAAACATGGCCATTGACAAGAACTGGAAATTGGAACAGAAAAATACAAAGCCATTCTTCTTGAAAAAGATACTCTGTAAAACTGTGGTATTATTTACATCAGATGAAATTTTGTCATTGGCCTCAATGAAACCAGAATTCTTATGTTTGGTACAAAGGAAGCTTTTGACTTTATTTTAGTATGTAGTTGCTTTTGTGAATGTGTGTATAAGGATTATTACCATAACTCTTAAATGCTAGGTACCTTGAAGTCATGCTACTATAAACTTAAAAGTTATTATCAAGCCTAAAAGGTAAGCTCTTGGATAGGGACACCAGCTATATATATATATGTATGTGCCCTAGTCAGAATTGTAACACAATTCTGAGAGCAAAACTAGGAAAAGTTTAATTTTTTTTTTTTTTTTGTTAGCGGTGTGTCTTTTTCATATTTGTTTTCCTCAAAGTGTCTTCCCTTTTTTACAAAAAGCCCTCTGCTAGTTCTGAGTTGAATGCTAAATACATAATTCTCCTAAGCACACAGGAGACTAAGAGAATCTAAAAGCACTTTAGAAAAAATATTTTTACCAGCTAAGTATGAGACTTCTTACTTTCCTTCTATGTAAATACTTTTATGAACTATTAAATTACAGAGTCATAGAATACATGAGGATGGCAGGGACCTTCAAAGGTTTTCCAGTCCAACCCAATTGCTCAAGCAAAGTCACCTAGAACAAATTGCCTAGGACCATGTCCAGATGGCTTCCAAGGAGGAAGACTCCACAACTTCCCTGAGAAATCTGTGCCAGTGCTTTTTTACTTTCACAGTAAAAAACAGTTTCCTGACATTCAGAGGGAACCTCCAGTGGTTCAGTGTGTGGCCATCGCCGCTGGTCCTGTCACTGGGCACCACTTGCTCCATCCTCTCTGCACCCTCCCTCAATATACATGTAGACATTATGAGATTCCCCTGAGCCTTGTCTTCTCCAGGATAAATAGTCCCAGGTCCCTCAGCCTTTGCCCATAGGAGAGGTGCTCCAGTCTATCATCTTCGTGCTGCTTTGTTGGACTCTCTCCAGTCTGTCCGTGTCTGTCTTGTACTAAGCAGTCCAAAACTGGACACAGTATTCCAGGTGAACATGCAATGAACATACAGAAGTTTTGAGAATGTGGTTCCCTTCAAAAGTAAACAACAAACCCCATCATTCAGTTCCATCTTTACCAGAAACAATAGGTATTATGGAATTATGAAGAGATGAGTTAATTGAACAGTCCTGCAAACATCCGTGTGACAAAATCTCACATGCTGTGATTTTAGCCAGATTTTCCTGAAAGGATGATATATTTTCTTTTATTTCTTCCAAGCCCCTATAATCCATTAAAAATTACTTACAAAACAAAATTTCTCACTAGAACGGTAAACATCAGAAAAAAATATGTAAAAGTTAATAAATTATGAGGTATCAGTCAACTGCTAATTTTCATGGTTCTGCACCTGATTTTAGTGTTTGTTGTATTAAAAAAAAATTGCACAATAATCAGTGAAATGACAAAAACAGGAAATTATGTACTGTGAGCTCTGATAACATAAAAAAGTTCAGTCTTCCCGTGAGATTATGCATGACATATTTTATGTAGTCTGAGATTTTTAGAACCTCTTTTGAATTCCTAAATTGATTAGTGAGCTTGATCTATGCAGTCAAAAGTATATTTGCCAGCAATAATTTTTGTTCCCTTTTGAAAGTAGAAAATTATAAGAGAATGCAAGTACTCTCTTCATATGCAAACAGAAAAGCTAAATAAAATAGAAAGAATATTATGTTCCAGAGTTTTCTTTATGATTTGTTCATTTTTATTTAAAATGAAGGCAGAGCTGTCACTGACTTAGGAAAATATTGCAACTGCTTTTCACTTTGTCTAAGCAAAGCAGTCTGATGTGACTCTTTTCCTTAAAATTTGGTTATGCTTCTTCAATTATAATGTTTTTTTCTACTCCTTTATGTACAGTCCAGAATCCTCTTGCCTTAGTTTTTAGCCATGTTTCTCTTTTATAAAATGACTGAAAATTGTGAATATCTTGTCTTTTCCACTAGTGCCTTCCACTGCTAATCACACAGAACTACCGTTCTGTAACTTATCTTGTCTGTCAGGAAGAAAAAGGTATTTTATAACAGTCTACTGTCCATGTTTATTATGTGAAGATTTGCCAGGACATACATTTGAGTTTTGTTAGCCTCCCATACTCAGGATTGGGCAAGCTTGTCTCATTATACAAAAAACAAAGTTCCTTTGCCAGTCTGTTTAGTTCTTTTCACAGTTCGCTATTCTGACTCATGGTGATCTTGGTCCATAAGAGGAACCAGGATCCAGTGACCTCTGCTGTGTGCTTGGGATTTTGTACCATGGCAGCAGTGGCTATTCTGCCTGCTGTATGGTAGCACTGCCAGGGCAGTGCCCAGGCAGGGAGGAGACCAGGTAACAGCTGCTCTTAGCAGTTGCTGTCCACCTGAATGTGCTCAGAGGTGGGCAATAGGCATGAAGAATAGTAATTCCCTAGTTTAGGAACTCAACAGAATGCCCCAGGTTATTTCCTCTGTCTCACCTTGTCAGGGCTTGTAAAACATCACATCGTGTGTCATCTATGGTGACTTCATTTTGAGTATCAGTTTACCATGTTGGATGACTTTTTTGGAACTGATATCTAGGCAATTGACTTTCTTGACCAGAAAATCTGCAAAATAAAAGACTTAAGGAAATGTACAAACAATATTGTTTGGAGGCATCAACATACAATGTACTGCAGGAAAAACATAACACGAGTCACTCCAGAGATAAATGATAGCCTTTTAATGCTTGATTAATTAATGAGTTATTGTGATAATACCAAAATATTTGTTTTAAATAGGTTTCACACAAAGGTGGCATGTAAAACAAATAATGCAGTTATATATATATATTTTTTTTTATATTATAAGAACATTTACTTTTCATGTAGCATGCAACATCATCTCATAAATACCTCAAATTAGATTACTTTAAAGTTATGTTCAAAGAAGCTAATCATTCTATCTTCATGCTATCACCTCTATTAGGTGATAAAGGCCAATCGATGTATTAAAAATAACAAACTTTGAGACCATACCATAGCCTAGAGCATATTATTGTTGATACTGGTTTTGTGTTTAGTCACATCTATGCCAGCAAATAATAATCTATTTAAGAACTGTTATCTGTTAGAAATGTATATTTTGATATCATTTGAATGGCATCAAAATTAGAAAATGTTCAAAAATGTTCACATTTCTATTGAAAGTGAAATATTGGTTTGTATCAACAGAGATACTCTAGCTATTGCAGATGCTTTTGTCTTTGATTCTGATTAGATGCTTGACATTTGTGTCTTCTGTACCTGATGCTCATATATTTGTTTAATTCAATCATAGAAACCTTCACTTTCACTCAGAGGCTCTTTAATACTAGCAGGAAATTGTTCAGGAACTTTTTAAAGAAACAGTAGAAGAAACATACTAGGCTGTGATGTTTTTATTCTTCTGGGAAAAGGAACAACTTGGTGGTTTTTTGGAATTTGAGTAGTAAAAGAAAAAGACTCTCATAAGACATTTGCAGGCCCAAAATACACCAGCAGCATCAATGAATCAGACAGGAACAAAATAAGCTCACCAACTGAGAAAAAGATTGTTACTTGTCGGCAACTTCATCTCCTATCACACTCACAGCCTTCTCCAAAAATCCTCAAAGACTTTTTTAGCATTCTTGAAAGACTGTTAGGTTTGGGTTATTCATTATTACTAAACAGCCTTTCACCCACTGTAGGTAGTTTGTGTTTGCCATTGATTTCAGTGATAGTAAAATCAGATGCCAAATGATATAACAGTGATTAAGGGCCAGTTGCTTAACTTATATCTGGTAGAGCTTTCTCACCAGAAAGCTTGTTGAGCAGTAGAATAAATCTGAAAGTCAATGTTAATGATTCAGTAAGTGTTACTTGACTGAACTCAGACAACTTATGGATTTTATAAATCTGGAAAAAACTTTTAATATAACATACAACTTAAAAATATACTTTATTTTCAAAATTCCAGTTTCACACTAAAATTGAAGCCTAAGTAGAGATACCAAACATAACTTGACTATTTGAGGGAGCAAAGAGCTAGTTATATTATTATATGCATGGACTAACTCAGAGTTATTGCTTAATATTTAAAGTTTGCTATAATTACCATGAAAGCACCTGACATTCTTTTTTTGGGGCTTGTGTGGAGGAGATAGATCTATAAATAACTTCTTTCTGATTTTGAGAGAGAGAAATGCCAGCACATATATCATCTATATTCTGTTTCCATGAAGTGGATAGCATATCTGACCTTATACATGCAAAGTTTTCTGTAAATTTTTTATTGAATTTAGGTCCCTGGAAAAAAAAAACAGGACATGAGTCCAGTTCTGAGCATTTTAGGTAACACAGATAAGTACCTCTAATGTACTTTGATAAGCAGGTAAGTGCATAACAAACACAACAGTACCTTAGTAGCCCAAATTAAGGAGCCAGTTTAGAAAACTCTAAAATGTTGGTCAGAAGTCATTCTAATATTATTGTGGCAGATTTGATAGGCGGCCCAGATATTGTATTCTTGTGTTGCTGTCACTTAACAGCTCATTCGAGCCATTACTTAAACTCACTGAAACCTTGAAGCCCTTCAAAGGGCTGTTGCCCTGGAATAACTGCTAAAATGGAGTTTTAGGTAAGTTATATGTGTATACAATTTTAAACAAATACTTATTTCTGTAATTAGAAAACAGATTGTCTTTCCATAAAAATTATTTCCAGTGCTACGTTTTTTGCAAAGATAACTTTATACCTTATTTCATATTATTGTCGTGCCTCTGCAGCTGTGACTAGAGTTGGTACCTGTGAATACTGGTTGCTCTGTATTTCTTGTGCAAGGACAACAAAGACAACTTTATGCCTCATTTCATTTTGCTGTTATTTCCATTGCCTCAGTGGCTAGGCTCTTACCCGTGAATACTGGTTGAATTGTCAGGATCAGGCCGGCTTTTAAGAAAACGAGTTTTGACATTTCTTCCCTTAAGATGATCCCTTGTTTTTCAATTACTGCTTTGTGAGTTAGAGATTTCTTAAGGTAACCCTGAGTTTGTTCCCAAACTGTCAACCAGGTGGCAGCAATGCCACATCGCAGCAGCTCCTAGCCCTTTTCCCTGACATCAAGTGTTAATGCAATTGACCAATCAGTGCTAAGATGATGGGAGGTAATTGGGTAATTGTATTTTACTGATCACAAGCAGAGAAAAGAAGGGGGGGTGGGGGGCAGGAGGGGAAGAAGTGGTGGGGGGAAAACAAACCGGGGGGGTGGGAAACAAAACAACAAAACACAGGGGAAAAAAAAAAGAGAAAGAGAGAGGAAGAGGGGAGAAGGAGGAGTGTACCCAGAGAGACTGGCCCTGGGACATTTGCAAATCCTAGGGTGCCACTGAAAGGAGGGGAGTAGCTGAAAGCCAGAGCGACTGAAAAGCGGAGCTGCTCCCAGCAACAACAGCAGCTGCCGGGAGCTGGATATATACATACATGCCTACGTACATGCACACACGGGGAGAATTCAAGCTGAAGCTAATAGGAGGGAGGAAGCGTTTCGGCTGTGCAACGGGCTATGCATGTCAGGGATGAAACTAAAAGCTGAAAGAAGCTGCTGCGCTCCTGGGACTGTGTCATCTTGGAAGGGAGGGAGGCAGGAAGGAAGGAAGAAAAGGGGGAAGATAACTGGCGTGTGGAAGAAAATGGGTGACTAACTGCTGTGAAGAAGGGAAATCCAACTTGAACATCTGAAATACACCAGGCTGAGCTTGGAAATAAGATCAGAGCTGCATTGAAACAGAGAAAGGGAGGAAAAGGGAGGCAGAGATGGGAGAGGTTTTATCCTTCCTGTCTCTCATTCCCTCTCTCTCCTCAAAGAAGAAATAGAAGTTTATCCGTCTCAGTGCTGCTGGATCTGTATAGCTGCTGGACAAAAGATGGAGAGGAAGCTGAAATGAAAAGCAAAGGGTGCTTCTGAAATTTACAGCTAAGAGGACGAATCACGTCTTCCCGGGCGTCTTTGTGCCCCATCGGGGGAGTTTTAACATCAGAAGGATTTTGAGAAGTCGGGGTGGGGGGGCAAAGGCGAGAGTGGGCGTTAAAAACACCCGTCCCAAGTGTTTAAAAAATAACGAGGTGATGGATTTATTTTTGACAGCTGGTGGGAACCTTGAATGTTTCTCTACTCCCTCTCTCCTTCATTTCATTTAATGTGAAATTATGAAAATGCAGAGGAGTTGGAGAGAAGGCAAAAGGATGTAACGTGGAGTTTGAAACAAGGAGAGGGTGCTGATGCTGTGGATTGCTGGCTTCTTGCCGAAATCAAAAATCCAATTGCGCACTGGGTTGTGATTGGAAATCTAATCAGATCTTTGGAGAGGGGGGAGAGAGACTAAGAGTTTATTGTTTTGACAGACAGAAATAAAAATTTAAATGCAAAAGGAGATCCTTCCCTAAAGGAGTGTGGGGGAATAGAGAAAAACAAGAATGGGAATCCCCATTCTAATGTGGAGACACATGGATTGGATAATTGATAGTGCAGCAAAGAAGAGGGAAAAGGAAAATTGCCTGGCAAGACCTGGATCTTAAGTGTCACAACAAAATTACATTAAAAGATTACAGATGGAGGATTGCTTAAAAAGTAATGCAGCCCTTTCTGCTCTCCAGAGAAAAAACAAATAGCAATGGGGAGCAGTGGAGCCAGAGAAGCAGAAAACCTCAGAAAAAGGAAACTAAGCAAAGGATCCACAGTGGAATGAAAAGTTTCAGAATGGAGAAGGACCCTTAATCCTCTGCAAGAATTTTTGTGTTTTCCCTCTTATTTTAAAGCATTATTCTCCAGTGAAGGCAAACATCAACATTACCACTACAGCAATTTTAAAGAGAATAGTTGAAAGCCACAGAGAAGAAGAAAATAAAATTGCCAGAGGGGAAGAGTTCAGCAGTGTTAGGTTGGATTAGCACCTGTATGGACTGAAATTTCTGGGAAATTGCAATTGGATATCCCTTATTTCTGTTTTCTTTCTTGTTTATAATTTTGATTTGGTTGCTGAAATGAAATAATTTCCTAGCCCCTCCCCCACACGAATTTTTCATAATCACTTGGATTTCCAGCTGGATAGTCTTTGAGGATACAGTGAGTACACGTTCCATTTTATTATTTTTTTTGGGAAAGGAAATATGCCCCATTGCCTTTCTTCTTTCATCCTTATCCCTCTTTTCTCGATCTTTTCTCCCCCCTGAATAAAGAGCCTGACTGTATCTTGATAATGGCTGGAGGGGGGTGGTTGGGAAGAGGGAAGGAATGAGGATAGAACTGAATTCTCACAGTAGCTCAAGATTCCTATTAGTAAAATTCGAGCCTTTGGATGTTGCAGGCACCTGCCTGTGTGTCTCTATAGCATGTGTAAATGTTCAGTAGCAAAGAAATCTTTTGAGAAAGCCCTTGCAGTAAGTGGGGGGTGCTGCCTGATTGCCCAGTCTCTACAAACAGATGCAAGTTGCATAGAATTGGATGCACAGAGGGGGTTTATTTATTTAGTAAGTGTTTAAAATAGTTGAAGGCTCTAATTTGAATGCTGGCATCCACTCTAACACTGCAGATCAATATGGTATATTAACAGGGAAATTTTACAATCAAGCAAGGAGGTAAAGGTAATGGCTTTTGTCGGGAGTGGGGGGAGGTGTAGAGCAGGGGATTTTCATGGATTTTGAGGAAGCAGCTCTGAGAGAAATGGCACATTTTACACTCCATTGCTAAGAAAGGACAGTAACAGGCAGAGAGAGGACATTCTTCTATTGAAGGGGAGTTTAGGAAACTGCTGTACTAGCCACCCATGCCCTCCAGATCTCCTAGGAAATTCTTTGTGGTTTTGTGGTGAATTCTTCAGGGACTCTCATGGCAGTTGACAGAGATTTACTTTGATTGACAAACAGTGAGAGGATACTGAGATGTCAGAAGATTTTTATTATAATGCTGATAATGGAAATAATTTAAAAGTGACTTGTAGATGGTGGGATTCACAGATTAACAATTATGGGTAACAGACCAGTAAACATCTCTGCCTTCCTAGAGAAATGTGGTATGGGGGTGTGAAATAAAGAGAGGATTACATGGTGTTCAAAATAGAGGTTCATGTTTTCCTGTGGGAAAGAGTGATACTTCCGTTCCCTCTCCTGTCATGACTGCATTAGCTTGTGGGTAGAGAGTTTTCTCTCTCTTCTCTCTCTTTCTTCCCCTTCTATCCTCCCTCACCTCTGCCCTCTTCAACCTTGACCTTCACAAGTAAAGGCTCCGGCTGAAAGTATTAGGCCAAAACGGGTGGAGAATGAGAGGCAGAAACAGCTAATTAAATGAGCCACTGAACAGAAATGGATTTTTTTTTTTTTTTTTTTTTTTTTTTTTTTTTTTTTTTGGCAGGCAAGGTGCAGAACTAGCTTTGCCACTCATTTTACTTTTCTCTAGCTGCAGTATTCTGGAGAAGGGGAGAGAAGGCAAGAGTAGAAGAAGTGTTGGTAGAGCCAGATTTTAGCACTTTTTTTTCTGGCAGCATTTCTCACTTCACAAGCTTCCCACATGAAACAACAAAACAGAGCTCCAACTTCCCTGGATAAATACTCAAGTAAATATTAGCCTTCTCCTTTTTTCTTTCTTTTTTTTCCTTTCTCCATTACTTACATCACTGCTGTTACTTCCTGTAAATGTCCTGAATCTTTTGGCATGAAGGAAATGAGAACTGCCTCTCAAAACTCTCAAAGGTGTGCCATGTGCTACCGTTTGGAGGTCATGCCTCTTCAACGTTGGCTGCTTGAAAAGGATTGAGATTTAGGGTTCAATTCTGCTCCTAAGAAAATCTCTGGGAGTTTTTGTTTGGCCACACACAAAAAAAATCAGACCCTTTGTACTGTAGTGTTCAGAAAAAGAAGGAAGCACGCACAGCAAAAATTTCTCCTTCCAGCTCCAATTACTCTCCTCTTTCTCAGTATAGCTAATTTTTTTCCAGTATCAAGTGCTTCAGCCTCATTTATTTCTCTGGGCATTGTTTTCTGGTGGGACACTAAATAGCTAATAAGTTTTTCAGCATCTGAAAATAAGTCCAAAACTCTCTTGTCTGTTCCTTCATAATAAGTCTGTGCCCTGTTGTGGGCTACATTTACATCAGCAGTTGCAGTAACAGAACTGCTAAATTTATGTTTAGCTGCGGCTCAGTAATGACTGAAGGAAAAAGTAGCTGGCTAAGGAAAAGGCATTTCCAATCTTTTCCCTGGATTGCTGTCAAGTGAACACATAAACAGAAAATTTGATAGAACAACTCCAGTTTTTGACAATAGAAATCTGACATAGGTGCCTCATTCATTTTATACAGTAACTGGCAGGAGTATTTTCTTGATGTGATAAGGAGGCACTGGGAAAATTTAGTCACAGGTTTGGGCTGAAATAGGCAAACCTTGTCAACATAAAAATCCAGGGATGCATGTCTGCTTCCAAAGAGGCAACAGTTTCACACTTCAGTGAATCATTCACTTAATACAGTAGCCAAAAGACACATGGAACAGCCCAGAGTTTAACTCATTCAATGTCAAAGTGGGAACGAGTAATAGCATTTCTAAGCATTTATACTGTGGCTTATCCAGAGCCCAGGAGGCTGATTGTAAAATAAATAGCCAAAACCATTAATCCAAACATCCAGCTAAATGAGGAGCAACAAACCTCAACCAGAGGCAAGCGCTGGCTGTCTCTGCTACTTTCCTTGCATGTGTCTGAGCACAGGTGTATTGTTTAGTAGTGCATGCTGGTACTGCAGGCTGTCTCCTCTTCAAACCATGGACAGCCTTTTTGGTAGTGACCACAGGCAGCTGGGGTTTTGGCACTGTAAAGGGAACCATTATGTATATATTTAGGCTCTAAATTCTTTCACAGAAAGACAGGAAAAGCTATATTGGAGAGTCGTGCTCTATTTATCCTAATTGTTTTCCAGAAAGTCATAGATCATATACCTCAGACTTCAGGTATTCTTGGCAAACTGTAAATTAGTAATACAAGGGGTTGTCTAGTCTGTGTCTTTTTTCATGTCATGAATGATTTACACTGGTTTAAAATTGAAGGGTTCAGTTTGCTGGAGCAGCAAATTTTGTGTCACAGTATCCCCCAGCCTGATGCCCCTGACAAGTGAAAAATGGACTTTAAGGTTAGGTGAGACCCAAGAAAAAATGGTCTAGATGTGAGCCAATACAAGCAAGTGTGGGACTGGTGGAAAACAAAGGGATTCCAGAGGTGTTGCTATGGCTTCCTATATAGGCTTTAAAATTATTTGCCTGTGACCTAAAAAGCTGTTTCCCATTTGAAATGAAAATTCTGGCTCTTGCAGTATGAGGCAGGAAGATTTTGAATGGGGCTCAGGACAGGATTTTAGCACATTTTGAGAGAGCTTGGTGCTGATGAGAAATCACAAGCCAGGCAATCAAAGTTGCAACATATTCATGGAAGGAGCGGACTTTGCACAGCAGAAGTATGCAAGAGCCTCCATCTTGGTTTTGGCAGAGTGGCTTCATGTTGGATTGGAGATATTCCTTTGTTTCTGATGGCTAGTGAGGGAATGGTGCTGGAGTTTGTGTTGTTTTCATTCTGGGGTGAGAATTAATCGGAAGATATGCAATTAGCACCTACTAAGTAATTTCTAGAGTAGTCAAGCTGACCGGATTTTGAGTTACTGTTATCAGAGGCCTTTCATCCCATTGCCAGCTCCTCTATGAAAATCATTATGGAAAAGCCTCCTTCAGCTCAAACTGGACCACCCAGATGAGAAGGATTCAGTAATAGCAGGAGCCATGCTAGTCTGGAAGGCAGCTTGCAGCATGCTTGAGTCTAGCAGCTTGGACAGGGAGCTGCCCTTGGAAAGGATCCTGCCTCTACTTCTTGTAATGGCAGAAGACTTGGGCATTAGCTTTTGACATTTTAGAATGGTTTATTTAATGATGTTATTGGGAAAGAAACTGTGCCTATTATTTAGCTATACTGTCACAGTATTTTTTTCCCCCCTCTTAAAGGGTACAAATGTGGACACAAGATGGGAGATAAGTATGCTAGCGTTGTGTTTTAATTGCACATTCACAAGCTACAATACGTGGAAGTGAATTAATGCATAGTTCCTGGTAGGGGGCCTGGATGCTTTGCTATCTGTTAGTGGAAAAGGCAAAAATCAGACGCTTGTGCATGCACACAATAAAAGAGAAACAGGATTTACATTTGGTATCCAAGGAAGCGAGAGCAAAATCCTGCAGGGCTTTCTGTTCATTGTTTAAATGTTGCCATAGCAATATCTCAGGGCACAAGTTACATGTTTTCCAGTTCTGCAGTTGAGCTTTCCTTTTCTCTCTGTTTCTCATGATATTCTAAACAACTAGGAGTATCTCCACAGAACTTTGCACAGCAGTAGGAAAAAGTGTTTGAAGGCTGCAGTATCTGATGGCGTATGTCTGTCTGTATGTTCTTCACTGACATTTGCTAACATATTCAAAACCCATTTGTGAGGAAATTGTTGGAGAGAAGTGGGATATGAGACTCTTGTTGTTAGGACATTGAGCATATTACAATGTTTTGTGTAGTGGAGATATGTTAATTGGATAGCTGCAGGCAAACAAAATGTAGCAGTCGCTGACAATTAGAAACAACAATGAACTTCCCAGGACTGATTCTATTCCTTGGGCAGATTAAAATACATTTTAGATATATACCAGAGCGTGTGTAAATTTAAATGCTATCACCACTGTAATAAGTCTTGAAATTCTGTTTTTACAGTACTGAGACAAGATTTACCCTTGCAACTTGTGAAGGGAGAGAGGCAGCATTAGACCACTGAATAAAGTCTAGCATAGTGTTTGCTGCAGAGCTTGTACTTGTTATGTCAAGACTGTGGGGGAGCAATATAACCAGGAACCAGGAGAATTAAAAAAGAAACCAACTAACCCCAAAACAAAGCAAAAAATTCCCGCAACAATTATTTCCCTTGGAACTAGATAAAGCTTACTCAGAAGTATCACAGCAAGATAAGTTGAATAAATGACGTTTTGTCTGCAAACCAGCAGCAATTCAGAGCTCTCTGTGTTTGAGGAATCAGTTATTTGATAGCTATGGGTTTCATACAGTTCTGTGTATTAAAATAATCCTTGGAAATATGGATGTGATTTCCTTTCATGTTTGTATGGAGAGTATAGTATGAACTGACTTCTAGAAGGCCCAGGGGTTGGTGCTTTTTCTTCACCATTTATATAAGAATGATTGCTCTAAATGTCAGACCTGATCCTGAAAACCAGTGAAGTAATTTGCAAAAAGTGTTAATGTTCAGATCTGTATAGCATATTTTAATTTTGCTTACAAATCTTTCTTCACTTGCATGTCAATAATTTCTTCATTGACATGCCATGTTACATGGGAAATAAAGCCAAGCACATAAAGAACCTGTTTGTCAATGTAGTAAGTGCAGCATGAGTCATAACTGCAGGTTTCCTCATGCTGCTTATCATGGCACCTTAGTCATGATCTTAAACAAAAGACTGTCTTAAGCAGGTATGAACCCTTAAGTTCATGTACTTTGAATTTACCCCAGAATCTTTGAGATGGCAAAAAAAGGTAGCCATCTCTGATGGGGGTACACACCCAACTTCTCAGGTACAGTGCTAGTGTCCTCTCATCAAATTACTGAAGATCATCAGATTCGATTATTTTGACTGGAATCTAAGGTAGGGAGGAGGGGGTGAAAGTTTCATTGTATTGGATCTTCATCAGCCATAGACCAACATTTTACTTTCTTGTTAATCTCCAAAATCAATTACCAGTGGACTATTCATGTAAGAGACAGTCTCTCTGTAAACTGATATAAGCAAGAATTCTGTCTTGCCAAGTCTTAATTAAAAGGATTGAGATTTTTATTTACTAATGTCCGTTTTTGTGTCCTCATTCAGCATTGTAACATGTATGAGAGAGTCTGTTTTGTAGCAACACTTCATGGAACCAGTTTTATTCCTTTTTTATTTCTTTTTCTTCTGTCATTTTGAGAAGATAAACCCAGTTTTGCTCCAGATAATTTCAAATGGATCTTCAGTAATTATTTCAGCAGGACTAATCCTGCTCTGTGGGGTTTTCTGTGTTTTCCTTTATTTCCAGAAACAAACAATAGAATGAGTATTCATATTTACAGACATAAAAAATGATCCAAATACCATTTTGAATTAATATGCGACAAACTTCAAAATTTCCAAATATTCCATGTTCCTTTGCCACCCCTGCTGACACATCAGGTGTTAATGCGTCTTTTTCATCAGTGTGTATTGTAATAATTGATTAATTAATCTTACTGCCACAGAAAAAGCTCATTATTTATTAACAAAATCAGCTATTTCGTAAAATTACATATTTTAGGGCTAAATTCTTAGTTACAGCTAGGATGGTATAATCTCTGTGTATTGACTATTCACATCAGTAACTGAATATTGTGCCATTTTAATTTGTTTAACAAAAATGCTATAGTTTACCTTTTGAAAGGTAGAAGAGGTTCTACAGGGACAGAAAAGGGTTAAGGAACCATAGTTTACCCTCCCTCAACGCATGCAAGTTTCAAATGAAGTGTGCCAAAATGTATTCAATTCCATGAGCTTCTTTGCCGAAGGGCATGTATTAGTTGTGTTAGGGGTTCTTTCCTTAGCTGTTTGGTTTTACAAGAATTTACTCTGTGAGCTCACTACTCTGTGAGCCCTTTTTGGATATGCAGGTTCTTCTACAAGTGGTTATATATTATTTTTTTCAGGGGAAAGCTTTTATATTTGTTCCATCCCTTAAAAAACTGAGGTTCGTTTTTGTTAAGCTTGTTGATGACACAGCTACTAAAGGGGATGGTGACCCCATTAGCCTTTCAGGTTGCTCATATGCAGTGCACAGTCTACTACTTCAATAAGAGTTCTGTTGTATTTAACGCCCTTGTGAATTTTGACTGTATATGGTGCAGGGAATTAAAACCATAATGGATTTCTCCTTTGAACTGGAAAGAGGTCGAGAAACCTCACCTTTAGTGAATGGTCGTGTTGGTATCCCTCTTTCTGTAATGTACATTTTACTGAGTAATCTGAAGATTGAGTTACATACATTAAGTAAAGGCCTGGAGGTATCTGTTAAAGGCTGCTGAATCAAACCATAGCAGAGGATGACTTAGTCTTTAGGTAACTTTCCATAATATGTGGAAAAAATAATTGTATTTTTTAATGGGAAATTTCAGGTTTGGGCATAGGTATGAAAATGTCATGCAGCAGTAGTAGAATGTCATTAAGAGTTGCAGAGCAGTATAGATAATAAATTCCTATCACAAAAGGCATTGCATCTAATTTAAAGTATCATCCCAATAAGATTTTTTTGTGGCAAAGAAAGATGAAGTTGATAATTGCCTTTGGCAAATCAAAGATAAAAAGCAGACAACGATGCTGCTTCAGAAATACCTATCTACTAATCCTGAGGAAGATTATGAGAATATTTTATTGGAAAGGACATATAAACAGATTGTGAATATAAACAGGACAATTTCTAGGAATATGTTGTTTTGCCATAGGAAAACACAAATAATAAAAGAATTCACATTTGACTATTAGTCTGTCTTTGATACAAGGGAAAATGAAGTAAAAATTTAACAATTAAACCAAAAGAAACTAATATATAGTAGGGGAAAAAAAGGAGGAAATTATATAACAACCCCTATAAAATGAACACCATTTATCTGATAGGAGAGAAATGTTATGGTTCTGTGGTAATCTTAGAATACTCTGGAAATAAGGAACTATTGCTGTTCCTTTTGCTGCTTTTATTGGCCACATCTTATGAAGAGCTATTGGCAATAGTAGTGCATAACTGTCAGAATAACTCAATATTTCTATTCTGTATCTGGAAAAATTATTATAAAAATTTTTATCATGAAAAGAAAAAGCAAGTGAAAGGATATTGAGAAATATCTATTTGGGACAAATATTTTTAAATCAACAGTCCTGTTACACTTTTTCAAAGAGTCATTCAGAGTATGTATCTAGAAAACAGTCCAATGATACAAGTGTGATGAACTTGATAACCACTGACCATTTAGCCTGACATAAATTTTAGGCAAAGTAACAGAAAATACAACACAGAATTCAACCAATAGATACTTAAGTCAGGGAAAAGTTCACTGGCAATGGTATGGTATTATGAGAAGTATTTTTTTTCAAGCAATTTGATCCTTTCATACTGCACAGCTGGCAGACAGAAGTTACCATGGAAATAAAGTGCACTCAAACTTTGAAAGACATAGGATACTTAAGTAGTTTAGAAGCACTGGTCAGATATTCAAAACTAAGTATTGGGAGGAAATTTGCTTGAATATACTATACAGATATTGTAGCTATTTTTGTAATAGTTGTGCCCATGTTCTAGATAGATCAACAGAAAATTACACTTTATGTAAGTGTAGAACCCACAGTTAGCAGAATAGCCTAGGTAAGAACAGCTGTTTAGAGGGTAAAGTGCATCAATAAGGTAACTGAGAGTACATTTCCTGAAACTGATAATGCAACAGAGAAGAATTGACCCATAATGACCCAAAACTCTAAACTAAAAAAAAAAACCTAACGCCCAAACAATCTCCCCCTCTCCCCCACCCCTCCCCACCCCCCCAGAAGCCAATAAAAACCCAAACGCTTCTGAAACAGAGCTTGAAAAAGTGTATAAAAGAAACATGAAGCTTTTTAAGTATGAATGACTGGGCGGGTTAGAGAAACAGAGCAAAAAAAATTACTTGATGTTGCAAGCCACTGACCCATTTCAATGCGACCTTTGCCTTGGTCCGACCCAGCTGCCTCTGCACTGGATACTGTGAGAAGCCAGCTTGTAACCAATAAGGCCTGCGAGGATATCTGAGCAATATTACTTTGGAGAGTTCATTATATAAAGGAGTTTAAAAGTTTTTATGTGTTTATTGCCATTTTGTAAGTATCTAGGGGTTTATTTTTTGTATTGGTGATTCTGAGCTGGCAGTGAATGCCGGTTAATTAAATGTTGTTGGCTATAGTGATGTGATTTAAATCAGATGAATTGAGAAGCTTTTCCTTGAGACTAAGTGTTGGCAGCTTGATAAATAAGACAGGCACACTGAGTGATAGTGAATTCAAAATGCTGTGTATAAGAAAATCAGATTCAGAATTAGGGATACTCCTCTGTAAAAACAAGCTGGAAAGGGTCCGAGATTACAACAGGCAAGAATTTCCAAATGAGCTCCCACAGTGTTAGTGTTAAAAAATATGGTCATGCCAGAGAAACAGAATAGTGATCCTAACAATGTCAATGGGAAAACTGTGGGATGTTGTTTACATACGAATTTGTCCAGAAGTTAAACATTTTGTTGAAAAGAGTGGAGAAACAAAAGTATTCAGTTCTGAACAAAAAGGAAAAAAAATCAGTACTCTAATATTAGTCAATTAAGAAAGTCAAGAACTGACGTGGTTAGTTTCTGAGGAAAAAAACAGATGTTTAAATGTTTTGTAATATAGCAAATAAAATTCTAAGAAGAAGCAATAGATAGAAACTGAGATCTCATACATTCAGATTTGAAATTAAGGGTAGAACTTTAATGTTGAAAATAATTTACTGTTTTGAACATTCACGGAGAAGTTTTATTTTCGCTTTTGGAGTTCTTGTACATGGATGCCTTTTTGGAAGACTGTTGTAGTGAAATATGCATTATAGTGTTTTTTATATTTTGATATTCAGAAAGGCAGAGTAGATGTTTCTGAGATCCCTGTGCCCTCAGCCTCTGATCAGGTAGAAGGAATGTAGCCTGGGCATCTATAACCAAGGTTCCAATCCTGTCATCAACAAATATGTTCTAGCTTGCAATGTGCAGATCACCCCAAAGGATTTTGATATGCAGTCCATTATTCCCTCTCTGCTGAGTTTGCTATCAGAACACCAAAAAGTTTTTGTGCGATCTGCTTTGTGGCAGTACTCTGGCTCAGCCTCAGTACCTCAGACTTCTGCTAAGTTGGTAAAATGTCTTTCAAAGTCTGTGAATTTGTCAAATCTGAAGTGTTCTATAGAGATTAATTTTGAAGGCTGTGATGAGGGTGAACAAATACCACGTGTGTTTACTGTCCCACTCAGAACCTCTGCTAACTTATCTATATGACCAGGCTTCTATGTCCTTCATAGTTCTCTTCATGGTGTAGAGATTTGCAAGCTTTAAGTGTTGTACTTCTGAAATTTTTCAGCAAACTGCGTCTCCAGCTTGAAGAAGTCCATTTGTTTAAGCTGACACAGGAGTTCAACATTTAAAACCAAACAAATTTATTGTCTCCAACCTTTTATCTAGTTTAGGCTTCCAGTGTTAATCCAGATATGAGCTTTTGCAGTAGTTGATCTTGGTGCCAGGCTTCTTTCCAAATGTGAGATGGACTAAATATAGAGGTGTCAAAGTTGGTATAGCCTTCTGTTTCTCTTTGCTTACAGGACACTAAATATTGGTCTGTCCACATCTTTTTCTTGCTGTGAATGGTTGCTAAGCACTTCAGACTAGAAATACATTTTTCTGTCTTCATAACACAACTCCGTTTGTGGACCTGATTTTACTTGTTTACTTTTTTGCTAATTCATGCTCCTGGTTTGGGAAGATAGAGAAGAGGAAAGAATAAAGTGAACCTTCCCCTGCATCTCTGCATAATAGCTTTTGGTAGAGCAGATTGAAATTACGTGCAGTGTCAGTGGGCTGTCTTCTCATATTTCTAGCTACTGTCCAGCTTTCTTGAACACTGTTCTAAATTCTTCTGAAAAAATTGTTGATGTAAATCTAAACCAAATATGGATATTTCATACTTACTGATGAAGTAGGTGTTCAGTTTCTAAGCTTATTTTTATAGTCCAAGTCCATTTTTTTAATATAAATTGTGTTTCCTGCATTCATGAGCCATCCTGGAGTATTGGGCCATTTCATTGTTACAGCTGAGTGTAGTTAGCACCAGGGATCATGGAATGTGGGAAAGTATTCTCTGAAATAGCAAAGGGCATTCCTAATGTTAGGAAGCTCAAGGTGAGGTTAGAGATGAAGTTATACTTCTAACCTTGCTATTCTTTTCTATATTGGTCTCCTTTTTGTACCCTTTACTGTACCCTGGCTTTGCATAGATTACCTTACTTTTGCAGGAACTATAAAAGTGAATTAAATGGTCTCTCATGCTTGCTTATGGGAGAAAATGTGGATCATGTGAGTATAATAAGCTAACCTGCATTGAGCTTGCACTAAGATTGTTGGCATAGTTACTGCATATTAGGTTACATTATACAAAAGCTCTTAATACTGAGAATGTCTGTCTAGGTAGTCAGTGTAGGAATCAGTATTTTGAAAATTCATACCCTATCTCAATCCTCACACATTGTTCTGCATGTATGTTCCATATAGCGTAGTCCTGGATTTTCAAGAAAGGAGGCTACATATCCCTTACTC
Organism: Anabacerthia variegaticeps; assembly: GCA_035583185.1. Lineage (NCBI taxonomy): Eukaryota > Metazoa > Chordata > Aves > Passeriformes > Furnariidae > Anabacerthia > Anabacerthia variegaticeps. The sequence goes on along the minus strand of JAWWEW010000165.1, from coordinate 20,502,064 downwards.
CTCCCTTACAGTTCCCACAGAAACCAGTAAACTTCCCTAATACTGAAATACCACCAAACGGATCATCTACAATAATATTCTTATAATGTTATTTGTACTCCGATCTGCCCCAGCATTTTGTGGTTTCATGAAATGCCCTTCTCTTACATAGCCCTAATTTTCTTGTGGACACTTTATGCAATGGTTCATGCCTTAACTTTTAAATCAAATGATAAATCAATTACATATAGCTAAAATTTGGTGTCATCTTTCTATTAGCTTATTTCAATAGGTGAACATTTGGAAGTTGGAAAAACAAGGCCTGAGTCTAGCAGATGCTGTTTGGGCATGGTCCTTTCTCTCTTGCCTCTTTCTCAGTCCCTTCTCCACATTCTCTTCTCAGAAGAAGCTGCTTCTTAAACCACTGATCTACCCTGGGACAAGCCAAATGACTACTGAGACCAGCATGGATTTGGTTTGCTTACTAGGAAAACTAGTTTTGACTGTGCTGCTCCTCACTCCTTGACTAGAGTCCCTTATGGATATTGTCTCTCAATAACTGATCTCCTCCCAGTGGCATGAGAGTTTAGACGCTCTTTTTCTCATGTAGAGCTTCCAACCAGTACTTTGCTACCAGAGATCTCTTAATGACTAGGACTGTGATTGAATTATCATGGCAATTGAGAGAGGCATCTGAGGAGACTGGAGTAAAGCTAATAGCTGCCTGTTTCTGAGCATTTCTCTAGCTCTTTTTAATGAAAAGTTAAAAGCTAAGATAGTACACTGTTCTTGTGAGCTTTTCCGTGCAGATGGAGCTATGGAACAAAATGAAGTTTCACTGAAACTAAAGCAAACCCTATATTGAGAAAAAATGTACTAGAGAAGCTGTCAAGTTTAGTTTCACTGGTATGAGCTGAACTACTTTCACTGCTACAGCTATATATTCATATAAATTTATGCATGTGTGTTTAAGTGGATAGATTGCTCTTGAAAGTTTTGGAGTGTATTTGGCCTTCTGCCGTATTAAAGTGATGATTTTTTGCACAGGTGATTACATTGCAGAAAAGTAGCAGGGAAATAGTATTTTTACATATATATTTTATATATATTTAGCAAAGCACCTGCTTCTATATATCTCCTTTTTTTTTCTTTTTTCCTTTTTTTTTCCCCCTAGGAATAGGATATAAATCTCTACATACTCGTCATGTGCCTCTCAGATGAATTATAACTTTTACTACGTGGCAGCTAGGTAAAAAAGTACCAGCTTTCAGAGAGGTTTAAGAATAAATAAGTTTTTTCCACAACAAATAATAAAAATATCACCCACCTCCCAAAAGCAAGAAAAAAAATCTTGTTTTACGTATTTTCCCCTCCATCATTTCAAATGATACCTTTTAAAGAGCAAATTCAATTAAGAGATACATTTAAATATAGTAGAATAGACAGTCTTTTGTACTGTAGTGGTCACCACTAGAGATTTCTTGACTCTGACCTTCCTGTAGCCTCTTACTCATTTTCTGAAATAAACCACAGATTCTATATGCTCCTTTTTATGTCTCTGTAACTTAAGAGAAATTACTTTGAATTAAACAAGCAAACAGCAAATTCCTTCCCTGAAGTTAAGCAGGATCACAAACCTACCAATTCTTACTCTTAAGCATGGATAACTGCAAATATAGACTTATTCAAATACTGTTTGATATTCTAGCTCTAACCACATAAATAAGGAGTATTCAAGCAAAACCTTATCAGGCTTTCTACATATTTTACACCAGAATTATTATTCTTTCTATTTTTCAATTCATACAGTAGAATGGTTGAAAAGCATAGTGCCCAAACTTTTTCCCTAGACACTCTGAAATTTTACCTATTTTGTCAATGTTGTCAATTGTAATTGTTCACAAGCATTAAAACTATAAAGCTCTTTATGTCATAATTAATAACTTTTGTTTCTTCCACTTGAATGGATATGTCAACTTGTTATGCATTTAGTAGATGAACCACTTTCTACTGATGGATGGCAGCTTTCTATAATGCCCCATAAATATGGAAATTTCCTTTTTTGCTTTGAACCCAGAAAACTGATTTCTTTACTTTGTCTTAGTGGAAGATTAAGACCAATTCAATTAAGCTGTCAAAGATCTAGACAGCTACTTGCCAAGTATAATAAATATCTGCAAGTGGCTATAAGAGTTTTGGCTGTGTTAAGGCCTAGGACCTGATGCAGCTAACCTTATCTTTTGTTGGAGGTATTTAGTCATGACAATACTTGCTTTTTGTCTCTTATGATTAATTTGCTTATTGAGTCATAGAAAACATATATAGAAAGGTCTAAAGTCAGCAACTGGTGTTATGCATTGTTATTGAAATGGTAATGATATCCTATCATCTTCTTTCAACCTACTCTCTAGTTATGCAGACACTCATCCCCTCCCTTCTCTGCAAATAAGCAGATGGAGAGTATATGGACTTTGAAATGTGACTCAGAGGTCAAGAGATTTAGAGTCTCAGGAGGAAAGTGAAATTCACAGCTAAGGACAATTTATCGTGACCAACCTGCCCCTGGGAGCCTCCCAGCACAACCAAAGGGCTTGGTGATGTCTCTGTTTCTTACATTGTCAGTTGCCATGAGTTCGTATAGGAAAGCATGTCTGCTACTGAGTTAGAAATACTCTAATGAGTAAAACCTGTTTTATTTGAGAGAGGGTTTTCAAGATCAGATCTTTGGCTGAGTGTAATGTTTCCAGTGTACTGTGCATATAAAAGAGTAACTGCTTATAAATTTTTACTGCAAATTCAGTAAAATAAAATTTTATCAGACATCGGGTAGGGAAAAAAACCGTAGTGTTAGGTTTATTCCTTTTTCTTAAATTTTGTATTTTTTTTTTTATTTTTCACTTTTAATTATATTTTTGTTTTTATTTCTCCTTATGACTATCTGTGGAGGTGACAATACAATTGAAACATGGAAATCGATGTCACCTTCATGCTTGACACGTTAAGTTGTCTTTTATGAATTGAATTTAACATAGGGTCTTTGTCCTTTGATGCCTTGGTGCTTTGAATAGCTTTGGTGAATGGCCTAATTGTTTATGGATCTCATAATTATTCTGTTCTTTATTCCTTCCCTGCCTCCATCCTCATCCTCGTTTTACCTTTACATCATCTTTTAAAAGTTCTGCAAAAAGTTTACATTAATTCAGAGTTCCTTATCAAAGTTTTGTGCATTGCTTAAAGTCCATGTTGCTAGAATTATTAGAAGTTAATTAACCAAATAAAGGAGGAATTGCCAACATGTTCAGAATTCATTTCTCACACTGGAAGCAGAAGACAGTTGTGGTAAATTTTGCAACAGGCTACTCCCACAGGGTCATATTTTATTAAACTAAGAAAATTGGATGAGTCAGAGCCATGACTGTATAGAAATTTAAAGGAAATAATTGATACTCTGTCTCCCAAACATGCATATTTTTCTTTATTTTCGTGGTGGGTGTTAGGTTAAGAGGTGTCTTGTCTGCATAAATTTCAGTTGATGAAGAGAACAAGATAGTCATTTCTTTTTTTAGCATTTTGGTTTGCATTACACAAATCAGATTTGCTTCGCACATGACTTTTCTACACATACTCCCCTCCTTTACTCTTCACCAAAAAGTTCCTGTCAGTATTCATCCAGTTTTCAAATCCACCCAGTTTGCCTCTTCTGTAACAGCAGAGTTGTTCCACTATTATGGTAATATTGTATGTACAACAGTGGACTGAAAGTAAAAAGCTAAAGGACTGCTTCAAATTTTAGCATGGCAAGTTTCCCTCCACCCTCTGAGTTCATAAATGAAAATAATTGGGCTGCAATGCCAAGAAATTAGTATCCTCACACAACTCCATAATGCTGTGAAAACAGCATTGCATAACTGTGGTTCCTCTGAATGGTATCATTATGACTAAAATTATCGAATGTTCTGTTGCTTTTTTGTTCAAATCTGGCAAGAGTCAGAGTATCTCACCATGGTACACAATACATTTTCTAAATATGGGTGAAAACCTAGAACATTCTGTGGAACAAGTATTGCCTATATACAGCAGAAGTGAATGAAAAATGCTGGCCTTATTTGGTGATACATTCTTGCATTGAAATATGATCAGCACATCAGTCATCTTTAGAAGAAAGTAAATGCCTGATATCACATGGAAAATAAAGTAAATTGAATGTTTCTCATTCTTCAGGCAGTAGGTTCAAAAGTAAAACTGTATACATATTTTTAAATCCTAATCTGCAATATTTTGAAAGAGCTGAAATGAAAAAAAATTACTATTTTAAAAAATGGAAATTTTCTTTTAAAGTTCATTGTATTTTGCCTCATGCTACCAATAAACTTATCCAAAAAATGTAAGTAGCTATTCCTAGTTAGTTTCATTCTTCTTGAATAAATGTGAATGAGATGTGAGTAAACAAGAGACAGTTGTTATGCACCATAACTAAAAGCAAGAAGTGATGGTCTGGGTTGAATTGTCTTCAAAGAACAAGCATGCTCAATATTAATGCCTTGAGACAAAGAATCCCTAATTTAAATATCATAGATTTTGTGTTTCTAGGCTCTTTATTGACAGTATTCCAGAAGGCATGGGAATTAGCTACCACCATTATCAGTGATAGCAGAGGGGTATAAACCGAATGCCTCAAACTTCAGTTCTTTGGGTAAGACAACTCAACCTATATCCGGACACTTTACATACATAGTTTGCCTGTGTCAAAAAATCTGAAAACCTGCAGCTCCTAGAACACTGCTAAAAATATTGCCTTCTAACATAAAGTAAATCATATATTTAATCAGACCTGTCTTTCAAATATAAAAAGAATTAGTGTAGTTTGGTTTTATGTTTGTCTTTTCAAAGATGATGTTGCTAGATTATATGTCAGTGTACTTGAATAGTCTGGAAGATGAATGATCACTTCACAGTCCTATGGTACAGGCTATGCAAATACTTTAATATTAAATAGAATTGATAAATGCAGTTTTGCTTAACTGTACATTGTATTTTTTGCTAGATCCAGTGTATACACCACATGTTCCCTAAGTTTCTTATACAGCCCTGCTGTATAAGACTATGTCAATTGGCATATACAGCATTTCCATAGTGCCCTTATTTTTTACCTTCTTTTTTAAAATCTCTTTTTATTTTGCTAAGATAAGAGTGTTAATAGAGAACATACATAGTAACTGACTTGCTGTGTTAGTAACTCTTTGCTTTACACTGAGGATAATATAACACCATTTAATATCAAATGTGCAATCAAGGAACAGATGGGTTTCTTTTGCAGTGTCCCAGAGCTGGCCAAAAAAATTAAATAAAATCATTGAATAATTCTTCTCATTGTTCATATTGATGCATTAGATCCTAAGTCCAAGTAGAGTGCCATGATACATTAAATGAACTATTTCCCCCTTTCAACTCTTGTACTCCAAAGACATTTAATACATGTTAATTCTTTAAAAAAATTGTCATTTCCTGTAAATTTTTATCCATAGCTTCTACCAGTGTTTCAGTACCGATAAAATGGTCTGAGTCATCAAGATGCAGTAACTGAAAGGTACTAATATTAAATGGAGCCCTTTGCCTAAAAGACAAACATTTCATGCTTGCTTCTGTGTAGAGCAGAGTAAGTGCAGCAAAATTTAGCAGCACTGTTATGTGTAAATATTATATATCATTATTTGGTTAGAAGCATATTGTTAATTAATAACAAATAGACTAACAAAAAAACCCCCAAGACTTTAAATAATGTTATTTAAATATATTTATAAAAGGAAAGAAGTGTGTTAAAATGTATAATTAGTCCTTGACCACAAAATTCATACCTATCTGAAAAAGTCAGCAATAAAATTCAAATTATTTTGTCGTACATGAGATGACAATACAGATGGGTTTAAATGAAAAGTTAGTCTGAACAGCTGTTCGACTCCTTCAGTAGGGAAGGAATATCAAGATGAATCCCAGGAAGGGAATTGTGATATAGTTACAGTTTCAAATCAGACAATGCCTTGATCCATAAAATAAACAATTTATTGCAATCTGTTCATTTTACACCTTCTTTACCTAAGCCTTTTTTAGCTTATTTTGTGTTAGTAAAGCAGTGCTGATTTTCTTCTACTTCTATCATCCTTATTGAAAAAAAAAAATATCGAGACTGTGTGATCTGGATACAAGCTACAAGAATCAGGATGCTTTACTAGATCAGGACTAGATCTCTCTACCATGCAGGATTGAGCCAGAGAAGAGAAATGCAAGTTGCTATAATAAGCCAAGTGCAAAATTGGATTACAAAGTCCTTAGAGGCTGTAGTTGTTTAGCACCTTTTAGGAGCTTGGGAAAGATTACTAAACAAATGAAACTGGTTTTAAAATGAAGCATTCTGTTCTTTCAAAATAGTGGTTATTAAATTTAAATTCTAATTATTGTGTATAATATTGGATTATATCACATATGAAATTTAGTCTACTATGCCTATAAAAGTAGATTTGTATCTACGTAAAAGCATTAAACCATGATTTTTCCCCCTATATCTGTTTCTGTAAGTTGGAAGTTTAGATAACAAAACGATTATTTTTTTTTTTCTACTTTTCCAATAAGATTTCTGGACTGTTTTGTTTTTTGTTTTTTTTTTTTTTCAAACTAGAGTGCCTAAAACCCCCTTCAAACTACCTAAAATTGTCACACTTCTACAAACTTAGCTTTTGCATACTGAAATTGTTAATTGATTTTACTGTGTGTTTAAGAGAAAATTTTTGTGACTATGTCCGTACGAGTGTTGCTACTTTGATAATGTAATAGAATCAGGAAATTATTGTATGGAAATACTATTGGAAATCGTCTTTACCATTTGTTGTCCCAAAGCAGGGCTATCGCTAGCGCTACAACAAATTAGCCCCCAATTTGTCTAGTTTAGTTTTAAAATCTTTCAAGAACAGATGTGCCAGAAGAACAGCCCCTCTTGCTCCTGTGCTGCATCACCCTCCTAATGGAGATTTTTCCTAACGTCTGGTCTTAAATACAATCCTGCAATTTTTGGCTGTCGCTGCTCCCGAAAAGAATTTGCTGTGGTCATCTTTGTAAATTCCCTTAAACCACTGCAGGCTGCCAACAGGGCAGCACCCGCTAATCTCCTCTCTGCCAGACGAAACCAACCCTACTCCCTCAACCTCTCCTCCTAGGAACATACTCTAGACCCTGACACTCTTGGTACTCTTTCTCTGAGCCCTCTTCAGTTTCTCCACATTCTTCTTGAAATATAGAGCCCAAAACGGGGTCCAGTATTTTAGGAGTAGTTAGAGAAGGACAGTTGATAACTTCCCTTGATATACTGGCCCTTGTGCTTCCAACAGTCCGTAGGTGTTTTGGCTAGCTTGCAGTGACAGTGCACAGTGGAAGCCCTTGTGTTCAACCTGCCATCCAATATGACCTCCAAGTTCTTTCTGTCACAGTTTCTACTTGAACTGTCAGTATGTCTGTATTGAGCCATGATGGTTGCAGATTTTTGCACTTGAACTTCAACATTATTTCTGTTGACTCAATCCTTAAGTTTCTCAAAATCCAATTCTTTCAGGAAATTAACTGTGTAATGACATTTGAAAAGATGGTTCAGGGTTTAGGTTACTTATTTCTAAATTCAATAAATTAGAGTTCATTTCCCTTTTTCACTAAAGAAAAAAAACAACTGTTTTTGCAATACATTACTTTTTTTCTATAAACTTTGGTAGAATCACATAGTTTCTCTGTTGTACAGATGTAAGAATACAGGTAAATATACCTAGTATTTTGATATGACTGACCATTCTACAAGTAAGCATACCATCAATGGCAAGTATTGTTCATACCCTTCCATTCTCAGCCAGATCTGAGTGCCTAGGCCCAGGTTCTTTGTGCTGCTGTGTTTCTTATTTGGCTCCATATGGCTATTAGAGCAAGGCTAGATTTCAATCATAACTCCAATTTTGCCACTCATATTTTTCTCACAGGACTGGCTCATGGCTGCCAGAACATGCTGAGAAACCCTTGATCAAGAAAAAACTCAAACAAACAAATAAACAAAAAAAAACACAAAAAAAACCAAAAAAAACCAACAACCAACAAACCCAAACAAATAAAAACCCCAACAAAACAGAAAACCAAAAACCAAAAGCCTCAAACTGTCAAGTTGGGATTTACTGTAAAACAGCTTTTTGAGCTGTTTTCAGTGTTCTGCAAAGAGAATAAAAAACTTTTTCCTGTAATAAAATACAGAATTTTCAGAAAAAAACCCTCCTCCTTATCTATACTTAATAGGCGTAACATATCAGTATGCATTATCCTCCCTATAATTGCCCTAAAATGAGCCTGGATGGAGGGAATCATTTATTTAACTGGTCTTGATGAATGACAGAGCTTTTGAGACAAATTAGGCTAAATCATTTGATCTTCCTAAGCAATCACTCACTTATCTCACAATACCTATCCTAAGAGGTGATAAAGGTTACCAGGGCAAGAAACCACCAAATTCTACTTGACTACAATAGACTGCCTTATCTTACCAAGTCTTTGCATCTTCTGGTAAAGTATGCTTTCTGCCTTTTAACAGGAACCCTGACATTAGTTCTATCTTGGTGTACTTTCCACAAAATGGTCCTGTAGATGCATTAGGTTTCCCTGTTGTAGCAAGCATGGAAATTACCAGGAAAGATAACCGACTTCTCTAAAGATTACTGTATTTTCTTCAAGCTTTTGGCTTGCAGTTTTTCAGAAGTGTGCTGGACTGCACTGGAAGAAATAGCAGTGAAGTTTATCACACAATAAACTGTCAAATAGCTCATCTATCCTAGTATGTCAGAATGCATTTTTTAAATAGTAACTGAATGCTCCTGCTTTGGTTGTGATATCATTAGCAGGTATGTGCTACAGGTGGACTGTATTATTTGTCTGTTTCTTCATCTCCCTTCCCCTCAGACAGAAAAAAAGGGAACAAATCAGAGCTGAATAAAACATTTTCTAATTTAATTTCAAATTCTGTGAGTAGTTTAAATCCTTAAGAAACATTTGTTTGTAATTATGAGAAATAAATACAAATATTGTGATTGGGATTTTTTTGTTTGTTTTGTTGTTTGTTTTTTTTTCTCATGAAATGACTTTTAATTTCAAAGGTTCCTTTTCATTGTATTACAAATAAGAAAACAAAAGCTCTAAAATCTCTTTGAAATTCAAAGAAGATTAGTGTTTAGTGAGAACTAGCAATACTTTGAATTCTGTGTGGGTTTTTTTTTCCAGACTCAGCTCAGTACATATAGATTTTCAGATAAATTTGATTCCAAGTACTTTTTGTATGTTCTTCTGTCTAGAGTTCCTGCCTCATGCAGGTTGCTATGAGACACAAAGTGTCTGTGGGCCATGAGATTGTAGTACTACAGGTTATTTATGTTCCACTTTTCTATTACAGTAAGCCCTCTCTATCACACCCTCTTTCCCACACAGACACCATGCAGCTCAGTCCCAGACATGCAGAACCCCTGCTATTTCATTCTCCTGTGTGTCTTCAGTGAAGTCTGCCAGTTTAATTTCATCAGTATTTAAGGCAAATTTAATAAACAGAGAGAAAGGGAAGATGAGTATGTGAAATAGATCAGTTTAAATCATACTTTCAGACTATCAATCAAAAAAAAATATATTATTTTTCCTGGAGTTGAAATGGGAAGAACTGCTGAGAATTTAAAAAAATAAATAAATAAAGTTTGCTTCACTTTTTATTGTGTGTGAAGAAACAAGTATGGATAGATTTACTTCCTTTAAAAGATCCTTTTTTTACATGCCAAACACCAAGTCAATTAAACAACTATGTATATAAAGATATTTCTGTTGCATGAACCCCACCAAAAGGCAGTGGAAGCTCTTAGATGATTTCCCAGTTACAGACCACAAGTATAAATCAAGTCAGTCGAACTGAATAAAACATAAAAACAATTTTTACTATTATTTGATTTTTCATTTCTTTCATTGGGATCAAAACGTTTGATATTTTGCAGAATGACAAGAAATTTTCATTTGTTAACACTGAGTGTAACAGTAAGACTGTTGAGGGGATTGAGGTACAAAAATCTTATAGTTCAGATACATGTTACAGGAGACACAAAGTAGATAATGATTTTTGAATTGGAAAAATTATAAACATTTTACAAGAGTTTCAAGAGCCATATAATTCTTGAAGAATTTAAATATTAGCAGCTATTGGCAGAAAATATGGTATTAGGATACTAGTGGCTATGTTTGCATTTTTCCTCCCTTTGCTTTTGACATTTGAAAAAAATTCTTGGAAAAAATATGGATATTACTAAAAACATCCTAGAAATTCATTACACTTCCCCTTTAGCAAATACAGAGCATTTCAACAAAGATATAAAGGTAACAGATATTGTTTGCATTCTAATTAGTTTCCTATTAAAGCCAAAACTGGTTTGATTTTTTTTTTTTTTTTAAACCAAGGAGAGATAAGTATTTATTTTCTTCTGTAATCAAAAAACTTTTGAATGCTACTTTCTAGACTTGTATTAACACTCAATCCTTTCTCTAAAATACTTGCAGGTTTCTAGGCTTTTTGCTCTCTGTAGAAGAGCCTTAGTCTATTCTTTGTGAGTGAATTCTGTATGTGGATGTAGGCATGTGGAAAAGTGTCTCAACACTTAACATTTTGTCCAGCCCAAATCTTTCCTCGCCTGTTCTTCTGTTTTTCTGTAAGGTCACTGACTTTTGTCATAGGTGACCTTATAAAAATTATGTGGCTACAGAAAGCTACATTGTAAAGGAGGAATGTTGAACACTGTGTTTAGATGTTGCTTAAAATAGGTTTTCAGATATAAAGAACGAAATATGACAACATTTGGGTAAACATAGTGATTATAGAGATTGTTCCTTTAAAGCAGAAGGAAAAAGAAGGGAAATGAGGTCACATCTATTTTGATAATGTTTTCAAAAGGAAGAGGAAGGGAGAAAGAAAATGAAAGAAGGAGGTGTTAAAATGGAGTGGTGCTTGAGAATGATTGACTAGAAGAAGTAATCTCACAGACAAAAAGGCAAATATAGATGATTTAGCCTTCTGTGTCATCAGTACACAATTGTTTCATGCTGTCTCATGCTTTGTCTACTCTATTTCCAAATGTTCCTGCCTTACAGAATTGTGTCTCTGTTGGATAGATTTCAGTCTCATGAAACGTTTTGCTACTATTCAGCTTATTACTTTCATTTCAAACTATTGTTTTCTTTGCATTTGATTCTCCCTGTATCTCACTAAATTTTCTTCCTCAAGATTGGTAACTGTCAGATATTCATAAAGTCACATTTTTTTATTTAGCCATGTCAGACTAATATGTCCTCCTAAAATTAGGAGGTGTTTTATCACTGTTCCATTTCTGAATATTCTGTTTGTCATTATCATTTTGATTACAATATTGCTAGATTTAGGGTGACTTTGCATCTGTGATTGCATTGGACTCATGTGAGGTATATGATGGAGACTAAGGACTAGGTTAATGTGAAGTATACTGGTAAAATTTATTGGTCATTTAATAATGCTTTGAATCCAATAATCCTTCAGGTTCAAGAAATACACATGATCAAGGCTGTCGTGTCTGACAGTATCTCCTCCTCAGAGACAATCCTTCCCTGTCAGTGGAAAAAAAGTAGGGGCAAAGGACAGTTACTTGCTCTCCCTCTGCCCCAAAGGGAAAAAAGTTCCTGAATTTGAGAGAGAATATATATTTTTTTCAATTAGCTTTAAGACATTAATCTACAGAGTTTCTTTCCACTGAGTCTGCCATTAATACATGATAAATGAGATTCAGTATATCTGTATTAGGAATGCATATTTATTTTAAAGTTAAAAGTTTCAAAGTTATTTGAAGCTTCATACCTGCTTCATTTAATTTTGATTCATTTAAATACAAAATAATGTGTGTAACCACTTAATAAAACTTATGTAGTTATGTAGCTTTCCATTTATGAACTATTTTATTGATTTTCACTAATTGTTATCATTCCACTTCTTAGAAACTGTTTGAAATGACATAATCTTTTTTTCAAAGGAGTGAACCGTCAACCTTTTTTAAATGGTCTGTGTTGGATGTGTTGGTATACAAGTAACTGAGTTTAAATATCTGCAAAGTCTGAATTTACAAAATGCTGATGGTACCTGACTTTGAATTCACTGCGATTTCAGTAACCCTGAAGTTCAAGCCATGAAGTTTCCATCACTGGGTACCCTAAATCAAAACTTTTAAAAAGTGCCTTAATATTTTCTTTGTTAAAAAATCCCAACCAACCAAAACAAACAAAAAATCCCTTTGGCTGTAATTCAGCCCTTTAGACCCCCTAGACTTGCAGCAGGGCACCAGTTTAAGATTACAGGTAGTTCATTTATTATATCACTTTTTTTTTTTTTATTATATAAAAATGTGATTTAATGCATTCAGGTAAAGAATGTTCTGAATATTGTGAGACTAATGGGCCCAAGCTGCAGTGGGTTTTTTTCTTGTAGCAGTATTTGTAATGTGACAGCTACTTTCTAGAAAGTAAGAACAAATTCAGTCTCTGCTAAAAAAATCACATAATATATATTATCTATTCAGTAAATTGCAAAAGAATGAGAATGTGTTAATATTTTTTTATATTTCACACAAAAAAAATAAAGAAAAAGAAGTAACAAAATTAGCAGTGTATTAAACAAATTACCCCAGAATATGTTATATATATCCATATTCAGAGTGTCGTGCTGCCATCCAGAGGGATGTTGAAAGGCTGGAGAAATGGGCTGATAGGAACCTCATAAAGTTCAACACAGAGACATGCAAAGTCCTGCACCTGGGGAGGAACCACCTCTTGCACCAGTGCAGGGACAGAGGCCGCCCAGTCTGGGGGTTTAAGCATGAGTTTTGTACCAGGTGACTTTCAGAAGTTCCTTCCAACCTCAGCCATCACGTGATTCTGTGATATTCCAATACATTGTTCTGTGTAAGCGCTACATTAATGAAATTACTATTTCACTGTTTTCTTTATGGAACTCTCAGTGACTATTATCATCAGGTCAGGCATTTCATGATAGCTGATGACCATCTGGAACAGTTGAAGCCAATTAGGGTACCTTTATTGGTGTTAGAAACTGTCATAATTAATTGAAATTTATAGAGTACTCCTTTATGTATTTTTTTCTTTTAAATATTCTGTATCTCACAACTTTATCTTGCTGGTGGTGTTGTAAGGTTTGGTTTATATAGATATATGGCATATACAAAAATAAAGAAAGGATAGAAAAGCATATTCTGTGTGTTCAGCATACCATTAAGTTTGCAATGGTTTATTTTCTATGAGGCATCATTACCATATGAAGTAGTAGGTGATAGGTAACTAAAATTATATATAATATATAAAATGTGTGTGTCTGTATACATACATACATACATATATATATATAAATATATATATAAAACCCAAGGATGGTAATTATTGTGTTAGTATTACAGTTCAAATTAATGCCTCTCCAGCAGACCAGTAACATGTAGGTGTGAACAGTTGCCACAGATGCAATTGTATGCATCACACTGTTTTTTGTGAAAGATTTTCATATTATTAGAGAAAATGTTTGGTGGTTTTGGATAGCAGATGGCTTCTATTCTGAACAAATCAGTTTTTTTTCAGGTGGAATCAGGAGGCTTGGCCCATCACTATTATTTTTCTGGGCTTTACGTCCTTTTTCTTTATCTTGCTCTATATCAAAGGATCAAGAAATCCAAGAGGGTATTTTTTTACCCAAATATGGTCTTGCATTTCTGTGTCCTTAAGATGACGGATGAGACTATTTACTGGATTACTAAATGGACTGTTGCTTTTATCATACCCTTCTCAGACAGGGAAGAGATATTTGTAAATTCTCAAAAGCTACATTTGAGGTGGGAGAGGGATCTTTTCCTGTTCTGCTACTGATCAAACTACCAGTTGTCCTTATGCATAGCTTAGTTCCTATTGGCTGCTTGGTAGTACTTGAGTGCCACTTGAGTTTTCCCTTTTTTGTCTATTGGCATGTTTCTTTGTCATGCAGACCTAGTTTTAGCTGATACATAATTCCCAATATGTTCTAATGAGACTCAATGGAAGTGCTTGTATTTAATTTTTGCACCCAACTTCCCATGATTGTATATTCCTGGTGGAAATAACACAGAGGCCATTAACTTACCAAAACTTCATTTTCAAGGGTTTGTTTTTTTTTTTTTTTTTATTGTTTCATACTCCATTGATTAGGTTGCCTGTTATACTAGTAGTTGCTTATATGGCATATGTGTTGAAAATGTATCTGAATTAGATGTAGATGTAAAGCATTAGCATAGGTATTTGTATAGATATAATTCAAATATCAGACAGACATGATGAAATTCAGAACTTTGATCTTCTGATTGCCAATTTGTAGACCATTCTGCTGGAACATATGAAAAGCTGACATTATTTTTAAATACAGAGATTTCTTTTTCAAAGTGGTTTGGATGATGTAATTGCAGTAACTAATGACTTGTTTTTGTGCTAAGTATGCTTTCCTCTACCTCTGCCTTAAAAAGCATTGAGGACTGCTAGAGTTGATCCAGAGTAAATAGTTTTATTAGGAATTTAATTCTGTTGAGTGCTGAAAATCTTCTCTTCCAACTGAATGTGACTGAAGGTTGCTAGGCATTTCAAAGGGTTAGTGACTATCACAACTTGCTTAGCACATGCTGCTACATATGTCACTTGCACTCTCTGAGTAGAAAAAACTTCTACTGCTGTCACTATAGATTATTCTCTGTGGTTTTGGGTTTGTTTCTCTGTGCTTAAAATGTGAGTCCATCCCTTATAAAGTGGTAACATTCTGTGGTTGGGATGTGTTTGATCCGGCAAGAATAAGTTGCTGAAGATGTGGGAACAAGAAAGACTTGAGATTTTTGTATGATAGAAATAAAAGTAATTAGTCTCCTGAACATTTCATAGAAAACCTCTTCAGAACATCAGACCTGCCAGTGACTGAGGCAGTGTGACAGTAATAATAAATATTTTCTTACAATCATTTTTAGATCCTTGTTCTTTTAGTATTGCTTGTTGTGACATGTGTGTTCCCACATACTCTGTGTAATGCCAGCAGTATACAGGATGCACATACCAGAGAACAAATGGATGTCCAAAGCCTCAGGGCATTTAACTGCCCTTTTATTTCATGTATCCTCTTGCAGAACTACTCACAGAATGACATGCTTTACTGCATGTCACCTTATTGCTTTATTATTAGCCTTCGTAAAGGTCAGATGGGCCTGACTCAAATTCATGAGGAAACAATGCTATACAAAGTTGGTTTTCCTCATTTTCCCTCTGCTGAAGGGTCTGCATATTTTTCTGGGGTCTGCAACAGTATTTTTAATATCATGTCGAAAGCAGAGAACCATTTTCAATTCCCATTGTGGTAATCAATGAGATGTAAAATTGCAGCATTTCCATGCTGCCTAGAGCCTCTCCTGACAAACCTCGTTTGGTTTGTCAGAATGCATAAAGCACTCATAAGACTGTAGCATTAGCTCTATTTCTCTCTGATGCGAATGAGCACAGAAAGAAACCAGCTCTTAAGGAGACATTTTTGTTTGCTTAAATAATCCTGCCATGGCTGCAGTACAGCAAAATCTTTCTGTGCTATGCATATTTCTTAGGATGGGAATAACAACTGATACCTTTATGTGTGATACAAAAGAGCAATAAGTCCATGGACTAGCTCAACAATTATTTAATTTCTGAAAAACTCATTCACACATAGAAAGTCAGTCAAGGTAACAGTCCAGGTATGCTGTATTTTTTAGTATACTTGTGATTACTCAGGTAGGTTACCATTTGTTGCTGTGCTGCTGTCTGTGACCATCTGGAACTTAATAAGATACAATGTAGAATTTGCATCTTCCTATTACAAAAGCAGAGAACTCTCACCTGAAGTAAAATAAATTTTCTAGGTACTAGCTCTAAGCTACTAACTCTAAGCCATTGGAAGAAGTCAGCAGTCAGGAATCCACTGAATTATGAATATATAAATTAATTTCATAGTTCCTTAGAAACTATTTTAAAATATATATTGAGGAGGAAAAAATGTTCAATGCTGTATATTTTGGAAGTATACGGAGTATGGTCCCAAATATTTTCCCGTGGGTGTCATTATAGATGGAGAGATTAGGTAGTTTATGGCATTAGCAACGGGCGAGAAGCTTCTTGTCTATGCCTCTTAGGCTGATAACTGCAGTCATCCCTTATCAATTCCTTGGAGGTGTTTATAAAGTGTTCTGCTTGCATTCCCTTTGCTACTGAAGCAAACATCAGTTTTGTATAATGACATTTCTCTTGACTACCCTAGCTGATAAACAAGGAATTGAACGAATTTTTGTAAATGAGGTATTCTTTCTCTGCATTTCTTTGAGCTTAGAAATTAAGGGGATTGTAAGAGTCCATCTCATTCTAGAGCTGGCTTTTATAAATATATGTCAATTTTCTTTACTTTTCTTAATGTTGATTCTTTTAATGAATAAATATGAGTAGAAATGCAACAGCTAGCATTTCCAAGTGTTCATAAATTGCGTTAAACTTGTAGTGACAAAAAATCCTGAATATAATTTAAAATTGAGATTTTGACATACTTTAGAGACATGTGATTCACTTATTCCAGCTACTCTCTTAACTGACAAGTCAGCAAAATATGAGTTTTCACCTCATGACTGTATTGCATGATCTGAATTTAAGAAAATGCATGTAACACCTGACGAGAGAAATCTGAATATGCTGGAGTCGAGAGATCTGAATATGCTGGAGTCACTCTCCCTGTGTGATTGTGTCAGGAGCTCAGTTGCTGTATTCACCAGCTGTGTGATCTGGGCCACAGGTTGGGGAAAATCAGGGAAAATGTGGAGAATGATCTGCAAAAAGGAGGTCTGAAATTCTTCATGAGAGAATTTAATACCTCTCTCAAACACTAAAACCAGTCTTAGGCAAAGATATGTCACAAATATGATGGTCTCTTAACTCTGATTTCTGAAGTCTAATAGCAGCATAATTTGCTGGGTTTGTGGGTTTTCTTAGGGGTTTTTAATTGGCTGGGTACAATATCTGCTTCTCAAGTTGAAACGGACTCATTATACTGGATCTCAGACAAGGATTAAATTTTATTTCTGAAGAGCATTTGAAGAAAGGGAGAAACTCATGGGAATTTTGGTTTCAAGTTTCAAATTTATGGTGATATTTTTATAGCAAAAATTAGGTTCCTTTTTTAATACTTTGATACCTGCCGAAATTTTGCTGCATGTAGATTGTCATTTGAATGAGTGCTTTGAAAGCTTTGGAAAGTTCCGTAAGTATTTGTTCCTAGCTATGTTCCTTATTTTTTTTGCACTCAGGACTTCAGTACAGTTATTTTGGATTTCCTTATGTTACTGAATAGAAGAGTAAAATATGGTCCAGGTTTTATTTTATACCTCATGTTCTGAACTCAGTCCCCTGGTCCTGTGTGCATTGCTGCAGGACAAGTTAAGCAGTTCTACAGCACAATTACCTGTTCTGTGGAGATTGTCTCATGAGTTCCTGTACAGTCCAGCCCTCGACAATTGCAGTCACACAAGGTGTGATTATTTTTTCTTTCTTTTTTACTTTCCCTAATCTTGGATAAAAATAGCCTTTCATAGGAAATGTTGTGAATGTTCAGACAGAAATTCAAAAAGTGGTGAAGCTTATAGCCTATAATCCTTTAGGTAATATTTTTAACAGTCTTTTCAGGAAGTTAAAATGCTGAACATATGGTAGCGCTCAGTGAGGTCTTCTCTTCATCCTTCTTGAAGTATGACTAGGCAACCAAGAATAAAAAGCAGGAGTTTTGTCTACTCTAGGTTTATCTGAGCTTAAATCTCTTCTTGAACTCTGTTGAAAAGGTATTCATGTTTTGAGTATTCTGTAAAGGAGAAAATAATTGTTGATTTTGGGAGTGTATTCCAGGATAGTAATTGATATATTGTGTCTAATATCCATAGATACTTTCAAATCTTTGAAATACTCTTGTGAACAATATCTAACACAGGCTGTAAAGACTACAACTGATTTCTGGACTAGCTTCGGGTTACCAATATTGAAGGGCTGGTGCCTTTTATATGATCTGGTTACAATAGTATTAGTTCCAAATAAAGGAATCAGAACCCAGTACTACCTTTTCATATCCAGATTGCTACATTGTGTGCTTCTTCTTTTCCTTTTAGCTCCAGACATTTTACATAACTAGCAAGTGTGGCTCTGCTTCAGCAATAAGTCCAGTCTTATTGTTCTCCACAACTATCTGAAAGGAGACTGTGGTGAGGTGGCAGTCAGGATCTTCTCACTGCTAACAAGTGACAGGATGAGAGGAAATGGCTTCAAGTTGTGACAGGGGAGGTTTAGCCTTTATAGTAGGAAAAATTTCCTCATGGAAGGAGTTGTCAAGCATTGGAGCAGGCTGCCCAGGGAAGTGGAGTCACCATCCCTGGAACTGTCCAAAAAACACTTGTAAATGTGGCACTTGAGCACATGGTTTAATGGTGCTAACAATCATTGTGGTGATTGTAGTTAATGGTTAGACTTGGTGATCATAGAGGTCTTTTCCAACCTTAATGATTCTATGAAATAGATTTCTTTTCTGGAAAAGCTGAAGTTTGGCCTACCAAGGTGAAGCAGGAATTGAACTGAGTATCCCTTTTTCTTTGCATGTACTCTAGCTGCTAGATTATATGCAAAAGAAGAAGGTTTGCACTCCTTGTCCATTAATAAACAATATTTTTCCCTAGTTTGTGTGGGTACTTCAGACTCTTAATTATATTGAACTGAATTTTCATGCATGGCACTAAAATAATGTAGACTACGTAAGTGTAAAATAAATAAAAAAAGGGGGTGGGTGA
Source organism: Anabacerthia variegaticeps (assembly GCA_035583185.1). NCBI lineage: Eukaryota > Metazoa > Chordata > Aves > Passeriformes > Furnariidae > Anabacerthia > Anabacerthia variegaticeps. The sequence continues at coordinate 20,483,111 of JAWWEW010000165.1, read as the reverse complement.
GAAAGGACATTTCTGCAAATATCACATTTCATTATTTGCAATTCAAAAAGGGGGCATTAATGTATAGATAATATCAGGTAGAGCTGTGATTCACAGACCATATAAATTAATATTTGAGATGGTAAAATTCTGCTTGCAAATATTTCTAAAATGGTGAACCAGCTTACCTTCTTGCAAAGTCTGCATCTGCTATGAAGCTTTATAAGGCGTACTAGGTGATAACTTTACTTGATTCCAAATTTGCAATCTGAAAATGGGCACTGCATTTTTTTGAGAGAAAAATTTGCAAGTTGAGTCTATATATCTTAATGAAGATTCATAAGCTGGGCAGATAATGAAGATAGTAACTTTAAAAATATCAGCACTGACTGTGGTTATGCTTGTGCTATTTTCTATCAGTTTGTTTCATTTTGCTTGTATGCATAGTTCTTTTGCATGAATATGGTTTTGGCAGTTTTCAAAAACTCGAGCGTTAAGCCAGAACTGATAACATTTTTCACATAACAGGAAGGAAGCAAGTTTCCTGGTAGAGATGTGGTAACTATTCCTTTTTTCACTCTTTGGAGGGAAAAGAGCTAGTTTTAAAGTGGATGTAATATCCAAATCATCTTCTTTTTAAAGGAGAGAAAAGGATTTTTATGTCCTTTTCATGTGTAAAGCCCCAGTTTCTTTTCCCAAAGATGTTCAGAGACTTTTCTTCCCTGTTTCCACCTGTTAAACTTGGATCATCCAGTCTGAACCATCACCATTGTACTATATGACCTATATGATCAATCACAGATAATCAATCTGTCAATTTATAGGTTTTCATTATTTTTAGCTATAGTTGTTTCTGGAAATTTATTGAAAATATCATTATTAGCAGAGAAGTACATAATTATTTTAGAACAATTTGCAGTTAGGAAAGCAACTGATGTTTTTAAATGCTTTGCAGTATCCTAGTGGACTGCACTACTGTAATAGCACTCAATGAAAATATTTTGATTTTTAATCTCTAATAGCTCTACACTGATTGTTTTGTGGAGCTTTTTTGTTTGTTTGGTGTGTGGGATTTTTGTTTGTTTGGTTGTGGGGTTTTTTCCAGTTTTCAATAAAAATTTTGGGATTCTTTTCCTGTTCTTTTGCAAGTGATACTGCATACTACTTTCCAGTAATGCAAGCCTCAGCAATTTCTACTCAGTATTTTAGCTATGCTTCAGCCCCTGTTTGTCATGCTCCACCTTATATTCACCTCAATGATATGTGACTATGCATATATACTATAAATCATGTTCTTAATAAGACAAATCATATTCTTCAAATCCTCCTGGAAGAAATTCTTCAGCTACAAAACCAGCATCTTTCAAAATCTTTATTTTTGATACCTCAGATTTTTTTTTTTTTTTTTTTTTTTTTGCCATGTATAACACCAGCAAGTGATGATACATTCTTTTGCAATACCTTGAGACTACAAAGGGCAGGAAATAGATTAAAATGCAGTAGGTATCTTGCATTGTTAATATATTTGAAACTTTCTGTGTTTAGAAGCCCTCTGACTTGGGAAATGCATTGTGTCCACTTAAATTAGTGAGTAGAAGCATCTTTTAAGTCCTTTCATATGACAGAATTATAGAATGGTTTGGATCAGAAGGGAACTTAAAGGTCAACTAGTGCCAACCCCTTGTCGTTTGTGCTTTATTTTTGAAGTTGATTTTCATAACTTCCCTTCTAATTAATGACTGAAAACTCTAGTAACTGGGTATTAAATAGGTAAAAGATTCCTAAGATTATGAGATCAGCAACATGTACACCATCATCATATTATAATAATTAATACTTATTAGTAGTATTAATAATTTTGATAAAAAGAATTTTAGTTTTAGTTTTGAAAACAAAAAACCAATGGTTTAAGCTGCTTTTAAAAAAAATCTACTTGTGCCTTTCTTTGATTAAAATAGAGCTCTGGAACTCAAAATTGCTTTCTGATTTTTTCTGAGGCTCTCAATCTTTTAAGACTGTCATCTTCCTTTTTTTGTAGAGATAATGATCCATGCAGACTCCCTTGACAATCTTACATTATGGTATGGCAAAATTCCTCATAATTATTGTTAAACTGGAGCTATATCAGTAATCCTGGTAGGGAGGGTGAATATAAGTTTAAAATTAAGAATTCAGTAGATTTCAGTAGCACTCATTCTATTGCTTTGTTGACAACATGAGTTGTTTTTTTCACGTGATTAATTGTTTTTCTCTCTGGCCCACTTTCTGTTTCATTTCAGTCACAGTGAATTTAGCAGTTGATGAAGTGGGCACTAATTTATTTATTTTGCTGTATTTAAAATGCTAGGCGACACTATCAAATGTTCTTCACTTCAGTCTCTTTTCTTTCTGTTTATGAATATCACACTGTGTTGTACAAACACAGCAGGGATGAAAGCTAGCACAAATGCATATTTGTGTCTACAGCACAAAAATGTGTATTTACAGATGAACAAACCAGGTGAAATCTTTCATAGTAAAAAATAAATTAAACAGCCATTTGTCAGACGATTATCTGGAGACTATTATTACTAGTCAATGGAACTGATCTTAAAATGGGGGAGAATATTGTCAGGGGAAAATATTTTTAATGACATTTTGTGTTTATAAACACACACAGACACTCACATTAAAAAGACACCAGTCTGCTTTTCACCCTGTACTGCTGCTCTGAAATGAATCACTCAGAGCATTGTATGAGTTAAGCTGGGCAGGACAAATAGTATAGAAGATTGGTTTAACACGTAATAAATGGTTTATTGGTTAGATGTAAAAAAACATTCCAAAACAATACTATATGAGTGAATATGTTTGCTGCAGCAGATCACATAGAAAAGCTGAGAAAATTATCTTAGAATTTAGAATTTATACCTTATCTCAGCTTGGTTTGGAGAGACAGCCACACAGAATTACCTAATCCCATCTGTTTAACTCAAATGCAGGAGTATAAAAATATTAGCACACCAGACATGCAACTATTCTTTGTTTTGTTTCTATTTGGCATTCTTGAACGAAGAAAAATGAGAAGTGCAGTATACACAGAAATTGTAGGTCTTATGCAGGAGAATAATCCTTAGTCAGAATTTAATGAAGCTAAAAGATCAGGAAAAAAATCTAGTTATGACCTTCACAAGAAATAACCAGAGTTTACAGATGTTTGACCGTTTCTGAAGTGTAAAAAAGTTCTATTCTGATAAGCACATAAAATAAAAGAGAGCTCTGAAATAGCAGAATATGTCAAAAACTGAAAATTGCTAAGAGCACCTTTTCACATCACCAACAAAATACCGAGAGCTAGTTTTACTGCACAGTGATTCAGCAGTTATTCACTGGTGAGATTTAACTTAACTTCTTCATATTTACTGGTAATAATTAATTTGTATACAGACACTTCTTTTTAAGGAACTGTTTGGAGTAATGTTTTTAATGTGTACCCTCAGTTGAAACTCTTATGTGGGCATAGCACACTACGATTTTCCTGATTTATTAACTTTACTCTTGTTTGTTATCTGACATATAAATATCCAGAGCTCACACACTGCTTGCAAGTGATTCAGATTCATAAATAACAGAATCTAATGCTATTTCACACATCCTGAGATATCCAAGACTTCAGGAGCAGGCAGCTAAGGCACTGAATCTACAAGAAACCTGTGCTCTTCTGGAATGGCAGCTCAGGGCCAGACATAATGTCTGAGCATAACAACCTCCATTCTTTTGGTACTTGAATACTGATGGTCATATTTATTAAAAATTAGCAAGAACTGTGTAGCTTGTTTGTTCTCTTCTGCTTATTTATTTTCTTCACTATGTCATCATGGTAGCCCATGCTACTGTGTTTAGTTTTTCTTCAATAAATCTTCATTTTACTGCAGCATTTTTCAACCCTTTGCAATCTATAAAAATATATCTGCTTTGAGAACAATTACTAAAGCCTTATTATAACTTCAATACCTTTTCTTACTTACTGCCATAATAAATTGTTAGAAAATAACTAAAGATTTTAGACCAAATTTTGATCATTTATGGTATAAGTCTGAAGTAAAATCAGTGCACTTGAAATGAGGAGCTGAGCATTGGAATATTGATTGTTTTCAAAAGATTTCTTGCAATTCTCTTTGTTGAATTCGTTATTCAAGCAAAGATTATGCTTTTATATTGACTATAATTTTCTTTTCCTCTTTTTCCTACTAAAATTTATTTCCTATGTCATGGCCTTTGTCCAATCCTTCTTTAATATTTCATTTTGCTGTATATCCAGAAAACTAAGGCATTTTGTATCTTTCTCTTTTGACAAACAGAGGAAGGAAGGTAAAAAATTAGTTGTTTTTATATAGTTCTTCTTTTGTGAGCAGAAGTGCATGGCACGTGAGGTTTTCTAGTGTAAATATCATATATATATACTTAGTAGCTAATTATAGTCTTTGAAATTTACGATGGGACTGCTTGCAACTTATTTTTCCATTCATCTTGAGAGACTTCATTTTCTGTGATTCAATCTCCTTTGCTAGATGCTTTGGCACAGTTCAATTCTATTAATTCTGTAGAAAACCCTAATATAACAACTTTTTATAAAAATGCATGAAAGAACAGCTTTCTCTCTGTTGTCTGTTTACATGTCCTTGAGTAGACTTGCTCTAAAAACATTAAAACAGACATGTAAGTCTACGTTTCTAGTACTCTTCATTAGGTTTATTTTCAGAAAGTTTTACTTAACATTTAAATGCAAAGGAAACTGTGATCATCATTTGCGAGGGGAAGAAACACTACAATCTGAAGTTTTGCTATAATAAACATACTCTGTGAAAAATGAACATACATATGGAAACTCATTCTCAATAAGCAACTACTTAAATAAGAATTATCTTTGAAATTTATTTGTATTACAATAACTCTGAGGAATATAAATTGAGACATCTCTTGGGAACTACAAACTTATATTACTGTGTAGAGTGAGAGAGAGAAAGGAACTTAGAAAATTTTTTATAGCAAGCCCATGAATAGAAAAAGAAATCCCAGATCTCTGTTTACTTCTAGTAACTTTCTTCCTCCTGCTCATTGAATCATTTTGTACATTTTAATTCCCATAGATGTTTTCACTGTTCCTAAGTAGCTCTAAAAAATTATGCTCTTTTAAGCAGCTTATTTTTCAATAATTTCTATCATTCATGTTTTTACTTCTGTTTTATTTCATTGGATATACCATCCAATATATGTTTTTGTTACCTGTTACAGTACTGAGAAGATTATTTCATACTATTAAATTTGGAGTAAATTGTTATTGATACCTGAGTATATGTAAACACCAAGATTTATAAACCCTTCCATAATCTTACAAGTGTTGTCATATTTAAAACAACTTAATCTTTATGTATATAGCCCTGTTAGCAAGAAATTGAGAGTAGAAGATCTGGTTACCTGTTCATGTTCTGTCACAGGTGTCTCTTAATGATAAAACACAGATTCAGGTCAACTTAATAAAAAAAAAAAAATGTAATGAAGTGATTAAGGCATATTGAGATGTCTTAAGACATATTAGTTTTTTGTGTTTCAGGGTTCAGTTTGATCCAGAAGTAAATGCAAACTTTTCCATTTGAGTTCAGGGTTGGAAGTAGTGAGACACAAAACCCACATCACCACATCATCACCAAGCTATGAATACTTGACATACCTTTACTACATCATTTGAAAGAGCCTCTGAGGATTTTCAGGGCACATATTTGACTATCACTTTCTCTCTTGTTTTCCTTTTTTTCTGATTGGAGGAGATGGCTCTGTTGATCAGGGTATAAAGTATTTGCAAAGTGCTGGTTGAATAGAATTGGCAAGAAAACAAGTATTTTTTAATGTAGTGTAGGATCTCTTCTTTGGTTTCCTCAATTTCACACTAATAATGAAGGAAAACAAAAACAGAAAACAAAACTACAAACAAACAGACAAACAAAATCACACAAAACCCCAAGCAAACACCAAAAAAAGCCCTCAAACCTGAGGAAACACTTTTCCATTAAAAGCTTGTGGCTGGTTCAGGGACAGACAGACCATATCCAGTTCCAAACTACTTATTATAATAAGCAGTCCCATCCATAACTTCTAAATTGTCCTGTTTTGAGTCATGGACACAGCAGATCAGTTTTAATCTCCAATTCCCTCCAGTGCTTGGTTGACACAGGAACTGTTGGCGACCCAGTACAGTAGCACAAGGTCTGTCTTCATGTTAAGTAAAAGCTTGAGGCTGTATGAGAACAGTAATCTTGCATAAGCACCTAGTATTTCAGTGTAAAAAAGCTTATTGATGAATCAAATCAACAGGGAGGGTAAGAAATATAAGTGCCTATTACATTAGTAGCTTCCTACAGAGACTAAGCTTTTGTCTGCTGGGAACTGGGATTTGCTTAGCTCCCCAGCAATATCAAGGTAGGTACCCCTCTTTTCAAAACCAAGGACTGTGTCCTTTGCTGAGACACTGAGGTGATATGTTTGGAATCCAGTGTTAGAAGGAAGGAACAAACAGCTCTTTGTATCCTCCTTATAGACACTCTCATAAATAAATATATAAATGAAAACTCTCCAGAATTAGTATAGACTAAGAAAGCTCTGTGGAGGTTGCTAGGCAGCCGAGGCCAAAGGAATAGAAAGCAGGCAGGTCTCTGGAAAACAGAATCAGTGACTTATGGGTTATCCGAAGTCATGGTTTACTCAATTGCCTTTTGTCATAAACAAGAGATGGTAGAATTTATTCTTCTTTAGTAAATGAGCAGTGTTTTTAAAAGATTTGAAACAAAAGGCCAGTTTTATATCTCATGCCTATCAGTGTTTCCAAGCTATGAAATCTTATGTATGATTAATATTTCTAATCTTTATTTATTTATTGACTGAATCAGAAATTCAGTGCAGTGAATCTAGGCTATAACTTCAAAATTATTTAGACAAGTAATTAATGATTAACCTTTTGTGCAATTTAAATTTTTACCACAATATGCATGTAAGACTAGATGAAGGAAATTTCCAGTGCTGAAAGGTATACTTAGCCCCCAAGAGATATACACAGATGTGTTTCGCTGTCACTAAAGAGAGGAAAAGACTTAATTTCTACCACCATGCCCTGCATGGTGTATGATGAAATATATGCATTAGAGACATAGCAGTAACCACTCCCTTCCTATTGCTGTTAAGCATGCAAAAATACAGGCATTTCTAATGGCAAAGTAGTTATCTGCAAGATTAGGTGATCACATTATTGACTAATTGCTGCCTTTGAAATCTCTGTTTATGTGTGTGCCTTAAAGTCATCTTGAAATTAACTGTGCCTCCAGAAGCATTATCATACATACTGGTACACTGAGGGGGCACTGTAATCCTACAATTCACTTCCCTTCTCAGATAGCGTAATGACAGCTTTAGATCATGTTTTAGTCTGAGTTATTCTCTCCCAATGTTCTCAATATCTGTCTCAAGAAGATTTAATTGCTGCATCACAGTTTTTCAATACATGTTTCTTCTGCAGGGTGGATTCTGTGGGGGGGTCCAGGCAGCAGTGTGGAACAGTCTTCAGTGCGCTAGCAGGAAGGTCCAGGGGTAGTTTGGGAAATGAGGAGAAACATCACCTCCCAAGACAGTAAACCTACTGAAAAGGTAATTCATGCTAGGATATTGTTATGCAGTCAGCTTTTTAGGCTCCATAGATATGCTGGAATGCGTGGCAGACAACTGGTAGAGAAGGCGAGTACAAATCTTTGCTGCTGTCTGGGTGTTTACACAGAGCGTCCTGAATATCTGTCCAGAGATTCTTAAATTGTGCTGAGTTTCAATTTCCATCCTGGTGTGAGGGAGAATTTGGACACTATATCTTGCAGGGTTTTTCTTGTCTTCCTGTGGATCTGTTAGAAAATAAATCGTAAGTTTGCAGTAACTTTCCAAGAAATTCCTTATAAGAATTAAAACTCATGAAAATGACAGCTTCTCAGCCATATAACAATTAAGCATAGCAAAATGCTGTTTCACAGGGAGAGCTAATAGTTTTATTTTTAAATGTACCTAATCTTGTTTTATTGGGTTCTTTCAATCTCACCTTCAAGGTTTAGGTATTGTGTTTTTGGAGACTCTTTCTCTCCTGAAGCCTTCAATATGAATGTTTTGTTCCTAGCATTTCAGAAGTCCCAGAGAATGTGCCAACTAAAGATCTCTCATCCCTCAGAGTAACTCTAGTGCTAGTTCCATCATGTTAAAGGTAGACTTGAGCCATGAAGCAGCAGAACATTATTTCTCTGCTGTCTCAAAAGCCCAGCTACATGGTGTGTTTTTGAGCCCAGTGAACTTATGATATGTTCATGCTTGTGCTGGTTTAAAGTTAAACTGGCAGGAGAAATGGACCCACCACAAGCGAGTTTATAAGTCAGAGTTACAATTTAATGAAAAATATTACAATAAATATACTGACACAAAGAGAAAACTGCTTTCC
>JAWWEW010000165.1:20422768-20474532 GCA_035583185.1 Anabacerthia variegaticeps | reverse complement strand
ATAGAGGGGGTAGAATACATAGCTTTGATCACCTCCCACACAGTGATAACTGGTCCCACCTGCTGAACTAGGACAATGCTATACCCACTTTTCTTGGTCCTCAGCTAAAATTAAGTTTGCTGAACAAACAGATTTTGTCAACTCATCCTAAACCAATCATTTCCCATGATACATTTTGAAATATCTGACAGGCTGACTTGCTGCTTTCCTTTTTTAATGTATGCGGAGCATAAGCAAAATGACAATGGAAAATCACACTGGTAGAGAATAAAATGGGATTATTGTTGCAGAAGTTTTCATAAGGATCTCTTCCTACATCTCTTGAAACACCAAAAAAGCACAGAACATAATTTAATGAGGAAAGCTTTTTTCTTTGCTCAAGAGTCTAGATGTTTTGGCTGGTTGAGTACTATGTTAGGCTGTCAAATGTGTCTGGGAAATACCTTCCTTTTTGTTGCTGGTGAGCTCCCTCCAGGTCTCTGGCATTCAATAATTAAAACCATTCAGAGAATCCACTGCCACAATTCACAAATTGCTTCCATACTTCACCATGCCTCATCAGGTTTGGCACCTGCCAGAAGACTGACAATCTGCACTCATACAGCACACTGAGACTTATGTCTTTGTATAACCTGTAGCTGCTGCAGACAGTCTGAAGCCTTTCCCTCTGAAAAAAAACCAGAAACTACTTTATTAGTTGGGACAAGTTATAAATGCGTTTGTGACAGACAAAAGATTTGATACAGGAAAGTGAGAGCAAGCATAGGTCTTGCCTTCTTCATTTATACAAATGGTGATAGTTTTCATCTTATGAAATGCTTTTCAGGAATCTTCCACTCAAATTATTTCTAATCAATTCAACCTAGCTTCTCCAGACTTAATTTGGTTTTCTATTACCTAGAAGAAATGAGTTTATGTTTTTGTTAATGAGGGTCCATTAGTCTTTACAAAAAATTTCACCAATTGATTTTAGGTGGTTTACTGTAAACAAAAGACAAGAATAGCTTGCTTATGGGTAGAACTGGTCTGAGATCCAGAGGATCTAGCATTAGTCCCTAGCTGTGTTTCAAGTGTTTTCTTGGGTGCATTTTTCTACCTATAATGTGAGTAGACTATCATGGAACTTCTGTGATGTTCCTTTGTTGATGCTTTAGTGATAATCCTTTCTCAAAGGGGGAAAAAGATCTTTGCGTGGGAGTTAACATGTCTCACTGAATAAGCTTTAAACTAGATTTGAAGGGGGAAAGGGATGAAACCAGGCTTACTAGAGAAAAGCCCAAGGGCAGCATGCCAGTATTTGTGGGACAGTGTGTCAGTGATGTCCTTTGGTCTGCTCAACAATGTGCTGAGTACACTGGAGCACATTTGAAATACCTCTACACTAATGTGCACAGTCTGAGGAATGCAGGGATTTGACCCTGGCTGGATGCCAGGCACCCACCTGCACTATCATTCCCCTCCACAACTGGACTGGGGAGAGAAAAATATAAGGAAGCATTCATGGTCAGGGAGAGATCATGCACCAAATATCATCATGGGCAAAACAGACTTGAAATAGGGATATTAACTGAATTTATTACTAAAAAAAAATCAGAGCAGGATAATGAGAAGTAAAATAAATCTTAAAAACACCTCACTCCTCATTCCTCCCTTCTTCCTGAGCTCTACTACATCCCTGCCAGTGGCACAGGGAGATGGGGAGTGGGGGTTACGGTCACACATAGTTCCTCCCACTGCCCATGGACAGGAGTTCTTCCCCTGCTCCAGCGTGGTGTCCCTCCCACAGGAGATAAGTGCTCCATGAACTTCTCCAATGGAGGAGTCCATCCCATGGGCAACAGTTCTTCACAAACTCCTTTGATGTGGGTCACTCTTCCATGAGGTGCAGTCCATCAGGCACAACCTGCTCCAATGTGGGCCCTAAGTACCAAGTGCAGGGTCACAACTCCTGCCAGGAAACCTGCCCCAGCATGGCTCTTCTGTCCATGGGTCCACAAGATCCTACCTGGAGCCTGTTTCAGCGTGTGTTTCCCATGGTGTCACAGCCCTCTTTCAGGCATCTATCTACTGCGGTGTGGGTCTCGTCCATGAGCTGCAGGTAGATCTCCGCATTGCCATGGTCTTACACGGGCTCTTCTCTGGCCTCAGTTACATCTGCACAATAACTTTTTTTTCTTCTTAAATAGGTTATCACAGAGTCATTACCACCATTTCTGATTAGCTCAGCCTTGGCCAGCAGCGAGTCTGTCCTGGCTCTGCCAGACATAGAGGAAACTTCTTGCAGCTTCTCACAGAAGCCACCTCTGTAACCCCGCCCCTCCCCCCGACTTCCCTCCTCCCCCCCCACTACAAAACATAGCCACAAAAACCCAATACAAGGAATAAACAAGTGGAGATAGAAGCCTTGCCTCAGTCCCAGAGCTACATCTTTGGCATGAACAAAACCTGGTAGGATGAGTCCTGTGACTGGTATGCCATGGCATACAGCTGTAGGCTCTTTGGGGGGAGAGGCAAAGCAGATGAAGTGGAGGTGTGACACTGTACGTAAGGAAGGGGTTGTATGACACTTACTGTTGGCAACACCATGGTTGAGACCCTCTGAGTAAGGATGAAGGAGAAAGAAAATAAGGTAGATACTGGTTTGGGTGTCTAATATCAACTATCCCACCACGACTACATTGTGAATGAACTGTTCTACAAAGAATTAGTCAAGTTGATCTCTACATCAACTGCCCTTCTCCTTATGGGTTATTTTAACTTTCCAGACATCAACTGGAAATATCATACAGTGGACACAAAACAGGTCCAGGAAATTTCTGAAGCACATTGAAGAGAACTTCTGGGTGCAGGTACTAAGGAAGCTAAGTAGGAAAGCTGCCCTCCTAGATTTGTTGGTTTTAAGTAGAGATGAACTCAGGGGTGAAGCGACGATTGGTGGTTGTCTTAGTCACAGTGGCCATATAGTGGAATTTCAAATCATTAGTGTCAGGAGAAAATCTGCCAGCAAAACTTCAGCCCTGAATATGGGAAGAGCAGACTTTTGGCTGCTGAAAGAATTAGCTGGTAAGGCACCCTGGTATTCTGCTTTTGAAGATGTTGTGGTCCATGAATGCTAGTCACTTTTTAAGAGCTGTCTCTTAAGAGCATAGAAGCAGGCAATTCCAAAGTGTCAGAAATAAACCCAGCAGGGCAGAATACTAGCTTGACTGATCAGGGGTCTTCTAGAAATTGGGTGGAAAATGAAAATGTATGGAGACTGGAAGCAAGGACAAGTGACAGGGAAGGACTACAAATATGCTGTTCATCACTGTAGGGTGAAAATTGGCACAGCCAAAACTCGATTAGAGTTCTAGCTGGCCAGCACTGTGAAGGACAACAAAAATATTTTAGCAGCATATGGAGAATAGGAGATAACATTGGTCCATTACCTGATGAGGTCAGGCACCTCATAAATAAGGACATAGACAAAGCAGAGATATTTAGTGCCCTTTTTGCCTTATTACTTAACACTAATAATGGGCCCTGGGACACCCAAAGCCCATTGTTGGAAGACTGTGACTGAAGGAATGATAAACTCCCAGCTGACCCCGAACTTAGTGCTCCAGATGGATGCATATAAGTGTATAGAGCCCAGTGAGTTTCATCCCAGGATACCAAAAGACCTGGCTGATGGTACCATGGGAATGGGACCTCTATCCATTATTTTTAAATGGTCTTGGTAGTCTGGAAGGGACACAGTTGAATGGAAGTATGTGAATGCTCCAATTTTCAAAAATAGCATGAAGGAAGACTGGTGATTACAGGACTGTCAGTCTCACTTCAGTGCCTGGTAAAATTGTGGAAAAGGTTATTCTGGAAGTTATTGAAAAACACTTGAAAGACATGCATTCACTGGTCATAGCCAGCATGGGTTTATGAGGGGGAAGTCCTTTCCAGTTAATTTGATTTCTTTCTTTGACAAGGTCACCTGTCTGGTTGACCAAGGGTAGCCAGTAGATGTGGTGGGTTTGGATTTTAGCAAAGCTTTTGATACTGTCTCTCACAGTATCCTTCTGGACAAAACATCCAGCACGCAGCTGGAGAAGTCTGTAATATGTTGAGTGAACAATTGCCTCCTGGGTTACACTCAAAGTATTATACTAAATTGGGTTACATCAAGCTGGTGGCCAATTATGAATGGGGTTCTCCAAGCCTCAATTTTAGGGACAGTTCTCTTTAATGTTTTTATAAATGATCTATATGCAGGAATAAGATGTACATTAAGTACTTTTGCAGACAATACTAAATTCAGAGCTGCTATGGACTCCCTTGAGTGTAGATAGGCTTTGCAGTGAGGTCTGAATAGACTAGAGAGCTGGACAATCCCCAGTTACATGAAAATTAACAAGAGCAAATGCAGGATTTTCCACCTGAGACAGAGTAATGTGGTTATATGTACAAATCAGAGGGAATCTGGAAAGCAGCTCCACAGGATGAGATCTAGAGAACTGGGCAAATTGATGGCAACTTGAATATGAGTCAACAGTGTGCCCTGGCAGCCAGAAGGGCCAACCGTGTCCTGGCCTGCATCAGGCACAGAATTGCTGGTTGGTTGAGGGTGATGATTGTCCCACTCTACAGTGCATTGGTGCAGCCCCACCTTGAGTACTGTGTACAGTCTGGGGGACCTCGACAGAAGTATATCAGCGTATTAGATGGTGTCCAGAGGGGGGTGACCAACACGGTGAATGGTCTTGAAAGCAAGACTTATATGGAGCATCTAAGGTCACTTTGTTTATTCAGCTTGGAGAAGAGTAGTATGAGGGATGATCCCATCTCAGTCTCTACTTTTCTGAACAGGGAAAGGTGCTGACCTCCTCTCTCTGGTATCCAGCAAAAGGACACAAGAAAATGGAATGAAGCTGCATGAGGGGAAGTTCAGATTGGACATTCCCCACTAGGTGGGTGGTTGGTCACTTGGAAGAGGCTCCCCAGGGAAGTGGTAATGGCACTAAGCCTGGCAGAGTTCAAGGAGCATCTGGACAACACTCTTAGCCATATGTTTTAGTTTTAGGTAGTCCTGTGAGTAGCAGGGAGTTGGACTTGATGATCCTTATAAGTCCCTTCCAACTTGAGATATTCTATAGCTCTATGAATCTAACCTCAATACCATGCAGAATGGTTTGGATTCCAGGCTTTACAGTGAGAAAAGAAGTTACAACTCCTCAAGACAAATATGGAAATAAACTGAAATTAGGAGATGACATTCTGATAGCTTCATCTGCAACATACTGAATGAAATTTGAACTTCTCCACTCTTAAGCTTTCTGAGAAATAGGAAGCTTAATGGATTGATGGTTCAATCTCTGATTCGCTGCTAAAATTGTGCTTCATGTGCACTATTCTGGAAATGCCATTTTGACTGAAGGTAGGGGAACATAAGAATGCTGTTTCAATATAACTTGAAATCTTGATGATAAAAGGTAATTTATATTTTCAGTAAGAGGCTTTCATCTTCATTGGAATCATATCGATCTCATGCAACTGCTGAATCTGACCAGATTCTACTTCTGGCGGGAACCACAAATGTTTCACATTGTACCAGCAAATAGAGCTCTTTCTGTCCATTTCTTTGGATGATCAGTTTACAAGTGGCTGCATTTTGCTGGTCTGTTTGATAGGTACTTTCTTTTCATCTATTTTAAAATGAATGGTTCTGAATTTTCAATCACTGTGTCCCTTTGAGGGTATTTATAGTAAAGTCATAGTAATCAATGCTGGGTTTGGTTTTGTTGCTTGTTTTGTAACAGTTACGAAACCAGTTGTGTGCCATGGTTTATGGGAAAGTCCGAACCTTTCAAATTAAGCTTCAGAATTAATTATGTTCTTAAACATATGAAAATCTCCATTTGAGAATGAGGCATGTCCCAGAGTATGGAACATAAGAAATTAAATTATTAAAATCAAACTTGAAGCTCTTTTCACCTAATAACAATTCCCATAGCCATGTTTAGAACAAAGCTTGTGTTTTGAATGACTGTGTGTGCACAACTAGGTCTACACAGCTGGGATTGGTAAGACTACAGTCCCAAACCATGAACATTCAAAACTAGCAGAGCCCATTGCTGGTAGGCAAGAGAGCACCAAGAGAGCACTGTCTTAGAAGAAAGAACCTTTAAAGAGAATCAAACTCAAATAACCCTCAAGGGTCAAATACAGATAAGAATTTAGCAGCAATACCTTCAATATTTCACAAAAAAGCCAAAGACTGTGACATGGCAAGAACAGACCATTGGATCTCTGAAATTATCTGAGAAATCAAATATGAAAGACATGAGTTACCAGGCAGCCTTCACTTGCATTACTGAACACAATTTGAATTGCTGTCTTCAAGCTGATAATGCTGAATATAATACATTTATTCTTTTTGTTTAAACTTACTATGTGAAATTCTGCCTTCATTAAAAACTGGCTGAAAAGCTGGTCCTCTTAGTGTGTCAGAATGCCAATGATTCAGTCTTTCAGCTAACTTCTTTCTTTTCCTCCTCTGTGTAGGGTTGGACTTTGTTCATCTGACATGTTTGTTTTCTATTGTTTTTTTCTCTGTTATGATCTAATTTCTTTCCAATTATACTCCTCTTATTATGATAAATTATGATTTCCCATTTAATTCCTCAAGTACTGTTATGACAGGTGAGAGAAAACTGGTCATCTGATACTGAAGGAGAACAGTTTCTGGTATTTACTCTTTGTAAGACTGGATGTTCAATCACCTTCCTCTGAATATTCTGGTTCCTGTACTGTTCCAGGATCATGTGCTGCTATTTTTAATACTTCCTTTAAAGAAAATTTTGCTTTCACTACAGTAGAATGAAACTAAGACTAGAAGAGTTGATCTGAATACCAAATAGTATTTTTTTTCCCTTAATGCCCTTGACATCTTTGAAAATTAAAAAGGCTGAGTTATTGATTTGGCAACATAAAATTGATAGGTAAAAAAAAAAATCAGCTCCAAACTACTTTAAACTTCTTCTGGCAAAAGAGAACATGGGAATGGAAAGGATTTACTCTCAGATTCATCAAGCAAGCAGATCACTTTTTATTGAGGTGACATTGGTATCTATTGTAGAAGATGAGGTCTCTGTGAGAAGTGGTTAATATACCAGAAATCAGACACATAGTGACTTTTATTTATATCCAGTGTCTGATATAATACTTATTATGAAGTTATTGAATCTGTAATGAGAACTGAAGATTGAGCAGTCTGGATTAGGCAATATGATTATTAAAGAAGCAAAATGAATACAGCTTGCATATACAAGTTGTCTGACTGCAGCTCCACATGATATTTAAACCCATATGAAGGTAGCTGGAGATGGAAGTTATTCCTGTGGACCCTCATGAAATGAGGGGAAGGGGCCAAACTGATGTATTTGTGGCCTTTGAGCAAGAGCACATTGTAAGAAGTTTGTCTGATGGAGTGAATGAAACATACATGTAAGCGTAGATTAGAACAATATTGTATAGTGTTTGGGTTTGTTGGTTTTTTGTTTTTTTTTTGGGGAGCGGGGTTGTTTTGTTTTTTTGGGGGTTCTTTTTGCAATGCTGTGTTTGCATTATGTAAAAGCTTTATCTCAAGTTTTGCTAGGTATAACTCTTTTTTATATTTAAGCCTTCCTCATGTTGGAGAGCAAGATGCATCACAGTGAATGGTAGGGCTGTCTGCATCGCTAGAGGTAAAAAGTCTGAAGAATATGTATGCAGGTAGTGGAAAAGGAGCTGCACCTTGAGACTCAAGTGCTGAGAGTGCCTCCTCCTGCTCTGTTAAGCATCACTGTGGGATATGTGAATGCCAAATAACAGCTTTCGGGAAGGAATTCCCTCTGGCAGAACAGTCCTCTGTTCTTCCTGCTTAGAAGCAGATGGCAAAGAGGCAGCCCACATCACCAGGCAGACCTGGATAGTCTGTGCTGCTTTAGGCTGAATATTACTTTAATCCAGTAAGTCATTCAGTTCGGTCATACAGATATTTGAACTGACTTAAAATATAATAAAAATTATTTTGGGGGTAATTCCTGCCCTTTTTATATAAAGCAAATAAATAGTACAAGCAAGGCTGATTTTGTACAATATGAAACATAGTAGCTAAGAGAGGTGAACTAAAGTGTGAATATATTTCTAATATATTACAGTATTGGTTTTTATTGGCCAAGTAGGCTATTATATATATTGTCATAATATTATTTCCAATAGTTTGCTAACATTTTTTATGTTATGGCAATGCCTTTACAGTTTATGAAAAGCACAGAATGAAAGAGATCTCTGTATCATTCAGATACAACAAAGAGGGAAACAATATTTTTATTTAATCCCCCTGATTTATAGCTATGATTTTTTTTTATTTTTTTTTTACTGGGCTAATTACAAGAGTATTTGACTACTTCATAGTCATTCACTTCTTTAGTTGCATAAAGTAATACTGAACACAGTGAGCCTCTGATCATTAAGAAAAATACAGTACATCAAAATGAAAATGGCAACCCACTGGCTGATGTATTAAATAATCAAGCAGGACAGAAGTCCTCAACTTCTCTGAATATTGGTTTCAAAAATGTGTTTCTTTAGCAAGATTTCATGTTTAGAAGCTGTAAAAGTGATTTCTTTGTCTTTGCAACTTCTGTTGTTTGTTCATTATTCCAATTTTACAAAGAAGACAGAGATGAAGCATTAAGAAAGTTAGGGGGTAGAACCTCTTTCCTACTGTCTTTGATCTGGAAATCTGAGCCATTTTCCTCACAGAAAACACCACTTAGTCTATTTAAATTCCTTATTGTGTATCTTTGTAGCTCTTTTTGGATCTGAGATAGTACAATTGAAAATTATCTCAACTTGTCTAAACAGAGAAAAGCTGTCTTAGTCATGGGAGTTACATAGAGAGAGGCAGTGATGGTCCTTTCTCCAGCCCTTTACACTGTCTTAAAAATAAAGCTGCACTTTTTATAGCAAGGGGTTAATATATAAACTAGACAATATTGTCCAACTGCACAGGTATCCCTATTTAGTTCCAGGAATACTAAAGTTTTGCCACTGCACAGTCTCCACTATGTTTTGAGTTATTAGCAAGAGGTCTTCCTATCTCTCCTGTCCCAGTCACTTCTAAGTATATCATAAGCATTGCAACTAGCTCCTGAGTTCCACCATAATGATTAATGCTGGCAAATATCCAGCCATATCTGCATATCAGATATCAGCCATATCTGGTGATCTGAGAGCCACCATAATCTATTCCTTTACTGCAGCTAAAAGTCGAATTTAAAATTGCCAGTATGAAAAAGAAGTACTCTATAAGTAGAAATTGTCATTTGATACTGAGTTGCCGATCATTTAAAAATGGAATTTGGAAAAGAAAAAAGCACCATAGCCCAAAAAGAAAAAGTGAAAAATGAGGCTTGCATGCTGAATTGGATTGAATCAATGACTTTGCTTGCTTAAATCAAAATTCTTATTAACACAATTATACAGCGAAAGGGTAGAAAATATATCCTGTGTTTAGAAATTTGTGCAAAGCAATGACACCATTGCTGTGTCTCTGCTATGTCAGAGTCAGATCAGAGATTGCTAGGTGATGAATCTCTTGAACAGTAGTTCAAGGTCAAATGATGGTTTGCAATTTTTCTTAACTCCATATTTAGGAAATTTGTGTTCCTTACTATTTTCTTTTGTAATATTCACAGATTTTTTTTCTTCTAGTAATTCTATTCAGGCAGAATGCCACCAGAAATGTTGTTTTCTAATGACCTTTCCACTGTCCCAGTATACTAGATTCAAATAACAGCTGAGGACAAATGAGAAAATCTGAATGAACCAGATCTACAGCCATTTACAATAGTTGTATTTTTTTATCTTTTTATTTTCAATTTTTTGCTTGATTAAAAACACAATATGAATAATGTTTTAGAAGGTGAAAAATAAAATCAGATTTTCATGGGATTTAATCTGATATGTGAGAAATGTAAAACTGATCTTCTACATAGGAATGCTTTGCGTGAACTTATTGGCATGCATCTTCAGTTCCATTTTGCTGAATGTGTTCTTCAGCTTCCTTCATGTATGTGTGTGGAATATTAGACTTTACTTATCTTACTTTCCAAAGTTTCATGTTTTTCTGAACCAAGTGTGAACAAAGAATTTCCTGTAGTAGAGTCTAATGTGGAGTTTGATGAGAACTTCAGAACTAAAATTGTAAACTATGCTGTCTACAGAATAAAATAACAAGGAGTCTTTATTCCATCAAGCTTAGAACTGACTTTCTGAAAAAACGTATTTTAGGTTTTTATAGGATATTACATGATTCATCGCTGTGTATTCAAATTATTAGTATAATCAAGGAGCCTGTAAAAAATAAATTAGGGATCACCCAGATGAGAAATTTATCAATATCTTCATAATGAAGAATGTAGCCTCCATTTTTAGTTTCAGAAGAAGATTTAGTGTGTTTTCCAGTCATTTGCTACTCTTGATCTCTGAAGTCATCATAGAAAAACAAGAAAAATAGGAAAAAAAATGAACATTTTCAGAAAACAAAGTACTTCTGTAAATATAGTGTCATCTGAAACATCTTCTTTCTGATGGAAAGATACTCTCTGACTTTCACAAGGTATCTTAGATCTTTGCCTTTGAAATAGGTTGCCTGTCCGTTTAGCAATATGAAGATATATACACTTGAATTTTTGTTTCTTTCATTTTCATACTGGTTTGGACAGAAAATTCTTGAGCATTGATTAACTTGTATGTATGTATTTTGATGATTTACACATTACTACAGATAAAGCGTAAATTTCAGAAGTGTTGTAAGCAAGTGAAATTAAAGGGAGGAAGGACTCATTTAAATGCAGAAGAGCTATTTTTTTGGCTATAATAGTTAAGTTTTATTTAGGAAAAAAATGAGGTAAATTACATCAGTTCAGAGAGAGGTTTCAGAGTGTTGATAGTTGGTGCTCAGAACCATGCCTGCAACTCTGTCATGCAAAAGGCACCACAGTTATTATCTCCAGTGCCCTGCAGATGAAAAGGACAAATTCAGTCTCATTACTATACATTACGTTCTTCACTTGAAGGGGGTCTGTATTCCCTAGTCATGCCTATGAATTTAGTGCATGTAAGGAATTATATTGAACTGAATATGTAGACAACTGTGTTGACCCTTATACTTCTTTATATATACCTTTATTGATTATAATGAGCTCTAAAATGAAAATAAATATATGAGGTCTGTAAAACCTGTTAATGGTAAATTAATTTGGAACTTCTTAGATTTATTGTTAACATTCTAGTCATATTTTTTATGATTTTTACTGTGTTATTCCTATGAAAATTGCAGTAAAAGTGTGAATGCACAACCCATTAGCACATCCACTTTTTAGTTTCTTCATTTGCTTTGACAAGCCTCACTGAAATAGAAATTTGCCATACTTCTTCACCTCCTACTTTTTCCTCCATTCAAAAGGAAAGTAGTTAATATGTAAGGATTGCTATGGTAGAAAATCTTTTATATTTCCAGAAAAATGTGGGAAAGATAGCATGGCTATACTGTATACATCTACATAAATATTATTGTATTGTCCTCAAGTGCATGAGCATGTTTTAGTCATTCCTTCCCATATATTCACCATCCACTGAGACCTTGCCTCATTCTTTGCACAGAATAACTTATAAGAGGAGCTGCACACAAAGAAATTATGGGATAATTTTTGAGTGCATGTCTTCGCAATGAACTACTTTTGTGCGTGTGTGTGTTTTATATTCCATACACTATTATTAGGAATTTTTAAAATTTTCAGTATGTACTCAGAACTTCCTGTATAAACAGCTGGAGATCTATACACGTAAGGGAATTAGACTACTGAGTTGAGCTCAGCAGTGCATCTGAGAAAGGAGGGTTCTTCTCTAGACCTGATTTTTTTTTTTCCTCTGACAGTAGGTAGTATAAAGATAAGGGATATCACGGACTAAATACTCCTGATGCCCTGACTTGAGCTGCTATTTGTGTATTTTACACTTCTAAAGAAAGAGGTATGCATTTATGGCTTTTGATTTGGTTTAACCTGATATTGTTTATATAACTTAAAAAGAAAATTGACTAACTTTCCATTTTTTTCCTCCCATAACTCTAAAGAGATGTTTTTGGTCTCCTCTGATGTACTGTTATTCTGCATTTAATCAATGCTTCTCGATTTGTATTGGCTTGGTCTTGTATTTCTGTCCTTGCAATCTTCAATAGCCAAATCATAGTCAGTTCTTTTAAAGACATCATGGAAAACACAAAAAAATTATTCTTGGAAACAATTCTGCCATCAGCACATTGATTTTGTTTGCATCAAATCATGATTTTTTTGTTTCTTATGTTGCTAACTCATCCTGTCCTTCTCTACTGCAAATATGTAAAGCGGATTCTTGACACCCTCCATGTTTCTGTCCTCCAGACTGATGTTCTACTCGGTAATTAGTCCTTGTCTTTGTCTTCCTTATCTCTATTTCCACTCTGTCCTGATACAGTAGCTTATGTTGCTTAAGTTTATTCTGTCCCTGTTTTTTGCCCTGTGTCTGTTTATGGGGTTGCATAATGAAAATGAAAGATCTATTTTAAAAGTACTCTGCCTTTACAGGGAGGATTGCTATTAACCTGGGAGTTATAACCTGGTTCCCCAGAAATCTCTGCAGTGAGTGGAATTGTACCAGCACGTGTTCAGGAGTTGGAAACATGGCTGGGGATACAGGAGGCAGATCTTCCCCAGAAAGACATAGTTGCCAAGAGAAATGGCTGTGAAACAACGGTCTATTTCCTTGCCATCTTTCTGTAGATCTTTTACTTTAATGATTATATTTAGCTAACTTTCTGAAAGTTAAAGAGCCTCTCAGCTCATCTGTTTTGGAGTGATCTCCACCAGTCAGTATTAACAAGTCCCTCCAGGACAGGAGAGTGAAAAACAACTGTGCTTATTGACTTTCTCATTTTGGAGGAGCTGAACTGTTTCCAGCAATTAAAGGTAATTTGAAGTTTTCTAGAAAGTGTAAAAATTGGAGTAAGTAATAATAGAGTTTCTTATTTCCCAGCCCTGCAGGAACTGAGCTGTTGCTCACTGATAGCTCCCTTTTTTAACCTTTGTATGACCTCCAAGGGATTTATGACCCACAGTTAGAGAAGACAGTATGAATCCAGTGCCCTTCTTCTTCTCAGATGCTGCCTTTCTGTGCATAAAATGTGTCATCTGCTCTTCTCTTATGACTCTACACTCCTTTGGAACACTATCACTCTCAGCAGGAATGCAAAATGCAGCACTGATATTACCAGGAGATTTATGGCAGGAATGTGAAGCCACGCATAAAGCTTTTTAAGCAGTTCAAGTTAACTAGGCACGAGTAAATGGAAGCCAAGATCCCATTGGACAGAACCTTATGTAGAGGGATGACAAGCAATGACATAAGGATGGCACCTTCTTACCTGGTATCTGCTCTTATCTATCTTTGCAGTCTATTTTACTGAAAGAGATATGTTTTTTTATACAATTATGCCAAACCACTGTTGCTATAGAGGGAGCTGACTCTTGTTCCACTGTAAGCACTGCAACTTGTTAGGGATTTTATATTTGGTGAGCTTTCAGTGGCTGTGAAGGTAATTGCTGGAACTATTAAATTGGCTTCATTTCCAGTCTAGAGTTTGCGATTGTATTACTTAAAAATAATGGGTATTCTTCCCCACCAGTGGAGAAAGAAGACTACAGCTTCTTTTTTTTTCTTTTTTTTTTTTGGTTGGTTGCTTTTTTAATTGTTTGGTTGGTTTTTCTGGTTGGCTGGTTTAGTTTGGTTTGTTTTTACTTTTATTACCCACTGAGGCATATAGACCTAAAATGCAAACTTAAATTCTTTCTCATCATCTCTCTGGAGCAGATCCCAGACTGGTTCCATCTCAAATGTTCTTGCTGTTATTGCTTATCACAGTAAATTATTTCCATCAGAAATTCTAAACTCTTTCCAATGCTGCAAGACTTCCTTCTATATCAGAGTGTGGGCTTGGTATGCTGAAATAAAATGAGGTATATTCACTGATTTTTTTTTCAAGTTTATGGCAAGGTGAAATTTGATACTTACATGATATGACCATGATTTGAAATGAGCCATTAAATGGCTGCTTCAGTCATGAAGTATTTGCCTTCACCTGTCTAGAGAATGCAAGGGATTTTTCTTCTCTTACGTTTTACTTCCTGATCTCTTTTCTGTCAGTGTGTTCAGTCATGTAATATGTTCAAATGAATTTGATAATTTCTGCTACTAGAATCCATATGTTGTGGAAGGTGTTCAGATATAAGTTGGAGGAAACAGGAGAAAACCCCCAAAAAATCAAAGTCAGCTCCTGCAGGGCATTGTACCGCTTCAACACATTCCTCAGCTTTGGAGAACAGTTCATATACCTTTCCATTTTGTATGAGCTCCAGAGCATTTACAGAAGTTTTGTTGTACCACTTCAGGTAATAAGAATATCTGATACTGTGAAGGTCTAAGTGCTCTTATGCTCAGTTTCAAGTTGTGGAGCTTTTGGGTGACCAGTGCTTTTCAAAATTTAGATCTCTATCTTAGTGCTGCAATCCATAACTTTTTATGTATGAAGGGCCAGCTATTTGGCAGAGTATATATGTAAGAGGAGATATTGGCTGCATTTTAAAACCAAGATTATAGAAAATTATTTTGAAGTAATCTTCCCATATGCATTTCATTCTCTCTGGTTACAGGGCCTATTACATTCTGAGCTCATAAAGCACCCGGACATGTACTTAATTGGCAAGTTAATGAGTAGTGATGCTTTACTCATGACTGTCACATGCAAAAAGCTGGCCCTGGGGGCGCTAGAGCCTCTAAGACAAGTGACAGAAAAAAATAAGAGGCAATATTAAAAATACTGTGATTTACCTTTTTCCTTTTGGATCAAACAATAAAACCTAATATATGTTTTACTTTTATCAAACATGTTTGATTCTATGTTGGCTTAACAGTAGCTTGCTTTAATGCATGTCTTCAAAAAGTGTGTTGTTCTGAAGAGGAACTATGAAGGTGGTGACAAGACATATGGACAGCAAGCAGCAAGTGATCAATGGTGAACATCTAGAATTGAATAGAATGGGAAAGATGGCAAATAGAAGGAAACAAGATGAGCATCTATACTGTTTCCTAAAGAGCTCTGTGGTAATCAGGATTTAGAGATTTGGAATTTTAAATTTTTGACTGCTTTCTTAAGTAATATATGCAGTGTGGGAGATGCAATTACATTGCTGCAAGCATAGCTGCAGCAAAAATATATGCTGTAGACAACTGTATAAATGACAGTGGTGCATAGAAGACACCTGACAAGTTGTGAAAATTGGAAGTGCATGATATTCTGAGAACTATGTTAAAAGGAAATGGGACTAATCCTAATGAAACATGACCTCTCCACTGTGCCAAACTACTATAAACTGAATCTGACTGGCTGCTGCACTGGTGACATTTTTTAATCCAATTTAATGGATTCCAGCCCTTATGCAGGCAGCGGTTGAAACCTTCCATTGATTGCAATCTATGTCATCTTTTTATCTGCCTGTTTTGCATTTCAATTATCATCTCCACCTAATTTTGACTCTCCTGATCAGGTGGGTATCTAGAAAATGTCTACTATGAAAATAATCCCAATATTACATGTAATTTCCTGTAATGATTCTATGCCACCTCCAGTTCACATTATGTTTCTGTCTCAGTTAATAACTAACTGGCACTTCAGAGGTAGAACTTGTTATTTACATTCCATGTTTTCCAGGCTCAGTATGATCATCGCTCCTCACTCAGTTTTGATTCTTTACTGCTCTTACTTCTAAATCTGTGATGGTCAAAACCCTGTTTCATTCACAGAACATATATTTTTCCTTACTGTATTCTTCATAAAAGAAAGTTGAAGTCTCAGCTCTCAGTTTTAAAGAGAACCAAGGGGCCCAAATTTTCCTTTTACCACTGTTTTGTATTATACACTCTTGGGTATGTCACTTTAGCTGTCCATGCCTAAATTTAATGGTGTTTAAAATTAATAATATAATACTTAGTTCACTGGATTATTGTGATCTAATTAATGAATCCTTTGAAAAATCCTTTGAAGTTCCCATTTGTAAGGTGCTTTATAAATATGCAATAGTCATAGCAATAAATTTATTTTATTTCCTGAGTTTCAGCCCAATATCATATGGATTTGAAAATGCTACTTTGTTTTGTTCTCCCCACACATAGTGCTTCATTTTGTGGGTATTTTGTATCTCGGTTCTACTTCTAAATAATGATTGTTTCTTGTGCATAGATGCATCAAAGAGAATTTTAAAGATTTTTTTTATTCATTTTCCATATGAACCACTGGAGTCCTTAATTAAAAAATAAGCCTCTTGAAAAATGTAGATAATTTTCCTTTCAACCTTGCCTGCAGTTTAGAAGCATGCAGTGAAAATATGTTGTTTACAGGTGAGGCATACTTCCTGGACTGAGAATCTTAAAGAAGCTAGAACATGTGGAGAATTATTAATACCTTTTGGTACCATGGAATAGTACCACACAGTACTCCACATGGGAGTCTCAGGAGAGTGGAGTAGAGGGGGTGAAGCACTTCTCTTGAGCTGCTGGCCACACAGCTTTTGATGCAGCCCAGGATATGGTTCGCTTTTGGGGCTGTAAGCATGAACTGCTTGTTCAGCTTTTTTTGGCTCTTGTTCAGCTTTTCATCCACCAGTACCCTCAGCACTCGTCTGCAGGGCTGCTCTCAATTCTTTCATCCCCTAGCACGTATTTGACATAGGGAGTTGCCCCAACCCAGGTGCAGGAGTTTCCACTTGGCCTTATTGAACTTCATGAGGTTCACATGGGCCCACTTCTCCAGCAAATTATCCATTTCAATTTCCTTTCTATATTAAAATTTACTCCAGTTTTGTATGGGACAAAAATCTAGCCTCACAGTGTAAATGCGTCTCATGTATAAGTGAAAGCATGGGTATATTAAGTACTTTTAAGATCAGGACCCAAGAATGGCATCCTCCTCCAGTGTTACAGCAAAATACTCCATTTTATTTACATCTTTTTTATACCTTTAGCTTGCTTTAATTTCAAATTATTTCATTAGCAAGTTCACAAGAATGAAGAAGTAGGACAATGTAAAGCTTAAGTGGCTTTCTAGAAAATTGCCAAGTTATTGGCATCACTGACAATTTGCCTGGCACTATTATTTCTAATGTAAGATGACTAACTTCATTAAAGCTGAAATATTAGCTGTAGTAGAGGCAGACAACTGAGGCTCTAGTTCTCTAACGAAGTATTGCTTTATCATTTCTATTCATCAGTCAAGAAAGGATTAATGAACATGTGCATATCTATACAAATATAGATGTCACCAACTGCTGTGAGTTTATGAAATTAAAAGAAGAGACAGAACCTTTGTAATATACCCGAGAGCAATACTAGTTATTTGAGTTTAGGGAATAAAATGGGGTAAATATTAATAGACTGTCAGAGAATAACACTTGTAATACTATAGTATGAATTATTCTGCATATCTTTCACATACCTTTACAAATATTGGAAACACAGAATCTGCAAACTTTAATTATATCCTCACTGCTCCACTGAGAGTTAACATTTTTAATTCTGTTGTAATGAAAAGTTTTATGTTAGTATTTTTTTAAGACAATTGCAAACTCTCTCCTAATCTTGGGGAAAAAAGAGAACATGCTCTTTTTTCTATATTTATATTCAATTTGCAGTAGTACCTCAGGCATTTTAAACATTTACTTATGTAACCATATAAATGAGATATATTTATATCGTTATCAAAATAAGTCTGAATTCATGAAGTCTAAAATGTAGTAAACATTTTATAAAATATAATAATAAATTTTAAAATCTAACTTTTTACCCTTTGGCTATATAGTCTGAACTCAGAATTGGCTGCTTGTAGGTGTAATTCGGGTTTATAGATGAATATAATTGTCTATTTTTTGCAAGCAGTTCACATGATAATTTCATATATTGTTGCTGCATTTGTTGTTGAAAGAATATATGTGATATTAATGTTTTTAATAATTTTCTCAGTTTCCTGTAATTTCGAAAGCAATCAGCCAAAGAATAAACATGAAATTGATTTTATTTAATCATGGCTCTGATTTCTGAAAGCAATTATATGGGAACATTTTAATGGGTGCTGATGTCTGGGCCTAAGCAAAAGCATCTGTTTTCAAAATTCTGACCCTCATTAATTCGGTAAAAGCCCATAGGGATTGAGAGACATTAGAGATACTATAGTTTGAACCTTAGTCTTTTGCATTTCTTTCTTCTGATAGCTCTACATTAAACATATTTTTTTTTCAATGGAAAAATACTGTTGAACAGAGGATAGATATTAAAAAATAGAGAACATGAGGAAACACCATGCAAGTGGTAGTTTAATTTTGAAGTCTTTTTGCTCTGTTCTTATTATTCTCTGTGGTTAAATATTAATAGAGACAGTGCTACTTAACCAAAGTCATTCCTGTCATCTCACTAGCCTACATGGAATTAAGGGAGAATGAACTTCAGCTCTTTAAGTGAGCAGAGATAACAATGCAGGATGACACAGAAATGATTGAATTTGCCAGCAATATTTGTGCAATACTTGCTAATTTGCAAGGGCATTTTCAAATGATTCAGTGGCTGGGATTCCTCGGGGTTACTTCTCTTGGGCGCTAAAACTGAATCAAAGTTGAAGTGATTTTACTTTTAGAGTAGCTTAGAAAAATCATAAGTAAATAGATTTTTTTCATAATTAGTACAGCAACTGCAAATCATGCAAGGATCATTTGCTTCTCAAAAGGAGAGAAAACTGTTCTCATTTGGGGGGGGGAGAGGGAGTTTTATTTTACACTGTGTTTGTTAAAACTGTGAAGTAATGTAAAATGCAGGTTGCTGGATTAAGCCCAAGTACTCACTGATTGGGATGAATCCACTCCCCCCTTTAGTAGGTAATGAATCTGATATGGAGGAAATAAATTGAGCAGTAAGTCAGAGATATGAATTCTCTCTGTTCTGCCACTGATCCCACCTGTTCTGCCAAGGCATCCCACCTTTCCCTGCTTTAGGCGTCCTTTGGCTAGAAACAGGAAAGGCAGTGACCCCTTTCAAAAGAACATCCAAGTAATGAATTTTGAAGTCACAATGTGTTTTTTCCACCCCTTAAGTTACAGTCCCAACCTACAGGAACTCCTATTGTTATTTTCCTTTGTAACATCCCCAATATGTTTTAAAATATGACTATTACTGTTTTTCTGCAGTGGCCACATTTTAGTACAAGAGCATAAGGATGATTGCTTTGCTCTTGTATTTGTACTCTTTCTGTGTATTTGCAAAGAGGGACAGGCTATTAGACATTTGCCATCTTGGTACAATAAATACCTGTGCTCACTTCAAGGCTGTAAAATCTAATAAAGCAGGAATTCGAGGGCTGGATGTCTTTTTTCATAACAGGAAGGAAGGTGACATTTTGGCAAAGGCATAGAATGGGAGCAAGAGACATGTTTTCTGTTCTTGCCTTCTTGATTTCCTGTATGTTATTGGAAGTCTAGACAAAGTCAAATCAAAAATCTTTTTGAATTAGGCCATGGCTTTTCCTTTGTAAACTGTTGGCTTCAGTGAAACTGCTCAGATGTCTTCATTGGTAGTTGCTACCCTTGCACCTATACTAATTCTTTTTTTTCACTTAAATATATAAATATGTAAATAGCATATTTATGGAGGACTTGAGGATTTAAACATTATTCTCTTATAAAACCTCTGGAAGGAAAGTTATAAAATGCAGTTCTAAAAATATCTAGGGAGATGGAATCCCCAAAATGGCAATCCTTTGTTGTCAAAATGACAAAAACATATTTTTCTCTTTGGCTTCTTTCTAATGAGCTTCAGAGATTTTCAGCATTGTGAAAGGTGTTCCTGGAACAAGCAAAATTGGTAGTTGCCTAAAGAAGCACACTAGAGAATACAGAAAACAGTGGTGCTTCCTCTGTCTCATACATAGTCAAACTTTAGAAAGTGAAGGCATTGTTCTTGCTAAAGAAATAGTTCAGGTTCTGTGGTATGAAGATTGTTGCCTGACTCTTAATGTTGCTGTTGTTGCCTATTTTACATGGCCTTTGAATTCCTTGAATTTTTCTTGACTGCCCTAGTTGTGAAGTAAAGAAAAATTCTCACAGGGTCCTTTGGCTAAATTTGCATGAGGCCACTCAGTTGCTGCCAGTTTTAATACTTTAAAACTTTATAGATTTACCAGATGAAGCTCCTTCTCCAAATCTACATCTTTGAGTTCTAAAATTTTTGAACAAGCAATTTCTATCTCTAAACTAATGCTTCTCTTTGCTAGACTTGTATTACCTAAAGAAAAGCTGCAAGATTTTTTTTTTTTAAGTTTTTTGCACATACTTATTAAGATATGGGGGTTTTTTGTTTGCTTTTTTTTTGCATTTAGGCAAAGTCATTCAGTTAATTTCCTTCTGAAAATAACTGACATAAGTAAAAGTAAAGAACTGAAAGAACTGCTGGGAATTCAGTAGCACTGATGATTGATGGCCTGCTGCCTCTGAAAACTGCAAATCAGATATGAAATTTTTTGATAAGAAAATTTGAACTTCATATTTTAGTTCATATACTGATTCAAACATATTACTCTATGTGCATGCTTTCTTCCTGATGTGCACGTGAACTTGCCATGGAAATTTGTGTTGAGTGCTGAAATGTTTTCAGTTAAAGGGGTTATGCTGTAATTTCTGTTATTGTAATAGCCTTTGGTGCTTATGAAAGGACACTGAATTTGACAGGAGTCTAAGATCCAGTGGCTATACCCAAAATGGTTGAAATTCATGGTTCAAATGTCAGTCAAGTTTAGGGAACTAGTAGTAAACATATAGAACTAATCTCTGAAGGAAGTTGGTTTGTAATCTGCTGATGTTTCCCATTAGGAACAATTACCATGTTTGAGAACATAATTAGAATGGAAGAGCTTCTTAAGTCTGGTTTGACTGCAAAGTTTGTGTAAAAACAGGCTTTAAATTTTCCTTTTTTTTTCCTATTCTTATCTCCTTTCTATTCAGATTCAAGTGAGTTTTATTTGGTCTTTACTTTGGAGCCTACTTTTCTTTATTTGAAGTTTATAAACCCATATTATCTTTTTCAGTTTCCAGTTTGAGAGGCACAGTGTGAGAACCATCATACTTTGACTTATGGAAATACTTGCATATGAATTACAACTGGAAATCTCTACTGTACCTACATAAATGCCTGCAAACATCATCTCTGACAAAAGATATTTCTCTCTGTTGTACGTTATTGCTATCTATCTTTCATAGTAATAAGAAATTTGAAAATAACCAATTAGGGGATATGTGGCAACTGTGTGTGACCGTCATTAGTGGCTGATTTCTTTTATTTTGAAGATGCCACTCTATAAAATAATGGGGAAACCATGCTGGCTCCAGGGCAATCTACACTGAAGCAATGTACAATTGGTCACTAACCAGGAGTGACACCAGGCAGAGCCACGCCTTAGAGTTTTTATCCACATAATTGAACAACTAGACTTTTGTCTACAAGTTAGAGCAGAAGACTGATGCCAGAGACTGTGGGTAATAATTGTGCTTCTGATTTTTTTCATGGGATTAAACAAATCATCTCACCTCTGTCCTCATTTTTAAGGTCAATTTTGGGATAAGATTCCTTCAGCATTACCATCGCAATTTGGACTTCCAGATGTTACTGCTATATATGCAATAACTGTAATAAAAAATAACATAGTTCACCCTTGCATTAGAAACATTTGAGTGTAAAGTATACATTAGCTTTGATTCATTAGATTAGTCTTCAATAAATTAGACCAACCTATTATAGTTCAGATAGACCTAAGAATTTATTTCATCTGGTTCCAATCTATGTTATCAATCTAGACTTAAATCTCTTCTCAATGGATACAGTTGCTGCCTTTGCTTTATCGCTGCAAAAAGTTCTATTCATGTGGGGAATGCATTATTTTCACCCTATCTTCTTTTTAGATGAGTCATTAACATTAGCAGATGTATAGAGATCAGCTATTTTTTTTTGTATTTTCAGAATGGGGTTAGGCCTTAATGAAAAAGAAAATACTACTGATGTAGAGTTAAAAGAGAGCATAAGGCAGTTTACGTAAACCTTGTTGCAGCTCATTACTTTTAAACAATAGAAACAAAGGCGGTTTTATTGAACACATATATTAGATCTAAATGTCTGGATTTGACTGTGGAACCAGGAGGAAGAGCATTCACTCAGACAATTCAGCCCAGATTTTAAACTGGCCTCATATGTGCTGAGTCAAGACTTTAGAACCTGAGTAAGCTTGGCAAGAGCTGTCATGTGAAACAGAGCTTATTGCTGAGATGCAGGCACTTCCAAACCACAGTCTTACATATCCAGGGTAACATAAGATACAGAGCCAAGTCTCTCTGCTAGGCTCCTTTGAAAATCTTGGCTTTAATGTAATTAAGCAACATAGTGAGCTCCAGTCGCCTTGATGGTTTGAGTCACACACCTAGCTGACAGTTTCACTGTGTTGCTGCATTATGTTTCTACTTTAATTAGGCCCAGATACGTTTAATTAGCAGGTTGCTTGATCAATTAGATAATGAACCCTAAAGTCACCCTCTTGCTTAGATGTGCTTTGAACAACAATTTTAATCTTAGTGACAGATCCTCTAGAAAGAAAAAAGAAACCAATGTAATTAAGGTGTGAGCACACAAAAATGTCTATGTGACTCTGGAGCATGAAACTAAAAATGCTTTGAACTCTAAAACATAGAAGACATTGAGTTCAGTGAATGTAAACTCTGAGGTTTACAATTGAGTTATCATTTGGTTATGTCTATGATGAATAGGAGAAAGATATTGCAAAGTGCCTTTGCTCCCACTTAATTGATTTCTCTAGCACCAGAACTAGGCTAATACTCAGCCAAAATTTAATGTTGTTTAGTGCCTATGAAGTATTTTCAGAAAATGCTGCTGAGTCTGTAATGACTAGCAGTAGGTAAACAAAAAAACAAGGGAAAAACAAAGAAACAAACAAAATCTCCATGACCATTTATTATAAAACACTTACGAGCAAAATTCTGACATATTGGGATGGAAATAAGTGGAAGTTCCCCTTCAGATAATCAGAAAAATAAATGCTAAGATAAAAAGTGAGCTGTTTTGAGAGACTGGCTCATCTCCCTGCTTTTAGGTTTTGCTCTTCTTCTGTATTTGTACCCTGCAATTTCAGCTGTTGGACATCTAGAAGATGCTCTATATTAAATCCTGGGGTATAAGTAAAGAATTAGTAGTTAATGCAAAATAAGTTGCAGTGACAATTAACATGTCAATTTTTTAACAGCTACAGTGACTGTATCAAGGATTCAAACACTGATCCAATTCCCTTCTGGCATCAAAACTTTGGTCAAATACATAAACAAGGAAGAAAGGAAGCATTTTTTCAGCTGTTCAAAGTAATTTATGAGGTAGAAACTTAGTCTAGAAGGTGTGGGAACGAGAAACATACCAAGCACACGTGCATATATGTACACATGTTCAAATATATGTGTCTACAGCACTCATGTCAAATATTCCTGTTAATTGTGTTTTCCTGTCAGGAAGGTTAACTCTGAAACATGGTTTTAAGGAAGAGCAGTCGTCTGTTTTCTATTTGTATTATTTTACTGTGTGGCATTGGCAGTATGTAAACTGTTCAAAACCAGGAAAATAAATTATTTCTGTCTGCATTAGTGGTGAATAGTGTGGAATCCTATTATTATTAGGTACTTTGTGTGCACTATTGCACGTTGTATTGTCTGTTACAGTGTCACTGAAGATACTTGATAGAGTTTTATTTCAGGATGCTAGACCATCTGTAGAAATGTTTATTATCTTGTTCTGTTATTAGAAACTATCCCGACTGACTGAACAACTTTATGCACTGCTTGAATTAAGAGAGATTTCTTGAAGTTAGGGCTTACTTTTATTTTTTTAAAAATATACTGGATTTGATAAATAGAAATTATTAATGTAACTAACTGGTACCAGCAAAATTAAAACATCCCACTTGGTATACACATACAGTTAGGACAGGGTTAATTATGTTCTTTTGACTCCACCACCATTAACGTTAAGTGTTTAAGAGTTTTGTCACTTTTGTGGGATGTATCCTCCATTTTCATTTTTTGTACTTTAGTGACACACTTGTTTTCATATTTAACTCTCAAATTCTTGCAGAAATGGAAAAGCAAAATAGTAAACATCCTCATGTCTATAAAAATCAATTTTATGTTTATTCTTTCCATTTTCTTCTCATATCAAAGTGCTATCCCCTTTTTCATTTCACTGGGAGGCCTCTCATGACAATTAGGCCTTTGGAAGATCTGATCAACATGCTCTCTGTAATCTAAGATATTGCTAATGTTTCTGGTCTCTGAAAAACTAACAGGAACATAAAAATGGTCTTTCAAAGTCATACCATAGATCTGTGTACTTCAGTATCTTTTTCCTGTAGTAGTACTGAGTAGATATATAGGAAAGAATATAGGAAAAGAGCAGAAGCATAGTAATTATAATGAATTTATTTACACTCTAGTATTTTCAACTTAAAACTTCGTTGTGATTTTATTTTTGTGATAGTCTTGATAACTTTTCATTCTGCTAGCTTTTCTCCTCCATTTTTGATGCAAAGTTACCCAGGTAACTGCTTTTATCATGATGATGCCTCAACATAATGATGGTGATACTGGCTCAAGTATTCTTGT
This sequence comes from Anabacerthia variegaticeps, assembly GCA_035583185.1. Lineage (NCBI taxonomy): Eukaryota > Metazoa > Chordata > Aves > Passeriformes > Furnariidae > Anabacerthia > Anabacerthia variegaticeps. The sequence goes on along the minus strand of JAWWEW010000165.1, from coordinate 20,449,678 downwards.
TTTTCCAGAAGGAATTATATGAACACAACAAAGAGCTAGAGCTTTTCAACTATTTATGCTTCGTCCCTGGCTAGGTACTCTTCAGTCTCCGACTGTTTTCAGCTCAGATGAATTTCTGAGCCTGCAGCAGATTTATATTTAATAAATCTTACTGGTTTACTCTTCCAAATACTTGTCTATCATCTGTTTATATAATTATGTTCTTTCTGAAAAAGTATTTATTTTTGTGTCCTGATACATACACTTTTTATTTTCTAATGCTTGCGTAGAATAATGCAGCAAAACCTGGTCAATTCCTATTCATTATTTCTATATCATGTGTTTTTTATAGACTTCCATAATTTTGCCCTCCTTTATGTCTTTTACAGAATTCTAGTCCACTTGCCATGTCCCATATAGAATCTGTTCCATGTCTTTCATCACCTCAACAACTACTCTGTAAACTTTTTTCAGTTTCACTGTAAAAAAAATGCGGCACAGTGTTGGAACCATAGTGGGTCATCTGGTCCAACCACCCTGCTTAAGCAAGGTCATCCTAGAGCACATTCCATAAGCTTGTGCCCAGATGGTTCTTGAATATCTCCAGTGAGGGAGACTTTACGACTTTCTGGGAAATCTGTTCCAGTGCTTGGTCACCCACATAGTAAGGAAGTTCTTCCTTGTATTCAGGTGGAACTTTCTGTGCATAAAATTCTGCCCTTTGCTTCTTGTTCTGTTGCATGGCACCACTGAAAGGAGCCTGGTTTCATCCTCTTGACACCCTCCTTCCAGGTAGTTACAGACATTGATGAGGTCCCCTTTCAGTTGTTTCTTCTCCAATCTAAACAGGCACAGCTGTTGAGGAAACCTGCACTCCATCTTACATAAGCCCAGGTATGAAGATGGGCAACGAGAAACTCTTGGAGAATCAGCATAAGCCAGGCTTACAGAGATTCAAAGGAACATGCTCCAGGACCATCAAATCCTTCACTCTGTAGCAGGCAGGAAGATGGTCTCAGATAACGCTTCTAAATAGGGCTGACACACTTTCTGGGCTTCTCACTCTACTGGAAGCTCTGACAAATTTGTCTTATTGCCAAGGATTTTGTGAAAAAAAATGATGTCTTGTAAAATTCCTGACCACTCTTATTATTCAGCCCACTGAGCATAAAATCAAGTCTAGGAGGTGGCCATTACTCTCAGAAAAGCCTGTCTTTATTTTATTAAAAACAGAAAAAAGCAGTGGATATTTACACACGTACTGTAGCTACTTCTGCAGCAAATAGTGTAGAAATGTGGCCATTTGTCATTTCAAAGTACAGAAAGTATGTTGTCTTACTGCAGGATGGTTGGATAATTTAACACTTAAAAATAATACCTCATTATAAATCATAAGCATTGTCAATAGCAGCACAATGACTCACCAAAATCGGTAACTCATTACCATGACCTAAATATAAAGGAAGTAGGAATGGCTCTGTTGAAGAGAAAAGATTAAGGCATTCTGAGGCAGGAAAAGTGCTAGCCGCTAAATTTGAGGAGGTCTATATAGGAACATTCATATTTTTAAATGTTAAGCTAATTTGTTACTTTCCTGCAATAATCAAGCTTAACTACAGAAAATACATGAATTTTGGACTCTGCCTTGTGTATAAAGAATCCTGGGAAGCATGCCTGCTTACACAGTGTTACTAATAATAGTGTAAATTATTAAAGCTGACAGAATTTTTATAGCTAATGCATGTGTTCTTTGCACTCTACACTTTCTTCAGCTTGGACAATGAATAAACACCAATCAGGTTTTGTTTCTGCAGTTCATGTGCCAACACAATGCTGCAGGAAAATGTTAAAATATAAAGAAGAAAATGTGAAAAAGAGGCAAGTAGTCCCTTGGGTTTAAATTAAATTTTCTGTTGACAGTGCATTCTTGTAATATTACTTTTTTTAATGGAAAATATAAATAACTAAAGAATGCAAATTTAAATGTGCCCAGTTGCTTTAATAATCTAATTGTAAAGACTGACATTGCTCTTCATGATCTTTCTGATAAAAAAAAAAATTGTTTGTATATGTGAATAATTTAGCCAGATATAAGCTTCAGAGAGATTTTTGAAAAAAAAAAAAAAAAGACTGGTTTGTCTTTGAGCTCAAAAAAAGGGAATTAGCACATACAAAAAAACTTTGTCAATCATTTCTGTACCTTACTACATTTTTTGAATGTTTACATCTTCTTTATAGCCACTATCAATAAAAAAACTTTAAAATACATTTTGAGTATGCTATGTTCAGGCACTTGAGTTTCCTTTCTAAGAATTAACTTTCTTTTGAACCATTAATAGAGTAGTATTTGGGAGCTGAGCACTGATTTTAATGAAGTCAAACTGGCTGGGATAAGCACAAATTTGTAGAAATGCTAGGTAACTTGGAAAATATAGAGACAGACATTGACACCTGTGGCCTCGAGAAATTTGTTAGTTTTTTACAATTCTTGTATGTCATATTTTGCTGAATATTTCTAATTCTTTTTAGAGTACATTGCCAATGCAAATGAAGTTGCAATGTATTTGCACATTTATCATTATCATATATCATTTATCATTATGCATATACATACTTATTTTTAAATGTGGTGCAGAAGGAAATGCCACAGATTTATTTTTGAACAACTGGAGTTGAAATTGCTTCTGAATGTGAAAAGCTTTTTGTCAAAAACTTCAGAACATACCTTGTCCTCTAATTACTCTTTTTGTGATAGTTGTCCATGCTCAGTTTTTCTGACTGCCTTATTGCTCATTACTCTCTGCCCACTTTTAGGGTATGAATAGCTATCAGTATGTGATTTTTCTTTCATATCCTGCCAAGGCAGATCTCTACTGTGCCCAGCAATGTGTCAGTGATTTAAAAGAATCCTTCTCTGCAGGAAGCAATAACAGTAGAAATGATTTAAACAAAACCTAAAAAGTCACCTTAGACTAATGAAATTCCTTCATCAAGCAATACAGAGCTGACATTTCTGTGAGATCACTTAAAACTCAGATTAAGAAGAGAAAATTAAACTTGAAATGACAGGAAACAAAACCAGCTCTCTTTTCTCTGAAAATAGTTGAGTACAGTACGTTGATTATTCTCAGACAAGCTGATCTCACAGAAAGTGACCCTACATCAGCAAAAAGAACAGCTAACAACATGGCTTTAGGTGGCTGGCAATGTTATCTACTGTTCATCATTTAAAAAAATGAACTAGCCATCTGTCTTGGAGCTAGCTCATCTGTAGCTTCACTCATATGTCCCCTCATATGCAGGGAGATAGCTGAAGCACTGCCTTAGTGGTTCAGTCTAGGGATTATTTTCACCCATTTCCCCATCTCTGAGAGTGGGCCGTACAAGTGCTATAGTGGAAAATATAGAATTCCTTCACAGATAGCAGTTATAAAATAACCTGTAAGTAAAGGAGTTTTCTTTTAAATTCATCTCATTATATATATCAATACCTGTTTGGAATTCCCTTGACCACCACATTTAAATATAAAGTCTCTACCCCTGGAGGTACTTCTTAGTGGTGAATAGCAGAGACCAGATGCTTTTTGGGGGAGGGCATCAGTGTTTATAGAGATTTCTTAGTTTTAGTGGAGCACAGATGTGAAAGCAGAGCACTAGAGAACTGTTTCTGTGAGCTGCAGCTTTCCTGAATAAGGACTTTTACATGTCCTATAGGGACACTCCAGTATCACTTAACAATGCTACATTTGGCTGCACAAGACTGCAAAAAATAGACATTTATAACATTTAGGCTGAATCCTGAGGTTGGAATCTTCAGCTTCTTTCAAGATCAATTAGAAATAGGAACTTAACTGAGATAGTCCTGCACACACCACCATTTCCCTCTCAGCTGCTCAGCTGCGTGTGAGAGTTTAGATGTAATTTTGCCTTGGGCACAGAGCCAGTCCCTGCAATACTGAAAGAAGGGATAGTTCAAGGCTGCTCTTTTACTTCTTTTCACCACTGCTGAGTGTTGTTTTACTTTCCTCATCTCAGAAAGAGACCGATCATGCAGTGTGTGGGCTGTCAACAGCTCCGTCGCGCTCCCATTTTTCCTGCGGTACAGCGGGCACTGCCGGCCACGCACAATGTTTCCTCCCCCCGGGCTGCTCTGCTCCCAGCCACCCAGCCTCCGTTGCCTGCGGTCTATACCCAGAAATTGCCCCTGGCAGACACGCTCCTGTGTGCAGTGTCATCACTAAGGCAGCAGCTGCGGTTGGACGGAAAGACCTAGCAGCCTGCTTCCTGCAGGGAGAGATTCTACCAGATTGGATCGGGCCACAAAACCATGACATCCAGCATCTTGCTTTAAGCAACGAGCAGTACCTGATGTTTCAAATGAAGCTGAAAGCACCTAACAGTGTATCTGGAGAATTGTGTCTGGCAGAAGAAAAGAGTTTATTTTATTGGCTCTGGGTGCCTGTGGAATGAAAATCCAGCTATTTCTATGACAAACCATAAAGCCACGAGTCCTTTCTGTGTCTGGAGCTGGACTTAGGAAGACTTTAGTAATAATGACAGACTGTCTTTAATTGGTCTGGGAAAAAACGGCGAGAGCCGGAGATGACATATGACTTGGTGAAAAAGGTCTTTTCTATCTTTTTATCTGAATTTGGAGGCAAGTTGGAATTTTCCTGGGCAAACTAACAAAATTCATTGAATTACATGCTGCTAAACCTAACACACTGTACTGTTAACACTGGGTCATTATATTTTATTGCTGATTGCAGGGCCACTGGTGTGGAACACTTTGTTCAGATAAAGCTCCTCTGAAGGACCAATTTGTTGAAATAGGGGAACCTTGATAATTACAAATTAAGGTATCTTTAATGGGTTATAAAAGCGCTGTCCATCCCCAGCTGGTTTTAGAAACAGATAGTGATTTCCCTGTTCTAGTGATTGTGTCATTTTAAAACCGATGATCTTTGCTGATTTTTATTGTCTCTGATAATTTTGATTTAATCGTATATGTTGATAATAAGACTAAAATGTTCTGATTAATGTAATTTGATTTTCAAGGTTGCAGAAGGACTGAAACCATGGGTGACAGATTTTTAGATGAAAGCTTTGATAATGCAGAGTTTCTGGAGGTTGTCTTAGTGCATGCTGAATCCCAGCTGCAGTCAGTTGTATGTCGCTGTTATGCTGCTCAATGTGTTTTCAAATGAAACACTTAATCCGTACCCTAAAGTATTTTATAGATATAAGGATATCAATTATACCATAAGAACTGTTTTTTAAAGGAAACAGGTCTTCAACAAAGAAAGATTTTCCAAGTGATGCAATCTTAGAGAAGTAGGGGTGAATTTTAAATAGACTATACAGATCTGTTTCTGTGTTAGTGGACTTGGTTCCCTATGCTGTTCAGTCCAAAGAATGAACTAGAACTGAAAATTTAATGTAATTAAAACATTGAGCTACCAAGCTTCTTTTTTTTTTAAAAAAGTGAATTTTTAGTCACATAAGAAAATATATTTCAGAATTCCACAAGACACATTCAACAGAGATTTTGAGTGATTCTGGGGACTGGAATGTAATTCTCTCATATTTATGTCTGGCCCAATATAGACACCACTAATTAGGAGAATGCTCTTTTGGTTCACTGTGCAGAGATTAGCATCATTTCAGTGAAGGCAAAATCTTGGGTCCTGACTTAAAAATAAGTATTGCAGACATTCCACAGAGGAAAGCTCTTTGAAATGTCTCCTTGGGTACATGCAGTTCCCTGCATTTGTGCTTAGTAGTAGAGCATAATTAGATTTCAAATTACTGGATCATGTGACTACCCTCAAACAAGGCCAGGCTAGGGTGAGTCAGTAGGCAAGTGAGTTAATTTCCTCTTTTGAGACCACAACTCCAGTTCCTTTTTCTTTTTTAAGCATTCTTTTTTATTATATATGTTTTGGTATGTTTATACATGTATGTATTCACCTCTTAACTAATAGCAGGATAGTCAGTTGGGCTAACAACCTTGGCAGGACATCTGGAGCCCCACACTGCACACAAGTATCTGAGGAACTGGTATTAGCAGCTTTAAGGCATGATTATTCTATGAAATAGAAAGTGGAAAGGAAGACACTCATCTTCCTATTTCACTACCTCTCCCCAGAAGCAATTCAGTCTCATTTTCATGACACAATATTCAAGTTGTTGAATCCTAGTCTCTCAGGACTGTCTCAGAGGACTGGCAATGGTTTCAGATCCTCTGCATAAACATGCACTGCACACTATAATTCTGCATATTCCCAGCTCCATAATTTTTCTTATTTCTCTCTGGAGTGCAGTATTAGTAAGAACTTATTAAGACATGACACTAAATTAGGGAGAGAGGACATCACAGCATGGCTCTCTTTCTAACTTAGAAATAGGTGATCTGTACACTACTCAATGGAACCAAATATAAGAAGGCTTTTAAAACTCCAGGATAATTACAACAAACAAAGCAAAAACAAGCCACAAAGAGTAGCTCTGGCTCAGATCCTCAAAACTAAGTACATACCTTACTCCTACATCAGAAATTAAGGATTTTATTATCTTGAAGCATTCTGGCTTCAGTCCTTTAAATCTCTAGATACCTATGCTTATCTGTAACTGACGCACAAGAAAATACAAGTAAACGAGTGAGAGAGGGTCAGGATGTAGCTTTGAACAGGGATGAAATGAGTAGAGATGATCTAAAAATTGAACAGGACTTCATTTCTTTTCTTCTAAAAATATATGGAGTGTAATAAACCTTTTGTGGAAAGAAAGTATTTTTCTAATTATTTTACTAGGGCCAGTACTTCCTCCTCAAAACCTAATTAAAACTATTTCTTTTTGACAGGAGTTGGGGGTTGTCTTGTAGGATGGATAAAACTCTCTTATAAAGTCTGTAGAAATTAAATTCTTTAGATTTTTATCCCCAGGCTCAGCAAAAAGTATTTCCAGGCTTCTGAATAGTTTATTATGATCAAAACCACTGTGTATATTTCAGTGGATTGCATAACAGGCTATTGTTTGGTAAGTTCTATTGGCAATGGTTTCAGAAGTGGTGAGAAGAGGAAGAAAATTTTTGTTTTAAAAAAAAGAGGGCAACTTATTAAGAAAATATGTTTTTCATTTCTTTTCCTGTCAAGCCCTATGTTTCTTTAAGTATTTACTTATTTACTGCTTAAGTTGTAGGTGTATCAGATGGTCAGAGGAATCACTGACCATAAATCAATTATTCTATTTGATTTATAATTACAAAAGAGCATTTTTCATGTTTAGTTTGCTGGCGTGCAACCTTTTCAGTTGGTTTTTCACACCACGTAAGTCAGTGGCATTAATAAGCCAAATATGGATGTAGTAATTAGCTGACATGAGCTCCTTGATTTCCCACCCCCCCACCCTCCCCCATAATATGTTTGTTTTGGTTTTTTTTGTTTGGTTGTTTGGTTTGTTTTTTTTTTGTTTTGTTTTGGGTTTTTTCCCTAGTCTGAGCCTTTTATTGAGGAAGCCTATATAACTCTATTATCTTGAATCAGGAAGCTACTCTGCTGAGTTTCAAGATCAAATCAGCTTTAGCTTAGATTGAGTAATGACCCTGACAGCAACTTTCAGTAGCAGAGTGTAAATTTATAATCTCCAGTATTGCAGCACAAAAGTTCTGCTAACATGTATTACAGAAATAACTGCATTAGCTGTGGCACGGGACTGTTTTCTTCAACTAAGGGTTGCAGCTAATGGTGTATGTCACATACGTCTCTCGGCTTTGCTATGAATGAATGAGGGATAGAGTAAAAAATCCCAAAACTGCTTACAAAAGGCAAGTTTTAATTATGCTTTTCCATAACAGGTTTAAGTTTAACTTGTGAAGATTGATCTTTTAGCATTGTACAGATGCAACAGGTATCTGATACTACTTGTGAACAAGCAAATATAGGGGAAAAAAAAGCCCCTAAAAGACTGGCTTTGCTTGGACAAATGTTACCTTCATTTCCAGCAAACATAGAGTTCTACCCTATTGAATATGAATAATTTTCTTCCTAAGACTGACATTTTGAGTGATACTGTACAATATCAAAATTGCACTTTTAAATGCATTTTGGGCAATAAACTACAGATCTTCTTTGAACTATAGAACAATTTTTGAAGTGCAACCTCTTGGCAAAGCCTTTTTGTGTTTTCAGATTTTGCAGCCAGCTTGTTACTTTAAGTAACAAGAAAAAATTTAGCAGCTCATACCTCTAAATAAGAAAGGAATCAGCATCAAAGATTATGGGTACTTTTTTCTAATACAGCCAGTTTTATACATTTTGTTCTAACTCAACTGAAGTGCTGTCAGGCCCCATTAAGATCAAACATTCAAAATAATGGACTGCTGTGATCTCCAATATACATTGTTAACTGATGTTTAAGATAGTTCTGTAGCTTTAAACAGAAAGGTGCTATTTCTGCATATTACATAAGAGAATGTAATACTGGTAAGAGGCATGACATTTGCCTGAAAGAACAAGTGGCAAACAGCAGTGTCATATAACCGTGTAGAAGCAATCATCCCAATTGTTCTCTTCAAGACCTCTTACTCATTTCACTGGTCAATGGCACGAGTTATCCTTGAGGAAGCTGACTGGACAGATAGGTGAGCTAAAGTGATTAGTTTGATTTTTGCAGTTCAAAATAACTAAATGATTATTTAGTACCTTGTCATGAAAGTATACCTAAGGTGGATTTCATACTATTGTGAAAAGAGCATTGTTTAGACAAAAAAAGAGTGCTTGAACTTGGAACCTTTGATCCTGAATTTCTTTGTTTATTTTGGCATAGCTTTGGCAAGTCATAATTCATCAGGAGAGGAGTGAAAATGGAATTTAAATACTTATAATCTAAACCGTTTAATGTCTTCATTACAGAGGGAAGACTCTCATGCATATCAAACACTGAATTCCTCATAACTATCATCCACACCTCCTACAAACCTCCCTTTGTTTATTCCTTGTGACAGAAATCCAATTGTCTTTGTAAAGGACAGAGACACAAACTGTTGTATAGGATCTTATTGACCCTGCTGTTGATTAGATTGAAACATTTTTGATAAATAGTACATTAAATATAATTTTCATAAGAATCTAATGAACTAATTACCAGATAAATATTAAAAAAACTAATCTTCATTCTTGCTCATTAACAGTGAACAAAAGAGAGGTTGTATCCTTTGTTGTTGTTGCTTTTCCTAAGTGTACGTACATTTGCTCTCAATTTCCTGACAACAGCGCTTAGATAAAAAATGTTGGATCTGGAGTTTGAGAAACTATTTAAATGGATGCAGACAGACCCTGTGCCAATGAAGCTACACTGATTTATACAAGCCGTGGATCTGGCCTGTGAATTTTATTTTTGACAGTAACCACTATTATAGCATAGTCAGAACTTTATACAGGCATTCTTCATGACATAGACCACTGGCTCAGCATCCATAACTAGTTTTGTGTTGAATGAAGTGATTTTTATGCACTGAATTGAAATTGAAACTTTCCATTGAAAGAACATTCCAAAAATAGCAAAATTCAGCATATGTTCACAGAAGAGAACCTTTTTCGCAGGGGAATGAAAAGTCAGGTCATTTTAGTTGAAGTATGAAGCCTGGATCTTTGAATGTTATTATTTTAGTGATGATTGCACCACCATGTGATGGACAGAGTGGCATGGACAACAACCATTGGATTGCAAATGGAATCAGCCATTATTCCTTGCATTCTGCAAGGAAGGTGAACCAAAACCTCGTTCAAAATCCTTGAGTCCACAGTCTGAAAATTAGAGTTTCAAGAAGACAGTAGTAACTCTATACTAACTTCCAGGTATACTGTCTGCTGTGTCTGCATTATCTGTTCTTATTGTTCAGCAATACCTAATAAAATTATTCCTCTCATTTCCCAGTATATTCTTACTTTGCCTTTTAGTAAAAATTGGGAGATAAAGAATAAGAGCCAAGAACAATTGAATATGGTGTAGTAAGTGCATTGCTCACTCTTAAGTACTGGTTGTTAAGTTTCATTTTGAAAAATTAAGCTGTGTTTAGTATAAATATGAGGGATCCTGATGAGAAGAAAAGCACCCCAAACCATGTTTTCTTTTTGCTGTTGTATAATTTTGAACCTAGCAATTTTTAATACACTTAAGGAAAAGAAGTTGCTGACGATTTGGACACCAGACTGCAGGTAAATGAAATTTTAAAAGAGGGGCTTAGTATTCTTTAAGAAGGAAAAATTAATTTTGTCAGTTCTTAGAAGACCCTTAATTAAATTGAAAGGTGACTTACTATGCTACTTTTGTATATTAAAGAGAAACTATTAAGCTTTTTTTGCTGACTTCAGTATGCTGCAGTCTTGCAGGTTGCATTGCTAGGCTCCTTTGTGGAGCTGCAGAAAACTTTCCCCCTTTTAAAAGCTATAAATTATGATGAAAATATTTTAACACAGCTTTACTCTCTTCTGGAGGTTACCTATAGAGGGGAATTGAAATCCCAGTATTTGGCAGTGAGCATTAATTTGTTACCTGTTTTAAGTGAGAAAAGAAGCAGCAGTTGCTCAAGGCAGTCTGAACAGCAGATACCAAATGTTAATAGATCCCACTAAATGATGGTTACTCTCTTAGGAAGAGGTAAGATCATTCATGGCTAACTTTCCCAAGTAATCTCTCATGCCCCGTCTCACTAAGGACAAATGCAAGGGATGAGAGAGGCTGCCTAGCACATACCTCTGCAAATACTGATAGAAAGGTTCTCAGTATGCTTAGCTTACTGTGTACTACAGGACGTAGGGTATTAATCTGTTCACATTGGATACCTAGCTTTTGGTCTTTCTTGAAAAAGAGCCATTGCCTCTGCCGAACAAAATAGAGAGTTGCAAGAAGCTATTTTGCCAAATTCTTAAAAGCAGATTGTTTCTCTAGCCTAATTCTACAGCAGGGCTCTTGTGCTGTTCTGACAGAAGTAACTGTTCTCTCACATGATACAGGTGAATGAGAAATCTATCCCTCTAGGAGTCAGGTCCTTTTTGAAAACGAACTTTCCAAAACAGTAGGGAAGTTTACCCTAATTGTGGTTGTATCTCAAATTTGAGAATAGATACATAGCCCCCATTTCTAAAGTTTGCCTTTGATTTCAACTGAACTTAGCAGTCTTCAATATTTCTTGATATAACATGGTAAACTATAAAAAGCCTTCTATTTTTCTCTCCAGAAATAGCTAGATTTCAGTGGAGAATAAGGGAATTGTGATATATATTATATATGTTGTTTGTCAGTGTAGGATTTAAAACTCACAGGGAAACTTCTAGATAAAAATCAATATATAACTCTAAGCTATTACCATCTATTAGTCAATGTAAAACCTCTTAAATCCCATGTCCTCCAGACATAACACATTATAAAGGAGGAGATAAGGACATCTCTTCATTCATAGTGGATTATGTCCACTATTTTTATTTCATAGCTACCATTGCAACCCTATATTTCATGGTGCTAAGGAAGAAAAAGGAGAAAAAGAAATGAAATAACTTATTCAGCAAAAGGAAAGTTGTTTATTTGTTTTTTGGTTTTTTTTTGAGAACTAAAACTAAGTCCTCTCTTGATGTATGGATACCATTCTTTCAGCATTTCAGCAATTGGAAGAGACTTCTTTATTATATAGTTAAAAAAAAATAAAAGTTTGTCTTATCTTTACCATTTTAAACTGATTTTATAAAAGCTGCATTTTCATTGCAGTTGGCTGTCTGAACCTCCTGATGTTCATAAAACCATCAAATCATAGAATGGTTTGAGTTGAAAGGGACAATAAAGATCACCCAGTCCAACTCCCCTGCCATGGGCAGGAATACCTTCTGCTAGAACAGGTTGCTCAAAGCCCCATCCAGCCTGGCGGTGACCACCTCTGGGGATGAGGCATCCACAACTTCTGTGGGTAACTTGTCCAGTGTCTCACCACCCTCACAGTGAAGAACTTCTTTCTAATACCTAATCAAAAGCTGCCTTCTTTCAATTTAAAGCCATTTCCTGTGTCTTATTGTAAAAAATCTCGCTCCAGCTTTCTTGTATGCCCTCTTTAGGTGCTGGAAGGCTGCTCTAAGGTCTCCTCAGAGACCTTATTTTTCAAGAATTGGTCAGTGTAGTTTACAGGGTAACAAGGGTCACTCACAAACTTCAACTGTAATAACAATCATCTGATTTCATTGACTTGAATGGAGCAATGCCAGTTTATTGCATCTGAGAATTAGGCTAAATTCAGACAATTTCTTAGAATTACAGAGAAAGATATTGCCTTCACACTACTGGAAAGGAAAAAAAAAAACAACTTAAAAGAAGCCACAGAAATGTGTTATGTATAGTACTTTCTCTTCCCCCATATTAAAAAAAAAAAAATAAAAAAATAAAAAATTGTTTTTTCCATCGTCCTTTCAAAGATAGTGATAGCTTAGGTATAGACCTGTGGCTGCACTGTTAAAGGAAGTTCTCAAATCTGTGCATGTTCCTGATATGCAGCAGCTCTCCTGTCTTCCATGAAATCCTTCTGAGATTTAGATCCCCGTTCTGAAATCAGGTCTAGTAAAGGAAATCTCTGTGCTTCTGTGTGAAGAATGTGAGACAAAGCTCCCTGTAGTCTTTGCTGGTTCTATTTGCTGTGATTACCTCTTGTCACTTTCTGAGCTTTCTTAAGTATTGAGCATATGAACAGCAATATGTATAAAGAAATTGACGGGGTTTTTTCCCAAGATGCTTGAACCCAAGTTTTAAAATCATTCTTATAGATCAAGGGCAGACATTGACAGACAATTACTTTGTAATAGCTGCTATTAAGAATGCTTGCACAAGTGGATAAAGCTAGGAATAGGGAAATAACTGTATTTTCACATGGGCAAATAGTAAAATCCACTCTACAATAATTGTGCAATCTTCCAGGCTAAAATTTCACTATAGGATACAGGTCTGCAAGACAGTGCAGTGCTGGGGACATACATGCTATATAACATTGATACTTAAATGCAATACTAGCACTTATATTTACCATTGTTCTTAGCAGCTCAAAACTATCAACATGGAACTGGTGTGAAATAATCTGCTAAGAGAGTGCCTGGTGACGCCAAAATTCTTCAGATACATACTTCATGGGATGACTGCACTATCAATGTTCACTTTATGTTCTTACATGGGAGCCTGCTAATGACTCCTTGAAAATATTTCCTGTATTTATCCTCATACATCTCTCTGGAGTAGAGAGTATAGACAAGAATTCAGGAAATAGTTCTCAGTCAGAGAGAGCTAGACACATTAACACTTTTGTCATGTTTTTTTGATGTGCTCAGATTAGAACAATAGTTAGAATTCAAAAATATAGAAAACATTTTCTTGATAGGAAACAAATAAATATCTTTTTTGAAATAGTCAGGCTATATTTAAGTGTATTAGGTACACCTCTTCATGCAGAAATGCATGTGTTTGAATGGAAGCTTCATTGGCTGTGTTGTGTGTTATTACTGTCTTTAACTATTGAACAGATCCAGTAACTCTGTGTCTTTCAATGTACAGAACAAAAAAACCCCAAACAAACAAACAAGCAAAAAAAACAAAAAACAAAAACAACAACAACAACAACAACAACAACAACAAAAAAAACAAACAAAAAAAAACAAACAAAAAAAACCAACACCCCGAATTCATTACTTGGGCCTTTATCTCCTTTCCTGGAAGCTATTTGTCACCATAAGATAAAACAGCTGCTTTAAATCTGTGTTGAGCATGTCTTTACAACTTTCAGTGACTATACTATAGGTATATCCCTATCATGGAACATTTAATCTCTAAATGGTTAAAATTTTACAAAGTTGTAAGAAATTGAAAACAACATTTCACAATGGCAGGTGTTGATACTCAATAATAGATGGTATTTATCTGTGATTAATATTTGTATTGTTATAAAAGTCAACATAGTAAAGGAAAACTTTACTGCAAGCAGCTATATTTGTATTCTTGTATAACATCAAATATCAAATTTATTCTACTTTGGACAGATAATTTTCAAAATTCTTTTTAACCCTGGATTCAGTCATGCTATACAATTTTAAATTAGCAATGTAATTTCTTGGAATCTTTTAAAAATTCAATATGTTAACATAGTGACACTTTAAAATATTATATTACTTTTTTTAATAGAACACTTTCATATATACTAACTCTTTTTTAGCTGTCTCAGTTACTATTTTGCCCTTTTGTCTTCTGTGACAGTTTTAATTAAATGAAAATTACATTTCCATCTCCCTGAAACCTATTCTAAAAGAATGGCAACAAAGCCCTAGTGCTTACATCAGCAATAATCTGCAATTGGCTCTATATAGTGAATTTTTATTGATATATGACATGGCCTCCTGACTCCACTGAAGCCAAAGGCAAAACTCCCATCAGTTTCTATAGGAATAACTTTTTATCTGTGATTTTGTCTCATAATTAAAATGCAAATCTGTGGTGGGCTCATGAACACAGAATACTGTATCAGAATTTAAGAGTCTGAACAGCTGAAGAAGCAGGCAGCACTGCTGATATCGGGCATTGTGTCCTGTTGGTAACTTGAAGCAGATAAAGAGCACTTCAGTGAAAAAGATCAATTGCTCGAGAAGTATGTGCTAGCTTTCCTGGATCTGATAGGAATGTCACATTGATGTAATAGTGCTTTGAATTTGGCCAATGATTTCAACAAGCAGACTATAAACAGCCTATGTAGAGAAGATATTCCATCAAATAAATGTATGTTCATCGATATTAAAACCATGTCTATGTGAAAATATAAAGTAATCTGTTATTTTTCTCTATGAGACACTGCATTGCAAAGCTTCAGAGAGATAACATCTATTCTATCTGTATAATTTATGATTCTTGGATTTATAAATGATCTGGACCAAAAGAGAATAACTCATATAATTTGCCACTGTTTCTCACAAATTCCTCTAAAGCCTTTGATTTTCACCAAACTGCTTTCAAAGCTTTCTTTTCTAATGAAACGTTTTCCAGGCAGATCTACGTTGTCAATTCTTGAATCAGTTAATATATTCTGCAAAGATTTGCACTATGTTTTGGATACGTCAGGAAAACATTGGCGTGGATGATGTGGGATTGTGCTAGGGTCATATTCCAGCACATACAGAAAAAGAATTCTCCAGTATTAAGTTACTTCAGAATTAATTTAACATTTTATTAAAATTGACACAGGTTAAAGTTAAAATGCATAATTATTTTTTTTTTTTACTGTGTTAAAGTAGTTGACACAGTTATAAAATTAGACCTAGTTCTGTCTTTTTAATTTTGCTTCCAGTGCTTGACTAAGCTAGAAAAGGGGAAGGATATTTATTCCTTGTTAAGGTAAAATCCAAATGTCATGTCATATATACATGTAGGACCCTGTAACTAAGCTTTTTACAAAGATATTTGGCAGTCAATGAACTTATTAGAATCTAGTAGTTAAAACATTAGTAATTAGTCACTTTAGAGTGAAACTGGTTTTGGAACATGCTGTCTTTAAACAGTGCTGTGATCTGTGAAACATTAGTCCTTTACTAGGTCAGAAGCAGATGTTTGTTGCAGAAGAACTGACACTTGAGAGAATATTTACTGCAAAAGAGATTTGCAGAGTTCATATCAGACTGATCTCATGCTGGAGAAGGTCATGGAGCGGATTATCTTGAGTGCTATCACAAAACACATGCAGGACAGCTAGGGGATCAGGCCCAGCCAGCACGGGTTTGTGAAAGGCAGGTCCTATTTGACTAACCTGATCTCCTTCCATGACAAGGTGACCCACTTAGAGGAAGAGGGAAAGGCTGTGGAAGTTGTCTATATGTTATTTAGTAAAGCCTTTGACATTGTCTCACACAGAATTTTCCAGAGAAACTGGCTTCCTATGGTGCAGACAGGTGCACTCTTCACTGCACTCTTCAAACCTGGCTGAATGGCTAGGCCCAGAGAGAGGTGGTGAATGGAGTTCATTCAACTGGCAGTTGGTCACAAGTGATGTCCCCCAGGAGTTAGTGTAAAGGCCAGTTCTGTTTAATCTCTTTACTGAATCACTGAATCTGGAAGAGGTGATCAAATACACCCTCAGTTGTCAGATAACACCAAGTTGGGTGGGAGTGTTGATCTGTTGGAAATTAGGAAGGCTCTGCAGAGACCTGGACAGTCTGGATTGATGGGCTGAGGCCAATGGTATGAGGTTCAACAAGACAAATTGCCAGATCCTGCACTTGGGTTGCAACAACCCCATGTTGGTGAAGGAATTGGAACATAAGTCATATGAGGAGCATATGAGGCAGCTGGGGTTATTTAGTCTGGAGAAAAGGAGGCTGAGGGAAGGCCTTATTACCCTCTACACCTACCTGAAAGAAGGTTGTAGTGAGGTGAGGGTTGGCCTCTTAGCTATTACCCTCTTCCTTTTCCGTCTTCAGCTAGTGAGGTGAACTGTTCTTTTTCAAATGATTTACATCTTCTTAAATGGATGGCCCCAAATCATAATGAATGTGAAATGTGAATACATTTTGCCACTTGTACATTCATGTGGAAGAAATTTTCTTCAGGTTTCTTTAAACATTTATATTTAAAAAGCAACTTAAGGCTTGTCAAGACCTGTCTGACAAGATGCTTATACAAGAGCTTTCCTTAGGCCAAGGACCAGAAAAAACATAACATATATATTGGAGAGTCTGTCTAAGAGGAAGTTTTGAGAACAATTCACAGGGAAAAGACAATGGTAGGTCCCCAGAAGTCCCTACACATTATTATTGTAGCAAGGATTGGACTGGATTCCAGGTGATCCACACCATGTGTGTGGTCTGTTCTCCAGATAGAAGGGACATCCAATGAGTTCCAAAGAGGAATAGCATAGCAAGCATTATTTAATTTCAAACTCCCAATGTACTTCTTCAGACTATATATCTATATATCTATAGGGCCAACAGTTTGTGGTAAACACTTGTAAATATCTCAGAACCAGAACAGCATCTGAAGGAATGTAGAAAGGAAGAGGAATGAGAGAAAGAACATGTAGGTGAAATGACAAAGTCAGGATTCAAATTCAGGTGTACAAATACTATGATAAGAATAATAATATAGGAATCTGTAGAATAGGACAAAGCATCTTCTAATATTTAATAAAATTTAATTTTAAAAGTCATGACATGTTGGTCATACAAAACTCGATGACCGCAACCTTTAGTATATACATTTGTCCACATTCTGTTGTAAATGTGGTTCATTAAGTCTGGGCCCCTGTTCTGCCTCTGCTATTGACACCGCTTATAGCTCATCCACCTGGACTCTTGGGGTTTGCTGGAACAAGATTTGTCCACAGTTCACATAGAGACAGACTCAGTCTTTGTGCTCTTAGGGCCAGCCTGGGGAGGTGCAGTGAGACGCATTATCTTGAAGTCAGCAACAAGCTAATGGTTGCTACATGGATATCATTTGGAGCAACACACATTGCGTCTAGTCAGCATGGAGCGTTAAGCTCATGTTTGCAAAGTGTCATATAAAGACACGCTAAATTTTGGCAATTGATTTAATCTATTATTTCCTCAGTTTCTTCAGCTACAAATAAGAATAATGTCACCTGTCTCTTTCACAGAGGGCTTGTGAGGATGTGTTTACATCTCACATCTTATTAAGGCAATCCAATGAAGTATGGATTGTCGTCAAAAACTCTTACTGTATGCAAAGGGCCCCAGGGCCACTACATTCATGCAATTCCCAACAACAGAACTATCAGGTAAAAGTTTGTTGTTCAGATTCCGGAAAATACTTGTATGTAGTTGTTATAGTCCCCCTGAGTCACCAGATAGTTTCACTCTTAATTTTATTTCACTATCTGCTTCCCAAATTGAATTGAAACATTCTCCCACTTGTAATATTTAAAGGTGTACAAATACTGTGTGCAAGAGCACCTGTGACCTATTCATTGCCCAACAGTGATAGATCTGGTAATAATGTGCATGCTATTCTGGCTGTACTGCACTTTGGTAACACCTAGGGCTTAATTGAACTACACCCTGACCTTGGTTTTGTTCATGAAGCATAGAATGGACATAATTACTATGACTCTACTGAGGGATATTATGGCAGAATGTCATATTACTAATTTTGGCTCCTCACAGTCGTTGGGGTGGGGGGGAAAAAATCACAGATCTCAGTAAAAAACAATGTGTTGCAGTTTCACAGAAGTCCTAAAACAAGTAATTTTCCAAAAAATTAACTTCTTATATTTTTTTGTACCTGTTTTTTTCTCTCAAAACACTATCACAGTAGGATAATTGCATTGCCCCTAACAGTTTCATATTCCTTCATAATTAAATAAACAGCTTGTAAATTGCAGACCACAAAGTGCCTGTGTTCCACTCTTACCTTAAGGGGTTTCCATAGCTACCAAGGACAAGGAGTTTAACCATCATTTGCCAGACTGGAGGCTATTTGAAGCCTTAACTTTTTAACTCATGTCTCTTTTTCTCTTTGTTGCTTTGTTTATCAACAGAATGAGGGAGTAATTTGGACTCAGTTAGCCACTACAAATGCAATGATGCAAAATGGACTCCAGTGCTTTAGTGTGTTATTAGCTGGGTATATTTCTCCCAGAAGGTATTTTGAAATAATACATACTAACAATACAGACTATAGTTACCAAGGTTATGAAATAGCTACTTTTCCAGCTCAGCATCAAATAATTGAGATCTTAAAAAAGGAAAACAGGAAAACACCTTTCTTGACACAACTTCATGGCATAGAATTATTTAGCCAGATACCTATTTTAATTCATATCCCAAAAAACATTGACGCAGGTTTTCCATGGCCTCTTTAATATAATTTCCTTTTATCCCCCAGTCTGTTCTGCGTTGCATATTACAAAATGCTTTTGGAAAAACTGCACTTGTTAAGGCACAAATGTGATTTTTTTATGCCACTGAAATGGACAATTCTTCAATTTGCTAATATCAAGATAATCTTCAAATCTCTTTAAATTACTTTAGATTTTACTGGAGCATCTCTGTTGCCAAAGTGTAGAAAAGTATAGAAAACTGCTGCTGATCCAAAACTGTATCATGTGTTCATCAAAATAAAATATTTATGTCTTCTAGTTTATGTTATCTGCTGAGGTCAAGAGCTCAGCTAGGCTCAAAGGATGATGTGTATGGGTAAAAAGAATATTCAGCATTAGCACAGTCAGTAGACAAGTGCAAATATTGTAATTTACAAAATGGTGTTTTGGGCTTTAAAAACTAGATTCTAAATTTCTAAAGGGTAACTTTCTTACTCTAATTGCCTTTTTTGTTGTTGTTTCTCTTCATTGTACTGGCTACATTTGTATATGCATTCTTAGACTGTGGTGTTCTGATCTGACATTTTCTTCATCTGTGAGTAAGGAGAAAATTCTGGAAGGAATAAGGGCTACCATCTTGTATTCCATCAGCCTGGCACATTTTTGCCTTTCCATTTTTTTAAAGGACACAAATTTTGAGGTTACATATACTTAAATTGAAGGGTTTTGCCTATCAGTTTGAAATGCTGTAGTATGTTGTTTAAAAGGATGTTAATTTATACAATTTAATATTTTCATGTATAAAAAATTATAATCTACCAGACCAAAATCAGTTTGTTTGAGTTAAAGTATCACTATGTTTAAATAGTTGCAGTTAAGCCATTGTTGGTCTACTAAAAACAAAGAAATACTGTAGTGTTTCAAAAAATGACACCAATTTGACAGGACTGAAAATTGCAGTTTTAGAGTCACGCTTTAGAACAGCAGATAACTTTTTATTACAGGTTGTTTTTGTACTAATTTTGCTGTGGTTTACAGATGCTTTCCTAATATGGATCTGTAATTTAACTTTGATAACAAATGAAAAAATAACTAAGAAATCATAGTTATAGCAATAGTGCAGTTTAATTGTTGCTCACTGAGGTATTTCTGGCATAAGACAGGGCAGTCCTGAAGGTTATATGACTTCCCCTTATATCATGGTTGGTACATGAGAAGTAGTGATATGCTTCTGTAATTAAGCAAATTTTCTTATAAGGCTATTGTATAATTTCTACTGTCCAGGTACCTGTTTTGCCCTATATAAATATCTGTCCAGAAAAATACATAAGATGAAATACATAACAAAACTTTAGAGAAACTGTGTTTGATCAGCTGAATTAGTGAAGCAAAATGGAACTTGGCCAACCCAAGGGATCAATGATGATGCAGAAAACCTTTTTACCTTTATGTAATTGGTTTGAATCAAGCCCAAGTCAATACAGAACAAAAGTTCCGAATGTCTATACAGGGTCTTGAGAAAATGAATCCAAATAAACTTTGAAAAGGGACTAGCTAAACTACATTACATCCTTTTATGGACACTCTTAATTGAAATTATAGTGGCCTTAATTCAATTTAGCTTAAATTAAATTCGAAATAAGAACATCCACACAAAGATTTAATTTAATGTAATTAACCCACTTAAAAGTTAATTCCAATTAAAATTCTAGAACGTTTCTATGTGCACTAGTACCAAGCTGTATTGTGCTGGCTTTTATGAAAGAATTTAAGTTAGTTCATCATGAATAGTTCATAGATTGCTCCTATTCATACCGCTGTGAGCAGTCTGAACAGAATACTGTTCTGTCCTCTTCACCCTTTGAGTGACATCCAGGGAGAAGACAATAAAGAAGTCAAATAATTCATCTCAATAAAACTAAGTCTGTCCTAAAGAAATATTCATTTTGTATCATCTGATGTTTTCTGTAATTTTACTATGAAATTAGCAAAACTGTAAAATACAAACTGTAAAATATACTTGAGTAAAATAATATTTACAAATAAAGGGAAATACCAGACTGATTTAGATTCAAACACTGTAAAATATCTTTATTTCCAGCTAAAATGCAAATATTTTGCTTGGACCAATGTACACCCAAATTCTCATTTTTAAAATGTTTATTTCATGTCTGTTTCTGTCACCTGAGGTTAAAGAGAAGATTTTAAACCTTAGGAAGTCATGAGAGAGGAAACATGAAATCATACTGGAAAATGAGGCATGTGAAATAAAGCTGTTTTCTGTATAATAAAATAAAAGAAAAGAAGAAAAAGGCAGACTGGGTCAAACTCATCCTTGATTGAACTCTGCTGAAATCAATGATGATTCAGGAGGATCGAATGTGTTCAATCACATTAGGTCTTTCAGGTCAGTCTTAGTGATTCAGCTGAGTCTTAAAAGGCTTGCAGAAAAGAACTGGAAAGTATCTGGGGTACAGCAATATCCACTCAGCCTCCTACAGTCACATGCTTGAAGGGGCCACAGAAAATCCCAGCTATGTCCCAGAGCAAAAATATGCAAAGAGGAGAATAATTTATATTGTGAATGGTTTGATTTGTCATGACTAATCAGTTTGCATTTCAGGGCTGTCTATCCAGCCTTCTTTGGCCTTCACTGCATTTAACTAAAAATAAAATAAAAACCAAATCGATAAAAACTGCTGGGCTTTGAAACCTCCCAGGTTTTTAGACATTATTGCAATGGCTCCCTTAACTGTTGTTGAGACTTTTAAAGTCCTATAGCAGTGAAAAGGGAAAACTGATTTTTAAGAATGGGGGAAAAGAGACACAGATCTATAGTTGCAGTCATGGGTTCTCACTGTAAACCAATCTGTTTAAAAAAAACCCCAAACACTTCAGACAGGAGTCAATCCATGAGGGAAATAAAAAGTAAAATTATGAAGAGGAAATATGCGATCTACTGTAAACCAGTTCAATGATTTTGCATGATGATTATTGCAATGCTCTGTTAAGAACATAGTATGTGTTGCTTTGTTAGTGGCAAAGGCATGCAGTGGAGAAAGAGAATGGTATCATGGTAGTGTTCAGGGGCAGGGAACAGCATGCAAAGTGTTTGTACTGCTATTGAACTGAAAGCTTTAGTCCTCAGAGGTTCAGCCAGGTGGAAAGGTATTTCAGGACAGAAAATGGGGGGAGGTGAGGAAGCCAGAAGGGTATGGTGAGTGAATCCCTGGCAATGTGGTTCCATCCACCCAACCCTTCACAGCCATCTGGGGACACACATGTGAGGCTGCAGGAGCATTTGCAGAGCAGATGTTGGTAGAGGATTTCTGACCCCAGTGGAGCTGCCTGCCCACAGTTCAGTCTCTGTTCTGGGATGAGGGTTAACCCTCGTGTGTTTCAGTATTTTGTGGAGCTAAAGCATATTGTGTGCTTGTCTGCTTGTATCTACACAGAAATTCCTTTGACTTCCTCTGCTGGCATTGCTGCCAAAAGGGGATCAGTCTCAGGCCCTGAGTGCATTCAGAGTTCCTGAAAAGAGAGTTAAAAGAGTCACTTCTGCATAAGGTCATCCTGGCATTCGGACCTATTTTTATTGCTGTACTCTATGCTCTGTTCCATACTGAAACTATTTTCAATCCTCTGCTGCTGATGCTACTGGAAGAGACTTCCTAGCATAATTAGCTGCTTGACGCACCTAGCTGCTCTTCACATGTTTGGAAATCTGCTGTTTAATTTGCAACTGTACAGTGGCTTGTTTTCTGAAAAAATGCAGATATCATTGCAAAGGGTTTTTCTCTCGAAAACCTCTTTAAAAGAATGTGATGTACAGCATACATAACTGTGCTATATAAAATGAAGCAAAGATGCATTTTCTGAATGCATCCACTTATTTGTCAACTTGAAAAAAAATATAAAAAGTGATTTGAATGCTTCTTATCCTGAAATTTTCTGAGACATTGCTGAAGGAGAGTTTTGATGATTTAACTGCTTCAGTTGAGACTTAACTGTGTTGTGATGATTTATTTACTGTGAGAGTTTAAACACCTGCTTTTCTGATAAATTTTTTTCTATATAGTCAGTGACATATAGCATCACATCTCATGTTTTTCATGGCAGATGTACACCACCAATCAAAGTATCTTAAACCATATACTGGGATATAAGTATCCCAGTAAATGGCCATGGCCTTTGCACTGAACAGCTCTGCTGCTGAGACAGTTATTCATAGGCCCACAGACTAGATAGAAAGCTAAGTATGAGTTGCCAACAGCAACTAAACTGCCAGTGATCCAGCTAAGGGTCATTGGAGCTTGGGGAAATATCTTTGTCACCTGCCATACCTCATTAGGCAGATCTTTGGAAATGGTGTAGAAGTGTCTCTTTTTAATCAAAGCCCACCATTACAGGAAAATCCTTCAGTGATCAGAGTTGGCATACTCACTTTCTGCTGATAATGTAACAAGGGGAGTACAAAGCACATCAGGCCCAAGACCTAAGTAAAAAAAAAAGAAAAAAAAAATTTAGGATACTATACTATGTGCATAAGAAGACATCTCTGCATACATGTTTGGCAAAGTTATATTTCAATAGCGTAACTACTGCATCCTTCAAGCTGCCCCTAAGGAAAGCTGCACTGTGCATAACTGCAGAGGTAGATTAGCTTGCTTCATCTTCTGTTGGATCTTAAGAGGGCAATGCTTTTCACTCAGAGGAAAATGAAGAAGACTAACAAAGTGTCAGATAAGCTAGAGAGAGGAGAAAATGCATATCAAGTGTCAATTTAAAAAAAAAAAACAACAACTTTTTTATTTCTGTGAAAATAGAAAACAAAACAAACAATGCTCTGTATATGTCTAGGAATGTCTCCAAGGCCATAAATAGAATATACATCACTGTACTAAAATAACAGATGATATATGCTTTGGTAATTAGAATAGAGCCACAGACAGACTTAAGGTCATGTTTGAAAACACATTTGATAATTGTACTGTGTCTGGGGAACCACTGTGCACTGAGGAAATTCTTAGCATTTTAAACTACATTTTGAGTCTATACAGCAGAGGGCACTAGTGTTACTGAATTGACCATTGAGTTGCTATTTTGGTACTAGAAAAGCGAAAACAAAAATTACTTAGAAGACCAAGAGGTGTCAAGAAAGACTAAAGAAGTTGGTTGATGGTCTGTGTTCCATGTGTGGGCTTGTAAAGCTAAACCTTCATGTGTCTCTAGCATAATAGGTGTTGAATAACAAATTACTCTAGTACAGAGTTCCAGATGGATCTTTATGTAAAGCCCATTAAAATATTTCCATATTGTTCTTCAAGGCTTTAAATCAATTTTACACTGTGGTTTTGTGCTGGCTAATTTTTTTTTTTTTTCCCAAGGTATTTACGATTTAAAATTATCCTGATGTGAAATGCCTGCACCAAGACATCCTGAATATTTAACTTCTGAGCTGTGGAAAGCCACCATTATAAAAGAAGGGACCTTTTTAATACATTTCTACTTCCACTAGGAATCTCACTGCAGTGTCTTAGCCTTATGCAAAGCTCACTAGTTGAAGTGAGGACTTGCAAGGCATATGCTTGCCTAGCACGTTTTTTTTGCTGGTCATGGTTCCTTTTTTGGATCATCAGCTTCCCTGTACTGTAGCAGCACCAAGTCCAAGACCAAGTCTGGCCTTATGCTAAAAACTGCATTTTGCTTCCTATATTGCCAACGAAGAGGGGAAAAAAAATGAATTATGTAAATAAATCATTAAATTAATTGTGGCTACAAAAGCTAAAATTTGCTCTCACTGCCTCCCTGTTGCAGGAGGACGGCAATATAGATCTTCTGTACTTATATATTAAAAAAATATATGACTTAGATACCAAAAGATTGAACATAACAACACATATGAAACATATCTAAAACTTTGTATCCACATCTCACAAAATGGTGATCCTGTCTTCAAAATTAGACACTCAGAGAAGCTAGCAATTAGTAACCAAGCTTGTATTTGAAGTATACACTGAACTGAATCTTGCAGAAACCTGATGGTGTCAGACTTCCCTGAAGGTCTTTGATAGATTGTAGTACTGAGGCATATGTTTGATTGAAACATCACTAGCACATGACTAGGGAAAACAATAAATGTAAAAGCCATGGGCAATTTTTGCCTTCAGCACAAGGAAAGAGCAGTTCTATGTGAATGATTCATTGTTTGAGTCAACAACCAAAAATGGGAAGGATATCGGGAATTTATTTTAAGAATAAAGATAAAATAAAAGCATTTTTTTCAAAAATCTTTTTGCAACTGAGATATAGAAACATTTTGTTTTGGGTAAGACAATATTTGGTAATCAGTCTCATAACTAGGTAATTTATATTCAAGTAAAATGGTTTTGTCATTTTTTTGGGTTGTTTTGTTTGTTTGTTTGTTTTTTGTTTTTTGTTTTGTTTGTTTTTTTTTTAATACACCCATGAAGTGTATATGTGGTGATGGAAAGGGAAGATTTTCTGGATAAAGAAGTAAGTGGATGGAATGGTGGGAGATACTATTAGGATCAAGAAGTTGGAATGGGAGATAAGTTCCTTGGAGTGCTTGCAGCATGGTTTGGGATCATCAGCTTCATGACGGCAATTGAAGGACTTCATGCCTTGTCTGATGTTGAGGGCTTGCTCTCTCATGACTTTCTTCTTTCTCTATACTTTCTTGTTCTACAAATGTCATAGTTTTCCTGGTCCCTCAGCGTATCCAGGATCCAGGAATAAGAGCAGAAAGTAGCAAAAAGAAAAGTAGAGAAACCATATGATATTTTGTAAAGCTGGCCTTTAATAGTGAATGGGTCTGAGATAGAACACGGAAGATTGCTGTACCTCTACAGGCCACATGTGCTGCCTGTGCCACACCAGTCTTATACAAGGATAACTGGCAGCCCTGAAGCTGGGCATGGCAGGCTGAGTTCTCATCTCAGTTCCAGTGAACACAATAATACTTACACCTGTGCAATTGTAAAATATTTAGTTTGATGTGTTTCTTTGTTAATGGAATTCATTATTCAGTCTAAGTCCTTAGGGGATAAGTTTTAGGAGAATTTTAAAAATGAGAAAGGAAAAACAAATTTCTGAACAAACAAAGAAAAAAAATCAAAGACAAAACAAAATAAAACAAAGTGACAAAACTGCCGTGGATCTTAACTAAGGACCCTAAAATTGATATTAGACTCTAATGTAATTCTTTTGACCACAATAGGCAGATTTTTCTTCATAACAGTGCAAGAAAGATGAGAAATATGTCCTTTTCACCCACTCTTTGCAGATAGTTTTAGTACTGTTGGATTTTTGATGGAAGCGAACTTGAATTTTAGTGGTTAGGGTGTTTCTCCATATATTCTGTTCAGCACCTCTGAAGAGATAAGTGACCTTGTAAGCATGCAGTGAAAATGAAATTGTGTAGAGAAGCCACCCCTCATCCAGTCTAGTACATCATCCTACAACCATGAAGCTGATATTTGGAAATACAGTTGTTAGCAGAGGGAAGGGATGGAGAGGTGGGGGCAGTACAATCTAACACTACAGCCCCAGGATTCTCCAGAGGTAGATAGCAGAGGTGTAAGCCACAGAGAATGGAGCTGAGTGGCTTGATCCAGGTTGCAAAATGCATTAGTTTCATGAATCTTTCATAACAAGAATTATGTTTTATAAATAGCACATACAGAACAGATCAAACAAACAGATACAGCCCAGACTTTTGAGTTTCCTTCACTGTTTTTCAACCATTATATTGGCTTTCTCTGCAGCAAATTAAGAGTGAGATGAGAACACTTGCTAACTCTGAACCATTATAATGAGTTTTTTTTTAAAAATGCAGAAATTAATACTCAAAAACACATTGTCTGAATATATAATTAGAAAAAAAGTCTTTCATTAAATGAATTGTTTTGAGATGAAAGTATTGTTCCTAGGGGAGTTTGTTGTTGTTGTTGTTTTGGGGGAGGGTTTCTAGGTTTTTTTAGTTGTTTTTTTTTGTTTGGTTGGTTTGTTTGTTTTTGGTTTGGTTTGTTTTGGTTTGTTTTTTTTTCATGTATGAAACAGTCACGTCT
>JAWWEW010000165.1:20389918-20422758 GCA_035583185.1 Anabacerthia variegaticeps | reverse complement strand
CGCCGACATAAAATGAAACAATTTGGAGCCTGAAATGGAAAACCATTGCCTTACGGTATTTTGTTTTACAGAATATATGTATTATCCATTTGGGTGCTCTAGATTATAAATAAGCTTGCTATAATTTATAAGATTTTGCTTTTGGTTGATTTATAGGAGATTTCATTAAACTCAACAACAAAGGGATCTTGAGCTGAGCAGCAGATTTAAAATGAACTGAGGGCTGAGAACTTTAAAAACTGCCATAAATGAATCAGTACTGAAGTTCTTAATATGGTAATGATCATTTGTAGTGTAAAGGTCTTTTTTCCCCTTACAATAAGATCTGCAGAATATTTTTAGAACTTTTTCAAGGTGCCAACCCTGAAGCTACTGAGATATTTTTCAGCATTTACATGGCTGTTCTTATTTCTGTGTTCCGTACACACTTACTAATGAGTGTTTGTCTGCTGTTGGTGCCAAACAAAAGAATTGAGGAGGATATATAAAATTGGATGATGCTGTTCAACAGTAAGGAAAATGTGATGCTTAGCATGTTTCTTTTTTCTTTTTCCCAATTTGTAATAGGCAAAATCTTCCCCTGTCATTTGCATGACCTGCTATATTCAGCATTAGAGACTTTACTTCTAGTTAAACTCTGATTCCAGAATCACATTTTTATAGACAAAGATTTTTACTCATAACAAACAAGAGTCTCCACTCACTCTTCTTATTATATGTTGTTGTCTTATAATGTGTAAAAAAGGTAACACCTTGGATATTCTGATGATGCTTATATTATTAGCTTCCTTTCTTACTAATTTTTGTCTTTTGAGACTCTTAATTTTTTTCAGCTCTCCCCTGAGTTACAACATTTCTTTTAGGTATCCACTGTGGTTGAACTTCTTATCTGCCATCCAGCTATGTGCATTATACATTGGAATGTGCAGGAAAAGCTAGTCTCTGGCATTTTCTTATCTTTTTGCCAATTGCAATTGATATACATATCTGTACAGAAAAAGGATATTAGAAATTCTATTCTCACTACAGAATTTCAAGAAATTGGTAGAGTTGACTGAAAGGACTTGAGAAGCCTTTGTTTGGATAACACATTTAAATATTTGAGATTAATTTAATCTCCCTTCTTCCTTTCTTTCAGACTATTCAAACTCCAGAAGGACCAAAACCAAATAAATTATGAATGTTGAACAAGATGACCTTACATCCACAGCAGATAATGATAGGTCCTAGGTTTAACAGGGCCCTATTTGACCCCCTGCTTGTGGTGCTCTTGGCTCTTCAGCTTCTTGTGGTGGCTGGTCTAGTGAGGGCTCAAACCTGCCCTTCTGTCTGCTCCTGCAGCAACCAGTTCAGTAAAGTGATCTGTGTACGGAAAAATCTGAGAGACGTGCCAGACGGGATCTCCACCAACACCCGATTACTCAATCTCCATGAGAATCAGATCCAAATCATTAAAGTTAATAGCTTCAAGCATCTGAGGCACCTAGAAATCCTGCAGCTCAGCAGGAATCACATCAGGACAATTGAAATAGGGGCTTTCAATGGTCTGGCCAATCTCAATACCTTGGAACTCTTTGACAATCGTCTGACCACTATCCCAAATGGGGCTTTTGTATACCTATCAAAACTGAAGGAACTGTGGTTGAGAAACAACCCCATTGAGAGCATCCCTTCTTACGCTTTTAACAGAATCCCTTCTCTCCGGAGGTTGGATTTGGGGGAGTTGAAAAGGCTTTCGTACATCTCAGAAGGTGCCTTTGAAGGTCTGTCCAACTTGAGGTATTTGAACCTTGCCATGTGTAATCTTCGAGAGATTCCTAACCTTACCCCGCTTGTAAAACTGGATGAGTTAGATCTTTCTGGGAATCACCTGACTGCCATCCGGCCAGGTTCTTTCCAAGGGTTGATGCATCTTCAGAAATTGTGGATGATACAGTCCCAGATTCAAGTGATAGAAAGGAATGCTTTTGATAACCTTCAGTCACTTGTAGAGATCAACCTGGCACACAACAATCTAACACTACTGCCTCATGACCTGTTCACACCACTTCGCCTAGAAAGGATCCACTTGCATCACAATCCTTGGAACTGCAACTGTGATATCCTTTGGCTCAGCTGGTGGATTAAAGACAAGGCACCCTCCAATACTGCATGCTGCGCCCGTTGCCACACACCTCCCAGTTTAAAAGGAAGGTACATTGGTGAGCTGGACCTGAATTACTTCACGTGTTATGCTCCAGTCATAGTGGAGCCACCAGCAGACCTCAACGTCACAGAAGGCATGGCTGCAGAGATGAAATGCCGGGCATCAACCTCCTTGACCTCTGTATCTTGGATTACTCCGAATGGATCTGTTATGACACATGGGGCATACAGAGTTCGGATTGCTGTGCTCAGTGATGGCACATTAAATTTTACAAAGGTAACTGTGCAAGACACGGGTTTGTATACATGCATGGTGAGTAACTCTGTTGGGAATACCACAGCTTCTGCCACACTGAATGTGACTGCCCTGGATAACCCTGGTTACACATACTTTTCAACTGTCACGGTAGAAACTGTGGAACCTTCTCAGGATGAGGCACAGACCACAGAGCAGGTTGGGCCCACACCAGTTACCAGCTGGGAAACTACTAACATGACAACCTCACTCACTCCACAGAGCACAAGATCTACAGAAAAAACATTTACCATTCCTGTGACGGACGCAAACAACGGGATCCCGGGAATAGATGAGGTTATGAAGACTACCAAAATCATAATTGGTTGTTTCGTGGCTATCACTCTTATGGCTGCCGTGATGCTGGTAATTTTCTACAAAATGAGGAAACAACATCACCGGCAGAACCATCATGCTCCAACACGGACTGTAGAGATCATTAATGTGGATGATGAGCTTACAGGTGACACACCCATAGAGAGTCATTTGCCCATGCCAGCAATAGAGCATGAGCACCTAAATCACTATAACTCTTATAAATCTCCTTTCAACCACACAACAACAGTTAACACAATAAATTCAATACACAGTTCAGTGCATGAACCGTTATTGATCCGAATGAACTCAAAAGACAATGTACAAGAGACTCAAATCTAAAACATTCATGACATTATGGGGAAGGAGGGGGAGGGAATGGGAACAACAAAAGATGGTTTATAAAACAAATTACACAAATGACTGGGCTAAATCTACTGTTTCAAAAGTGTCTTTACAAAGAAAAAGAAATTTATTTATTAAAAATTCTATTGTGATCTAAAGCAGACAAAATTATGTGTATTCCTCAGAACCTGTTTTTGCTGCAGTTATTTACCCTCCTTATTCCCGTTTTCCTGCCCAACCTACCCTGACTCCCATTTGCCATATTTTTGGTAGGAGATCTCAAATCCCTAAAAGAACTGATCTAGGAAATTTTGTAAGAATTCTGTTACACTTTGGGAATTTTTATGGTGAATTCTAGTGGTGAGATTCGGTCTATTTTGTCACTTTCTCTTTTTTTCTTTTGTTTTCTCATGCTCTTTTGGAAATTATTCATCAGAGGATGGAATAATAACAGTAACTCTTCAAGTGAGAAAAACAGACAGACAAACTTTTTTTTTTTTTTCCCATGTAATGATTTGCTCTGTATTTACTGAAAACACCATTCTGTGAAAAAAAAAATGGAAAAAAAACTAAAAAAAAAGACCAAAAAATTAATTTACTTGTGAAAACCTATAAACCCATGATCTTTTAAGCAATTCTAGAACCAGAATTTGTAGCTCAAATACTAAACTAAGATTATAAATAAAATATTGTTTTTTTTCTGTACTTGGATATAACTCATTTTTAGTGTGGCTTTAAACATCAAGTTTGTTAAAATTCTTATGATAATCTACTGTGATGGTCCAAAATACAATCACTTTAAAGAGAGTAATTAAACCGTTTTGGATCATTACTGAAGAATAACATAGTTTTCATTTTAGATTCTGTAAACAGCGTACAGGCAAACAAGGTTGGTTGAGTTCTAATGCAAGACTGAGATCACTCCTTTAATGGTGTTTGCAATTATCTTTATTTAATCACAAGTTGCATTTCACAATGCCAGAAAAGTTTTGTGATGAGATTCAGTTATCACTGAGTTTATTAGACAAAACTGAAAGCTTTGTTTTGTTTTTTAACTGAAGAAAATTCATCTTTATGCCAAAGCTTGTGGCTTCCAGTTCAGTTGTTCTGGGGTCCTAGTCACAAATATGAAAAAAGTTTAGTTGTCTATAATACTGGCAATCAGAGCTGTATCCCTATGTGCAAATTCAAATCAAAATGTCATTAATGGAGTAAATCACAGGAACAACTCTGAAGATTTGGGTTTAAAAAATACAAAGAACAAAGACTAGTCAGAGGACCCTATAAGTTACTGCAATTTGCAGTACAATCAGACAGCCCATAGAGTAACCAGTTTAGGTTAATTTAAACTCAGTCTCATTTATCAATGGGAAATGCACTCCCTTTGCCTTTCTGTTTATATACATTCTCTTGATTGCAATTATTGGTATAGCAATAGTGTGTATTGTGCATGCTAAAAACTAAAAGGAAAGCTTTGCACACGAAAACAGCTTAAGGACACTGTGTTTTTCCAAGTAGAAGTTCTGCCAAATTAAACTAATTTGATGTGTTGAAAACTAAATAGAAGCATTTTAAGATTATTTAAACTAGGAAAAAGGAATCCTGTATATCATCTCTGAATGTCTTGTCACCTATTTTCTTTCTTAACTACCCTATTGAGAGTTTTTAGAGCCCTGTGCCAGGTAAATAATGTTCTTATCAAAATCTCTTTGGACCTTTCTAGTATGTAACAGCATGCAGGATGAAGACCCTGATAACAGTATACTTCTATTCTGTAAATTTAAGATGAAATTCTGCTAGGTTGAGGGTGTAAACATCTCTTTTTGGATGCACAGTTTTCAAGGTTGCAAATCAATACTGTGGTATGAAGGCCTGACTTAAAGAGGACACAGTGGACATAGGTGACAGTGAATCACACTCTGCAAGGAGTCTGATAAGTATAATACAGAAGATCTATAATAATCTCCAAGAAACATTTGGCAAGGCATTATCCTTTGATGTACTACATGAAAAATAATATCTACTCTGAGGGAATATTAATAGAGAACAAAGATGGACCCGAATGTAAAATGTTTCAGTTGTGATTCCTAGCTTTGCCTATTTCTACTAAGTGCAGTAGAGCATTTCTTTGGTGATTTATTTAAGAGATAGAGTCCGTACAAAAGCACTGCATTTACAAATTCCTATGCATTCTTTCCTATCTGGCTAGTAGCATTGTCTCCATGACCAATACTTGTCTGAAAATTGAAAAAATCTGTCCAGAAAGCCTAAACCTGGACCATCTGTAATTAATGGATTTATGTTACAAAATTATGGCTACTCTCTAACAAATACTTGTGAAAGCAACTATGGTCAACATGGTTTTATAAATGGGTAGTTTTTTATTAACTCCTAAAGGTTATGTATAGGAGGCATATAATAAAAAAAAAAGTATAGCTATTGTCAAGTGGGACACTGAATCAGTGACAATCTTTGATCCTCTTTGGAGTAATACAAAGTAATATATATATTGTTTTAAACAATATATACTTTCTGAGTGTTAATCCAGTTTTATCCGGCTAATAAAAAAAAAAAAAAAAATCAGATGTTCCTGTTTGCTCATAATAGGAGCAAAGGAAAAGCATTTGTGTGTGTTTAGCTGGGTAAGTATATATGTGTTACATGTCAACCATGCTAGTTATGGTTTTCCCATCCTCTTCCCTATCCTTCTTGGAACCACAGATATTATTTCTGCACCCAGTACTTCTGCAGATTAATTAAATATCAGAGTTAAAGAAGATCATGGTTTAAATTATGAACTGAGCTCTGCAATAAAGTGAGAGGAGTGCTGTGCTCTCTTGTTTTGATGCTCAAATCACATGTCAGTGCACCCCGTTACTACTTCAGAAATGACAGTGTTAAGAATGAAGCCCGTATCTCCTATAGGACAGAGCATAACTGATAGAAAGCTCTAATGAAATTTCTCTTGCAGGGGACCACATTGTGTGTGATGTAAACAAAATTGTGCATCTTCATTATGATCTATCACTTTCTAGTGGGCTCATGAGAAAGAATGAATTATTCTTCACTTGGTGGAATGTGAAGATTTTTGTCTGCTGTCCTGTACAAATAGCATCTGCAAATCATTTTCTTTCTGGAATTTTCATCAAGTCCTAAAAATCTTCCCCTGTGCAGAAATAACATGTGAAAAGCAAAGCAAGTGAGTTTCACTCAATTCACCATAGAAAATGGGCATTTTATTTTCCTTCAAAAAGGGTTAAATGTGCAAAGATTATTGCAGTAATTTTATTTTTTGCTAAAATATTCCACCACATTAAAAATTTTGTGTAATCATTTCAAGATTCTCTATCCCCACTGATCACATGCTGATCACAGAATTAGAGAAAAGACAAGTAAATTAATATTGTACTTTATTATGCCAGCATCATGGTCTTATGAAAATATTTCATAACAGCTGTTACAAGGTTTTATATGTAAGATATGACCATTAGCGTAGTCTTTTCAATGGGGAGCATGGAAAATCTTCTCAACTTTAAAGTTTAGAACCCCTTTCTTATGCTAGCTAAGTACATAATTTTTGAAATTTTCACTTTTTTTTCAAATTCCAGGAGGTGAAGGTCTAGGAAATATTGGGATCTACCTTGCAATTTCATACCAAAAGAAGTAAATGAAGAAATAATTTATCCTTATATTCAAGATATAATAAAACTAGTTAGAATTCAGTGTCTGGGTTTTTGTTTTTCTTAGTAGAACTACTTGATCTTTTTCTCATTTATGCAGGTGTTGCAAAGAAAAATCTCTTTTCTAAAATTCAGTCTACAGTTAGTCTGAAGATGATGGTGAGCATTTTATTATGGAAGTGGTATTATATATTAGTATTATAACTAACACACAGAGCCGTCACTACTGACATAGCAAGGGCTCATGAACAGGGAATGGGTTTAGGGAGATTCTGGGAAACGTACTAAGTAAATCTGCAATTCCTGTTCACTGTGCAGCCTCACTCTGTAGTGGTGTCCCGTGAAAACCTGGTGGATGTGTCTAGTTTCCAAGTGAAAGAGGACAGCAGGGGAGAAGATCTTTGGGTGGGGAATAACTTCACTGACTGCTCCTCACCTAAGGGCAAAGATGCAGAAGTAATCAGGGTGTAATAGCTCAGCTTCAGACATACTGCATAAGAGCGGAAATGAGGGAATTCTTTTTTGTTTGTTTCTTTATCACATTGAATCACAGCGAGGTTGTAAGGCTTAGTGTGCACCTAAACAATCAGAAACTTGAAAAAAGAAGTCACAAGCCTACAGTGTAAGTTTAACACAAATGGCAAAATCATGCTTTGGAAAAATGCTAATGCTGGTTTGAAAGACTCTGGGAAGTTTTTTTCAGTATTACCTCTATTAAGACAAATGAGATCTGTACTTTAAAAGTTTCATGCTATTTATTTCAATAAAAATAAACCAGGGTTTTCTTAGGTGAGAGATTCTAACAAAATATTGAGTTTAATTTGTCTTTATTTTACTCCTTGCTTTATATGTTTATAATGTACACAGAGATTGTCTGTTAATAAGAGTGTTCTCTAAAGGTCTAAATCAGTGAACCCTGACTGACTTTAATAAGAGAGAAATCTTTCATGTACTATAACTCCAGTGATGTATGGAATTTTTAAATGAGAAGGAGACACTGAACTGATAATATAATCGGTGATTTTATGGTCATCTTTTGTAAAAGAAGAAAGAGTTTGTCACTTTTAAGAACTTTGAAAAACAAATCTTATGGTAAGATAGAAAATCTTAGCAGAAAAACAAACAAACAAAAACAAAATAAACACCAAACCAAACCAAACAACAGAATAAATTATAATATTATTGGCCTTGAAGAGTAAGATGTAGTGTTTAAAGCAAGAAGTGGGAGTTATATATCCCAGATAATATTTGCATTTTTTTCTAAAACACAATTTGCAAACTCAAAAATTATAGTTATTTTTCAATGTATGACTCAGCTTCTGCAAGGATTCTAACTGCCTTATGCATAGTTTTCTGTTTTCTTACATTTTGCAGCACATGTATGATATAATCTGGGCTTTTAGCTCTGTAACAGTTTCCCACATGGAGCATGCAAGGGAATTCTCTGTTAAGCCATCCAAATTCCACTCATTGGAGGTTCATTTCTAGTACTCTCTGGGGCTTTTTTCAATCTACTTTAAATGGCTTGTGCGTGAAAGATTTGTTAATTTCTTTGATCATCTGCTATTATAGCAATATGTGATTAATATCTTAATTTGGAAAACGTGGGGTTGCATGGATTATATTTTCATCAAATTTAAAATATAAGATGCAACTGAATATTTTAGCAAAAAATTTTGAACTTAGTTGACTTGAAAAAATACTTCTTGTTTCTTTCACAGTAGCTCAGTTAAATGCAACTAAATTTAAAAAAAAAAAAAAAAAGAAAAAAGAGAAACTACATCTTGGAGTGCTATGCATGCAGATGTGTCTATATATTTATATTATATAAAAAGTGGTTCTGCAAGTGAGATTAAAGATATAAAGTAAAAAATGTATAAAAAAGAGAGATGAAGTAAATTAGGCAAGAGAGAATCTAGTAAAACAGGACTGGAGTTAGTGGACCATAGAATTAATCCAACCCCTATAACTAATTTAATTCCATAAGGTGTAATTCAATTTGACTTGGTTTGTTCACTTAATTCCTCAAAAGAACAGTTAGTTGTCTGAGAAAGAAGTTGGAAAAGTGAGTTCTGTTTTTGTCAGTACCCTCATGTTATCGAGCATGTTTTCTTTTTCCTTGTCCTCCTTGGTTTGCCATCTCTGTCTAACTGTTCAGTTATCATTTTTAGAATCTGTCTTCCTGAGGCAGCTGCCTCTCCAGCTTGTCTTGGGAGTGAATTCCAGTCGTCAGTGAGACAGAAGTCAGGCCAGTGGTGTGTTACTAAGCAGAACCTCTGCAGATTTGGATACTAGGTGTTTAAGTTCTTTAACTTTTAAACAACTGGTTCCTATTTGATACAGCACGGTAGTTTCATAAATAAGTTATATGTTTTTTTAATGTTGTATATAAGATTACGGTTATTAATCAGGTGCTCTGTGTTAATTAATGATCTGCTATGTTGAAAGAGGTGTTTTTTATTTTTTTTTCCCCTGTTGAAAGATACCATTTTCATGATGAAGAAAGGTCAAAATCAAGAATTTGATCAAATTCTAAGGTCTTGGAGAATAAATATTATGGTCTGAATATTCAGACTATAAAATAATTACAAATTGTTTAAAACTGCACTTAAAAAAAAAAAAAACAAACAACAAAAAAAGGACAATAAACAATGCTCTAAGATTCCTAGAAAGCAAATGCCTAAAAGAAAAATCATCAAGACCTTAACAGACTGAATAAGACAGAGGAATTGACAATTTTCATGGGTTTTGCTGAGGCTTTCATGACAGACATGTTCTTCTAATTTATTTTTTCTTAATAAATTCTATTGCCTATGTCAGCAGTGTTTCCATCAACATGGACATAATTATTGTTGGAAGTATTGTCACTTCCTCTTTCTATCTGGAGATACATTTTCTGTGGATGTTTATCTTTTCAACTCCCTGCTGATTTCTGACACTCCTGTGGGGAAGTAATCAAGTCTGTACTGAAAAGAAAGCTTTTGTGCAACTAGCACAACAATAAAATAATAAAGGGCTGAACCAAGGAAGAATAAATAATATGCAGTAGTAATGGTTAGGGAAGAGTCCTAAGGAAAAAAAAAATAGAGGAGAGAAAAAAAAAAAATGTTACAAAGAAGAAGAAAGTTGAAAAGGAGTGCAAAGCTGTTCTTTCTTTCTTTCTCGTTTCATGCATTTTGTTTCCTGGTATATCTAGATAATAGTTGAATCCACAGATGAATGCATTCTAAATAAATCACATTGGAAACTCTGAGGGATTATTTTAAAAGTTTTAAAAGCAACAGTCCTTAGGCTTGTATGGGTCGAAAAAGTCTCAGACAACTACATTCTTGTGATATTCTACTAAGACATTAAAGTAGCAAAAGATTTAAGTTGGAATTTCTGAAAATAAGCTAATCATACTTTACAAGTAGAAAACAGTTTCCCAAAAGTAGAGAAACCAATTGAAATTTCTGCATGTAAATATAATTTTGACATTAACTTTTGCTGATTTTAAAATTGGATTAATGAATCTGGATTAATCTGGAAGAAGCACTAAAATGCACAGAATGGACAAGGATGGTAGCAGTGAATTGATTGATTGAGTAGAACTTTCTATTTTTAACCTCTGGAGCTATTTTCAGTAATACAATATTTCTCATTAGAAAATGAGAAGACCTTTATACTTTTTTGGTACATTTTTTCTTCTTTTGTCTCCTTGACTGAGGATAGCATTTTAGTCTGTCTAATACAATTGCTATTAGAATTTGGGGGAAAAAAAAAAGAAAGGATAGTTTTTGAAACACCTGGTAATTTTGTAGCATACTTTGCCTTTTTGTTTTAACTTGCATTTTCTTGCTTTTACAAAGTAATAGAAGGAAATTATAAGGTATGAAAATTGACTCTGATGAAATTTGTGAAGATGTAAGATATCCTTACTATTTTCATGTAAAATTTTTATGTCCTTTCTATTTTCTTAATTTCATTTTCGTTTTCTGGCACAAAATGCTAGGAAGCCCAAACAAGTCTTCCTTGTAATTATTTTAATGATTCTTTAGGTTTTTGGACATGCTGTTTTCCTTCACTAGTCAGATGAATGTTCAATGAGTTGTATTATGTTTCAGATTACAAGTCTTTTTTTCTGTTACCTTCAGTTTTCACTCAACCTGTTTTCTCAAAGGCTATGTATTTTTTAATTATATATTTTCTCCATGATGCATGATTGTAGGACCTAAATCTGCATTGCACTTCTGTGTATCCACTCTCATTCAGTACATTCATAGCATTCTTTGGTTGTATCATTCTTTGTGTGTAATTGAGAGCCAGTCTATACAGTCATTAGGAATTTTTCCTCCACACAAACACAAAGCATCGATAGTAAATGGAAGTGTGGAACAGTGTGACTATGCAGCACTTGCTTCAAGGCTTAGCAGCAAAACAAGATAAAGTCAAACTTTTCAGACTTCTATGGCAATTGCGGTTTGGCTGCAGAAAATCAGCAGAACAGCCTGACTGGTTTGAGGCAATTAATCTCTTGTGTGTATCTTAACTTAGGAAGATGATACCTCTGAAGAGAAGAACAGACTGTTTCCTCTAAAGTCTGTTTGACAACCTTAGCAAAAAGGAAGTTGACTTTTTTAGTAAGCTGTTTTCTTACTTAAAACTTCTGAAACCTATTGGTGGTTTAGATTTCTGCAACTGTATTTCATGAATGGTTGATGGAGGTGCGACAAGACTGTAATTCAGTTGACATCAATGAATGATTGGATCAGCCTTTTTCTAAATGTATTTTCCTTCTGCTGACCACAGGTAATTATGTTTGGGGTTTTTTTAAATTATTATTATTAATAATTATTTATTTTTTGTTTTGTTTTTGTTTTTTGTTTTTTTTTTTTAATTTAAGTACTGTTAGCATGGCTATGGAAGCAAAAATATCAAAATTCTACATTTGTCAATCTAATTGACTGGTAATGGTCGTTTGCTTAGTTTAATCTTACAGTTGTGACTTGACACATTGCTATATTGATTCAGTAGGGAAAACAATTTTGTTCTTTTAAAATGTTAATTGAGTTCTAAAAGAATTGATGGACTGAAAACCAAGTTCTTCACACTGCTTTGCTGTGACACTGTTGCAGCTTTGCCTTCAGTATGTGCCAGAAGTGTGTGAGAAGTGTTCATCTCTTCCAACCAATCTTCTGTGATAAACACCGTTCTGTGTATGAACATTTACTCTAAGTTTTAAACTCTATTAGACACATGCTAGACACATTGTAGATAGTCCATAGTATATTCATCATGAGGTAATAAATATAATACCTCTTCCTCTGGGTTTGGCCTTGGGTTAAATTTCTGTATCTTCATTTAAGTTTCTGTCAAGTGCTCTATGTTAGTGCAGCTGCAAAGTGTTTGATAGCTAAGAACCTGTCTTTGCAGGGTAAGTAAATGTGTCATCACTACATGTCTGTTGTTCAGATACAAACTGCTCTCTATTTATTCCTTGTGGAAACTTCCAGTAGTCATGTTTCTCTGCAATCCTACTTGATATGATTAATCTTTTTTATTCCATTTCATTTCTCAGGGTGTTTCCAAGGAATGGAACAAGTAATGACAAGAAGAAAAAAGTCAGTGATTTTACGTACATAACATACATACATCCAGATAATCATAGAATGGCTTGGATTGGAAAGGAACTTATAAATCACTAGTTCCAACCTCCCCTGCCATGGACAGAGATAATCTTTGAGTAAAATGTCTATTAAAAAAAAACCAACCAACCCACCAAACAAAAAAAAAACAACCAAAAAAGAGAGGAAAAAGATCAGTCAACGCACAAAAAAAGCCAAATCCATTCACAACACAAACATGCACATATATATAGGTATATATGGAGATACATACCTCCAGTCTTTTGTGCCACTGATGCTTTTCAGCAGGTCTCCTCTGGAAACCAGTGCAGATGCAGTGGAGATGCAGTGAACTTCTCCTTGGGTGATTAGCTCTCCACTGGCATGCATAGCAGAGGAGGAAAGTAAGACAGGAAAGTTTTACCAAAGGTAAAAGTTCTGGTGTGGAAAGAGTTTCTTATGTATAAATAGGAGGAAAGAATAGTTTATGTATCTCAAGGTGGGAGAAAGTGAACATAAGAATTCTGATTTTGCCACAGGTATATGTAATCACTGTGTAAAAACTCTGTATATAATTTTTTTATGTAGTTTACCAATTTGCAAAATGTGTTGGGAAACACAAATATGAGAAGCAATGTGAATGCTACTGTTGCTCTTTGCCAAGGTGAGAGTTGGTGGGAATTTTTTTGGTTTGGTTGTTTTTGTTTTGTTGTTGTTGTTGTTGTTGTTTGTTTTTGGTTTTGGGGGGGTGTTGTTTTTTGCTCTTTTTTTATTTTTCTTGCTTTTGTGTTTCTCAAGCATTCAACACTTCTGTTTGAGAATTTCAAATGGAAGAGTCAATGAACCATGGTCCCCAAGTAAAACTAATACCTTATTTTATGGTATTATTTGATTGATATTCTATCTTTTGTGCCTGTTGCACATCTGTGACAGCACTTCCAAAGCCAGTGACAGTATATTCAGATGGTGTGAGATGTGACTAAATAATGCAACACCTTTATTTCTCTTGTAGTTTTCTCAAACGTTAGCTTTGGGATAAAGGGCAAAGCAAACAGCAATTCCATCCTCTAGGAAGAAAGTGAAGGAATGCAGGGAAGGTACAGGCACAGATGCATTAAGCGATCCCAAGAGACCTAGAGCTAGAAGAACATGCTTGACTTGGGAAAAGTTGTAGGAAATGTCCTTCCTCTTCCTCCAAGAGAAAGGCTTCTCTTGAGTAAGTAAGCTTTTCAGATTGCTGTGGGTATTTTTTCCCCTTTAGGAGCATATTCAGCCTTATCTGTTTCAATCTTATCTTAAATATGGACTGTGAATTGTTACATCTTCAGGAAGATTGATTCAACTAAAGGGTAGAAAGACTTTAAAGAAAGGAAACAATATATTAAAGGACTAGGACTTAACTCTGTTGTAAGGAAAAAGAATATTCATGCTGATAGAGGTAAGAAGGAATTTATGCCATTTACTGCTTCACCGGCTCTTTCCAAGGAAGTCTTTCAGGCAGTCTACAAATACTTATTCACAATCCCCGTCCTCCTCAACTGTTAGAGGGAAATTGTGATGAAGTCTGAGTTGTTTCCTCTCAATATAAAGTGAGTGCTGGGAGTCCCAGGGCAGGGTGGTTTCCTCTGCCAGGGACTGGGCTGGGCCAAAGCCAGGGCTTTTCCCCGGGACACATCTGGGCACTTTTGGGGAATGGAAGTCTTGCAGCCTATGGATGGGAAGAGAAACAAACTTGCCAAGACCCTTCAGGAGTGTAGCGCTGAGCTTTGCCCTTCTGTGATGGAAAACCAATTTTACCAGGAACTTGGAAGTGCCACAGAGTTTGGAGCTAGCCATGAGTTGAATGAAGAGTACAGCGAGCATGGGGAGGGTTATTGACATAAATAATTCTAGTTTAAATTCTTTCATCTGTTTAGAAGACTAATTATTTTAGCATAAATATATATATTTAAAAGTCTCTGGCTTTTGAGTTTAAAATAATTTTTTATCATCTTTGAGCTCAGTGTGGGGAGTGATCTTGTTCTATTCATGTTAAGGTTCAGGCTGCCTTGGATTCTCATTAGTGAAACATGCTATCTGTTCAGTAATACAGCAACCTGGACCAAAGATCAGATAACTTTCAGTATCTCACAGGTAGAAAGTTGTATTTCTTCTTTTCCCTCTCACTGTATGACTGCTGTACTTATATCCTTCTGGGCTGTAGTATGTGCAATATAAATGCCCTACAATGTATGACTATTGTTGCATTAACATTAGTATTTTTTCTAAGAAATATTTAGAAGGATCAGCATCCAAGCCTGTGTCTTTAGTCTTGGCACTAAGTCTCCATGCTCTGATCACTGATAAATTATGTGATCAAAAAGGTGGTTTTATTGTTTATTTATTATTCTGTTTTACTTTTCAAGGCTGAACATAAATCTTTGAATGCCTAGTGTTCAACTTCTTTAACCAGGTTTGAAAACATTTCTATGATAAGTTTATTTAAGCATCCTGCTTCCTCAACAGCATGTTGCCACATAGCTCATAGCAGCAATATGCTGTAGAATCAGTACTTTTAAAATTCAGTGCTGTTCTGTCAATTAACAAAGAGCACAGAAGCAAAAAAATATTCCCTAACTCTAGCTTTCAAATGCAAAGTTGGATTATTTTGCCAATGTAAGTAACCCAAATATCACTCCATTCTTCCACTTTATAGGAACTGAAGATCAAAGGTAACAAGAATCTATATTTTTTTATTTTCCAAAATAGAAAGACTAAATATAAAAGAACAGTATAAAGACCAAAGAGTATGAGTGATTATGAAGGGCGTATGTATTTAAAATATTTTAAAATGCTTAATTTAATAGTAAATAATTATCAGGAGTAGAGTCACTGAGTAAATCTTGCATAGATTAAACATTCTAAATACATTTCTTTACCTGATGATTAACCTTGCTACATTCTACTACCAGCAGATTGTTCTAATATCAAGAAAGTATAATTAGGCAAACTTATGCATGAAAACAGTAAACAAATTTATTCTCTTACATGGATACCAGTGAGAAATTTGACTTATTGTCTTCTAATATTGGCACAGTTGTTCATTTCTGGGAGCATAGAGAAGGGGAAGTTATATTCTGTAGCTCATTATTTCACTAATAATAATAATAATAATAATAAAAATAAAATTAAAGCTAACCCAGGAGAAATCTGGGGCATAGTGATGCTCTCCAATGTGCCACAAGTTTTTTCTGGCTCTAGAATTATCAGAGAATGGGCTATAAAAGAGTTTGAGACCAAGTTGTGCAGTTGGTATGATGCAAAGGAGAGAGCTGTCAGGGTGCTGCAGGCAGTGGGCATACAGGAAAGGTGAACTCATTAAGCACCAGTCTGATGTAATCATGCTGTTCATGCTGGTTTACTGTTTGGTACTGCACAATGTATTTGTACTTTAATAGAATCAATTTGAAATTAACGATA
This sequence comes from Anabacerthia variegaticeps, assembly GCA_035583185.1. Lineage (NCBI taxonomy): Eukaryota > Metazoa > Chordata > Aves > Passeriformes > Furnariidae > Anabacerthia > Anabacerthia variegaticeps. The sequence continues at coordinate 20,406,916 of JAWWEW010000165.1, read as the reverse complement.
CGTAACAATATCAAAGCTGTTCAGTGCATGTTTCAGATGCTGTTTTTTCCTGTCATTAGTCATTTCCTGTCATAGTCATTTCCTGTCATTTTTCCTGTCAATGTGCTGGTTCACATTGGTTTTGCCTTCAAATGAAGCTCTGCATGTCCTAAAGGGTGCCAGTGGGGAATACTGAGAAGGCAGATCATGTGACTAGGGGGAGGAGAGGAAGAGCACATCTTAGAAAGCTGGAAAATATTGTTTTCCAGAGTGAAAGCCTGAAGGATTTGATGGTCAAAAACAAGTCAGTAAAGGAGAAGGAAGAGATCTGGCCCTTCTGTTTTCAACTTATGGATCTTGTGTTCTAAAAAAAACTCACTGGAATTGTGATACCAGATATGATATTATTACTTCATTTTAAAAAGTCCAGATCAAAATGCTATCACCTGTGCTATCACCAGCTACAGCTGGCTCTAGCCTAAACACTTCAAGAAGACTAAGTCAAGTCTTAACCAAAGAAGAACCTCAAATACTTAGTAGATGAAGTTGCAGATTCTAACTTGGTGACATCAGTCAGTTTCATTTGGATTCAGGACTGGCAGTGAGGGCTATATGTTTTATGCTATCAAGAACACGCATCTCCTGATATAACTATCATCTGTCTTCCAGAGTTCTTCAACTGCTTTTTTATCTGTAGGATTTATTAACTGCTTTGCGTAGTTCTCACAGTATCATAGTAAATTAACACAATGTCCACAGCTTGAGGTCTTAGATTTAAAACAAAACAAAACAAAACAACCACAAAAACCCCCAAAACAAAACAATACCAAAACTTGTGTGTATGTGAAAAGCAGACAGAAAAGTATTTGTTGGGGAAGCAAAACACAGAAGTTTTTAAATTCCTAAAATTTAATTAAGGAGCTTCTCATGCTGTTAGATCCAGAATGCAGCCAAGATATTTGCAAAAATAATAAATGTGTACCTTCTCCCTCACACCTCCAAGTAATATTTGTGTTGTGAATGGATTTTCTTTTAAAAAGCACTCCCTTCTCAGGGTTATGTAGCTAGGTCTTTTGAAATCAGGCTGCTCAGGCAACCATGACCACATTTTAAATTGCTTGATTATATGTCTGTGGGGGATGACCATTTTATTGCCTGAGATAACACAATTATGCTGCATCCCTCAATGCAATGGCTGTCAAAAAGAGTAGATAAAGAAACAGACTAAGCTTGTTTCAAGTATATTTTGGATGGCAATTATTTGAGGCTACAAACAGGAATCATGAAGCAGTACCCAAGAGACTGGAAATCTCACTTCTGAATAAACAGTCAGCACTTAAAATGTGTTCAGGCTTCTAAGATTATTAACCCTCTTTTGTGCTGTAAGCCATATAGACCAGAAATGATTAAATTGCACTTTTTTGCCAATAAATTAGTCTCATTGCAATGTGGAACAGCATAGTTTACCCATCAGAGAATGTTTGTAACCAAAAAAGTGTTGAATTGTGCTGTACCTGACTTGTGATGCAAAGAGCCACTTTCACTTCTGATTGAAATCCTGTAAATTAAATCTGTACATTTATTTGAATAGATAAATGTGTGATACCTTCTCTTTTATAAGGGATGTACAATTATTTCCAGTAATAAAACCAGGGTGACTTTCTAGTCCAGACAGCAAGATATAAGAACTGTATTAGCTGCACATGCCTTGTGTACTAGAAATGGTTCTCCCTCATTTTTCTGAGAGTCTTCAGTTTGCTTTTTCTCACAGCACTGCAAGGAGTTTGCAATTGAAATGTGAAAGAATGTAGTGCCAGACCAGGTCTGTGATGAGGGCTCTTCTGCAATTCCACAGGTGCTGCATAGTCTATAGAAAGGTTACAGATGTGCAACTCCAAAGAACTTAGAAAAACTCATCTTTAAGGGCATATAATAAATTTTACTGAGGGGTGTGGACTTTTCAAAGCTAAAAATGTATATTCCTAACCTTTGCAGAAAATAATTTTCATTTTTGTTTATATTAGTTTGATGCGTTAATTTTAAAATGTTCCCTGCAAATAAGGAATTACAGAAGAGAAACAGTGGTTCTACACAGCATATACCTTTGATCTGCAACAAAGCTTTTGGTTTCCTTACAGTTGCAGGCTTTTTTTTTTTTCCCCCATGCATCCCACTCTCAAATCCCTGTTTAGCTGTGTGTATATATATATGTATATATATATATATATTTGTAAATTTAGTTATGCCTCTGTGCGTCTTTAGTTTCCTGAAGCTACTGTAGCTTGAACCATTTATGATTAGAGTTGCCCAGATTAGAAAGCTCACTGCAGAGCAGTTTCCAATATACACATGAGAAAAAATAAGGCTATGATATATTAAATAGAAAAACAACAGAATATTGGGAAGTAACAATCAACTGGAACAAAAAAAAAAAAAAAAACAACAACCAAATGGGGAAAAGCCTTCCTAGTATTATTACATTTGGATGGTTACTGTGGGTAGATTGTTAACCTAACCTTGAAAAGGAGCTAGGGTGAAAAACTACTCAAACAAAAACTGAATTCCTTTAAAGGTATGCAGTTTGTTAACTCTATTTTCTGGAGTATGAAATTAGGATATGTGAGGTGGTAGAGAGAATTCTAGAGAAGCTGATGAGATCCAACGGCATGAACTCATGTCAGTTGTCCCACTTTTTCCAAGAAGCAAGCAAAGGAAACATGGAGATGCATAAAAGGCACATGGAAGCCAACGGTCTCCAGAGGAGTGAGGTACCTTTTACACAGCTCATTAAGACTGAAAGAGTGGGTTTAAAAATATTACTTTTTGGTTTAACATAGTATTAATAACTTATTGGGAAATTTGCCTTCATAACGAAATTAAATGATGGGATGATTTTCATCTCCAGTGTAAATTTGCCTCTTGCAATATTGGATTTTATTTTTTTTTAATGTTTATCCTTATTTGTCAGGTTTTGAGTAAAATTATTAATATTAGAGGCTTTTAATGAAGCGCACTACCCTGAAGAGCACTCACACAAATTTCATTTATCATAATATATGCTTATTTGATTTGAGGTTGATAATTGAGCCTCTTTGGGAGGAGACTGAGTGTGATTATGTACATGTGTGTGAGAAACTTCATCCATAAACATTTTCAATGAAACTGAAAATAGTTCTTTTCAACATTCTTCTCTCTCATATACAACATGTGCACTGGAAAATGCGATTTAATAAACTTCTAAAAGTCTTGGGGCAAATCTGTAGGCCTTTATCACTAAGTGAACTAAGACTTTTAAGTGTAAATAAAACTCCCCAAACAAACAACAAAACAAAACAAAACAAAACCACAAAAAGCACTTGAGCTTATTTATTTGTTCTTTTTAAAAGAATACCCTTGGGAGAAAGCAAGTACCTTCACATATCATTAGAGGAGCAATGAAATATATGCAATATTTATATATCTTAATGGCTTGATGAGAGAGCTTAATCATGCTGAAGCATGTGCTAACTCTTTTGTCTATCACAGAGGAAGACATTAAGCCCCATGCAAAATTCATCCCATGCTGACTCTTTTAAAACTTATCAGGAATTTTAGTGGTATGCTTGTTTTGTTTGTTTTTAATTTCTTTTGGTTTAATTTCTTTTTTGTCAATGGAATGCAATTTTTCATATAGTTTTCCAGTGGAGCCAGCATCAGAAAAGGGTAAACAAAGGCATATGAAATTGTCTTCCCAGGATATTTACTTTTCATAGCAAATTCTGTGAATACTTAAAGTTACTTTCACTGGGCTCCAAGTAAGTATCCAGCTTTAAACAATCCACTGAAGAGTTTTAAAGCTTTTTCTATCTGGAGTCATTAAATCAAATCCTATTATTTTCTCCTGCACAATTTATTATAAACAAAAAATGTTTTCCATTTTTACATCACTTTTCATAGTTCCATTTGAGCAAAACCTTCCCCTGGGGGCCACTGAGGCTGTGTTTGGTGCTTGGTTTGCCTGTGCTAAGTGAGACTGGCAATACTAGAAGATGACCAAGTCTGCTCACAGAAAACCAGCAGATACTTATGTTTTGGCAAAGGCCCTAACCATTATGCTGTTGCTCTCTATTTGATGTTTTCATAGTGATACAGATTTCTTTGTGCCAGTTGTCAGAAAACGTGAGTTGGGTATGTCTACTGACCTCACAGGAGCTATACTGCTTGAAGATCTAATCAAAATACGTCATACATGACTCCAGATAAATTACCATCCTTGGTCCCCATTGTACATTTTCATTTTAAATTTTGCTTGGTTCCTCTTTTTCTATGAAATAATCAAGGAGGCCATGGAGCATCATCAAAAGCTGGATAGGCAATCATGAGTAGCTACAATTATACTCCTCCAGGGTAAGAGAACTTTGCGTCACAATCCCCTTGGCAACTGCAATCATCCAGACAGTGCATAGTTTACATTATTCCCAGACCAGTATTTACTATTCAGGGTTATATCTGAAGCACAGAGAAACTATTCAAATGATATTCAGGAATGGGAGAGACCAGAAAATATAGAGGTTTTTTTGTTTTTTGCTTGCTTGTTGATTGTTTTTTTTTCTTAGATAAATCAAGAATTATGTTTCTGATTTTAATTCAGGCACTGAAGACTTCAAGACTGTAGGGTGAATAAAATCATACATGCCATGACATATATAAAATGCAGTATGTTGAATAGCAAGCTCTTAGGCTAAACTATGTGTGATCAGATTTCTGGGGTTTGAAAATGTTTGCTGTTGTCAGTTATACATATACATATATCTATATATGTATGTATGTATGTATGTATATGTTTTATCTCCTCATAGTAACTTCAACAGCTAGGAAGCAAGCATGCCATCCGGAGCACAGGACCTACGCAGCACTTGCTTATTGTTTGGTATCATTACTAAACAATGAAGTGGACTCAGGAGTAACACCATATTTTTTCTTTTCTTTTTTTTTTTTTTTTCCCTCCCATTTCCTGATATTGTGTCACACGTTGAGTCCTAGGCTGTGGCTTGGAAGAGTTCTGTCACTGTTGGTCTTCTCAGTGAACAAAGAAAAAAAGTTTAATGGAGTCAAAGGGAATTTCTTATAAAGAGACATCATGTTTTAGAGATGTTATGATGGTATGTAACAAAAGTCAGGTGACTAGGTGAACTGTGTTATCACCTCTTATAAAATCTGTGATTTTCAGGCAGCTTTCTGATTTGCACTGTCATATGATTTTGTAATGTCTCTCTATGAAAGAGCAAGAGGGTAACCTTGGGCTATTAGTCCTTTAGAAGATTTATCTTTTAAGATAGAAGTAGATCATGGAAGACTTGGGGCAGAGATGAGGGTCTCCAGGTTCTCAGATTCTTTCAGTTAGAAACTTCAATGGCAAGTGCTGTAGTAAGAAAATCAGAAATTAGTTTTGAAGGAAGTACTTCTGTAGAAAGGAAGTAGATGACAATGAACATGATACTTGCATACCTTCTCCACTTCAGTAATTTAATTGCTATAAATTGCTTTTCTGTAACTCTAGAAAGGGTAGTAGAAAGATTAATAACCTCTGACATTGCCGTTATACCAAGAAGGCAAAAATATACTGTAACCAGATTTGTTGTGGGTGGTTGATGTACACGTTCATCTTTTTCTATTCTCAAAGATGCTTCTGAATCCTGCTAGAAATTAAAAACTACATACAAAGGCATAGTTGCTGTATTTCTACAATAATTTGAGATATTCTTAAATGAAAGTATAATGAAAATATATATGCAAACATATATACTTATCTGTGTTCTGTTACTACATCTGAAGATTTAAAACATGTTTGATATCAGCTATTGAACAGCACATTGTTCATAATGGCCTCGAGAAATTCTGAGAAGATACATCATGTTCAGATAGGAGGTAATGCAATTTTTTAGCAGATGGCTATATTTGATATCCCAGTGGAATGTGTGGAAAAGGCACCATGGCTTTGTTCTGACAAAAAATGACTGCTTCAGTGGTCAGCAACACATACACACAGCCTAGAGATGTAATTTCGCCATGAGATAATGAATGATGATTTTTGTATTTGCTAGTTAACAAATTAGTGAAGTTCATGCCCAAACCCAAAAACCTGCTTTGTGCTTGCTTATGAAATCCTTCTGGTTACCTAGCAACAAGCAGGAAGGATGTGGGGGAGCAGGAGAGCTCTGAGGCAATACACAGCAGCAACAGTGCCAGTTCAGCAAAGCAGACTTTATATAGGTCACTGTATGTATATAGGTATCGCTATTAAATTAATGTGGTTACTGAAGTGCAGCAACTGCGAATGTTACATAGTCTGACACTAGCTTCTCCTCACATGAACCTGCCAGAGTGGCAGCTTCTATGCCCAATATATTATCAGATCATTAGAAGAAGGATAAAATAGCAGAAGAGGAGGGTAGCAAAGCAGAACAGAACAGAGCATTTGACTGGAGATTAATTTGCTCTTATCAAATATGCAAGGTTCTATTTTTTTCTTGCCATTTAAAAGGTAATGTCTTGTACAGAGGAAGAAAATTCCTTTTACAGTTTCTGTCTGCACTAGAAATATCAAGGATGTTTCCCAAGGATTTCAATATGCATCCATCCATTTAAATATTTCTGACTTCTGTGTCTGAAAGGGAAAAAGCCAAACAAATCACACACTACTAATTCAGTTGTTGTTTACGAAAAAAATTCTGATGTTATTATGTCTAATAAAATTATTTTCCAATGCAGTTTTGAGCATATCCATTGGAAAGGGGAGAGGGAAGCAGTTATGGAAGAGTTTTGGGGAAAAATATATGAAATTTTTCTGTTCATAAATCCATTCAGCAAATGTAGGATAATAATGTTTCATTTTAACATCTGCTTTATGTATGCCCCTTGTAAAGGCAGCAGGACAGGAGTTATTCCTTACTACTGTAGAAATCCCTATCACACCCTATTCTCAATTGAGGACCCTATTCTCAATAGAGTAAAAGTTTGTAAAAATTGAGTGCTAGGAAGAATGTAATTAATTTAAAAATAAAATACTATTTTTATTTTAAAAAATACCCTTGATAGTTTCAATGAAAAAATATAACGTATTTGAAGTTCTGATTCTGGAAAATGTATTCATTCACTGACATTGTTCTGAGGATTTCTTAGGGTTAAATGCAAAGAAGAAACTGAGCCAATATAGTCATTATCCATAGTCAAGAAAAAGGTGATTTCTTGACTGAACTTGGAATGTTTTAAAGTGGAGATAGGGTGTTTGGTTGAGTTTTTTGGTGGTTGTTGTTATTGTTTTTTGGTTGGTTGGTTAGTTGTTTTTTGGGGTTTTTTTACTTGGCTAATTGTTTTGGTTTTTTTCCGTCGGTTGGAGTTTTTTATGGATTCTTGTTTTTTTGGGTTTTTTTTTTCTATAAACAAGGAAACAAGCACAGATTTCTTTATGAGAAACACCTGTAATGTTAAGTGTGCCTTTCTAAGGAATTTCTGTATTCTGATGTCTACAAAGTTTTTTCAGGATGATTTATTCTCCAGTTCTTAAGAGCAGCTATATTATAAGCATCTTTAGCATATGACAGCAGGGAGCTGGTATGACACTAGTGTGACAGTGTTATCAGTGGAAGATAAGAGCACGTGCAAAACACTTGAAAAAACAACCAAATGCAGTGCCTGCCCCAGGTGATGCAGCTGATGCCTCAATATGGTCCTGATTTCTATTGCTGTCTTTCACAGTAGTGGGAAAGTGAGCAGCATCTCCACATGCCAGAGATACCATTTTTGACTCGACTTTCTGTAGGACCTCATCTCCACCTCTCTTCTTCCTCTTTTCTCACATATGAATCAGTATGAGAGAAATTCCTCTTCTTCACTGCAATCAATGGATCCTACTGCTTAAACATTTACAACTTCTTTAATCTTAAACGTTTGACGGTTATTATAAATTATTTAATGAGATGTCATAAACTAAAGATACAAGTGATCCCTTTTAATCCTCTTCAGTACCATCCTCCTTAGCCTGCTGCTGTAAAACATTTAAAGCCTTCTTTGTTATGTGTTAATTGGTATTAATGGGGTTAATCTTTGCAAAGTAGAGATTATCTTGCTTTAGTCAGACTTTCAAGGGAAAACTTAATTAATCAAAGTCAAAAAAAAATATGGAAATATAGAAAGACTTGCATACTGATGCAGCCTGTTCCATAGTCACACATGCCAATATTAGACTGCATTGTTCATTTTCAAAAGCATGTCTAAAAAACAGAGCTGCACCATCGTCATAGAATCAGGGGATGGTTTGAGTTGGAAAGCACCTTAAAGATCATTTAGTTCCAAACCTTTTGCCAAGAGTAGGGACACCTTCCAGTAGAACAGGTTGCTCAAAGCCCCATCTAACCTGGTCTTGAACACTTCTAAACTAAATCTAACATCTAATCTTTCAGTCTAAAGCCATTTTTCCTTGACCTGTCACTATATGTCCCTCTCCAACTGAGTGTCCATGCGCTCCAGCAAGAGGGATATATTGAGTGGAACACCAATGTATTTATTTATTTCATTTTAATATCTCCATAATTTCTTAAAATCTATGAGGTGGGTTTTTCTGTCTTACAAAAGACAAAGAAAGATAAAAGAGAGAAATTAAGGTGCATTATTCATGTGAATTATTCTACTAGTCTGCTGGATAAATATTATCCTAATAGAAGACCCAGAACATTTTATCCTATCACAAGTGCAAATACAATTTTATTGAATCCAAGTAATTACAGAATGGGATTTCTTTTCAAATATATTTGCTGGAGAGACACAGCATGGTCAAAAAAGGAGTATACTTCCTAGTGAAGAAACATTGCACACAGACCTTTTTTTGGATCTTTCCGTGTACAGTCTTCATAGTCTCAGTACTCACTGTCTGTGGTTTAAAATTATCTGTAATCTTCATGTCATTAATATCTGCATTCTCTTTTCTAAAATCTGCAGCCTCTGGAGACTGATGTTTAAAAGAGCATTTCTGTAAAGTTAACTTTCACACTGTAATCAAGCTTATTGGATCTTTTTCCTCCACGATTGCACAAAATTTTCAAGTATATCTTATCATTTGATAAAACAATTTTATCTCGGTAGCTGTTTGGGAAGGTAACTGAAACTATGTGCATATTTTAGAAGGAAGAGTACTATTTAATTCTCTATATGTGTTGGTATTTGCTTATTAAGGAACTTGAGGTCAACAAAAGGTTTGTACCTCCTTCCTTTATGGTAGGACTTCAGTACCCAGTGTGGAAACCTCAGACTCCTTTATCAGTTGTTGGTGATTTCCCATTGGGGAATTATGAGAAGAGCCTTCAGTCTGGTACTCATTCTCTACTTTTTCAGAGTTTTCATAAATATGGTTAAGCTCTCTTGTTTCTTGATAGCTAGAAGATTTAAATGCTACATGGTATCTCAGAATTTAACCATGAATGTATTTAAAAATTATTTCAATAGGCTTATTGAGTTCAGATTTCAGGTTCAAAAATCTTTTCTCATGATACATAAAAGTACTTCAAATCAAATAGAAAGATTTGAAAAAAACTAAAAAAATTTTCCTAAAAATTTTTTTCCATCCATTATGTGTGATAATGAACCAGACATCCAAATTTGATTTCCACAATAATGACAACTTCTATTGATGTAACTAGTGTCTTCATGTAAAACTGTTGCATTTTTTCTTCTCTTCCTTTGAAAATTTTGGCTAAAGAAAGTGAAATATTCCTGTGGATGTGAGACTTCAGTATGAACTGTTATTTTATATTTTTTAATATTTTTAGAAAAAAAAGTATGAATATATGAATGTTATAGCCTTCATGCAGCAGGGTGCTGAAGAACTGATCCAGTTACAAAGCTGGTCCTGTGTCTCCTGCAGCCATTGTGTTGACCTGTATGTAACTCTTACTACGATGTCCTTTTAGTGGCAGCAAAATGCAGACACTTTTATGTCAGATGCTTGACAACTATTTGAAAACACAATCTATTGATTTAAAAAAAAAAAAACAAACTGCTAGATGGTTATTTATGGTAGACTTATGTGGAAAACCACATAAAAAAATAAAATTAAGTGTTGGGGGTTTTTTTGGGTTTTTTTTCCTAATACTGAGAAACTAAAAATCCAAGAAAAGTAAGTACATAAGGAATATATAATATATATGTACATAGCTGGTTCCTTGGAGTCAAAAAATGGCATCTTCCTCTATAACAAATATGGGCAACAACTCTCAGTTTGAAAAGGTAGTATAAGAAAAAGAGAAGTTAAAACACACAACTGCAATTTATATAAAAAAACAGGATAACCTCAGTATGAATAGAACTTCATATCCATCTCCAAACTACAATATAGTCCTGTGGTAAGAGATAATTTGAAATGAGTCCTTACATTCTTTAGGATTTTATAAAGTACCAGCATTCAGAAAGTTTAATTTGAAGCAAATATTTTTTCAATGAAGTACAAAGATGCTGAAGATTGTTTCCCTTTTTTCCTGAAGTATTAAACAGATTTTCCCTTGAAGTCAATGTTATTGCTGTAGTAAATTCATCAAATATTTCTCAGTTTGCATATTCAGAGGTCATAGCACCAAATTAATGATGAAAAACCAGCTGCATTTAGCACCCACACCACAACCTACCAAAAAAAAAAAAATCCTCTAAGACGTAATTTGCACTTGAAGAATAACTTGCTTCCTATGCTCATTTTTATCAGATGCGTGATACTTTCTAAATATATTTGCCATGTAAACAATTAGTTCTTTTCTTTCAATATAGTCAGAAGAACAATAGGCAAGTAGTACTTTTTAGACTGTTGGAGAAACAGCCACACCATAGCTCTCTTGGCAGAGCCTGAGTAGATGCCTGGGAGAAATATATTGTTGAAAACCATAAAAATAAAATGGTAGCATAGAAATACACTTCCCCAAGCTTATATTCTAAGTTGCCTGTAATCAGCAGCGAAGGTATCCCAGTACAAGAGGCTGCAACTGCATTGTGTTAATTATCCTTGATAGGCCTTACTTCCATGAACCTCTCTATCCACTTTCTAATCATATTTGGATTTTGTAACACCCTGCGGCAATGTGTTCCATAATTTAATTATGTATAGCATGAAAAAGTACATCTGTTTATTTCATACCTGACACCTAATTATTTCATTCATTTAATGCCTCCCAGCTTTTCTCTTATAAGGAAAAAAAAAAAGAATAAATGTGTCAATTCTCCCTTTTGATGCCATTTATTATTTCGCTGGTTTTTCATATGTCTTGTTCATTGACCCTCCTGCAATTGAGGAATTGTCTAATTAATCATTCTCTATTTTCAGTCAGTGCCATGCTTCAGATTATCATTGCTCTCTTGTATTTTCTAGAAATGTTTTTAGGAACCATTCCAGATTGGAAGTATTTTTAAGATGAGGCAATGAAAAAAGAAAATAATACTCCATACTGATGGATCTAATGTCATTGGTACAATGGTGCTTCCTGTTCCCTCTGTATATTTCCTAGTAACTTTGAACATCTGTTTGTCCTTCTGATTGCTGTTGAGCTGCTGATTTCAAAGAACTACCAGTGCTAATATCAAGATTTGTCTCCTAAATAGCAGCAGACCCTTTGGAGTCTGTTACTGTGCGTGTTTAGTTAGAGTAGTTCTTTTCCCATGTGGGTTACTTTTCATACTACTGCTAGTTCATCTCTGCATATTCATAATTCAGGCTGACTACTGATTAATGTTGGTATCTAAAAAGCAGCTGTGTGGCCCCAAGGAGATGCATGCATTAAACCCTGGCAACTCATTTAGTGTAAGCTGCTGAACAGACATAAGATGAAAATGATGCCTGCTCTCTGTTCACCTGGGCTAATTTCAAACCAATGTCATAGCAGTGAAATGCTCTGTATCTTATTACAAGTCTCTGGAGCTTACCCAGTCAAATCCATTGGTGATTCAAAATTTATTTATCTTGAAAGATGTCTTCTGTTTCTTATAGAGCTGAAAACAAATCAGAGATTTATACTTTTTTTTTTCCACTCAAGTTCTAAAGGAAGATAAATAAATTTAAAAGTCACTAATCTTGCTGTCAAGAAACAAACACATTTGTTATTTACAGATACCAAAGTGTCAAGTGAAAATGTACTCATTTCTCACCACAACTTCGTGTACACATGTAAATTAGCATTAAAATAAAGGTTAATTTGATGGTCTATGGATGAAACCCTGTTGGCAGTCTGAGAGCCCTGGGTGTTATTCAAGCCTCTGAGCACAGCACAGTAAGTCTTTGAAATGATTTTTATTCTCCAACTGAGGCAAAGCAGCACTATCTGACCTGAATTTATGAGTGCTGTTTATCAGTTAGTATTAATTTTCTGAGACTAAACAAAACTCCAAGAAGTAGCGCACAATCATGTTTCCTAAAGGTGTGTTGGTGTGTTCTGTGCCTTTCTTTCATGTGCATTTAGGCTGCATGGCTTTAAAGATAAAAAGTAGGATCAAAAAACTTTAAAAATATATAAATCCAAAGAATTTATAAATTAAAAGCTATGTTTCAGAATAATATACTGTCACTGCAAAACATGTAAGTACCTCTTCAAATGCATTATGCATTTCCTCCTTCTTTATCTGCTTTTAAAGCATTCATGTCAGAATTCTGAAGTCCTTCTGCTCTAGACACCATTCTCTGGGGTACTGGAGTACTGAAGCTGCCTGCTTCTTGATGTAAAACTATCCTTCTGGTGTTAATCATTATAACAACCAAACATATCACAGCATCTAGTGTTTGTGACAGGGAAGTATTATCTTCTTCTACTTCACAATGTTAATCTGAAGAAGTATAAAATATCAAGAAGCAGTGCTGCTGTGACTGTCCATAGCTTCTGAAATTAGCACCACGGAAGGACCAAGCATATGTCTCAGTAAAGCATAAGATGGGTTAACCAACTTGGTGCTACCGGCCAGACATCCTTCAGTTGGTAGAGCTGTAAATTTAAGGAGCAGTAAACATTCTCATTGAAGCTCATGTGAGTAAATGAAAATTGGAACTGCCGATGAGATCAGAATTGGTAACGGATACTATGGGTAAATGGTAAAGATTAGATCTAGCAAGTAGTTCAGTCTTGCAGCTACTTGTGTAAGCAACCTTATGTCTTTTTATTACAAATGGTTTCTGTAAACCCCAAAGGCTTATTTGGATGAATTCAGAGATCGTACTGTATAAGGCAAGGACTTGTCTTCTAATCTTCACCATTTGTGTTTGATAAAAATTCTTTCCCTTTCTCTCACAACTTTTCTATTTGAATAGATTTTGTATTATCTACATTCAGCTTAGATGAATAGAGTTTATTATATCAAATGCACTTGCAAATTGATAAGGAAATTCATACACAAGGAGGGAGGAAATTATTAGGAAACGGGTACCTAGAAACCTGAAAAAGTAAAATGTGTGTTTAAAATAAAACCACAGTACTTTATTTTATAGTTTCGGGATTATCCATTTGTAAGCAATCATTTCCAAAGTGAATGCATCACACTGAGATAAATGGGAAGTAGGGCGAGTTAGTTCTTTCCAAACCTTTATATAATGACTCCTTCATAACTGATGGGAAAAATAGAATAAAACAGGCACAATCTAATACTTTTAAGAAGTGACATCAGAACTTTTATTTCATTTCATGTTTTGATCAGATTTGTGATGAATTAACGAATTCATTTTCACATGTACAGGCTTTACTGTGGGGGTACAGTCAGGGGTAATGGCGCAGTGTAGCACAGAAGGACCCATGCGGTAGTGGCAAGCACTGGAGTTATGCTATGGAAAGCTACATGCTGAACAAACCCTGACAGCTTTTTCTGCTTCCCATGCTCCAAGTAAGAGTTTGGCCACTTAATTGAGCACTAAGGTTTTACCATAATTTTCCTGTCTATCTGGGAGGAAATGAAGCCTTGGAAAAAATCCTGGAATTCCTTTTATAGCTGGCATCTTTCAGTTATCACAGGAATATCAGCAAGTGATAATTTGCACTATAATTGAAGTCTACAAACTCATTCTGTATTAACACAGTGTCTTAAAGTGTGTTAGTTTTGCCAACACTATTAAAAAAAATTCTTGCCTTCAGCTGCTTGAGCACAATAATAATCAGTGTCCCTTTGCTCAAGCTTCATGTGACATTTCATTATTTTGCTTTGTATATTCTCCAATCATCAGAGATTGTTCTTAATAGGTGTTAAAACTGTAGGATGCTGTAACAATATGCCATTTCACTACTCAGTGACGTTTTTATTATGGTTGATACTTCAATCCAAATTTGTAAATCCCCCCTAAAAGCATGTCCTCAAATGTATGTACTAAGTTTATAGATAGTAATACATAGATTCCAAAATAGATCTCAAGTGCCCCAGAATTTGTTATGGAAAGACAATGACTACCTGAAATGCAGTTTTACAGACAGACAAACTGAGACTTAGGAGGTGAAATAAAATGTAAGTCAGTAACGAGACAGTATGTGTTCTTAGTTCAAGCTGAAATATGGTGAAAAAAAAGAAAAATATTATGGCAAGTTCCTCGACATTGTCAATACAGATGTGTATGGTTTTATATATATATATATATATATATATATATATATATAAAACACACATATATGTAGAAACACACAAATACACTAAATGTATATACACACCTAAATACTAAAAGTACACACACCCACACGGCCACACACACCCACGCCTTAATATGTATATATGAACCTATATATGACAGTCTCTCCTGAGATAAGAAGCATTTTATGAAAAAGAAAATACCCAGGTTCCTCTATTATATAATCTTTTCATAAATTAAGTACAGTGCAATTAAACACCACAATCTGTTTGTGTAGGTACACATAAACAAAATGCTGGCATAGTGATAATTAACCTTACTTTCACCCCAGGTTTAAATCAAGTAAATCCTTTGTTAGGGGAAGTCTGTCTCCTGGCTTGCCTGCTTTATGGCTCCCTAGGAAAGTTGTTTTCTTCTGCAATTGTAAGGAAAAAGGATATAGTTCCTGATCTGTTTGTGTCAGTGGCATATTTAGTCAATTGAAAGAAGGTCATACAAATGCTTCTGCAGTACATACCGTAGATACTTTAACTATCAGTTACTGCAACCCACCACTATTCAGCATCAAAATTTCAGTGGAGCTTGTGTCATGGAGGAGAAACTGCAGGTTTTCCTATAGACCTCACGGAGGTCATAGAATGGTAGAATCATTAAGTTAGGAAAAGACCTCCAAGATCATCAAGTCCAACCCAGCTCCAGAATATTCGCCACTAAACCATGTCCCTAAGTGCAACATCTACATGTATTTTTATTACTCCTCCAGGAATGGTGATTCTGCCCCTTCCCTAGGCAGCATGTTCCACTGCCTCACCATGCCCTCAGTGAAACAATTTTTTCCTAATATCCAATAGAAACCTCCCCATTTCCTTCTATCCTGTCACTTCTTACTTGGCAGAAGAGACAAACACCCACCTGTCACAACCTCCTTTCAGGAAGCTGTAGAGACTGATAAAGACCTGTCCAGTTTTTTAGGTCCCCTCCTTCTTCCTGGTGCAAGGAGGTAGGAGATCTTTTGCTTCTTGTGTTGTGGTTGTCTGGTTCATTTGTCTCAGGGATGGTAGACAGTGGCTCTACCAGTTCATCTCCTCAGACTCGCTGATGCTCCTTAACCTTTTGACTTCCACTCTTATGTCCACTATCAGACTGAGCAGATTGTCCCCCTGGTCACAGCTCATGCACCTGTTGTGTCTGCTGCCCTCTCATATTTGTGATGCGCCCTGGCCCTCCCTGCAGCCAGATGTGAATGGTTATATGTTTTCATGTGAGCTCTGCCTGGGTCACCACCTCATTTCTGGTGCGTGCAGAGGGTATGGCTTTCAGCCGAGTGGATAATCCGGCTGTGCTCCCTCCAAAATGGTGTTGACCACCACCAAAGCTCACCTCTTCTGCTGCAGTAGGATTGCACCCACCCTGCGCTCCACCCACCCTGCCCTGTCCATCCAGCCCAGCCACTGCTGCTCCCAGGGCTGCTGTTGCCTGTGTAGGGATGGCTGGTGCCCCTCCTGGCCCCTCCTAGCCCCACCAGTGCTGCCCCACTGTGGGGTTCATGCTCCCCACGGAGAGCAGGGCCACTCTCAGTGCTCACTGCTGTGTCTAGCTGTTTTATGAAAGCGCCGCGTGGTCTCCCCTGGTGCTCCTTGGCTCCAGAGCACTTCTGCTGGAGAAGTTTGCCTTGGTGACTGCTGAAATTACTTCATTCTTGCTTGCCCATTAACACCTATGGCAACACAGTATTAAAGCTGTCCCAACAGGGGCAGGCCTTTTTCAGCACTTCATGCTCTTTTGAGTATGTGCTTCTCTTTCAAAGGGTATCCTAAGATACTGCGATTTGAAGCTACAGATGAGGTGGGAACAATCCTTATTGGAAATTTCTTACTGGAAACCAAAGGATTTATATGGCTAAAACCAGTAGCACACCTGACATTTTAAAGAAAATACATTCAATTCCTGTTCAGGAAAGATTTAGATTTTGTTATCAACATCTTGAGCTTCTGCAGGTGTGATTAACTCGAATGCTGGAACTAAATCCTTAGCTCTAGCAATTTCCTTTACCTTAGGAAGGTAAGTGAAATTCCAGCTGAAATTTCAGATTTAATTGTGTTGTCAATAAACTCTCTGTGCTCTTTCTTTGGCTTTTGATACTGTCGTGGGTTTTCCTGATTTGTTTTTTTTTTATAAGAGGAAGATTGGCTTCTCTCAGAAGTCTCTGGTAGTTTCCCTCCATCCTATAGAGCAGAGCCAATGAGGGCCAGCTCCGAGGAAAACTTCCTGCTTTCGAACCATTAAGTTACGTCCCTGCGTGAAAACATATTTAAGAAGTTGTTGCGCAGTTAGAATTGGGCAGCCATGGCTTAACAACATCGCAACACAGACATCAAGGTCAGTGCAGGAGGAGAAGAGGAGAAGGAGGGGGA
>JAWWEW010000165.1:20377678-20389818 GCA_035583185.1 Anabacerthia variegaticeps | reverse complement strand
CCGTGGTATTAATCAAAGCTCCTCTTTCAGTTGTTATCTCTAGCCATAAATTCCGAGCTGGTTTTTTTTTCCCTTCCTCTGGAAGACGAAAGGGGGAGGGGCCTTGAAGGCCTTGAAAGGCCTTGAAGGAGTCTTGCTGGACACCAGGCATTTATCCAGGGTCAAACCACGACAGATACATACACCTGCAAGGTGTCAAGCTCTCTTGTTTTACACGTCCTTTATAATAGCATATTCATCATTTTGTTGTGCAATGTAATCTGGACATCACTTTAACCCTTTTAGTAGAAGTAAGTAGTGCCTTTGCTCCATGGAGATCTCAGATACAGGCTTAGCTGTATGTCAGCCCTGTCATTTCACTTTGGATCATGAATGTGATTTTGAATACAGTTTCTCAGTCAGTCTCAGTTTCAGAGTACATTCAATCAAAATATGTTTTCCAGGAGAAAACTAGTGGTGATGATCCAGCTGGTGATGGATGCTTAATCCCTGGGTCAAGGTTAGAGCAAGTCCAAAGTAAATCCATTTGTATTGTCACTATGGATTCTGGGTCCTCAGCACCAAGTGTTTTGCTTTAGAGAACCTGCTCCTCTTTCCAGCTTGGCCTGAGAGCCCTAATGAGATCACACAGAATAAAGCATTAACACAAAATCTTAAATTGACTTAAATAGACTGATAAAAATATTCTGACATGAACAATACTTGAGAAAATTCAAATCACCAGGATCTCCTGAGCTTCCTTTAAAGTTAACAGTTTGTTATTAAAAAGTGTTGCAGTACTTTGATCTAAAGCACTGTAGCTAACAGAAGTGCTGAAACTATACAGAAAAGAGCCATATCATAAAATATTTGTTCATAAAGTCATAAATCAATTCAAAGTTTTGTCTGAGGCTGGATACTACATGTTGTGCCAAATTTGTTGAGCATATTTTCCTCAGCAATGTTCTACTGAAAAGAATCTGTTTAACAATTTCATATACTACTTGAGTTTAAACGCATGCTAATGCAGTTTCAGGCCTATTACTTTTTAATCACAGTCAGATTAGATTGTTCCACAAAGTGCATTCCAGCATAGGGGAATGCAGTTAGGAAAGACTGTGATCTGTCAAGGTGAAGTGGCTTTCAAAAAATCACATGCAATTTCAGACTGTAGCAGGCAAAATAGTTTAAGAACCACCAAAGAAGTACTGAATGACTAGTACAAACCACTAGTAAGAATGCTTCCAGAGCAAATGTCCATGACTGTTAAATTCAAAGAGGAGGTAAAGATTAACAAATGAAATAATCAAGAGAACAGAAAACCTGTCTTATTGACAAGAAGATTGTCATGTTTAACCTAATAAAACTAAGACTGAGAGGGGAGGTGATTGGTCGCTATGAATGTCTCAGAAGATAAACATCAGAGATGAGGAAAGCTGCTGAAGCTGAAGCACTAGAATAAACACAGGCAAACTGACTAGAAGTCAATTTAGCCCATAAGAAAGTTAGGATGAGGCTTTCTCATGTTTGGAAAGGGGAAGGAAAGAAGTTATGCAGCTGACTTAAAGGTACAACTTAAATTACTAATGATTGAGAACCCACAAGGAAATCACCACTCAGCTCAAGTTAAATGACCATCCAGAGACCTTCAATTTTCCATTTTTCTACTTTAGAGGATAAGGACAGCCTTGATCTTCACAGAATTTTCCTTGTAAATATGTGGGGTTGTTTTTTGTTTTTGTTTTTGTTTTTTTCTATAAAAATCTGCACCAGATTACTTGCAGCTTCACACAGCAGTAAAGGATTTACCCAGAATTCAAAAAAATTCTGAAAGCTGTGTATAACCTGGAAAATAATATCATTGAACTTTTATGTGTCATGTATTTTGACAATAAATTATAGATGACATGGAACATTTTAGGAGCTTGAAGATTTCCACCTCATTATAAAGAAATTGAATTCAACCATGATATTCATCTGGAATTCTCAGCAATGGTAATTAAATATGTAATGATAAAAAGGGTGATTAACATCTTCCTAACATTTCAGCTCTGCATGTAAATGACATCAAAACATTAAATGGGGAATTATGGCAGCAAATGTAAGGGCATTTGCTCTTAGCAATAACTTTCTAAATTTGAGGCTGACTTTTCTGAAGTTGATCCCATTGTTGAATTCTCTAAAGTTGATCTTGATTCATACCAGTATAGTCAAGAACGAAATGTGTTTCAGAGTCACTTATGTCAGTTCAATACATCTTAGGTCAGTGAAAAATTACGTAAAAGTACATTGAATTAAATGGCATTAACTAATCAGGACTGTACTAGTATAGGTCTACTCAGACCTAAATTGGAATTCAACTCAACTGACTTTTTTGTTGCTTGTCCTGATTACGGAGAAAGAGGGTGGACTTTAGTGCTGTGTGGGTGTGATCAAATTGTTTATCCTATACCACCCACATCACTGCTGGTTTGTTCCTGCTTTTCATTGGTTTTGGGCCGAGGTGGGAGGCAGACATTAGCTGCAGGAGCTTTCCTTGCCATATTGCCTTTGTTTGTCAAATAAAATGTGTCGTGGGCATGGAAATGGTCCCCATATTGCCTTTGTCTGGAGGCTTATGCAGGCATGATCTTTGGGAAGCTTCCACCATTTTGTGGGGTTTTGTTCCTGGTGGTGAATACCCTTTTGAGGGTAAAGCAACTTCTTTTTTGTATGCTTTTGCTATTAATACTGCTGTTGTTATTGCATGTCTTATTCCATTGCCTTGTGCTTTTAGTAAATTTTTATTTCAACCCACAATTTCTCCTTTATTATCTCTCAAATACCTGAAGGGGCACAGGAAAAGGAAGTGGCTTATTTGGAGTTTAGTTCCCTGATGGTGGTAAAACCAGCACACTACAGATTTTAAAAAGATGTGGTTTTCATAACTGTTCATTATTGTTGATAGTCAAACACTATTTTTTGGATGTGCAGCTACTTTTTTTTTCTTTTTTTCCAGTCTTTTTCCTCCTGAAAAGTTTGCATCATAAAATGAAAAGAAGCTGTATAACATTCGTGGTTGGAGAGATCCTGTCTCAGCTTTACCTCACTTTTTTTTACTGTAGATAGTTAAAATACATGTCACGTGTCTTCCTCCTTTCAGTTTTACCATTCCATTAAGATCACTTGTGAAAATTTCCTTATTTTACTTCTAGTGGGGCAGAACACACGTTGGAATGACCAGTTAGCTGAAAGTTGGAAAAATATAGTTAACCAAAAGATTAGATATGATTTGCCCTGGAATGGTAATTGAGCCTTGTATGGATTGAATTGTTTCCCATTAGAAAGTTGTGGGATTTTAGTAATTTTTAAAAATCAAGTAATTGCCTTTCATGCTTAGTGAATATTGAAGTTAGTTTAGTCTTACAAGCTGATATAGTTCTTAAAAGCTGAGCAATTTCCAATAATTTCTTGTTGATTGTCAAGGACCTCATGCCTGCCAAATGAAAAATAGGCTGTGAACCTGTGTTCCCACATTCAATGAAAAATTCCAAAACCAAATCCAGCTCTATAGTTCATTGATTTTTATACTAGTTATGCCCTTCTGAAGAATTTTTTTTTTTCACACACATAAAGTGTGGAATAAAAAAAAAAAATTATTATTTTCACAGAATTATTGACACTGTTCATTACAAATGTTAATTTTTGCCTTGAAGGAAAGGTATCTGTTTTGAAAGTATCATGGATAAGGCAGGATCAAGGAAACTTGTTTCTGTATTTCATGTGTAACTACTAGAGTATGCTCATAATTTGCATTTGTATTAATCATTGTAGTTCAAAGCACTTTCTAAGGCCAAACACTGAACGCACTGAATCTCTTTACATGCAAGACAAACAATTTCCACAGCTGAATGAGAATAAAATTCTTGAAGCAAATTAAGGAGATTCTTGAAGGAAATTGTATCAATGATGCAACAGCATTACTCTTTAGGCTATTTCTGAGTAAAAAAGTACCTACTGACTAATCTTTGTTTACTTTGCTTATATGTAGTACTTTGGAAGTAAAAAAATATCAAAATGCCTTTAATTTTGCCACTCTGAGAAACAAAAAAAATATTTTTCCTGATAATTTTCTAGACCAATGACTTTATGATGAGTGCAAAGTAGTTGGCTTCAAGCACAATTTTCTATTCATTGATGTCTATTCATCTGATATTATAGATGATGTGATTCTAATGCATATGGCACATTATCTAAACTTAAAATTTATTTATTTTGAATGACTTGGAGATGTGTGTTTATTCATTATTTCTCTCTCCTTTGGTATCTGCTACACAAGGTTATTCTGTATGTCATTTCAAAGGCAACTTCTGAAGCTTTTATTTCCCAGTAAGTGTTCTCTGATGTTTACAAATTACTAGAGAAAACTGAAATTTGGTCCGTTAGCATCCTAGAACTCTCTGAATGTTTTCCCCTGTTGCAGCATTGTAGTTGTATATGTACATGTGTGTGTATGGTACCCTGCAAATATGCCTAATGTTCTGAGATATTAGTTGATGGCTAATATTGTTCATAGAGGGAAATCTGAAGTGAAGGCTGCTGCTTGCCATTGTTAGATATCAGTGTGAATATAAATTCCATTAACTCTCACATACTAGGATGTGAGTTAAATTGATGTGTAAGCTGATACATGACAAGTCAGACAACTGTTTATTGTGTGACAGTAGAAGAGGAAAAATATGTCCAATAGAAAAAGAAAACCAGTTTCTTTATTTTTTTTTCCAGTGATAAAGCAATAAAGAATACTAAGTCATTAGTTAATTATTTGATATCTTTAATTTTTTAATATCAGTCAAGGCTTTTAAACTGTTTTGCTTTAGAACTATTAATTATACTGCACTTGGAAAAAAGAGAGAGAAAAATTAATGGTTGCAAGAGGCCTAATATCACCCAGTTTTTATATTAAAATAATGAAGACAGCAGGCTAGATATGTGGAGGAAAATTGGTTTTGAGGTTATTCTTCCTTAAATAGTCTTCCTAAATAAATACTTTTTCCTAAAATCCTATATTTTAGGATGAAACCTCATCCTTTATTCACAGTTAAGATCTCAACCGACCACCCAGGAGTGGCTCAGTTTGACCACTGCCTCCTTCTTTAAGTTTTTTCCAATTCCTTACTGTGCCACCAGCAATTATAGAAATAAGGAGGAAACATATACACATTAAAAATAAATAAATAAAACTCATATGGTATGACAAGGGTCAATGATCCCCTTGTCTTTTTTATCAATTTTTTTTTTTCAAGATTTCGAGGTGTTTAAAGAACCCACCAAAGTCAATTTATTGTAGCAACCCCCTTCTATTTTCATACTCTGCTTAAAAACTCATGGAAAGTATAAGGCATCTAAGCAAAATGTCTAAAGTTCCACTTTCAGTTTTACACATGTACTTCTGTATTTAGTAATCATAATTTTTTGCATTCTGTTAAGTTAGGAATTTATTTTATTATTACCTGATCTTAAGCAAAAAATTTAATGTAATGAATTTAAATTAGAAATCTTTGTGATTTACAGTGTAGCACTGATGTGGAAGTCATTATTCAGGACAGATAATTTCATAAAATGAATAGTGTTCTTCAGTTCTGGCTTCAGAAGTTGTGGAAGAGCTAAACAGACATTGAGAGCTCTGAAATTCAGGTGCTTTCAAACTGGTTAGGCATCTGGAAATCAGCCTATCAATGATCATTGCTTATTATAGGCAGTTAAGCCAGAAGTTTAAGCAAAATGTACTTCTCATCCGAAGATAGCATAAGTGCTTATTTGTAAGCAAGGCTGTAACAAGATGCATCTTAAATCATAACTCTGAAGGGAATACATGTAGATTGCACTGAAAAGGAAAGAAATGATTGAAGAGGAATCAAGCCTGAATCCTTTTATTTTGCTTTAGTAATCTGGTAACACTACTTTTTTATAGTTTTTTCCCTTCCAAAAGCTATGTTAAGTACCTATTATTTTAAATATACCTAATTTCATTTTCCTTGTCTGCAGCAAGCATAAGTGTCTCACAGAATATGGGAAAAATAAACCTACAGAAAATAAAAAAAATATATTTGATATAATAGTCTTAGTCATTCAATTTCTAGTTTGCTTGTATATAATCTCAAATTCTCTTCAGCTACTATATAAAGTGAATGTAACATTTCCTTTTTTTTTTTTTTTCAGGTAAAAAGAAACAAAGATTTTTTTCCCGTGGTGAACCAGACCCAAGCTCTATTTGTACGAGACCCTGTGTCTATATAATGACAAAAAAGTAGGATAATGTCCAATATCTACTGTCCCAGATAAAGCTGTAAGACTTTAATATCCATTCTTGTCTTTGTTTTTAGCAGTTGAAGATTTCTTAATTCAGATTCTCCTGAAGTTCAATCCTCTTTCCAAATTTTTGAAAGTTGATTCCTATAGTTCAGGATAACTTACTTTTGATAAAACACCTAGTCTGTCATAGACCTCAGAGCTTCCCATTGTCAATGAGTAACTCAGCTTAATCCTCTAGAATTGAAATAAGAGATAAAAAAAGACAAAAAGGCAGTTTAGGGTTTTTTTATGGGTTCCTTTGGTTTAATTTTATATTTCAATATTTGCATTTTCTACAGACTTATTTGAAGACATTTTTGCATCTTTGATTTCCTGTTTTCTGCAGAGATAAGAACATGTCAACATTTGCCAAATCTGTACTATAGTTAAAATTAATGGTGGAAAGAACTACTTTCCAGTTTACTCAGGTAACTATTCATATTGCACAAAAATTATTCTCTTTAATCCTATAGTAAAATAGCAAGTATGACCTTAGACCACTTAAGCATTTTTTCATTAGACTAATTTTGTCAATGCCTGCTGATTTCAAGGGATGTCAAAGGGATCCTTCAAATTACTTGATTTAGTAAAAGTGCACTGCAGAACTGAGCTGCCTATTTGTTTCTCTGTTTAGAAGTATAATTTTCACTGTATATAATTTCTAAACATTTTTAACACCTAATTCTTAAATGCCTTTTTTTTTGCTTGTTAATAAATCTATCGTTGTTTGTGTGAAGAAAATGTATTTATGGTGTTCACAATTACAGCATGAGAAAAACTGTAAACCATATAAAAGACAAACAAGAAAAACTAATATTATTTGTATGCATTTTCCAGTCCGTGATCGTGACGTGAGCTTGTGGACTGGATCAACAGGGTGTAATGCTATGTCTTTGTCTTCCCC
Source organism: Anabacerthia variegaticeps (assembly GCA_035583185.1). NCBI lineage: Eukaryota > Metazoa > Chordata > Aves > Passeriformes > Furnariidae > Anabacerthia > Anabacerthia variegaticeps. Next base: position 20,382,602 of record JAWWEW010000165.1, on the reverse strand, counting down.
GGTAACTGTTATGTGTGATGGAGCCCAGCTTTCCTGGAGATGGCTGAACACCTGCCTGCCCGTGGGAAGTGGTGAGCAAATTCCTTATCATGTAAAGGATTCAGGAGATATAATATCACCTTTGATAAGTACAAAACACTGTGATAAAATTTAAGTTATCAATGCCTTGTCCTAATTTACAATTTAAAAAAAAAAAAAAAAAAAAATAAAATGCTAAGGAAAACTGAACTTTTAATTTCCCTGTAAATGAGGCTGTGGAAATCTTCAGAACTTCCTAGACATGTTCTTTTTTGGCTTCTTCCAGCTGGGTATGATAAATTCCAAATGTAACTTGCTGCCTGATTTGTCCAAGTCTATTTTCTTTCTGCACTCTATAGCATTTTTTATTTTGTCTTCTTATCATTGAGTCCTAGTGTTGTTCCAGCAGTGCAACAGTTCTCTCACAGGCTGGCACCAATATGCCACAACTACTACAACTTTGTTTGAACAAAACTTGCTGCTTATTTCCGATTTTTGGTCATAAGCTGCTCAACATTTCCACTTTGTATTCCAAGAGCAATTTTCTTGACAAAAGTGTAAAGAAAGAGGAGGGTGGAGATTAAGTTCCTTTGATAAGGTACGCAATAAAAACAAAAACATATTGTGTGCAAGTAGAAAAGGAAAATATATTTCATGTGCAATCCATGGGTAGCAGACTTACAATAATAAGAAAGTTACTTTGTTAATTATTTTAAATCTTTCAGTTGACCACAGTACTATATCATGCTGTGAAACTACATAGCCAGAAAAAAAATAATTACATTTGGGAAAAGTATTCTCCAGAAAAAAAAATAATTACATTTGGGAAAAGTATTCTCCAGAAACAAAGGAACAATTGTGGGACAATATATGATTTTTTATTGAGTCTACAGAGAAGATGTCAGACTGATGTTTTCATGTAATCTGTTGTAAGAATTTTCCCCTTGAAAATCTTTTAGATGAGATGTATTCACAGAGGGCTCTATGTTTGGACATCCAGCTAAAAATTAAGTTGTCCCAGCTTTTGCTCACATTGCTGTCTTCTCCATTCTACATTTTTTCACATCAAAGGTGGTGTTACATCTCCTGAGTCATCCTTTTCTGTGTTCTGAAACTCTGGTCACGCCTGGGGCAAGTTTCATCACCTTATCAGACAAAGTAGAGCAACAGGAAAGTGTCAGAGCTGTTTATAAGTGCTCACTGTCTTGAAAAAGGTAGAGACACTGAGGGCTAGAAGCAGACTGACAGAAGTGAAACTGTTTGGTGCTGAGGATGTTAATATAACCAAAAGACAGAAAGCTGATGATAGCCAAGTACCACAAATAGAAGAATTATTTTTTTTTTCTAAGTAATGATATTGTGCAACATTTTATTGCTTTGGCTGTACAGATCTCTTGAGTATTTAAGGAAATTAGGAAGACTGCTGTTTACAAATTTTCTTTTCTCTTTATATAAGCTGAATGGAGTTCTTAGAAAACTATAAGTACTCAAGCAATAGAAAGGCTAAAACCAATTATTTAAATTACATTCAAGAAAACACAGTATGATTACATAAAACCAAATTGTTCTTAATTCTTTAGATAGCCCTAAAACCTCTGCATTAGTCCTGTGCAATAATGTGGTACTGCAGCAGCTTCATATTTTGAGGATGCCAGTTATTAATGCTACAGTTATTAGGTACCTGGAAAAGAAAATGCAGGGAGTTTTGGATGTTCACTCATGTACCTGACCTCAGTCTATGTTCATATCAGAGCATACATGAGGTGACCTACTTAGTTTCAATCCTTCAGTATTCTTCTCTTATTCTGATCTGTTAAACCCAATTTTTGTTCATTTTATTCTAAGTTTTGGAACTTAAAAATTATCTGGAATGCTGCTAAACACTTGGAAGTTTGCATGGTTAATATGTTATACTTTCTTCCTTCTTTTTGACATGCAGGGTCAGATTTCTATTAGTAGCTTCAAAATTCATTAGCTTTCAAATTTTTTCTCAGTTCAGATTGAATCAATCTTTAATCTCCTCTATTTGTGATGTTTCCAGCTGCAGCTTTCGCAGCTTTGGGATTCTCATATCCATGATAATTTGATATGCTGGCATATGTATATCTTCTTTAAATCCAGGCCTACAAGTTATTTATTGAAGTAATTCATAATTAATTGAGTTTCTAATTTGCTTTTTGGTGCAGCACCTCTGGATGCACAGCATTAAAGGTTCTATTGAAGTGTGGCCTGATTAAATGATTAGTAGATTTTGCTTTCTACAGGAGCTTCTTACATTTGTGAGCATAATTATATTCTATCAATTTCAAGGAAAAATTAAGTAATTCAGGCAGAGAAATGCTTTGGTATTGTCATTTAATTTGTTTCATGTTCTGTGAAAAGGCCAGATTGACAATTCTGCAAAATCAAGTTCTTTTTATTCATAACACTGTTCAGCATTGAACTGACCTCCCACCTGCTACCAATAACTCCCTTATGCTTACCAACGTGCTCCAACCTCAAGCAGAATAAATGCAGAAGGGTCAATTTATTGCAGAACTCTGAATTATCTTGAATTTAAATGTTCAGATTCATGCAACTAACATTCTTCTTATTTTCTGTCTCTATTTTTCTTTCTCCCAAAGTCCTTGTCTGTGGTATTTGGGTAGGATTTCCCTTTCCACAGCATCTCTGGAAGCCTCAAGTTGCAAATTCTATGTAGTGGTGATTTTGGAGGGCAGGAATGTACTACTCAACCCTTGAATATAAGATAGAAAAGACCATGATGACTCTATCTTCTTTGTTGGAAAGAAGGTTAAAAAATCTGTTTTGACATGCATTTACTAAAAAGGTAGGCATATTTTCATAAAATATTTGCGAGTGCATTCACCTGTGTATGGTTTCCTGGAATCATGCAAAAGCTATACACAAATAATCTGAGGATTTATAGGGATATTTCATATATTGCTAGTGATTACTCTTTGTGTGTCTATATACCTACAATACCTTTTCCATAGAATGTTATTTGTAAAGCACCTGCAAGAAAAAAAATTAAGGTTCGTTTCATCTACTTCAAAAGTACAAGAAAAAGTATTTCAAGCTGCGATGAAAATTACAGTTGCTTTACAGAAAGAAGTATATCACTTCCTATACAGTACAGTATTTGAAATTAAGAAGAGATGAATGGTAACACTAAGTAATTCATTAACATAAGTAATGAAGGCTGACTGGATTTGATAGGAAAAGCTTCATTGCCAGTACAGAAACAAGCTGATGTATAGTAAGCAACTAGTGCCACAAAGCCTGTAAGAAAAAAACAGTGCAATTTCTTCTCATGAAAGTTGCTTATATGAACTTGTTTCCTTTTTCATATGAGCTGCAGTGTTGTGCTCATTGATTTATCTCTGGCTTTTGAAAGTATTTAAGGGTAGACATTCCTTAGGGGTTTTTTTGTGTGTTTTTTTTTTTTTTTTGTATTCAACTCCTAACACTGGATTTTGTTGTTGACTTGAAACGCTTTCTGAAATTTTATTTCTGTGCCTTTGAGACATGTTGCTGATGCATGTGTCACCTTCAAATTTTTTTTTTCTCTGCTAGGACTTTCTTCAACAGAGATGCATATAAGTAAAGCCTGTATTGTACACAGGTTTCAAAAACAGTTTCACTACTGCTGGAGGTACACATATCGTCCCATCCCAGTTTACAATGACTTTTCTGTTCTTCAGTGTTTTTTTTTTTATTCTGGTTACTCTCAGACCCTGCAGGTTGTGTTAAGATCATTTTCATTACAATAAACAGCATAATTCATAGGCCAGGTTGTATTCACTGCCTAAAATAATCACCTTCTAAAGTGAACCTTCAGACTTCTTTAGTCTCTATAGTTAACTGATATTTACCTATATTAATATTGATGCCAAGTTGAGTATACACTTAGAAAATAAAGCAAATTCAACTATCTGTATGTGACAGTGATGATGTTTTGTTTTTTTTTTTTTTGTTTTGGTTTGGTTTTTTTGTTTGTTTGGTTGGTTGGTTTTTGGAGTTTTGTTGTTGCTGTTGTTTTTGTTTGTTTTTTTTTGGTTTTTTTTGTGTTGTTAGGTTGTTTGTTTGTTTATTTGTTTGTTTTCCTAGGGAGAAGAAGAAATATATTTACTAGCTTAAAAATCTTTCATTGTTGAACTGCATTGCTGCATTGTACAGCTGAAAATGCCTCTAGCATTTGCAGCCAGTATGAATAAATCTCTACTATATGGTGCAAAATAACTCTCTCCAAGAAAACAAGTCTGTCTCCTCTGTTTCCTTGAGTGAAAGATTTGGAGTTAATCGAGCAAGCAGCAAAGTTTTAACCCTAAGTGGTGTTTACTTCTAAAATGGTATTTTTCAACCACGACACTCCAGTCCTAGAAATGCCTTTGCAGCAGAAAATTGCGAGGAGGATCCTTTAGCTGTTACAGTGATTTACTGCAGTCCCAACCCTTCATGTATTTGCTGTGTTTGGAATCACACTCCTTCACCTCTCCTGTGTACCACAAGCAGTAGTAATTCTTATCTGTAGTTCTGTACTATTTCAATACAGCATTTTTATCTTGATGATGCCTGAAACCCTGGAAAATAGACACTCTAGACAAGGTTAAAGGAGATAGACAATACCTTTATTGGGAGTTCAAAAGGTCTGGGCCTCTTCTGATCCTCCGAGCACGGAGGACATGGAGCACCGTAAAGTTACAGTTTTTATACCCTTTCAAACCATTAGCATATTTCATACATTAATACCTATAACCAATCACCATTTCTAATTTCCCCTGATGGTGGACCCCACGTGGGCCTGGTTATACCCCCCAAAACTATCCCTAACAGTCTCTGGGCTCTTCTATTGTTTTGACTTCAAGTTATCATGCAGGTGTCTCTGAGAGACACCGTGGCCTTC
>JAWWEW010000165.1:20347241-20377578 GCA_035583185.1 Anabacerthia variegaticeps | reverse complement strand
TTACTTCTAAAGCTATAAAGATCCATAAAATACACACCAAAAAATACATAAAAATACACCAAATCCTTAGGCATCATTGACTTGGTCACATTTTTTTAAATAACTTTCCTATACTCCTGACACAGCTTTGTCAGGATACCTCAGTCCTGATGTCCCCTATTCCCTGGATCTTGGTCTTCCTTGCACAGAAATACATAGAACTTGTAGAACTTCTATGGTGCTTTTGAAATGTGCAAAAGAATGAAAGAAAATATGATCATTCTAAGGAATTTAAAAAACTTTATCCTGAGCTGAGATTTAAAAGGGCACTGTCTTTTTGTTGTTGTTGATGAATACTACATCAAATCAACTTTTTCTAATATCTGTCTCAATGTTGTATGGTTCTGGATAGGGAGTTAACTTTTTTTTTTTTTTTTTTTTTTTGAGTCAGGATAGTTAAACTGGTGTGCCAGCCTCATTATTTTAAGCAATTTTGAAATACAAAGTGAGGTGGTAAAGTAATGTTACAAAAAGAAAAGCCCAAGTACTTTGAATCTAAAAAGTTCTCTCATGCTATTTTTTCACCCTCAAGAAGATTAAATTACTTCAGTACAGCTCTGGTTATAATGATATGATTCTTGATGCTACTGTGATTATACGGTTGCATTAAAATAAGCAATGATAAATTAAAAGCACAGTACAAATCTTAGTGGGTGTGAACAGATGAGTAATCTCAATTGGAAATAAAATATGCCCATTATTCTGTGCTATAAATGGACTTCTATATTATGAATTGAAGAGATAAAATTTTGATGTGTGGTACAGTGCCACACTAGAGAGAAGTTCAGTACAAGCGTGTGTAGTAAAGCCGTTTCTTAGTTCATTAACATCCCTTAGTAACATTTCTTTGCATGTGCAAAACCAGATGCAAGCAGTTACCTTTCTGTTAAACATTCAGATTTTCATAATACTTTTAGAAAATGCCTTGTAAGTACTTTTCTTAAAAGCACAGTATATTCACATTAATTTTTTTTCTCAGCACTTCTCAAACTAAATAACACAGTTAGTACTGTTTGACAATCCATATAAAATGTTAGAAAACTAGAGCTGAAAAATGATTACTTAAAGTCCAAAGAATCTAAGAAAAACCTTTGTCTTTCAGTTTAATGGCTCCACGTGATCAATATGTATGATGGAATTCTTCACACAAACTATATGGATGTAACTGGGTTTTGTGAGAACTTGGTTTTTGTTCCAGAATAGCACTCACTATTATCTTGCTTCAGTAGTAGAGCCTCTTGTGAAATTTCTATTGCTTCTAAGTAAGAACAGAAAAGTGGGCTGTATTGGTTGTGTTGCCTATTGATAACACAAAACCACATTTGAGCCTAGTGACTCGAAACGTTCCAATCCCAGTCAAATTTCAAAACCCTTTTACATACTATTCTAGTTGTTAAAAAAACACTTAAAAATGTTTGAGGCTGTCCCTTTTATAATTCCCGTGTGTGGAGCTACATAGATCCTATGTTTAAAAAAGGATTTTCAAAATATGTCTCTTCCCAGGATCTAAGTATTTCAGAGCATTTGAAGATCTAGGAGGCAGTCTAAGGTGTAATATTCATTTCTACCTCATATAAAATTCTTGACCTGAAACCAAGTGATAGTCTTAAGAATGTAAAAGCCAAAAACTTCTTCCATTACAATTATGAACAAGAATGAGAAAATTAATCCCAGTCCTTATCTCTGTAACCTAGGGCTCCAAATTTATACAAATGAAAGAATTTTGGTTTTCAAACTAAGATTTTTTCCATAGAGCCAAAGGATCAGTGAAAGAAGTGATCATACTTCTACTATAATTAGTCTTCAACACAACAATAAACCAATCTGGATAATCAACTGAACAAAGAATAACCAAGTCACCTCTGAGTGCTGACAGCTGGTACTCTATGTTTGCCAGCAATTCCTGTTATGTTAAATTTAGTTATGCTGAAATATCTTGTATGTATTGTATTTGTATTAAAAGATTTTGGTTTGGCTTATAGCTACACTGTTCTTCATGCAGCTCAGCAATATGAGGACTTAAGGTTATGGGGACAGAGGACTCACTAAGTTGGAGACTATGATCTAATAACTTTGTTCTACTTTACACCTCTGACCCTCATTTTAAAAATTATTCACATGCGGGAGACTGCCAAATTCTTGCTGACTGCTTTATACAACATTTCCACTGATCCTAAACTGCACAGGATCTGAGGCAGCCACCTTATGAGCTCATCTATCACATTTATAAGCATCTCTAGAGACAGCTATTGCAGAGATACAGATAATACAAAAAGATATTCCATGGACTGCAAAATTTGAGGCTCATAGTCTGAATTGCAAGTGGAAAACAAGGTAGGTTCTGGCTCTTTCTTGTGTTTTGCTTATGCCATCCCAATTTCTCTGAAGCATAATTTATTTGCTTCTTTCCTCCATGATGACAGCATGAATCTATGATTAAATCTTGAGAAAGTATGTGAAATTGTTAAGTATCTTGCTTTAGAGTCACTAATGCTGGAATTTGCTTTTCTAGTTGGTCCAAGGAAGACTGAGTGTGTTAATCCTTACATTCAATACATGCTTGTAAGTCTTACATATCTTCTCCATTTTATTCCAGTACCAGAGGTAACATAATGAAAGAACACAGAGTAGAGTGGTGTTTATACTAAGTTTGTTTTTCAATTAAGTAAATTATGTCACACTGTCCAGTGTGTGCCTTTTATAAATCTAAAATGAATACATTTCTGCCACTCTATTAGACTAATATTAATGAAAACCTCAAAGTATGTTATTAATTTCCCCCCTGCTAAATATATAGATTTCATGGTGCCTTATTTATTTATTTAGTTAGTTAGTTAATAGAAGTTATACTGGCTGCAAAATGAGTGAATTTGAATAAGTCAGTCCCTACATAGTCAAATTCAAAGCTAAGCCAGTATTTAGTAGACATTCAATGTATTTGCAATACTTTGTACTAGACCCTCAGTGAAACAGTACTCAAGCCTACTCTCTCCTAGGGATTTTTTGGAGTAGAAGGTATTACACTACAGCACTCTACTCCCAGCACAGTACATGGACAGGTTTAAGTGCCTGTGTATATACTGGTACTAAAACCCAAGTTTGAGCAAGATGCCTTTTAACCCTTTGAACCTATTCAACCTCCCGCTTTTGCTTGTGGCCCAGAGCCCAAGAATTTGCAAGAAAATGCTACTCTGCTTCTGGTATGCAGGAAGCATTTATACCTAGATACAAGCTAATCTAGGTGGGGATGATGTTCTCTTACCTTTCTTACTATAATAGTAATTGTAAAAATTGTTAAACAAAAAGGTCAAAATTCACTCAGCCTAATGGAACTGAAATTTGTCTTCTAGAAGCTAATTGTAATCACTAGGCTCTAGATTTGAAGATGCTTCTTCAACTTAGTCTGGAAAGTGCTTGCTGTCCCTGAGTCAAATGACGTGGGTCATCTTGCCTACATTCTTAAACTTGTTCTTCCCAAAATGATGTTTCTCCTATTCAAAGTACCAGCCAGGAGCAGGTCTTAACACATTCTCTGGGTGTGAGTTTGATCTGTGCCATCAGGGTCAAACATTTCTTGGGAATGATCAGGAAGAGAATTTGCTAACAAATAAGTAGATGTGACCTTTCTAGATTGAGATGTGAGCTACCTAGCTTGGAGCCTTTCTTTGCATGCTGGGAAATGTAACTTGGAGGACAATGAACCTTTGAAACTGAGCACACACAAAGGCTGCTGACGTACCCTGGGTTCAAAATACACATATAAATGATTTTCACTGATATGGGTCTAGCAGTTTATGAAATGCCCAACCAATATGCCATTTCCACATAAGTTTAGAAGCTGCAATTATAATAACAGAATTTTAAATAATTTTTAATATTTAGTATAACTTTGGTAGTATGGTCTTAATAATAAATTGACAATGATAATATGCTCTGGCAGGGATTTAACACTGAACATTCAACTTTTGATTGATTCCTAGAAAGGTTTTTTTGTTTGTTGGGTTTTGTTTTTTTTTGTTTTTTTTTTTTGTTTGTTTGTTTGTTTTTGTTTTTGTTTTTTTTAACATGTAGTTGAGGAATTCATTATTCTTTATTTGGATTTTTCACTTTGCTTTTTCTTTCCATTTATGCTCTCTTTAGTGGACAGCTTCAGTCCAGTAACTTGGCATGACGCTGTCAGACTTCCTCACTGGATTTATCAAAGACAACCACACAAATGAAGAAAGTTCAGACTGACATTCTTTGAGGTTATAGAATTTAAACAAATTCACATTGGCCCTTTTTCAACAATAACTCTCCTTACACATCTTGCACTGCCCTCTTTTTTTATGCTCACCTCAGACTAATTGCCACCCTTTAACCTGCAATGACTTTAATATCAAATCTCTATTCTGCAGCTATTAGCTGTGCACACTGAAGTAGATGGCTCAAAGAATTTGGGACTGTGGTAGAACTGGAAAATGATAAATAGGGTTTTCTTCTTATGTTTTATTGGCTGACACTGCCACCCTGTGAATTCACATCCTTCTTCCTAAACAGATATACATATGTCCATTTGGAAATTACATCCTCTGTGTTTTTGTTCCTTGGCACTGAAAATGATGAGCTGAAACTTTAGTGAGCCTTTATTTCACATACACTGCCTTATTTCATTTTGTGTTCCCTAGCATGACCTAGAAAAAAAAGTAAATGTGAAAAATACAGACTATCTAGCATCGGATTTTGCATATGACAACCCAACAAATGATTCAGTAATTATAGGCTTCCAAGAAGGCTGACTAATATATCTTGAAATATATTCTATTTGACCAGCTATTGGAAATGACATCCCTTTCAAGGAGCTAAGTTTAGAAAATTGTTCTCATATCAATATAATGCATTTGCCCCTGCAAACATTTTTTTCATCTTGGTATTAGCAGTTCCTCAATCTTAAAAAAAAAAAAAAAAAAAATAAAATAAAAAATTCTGACATATAAAGACTTTAAATTTTAAAATAAGCCACCTAACTCCATGACAGTATTCTGTATAGCTCACACTTACAGCTCACAGATTCCTGTTATGCAACCAAAGCTGTAAGACATCCTTGGCATGTTGCAGGTTTTTCATAAACACTGGAATAAGATCCTTTATCATATCTGTCAAACCATAGTGTAAGTGAAAAATCTAAGCTCTACCTCCTTACTTACTGTAGCAAGAGAGTCCTGGAAAGGCATCTTTGTGGCTCTCAATGCAGTGTGAATGTATCTCTGGGGTAGTTAAAATCTTTTATAACTCTCCATCATTTTATGTGACAGTGTTGCGGGAAAGACCAAGTCTGTATTAGGTTGGATGTTTTCTCAGGTTCTTGTGGAAATCAGTCGTTAGAGGCAATCAGTAGTTTTGCATGCTAAGGAAGAGTATTCTAAAAACAGCTACTGGAGTGGTGGTTTTTCAATACTTTCCAAAGCTTGCAGATCAAACCTCTTCAATTTCTAAGTAAAATAATATTTAGGGAAGAAGGGATCTGCTGTTCTTTTAGTTTAGTTCTTGAGTAGTTACAGTTGTTTGTTTGTTTTTTTTTCTTGAGCCTTAAGTCTAAAAATTGTAATTTGTTGTCTCCTAGTCTTACTGAATGTTTTGTGTTTCTCACTCATTGGTTATAAAGATTCAGTGGCCAAATTCTGTATCCACGATGTCTGTGGAAGCCTTGTTATTCTCCTGGAAGTGGGGGGAAATCACAAATGTCCTTTATAGACTACAGTAATATTGATGAAGAGTATTAAGGATGAGGTGTTTCAACCTGATGTTACTTATACTATTCCTCTTATCTAGTGGAAAAAAAGGCTTTGATCTCTAAACAGTCAAACAAATGCTCTTCTCAAAAGTTAAATTCGAATGAAAATAGGGGTAAAATAATATTCCTCTAGAAGAATGAATATGTGATGAATCTAAGGTATGAATTCCAAAGCCATCAATTCTGAACTTGGAATAATCAGGCAATGTAATACTGATGCATAGGTGGAAATGTAATGCCATGTAATGCATAGGTAGAAATATTCTTAAAAAATGTCTGTTTGTTAATGAAGCGAAAATTGGAACAGAAATATTTCTCTTCTGAGCTCCAAAATGTTCAATGAGTTTTCCCACCCATTAATTTCTTAAAAGAATATAGCAATCTATTAAAACAAGAATTGTGAAAGTTCACAATGAAATACAGAGGGCATTGCAGAGCCACTTACCTGGTGTCAGTTAAGAAAACAGACAGACAGACAAAAAAAGAGAAATTCCACATTTCTGTTGTGCCTTTCTGAAACAAAAACTTGTCTTAGTGATTTTAGCTTCCTTTAACCTGTAACACACTGTGATAGACATTAGTAAGATACTGAGTATGGCATTTCAGCTTTCTTTATTTCAAATGCATGCTAGAGTAGGTAAAATAAGGTAGCTAAAAAGAAAAAAATAAATCTCTGGAACATCAGGGTCAGTGTTTTTAAAGGCTTGGATGTAAGAGAATTATGAGTTTTACATTGTGTTAAAGTTTATTCTTGGATGTCCAGCTTTCCTATTGGGTCTCTCTTAAAATTGTTCCACTCTTTAAATAATAAATCTGAATTTTTAAATAGTTACATGGATACACATTCTCAAAAAATATCTATTGTGAAAACAGAACTGTTCTTGGTAGGTACTGAATCATATTGAGGGGCCAATATAATGAAATCAAAAAGCTCTGATTGTAGGTGGATACTAGATTTGTTTGGTTTTTTTTTCAGATATTTAGGTAGATAGGCATCAAACTGCCTCTAATCTCCAGATGCTAATAGAAATCATAAAACATATGAAGAATCTTTTAAACTGTGATAAAACAGTAAAACCCTGATGAATCAGATATTGTGTTCCAACTTCTTTGACTGTAATAGGAAATACATAAATATACCCAAGGACAAAACCCTACCTTTGAGGTCTGATGGTTTGATGGTGCTGTACTTTTTTGGACACAAAAGATGGTAAATAGTTTCAGAGACCTGAATAGACTTTTAATGAATCTCAGTAATGGAGAAGTTAGGTGGAATGAATAGAGATAATTAACAGATTGAAGTTCTGCAAGCAAAAAGTAATTGGATTATTGGTGGATAATTTGTTTCCACAGACATTTTTACTATCTGGTCATATGCAATATTTCATTCCTATGTTTTTATTCAAAAGAAAATTGTCTTCAGACTTTGGATTATCCCCAGTATGATCTTGGATATTAAGTTACTGGAAGAGGAAGGTACCATTTAAAATATTCTTTTTTGTGATTGTCCACAAGTCTCATTTTAATTTTAAATAACAGTTATTTCATTATGATTGTTGTACTGTCAGGATCCCATAAGGGTTAAGATAAGGGTTGTCTGTTTTTCAGACACTGCACATACTATTAGTAGTGATGTTCTTTAGTAAGACACTATGGTAAATTCATCAGAAAAACCAATGAGATAATTCTATAGATCCTCATAGGATCAAACAAAACCAATGGGCAAATGATACATTTGAAGTCTGAAATGGCTTATTGAACTTGTATTTGTGTATGTTCCCGGACTGTGGTATAAAGGTCTTGGGTCATGGACAGTCTAATAAAAACCTGTCTTGTGTTTCCTTCCTTCATGCAGAGTAGAATTGTCTTCTCTTTCAGTCCTATAATCTTACCCCATAATACATCTGTTCCTCTCTGCAAAAGAGTTGAAAATGCTGCTCTTTCCCTTTGCTTTATATTTGGCCCCTATATGTATAGCATAACTATTCCACAGCAGATTTACCCTCTACCAAATATAGTATGTGTTCTTAAGCATTCCATCATTCACACAAACATTTACTTTGCTTGCCTTCCTTCCTATCTGGCTGATTTTTAAATAGGCCAAGAACAATTCCTAAGGATTTAAAAAACAAACAAATATGCAGTCACTGCCTCTGGCCAACTTAATTTGATGGGTTTTTTTCAAGATTAATGTTAGTGCCAATTGTATTTTTTTCTCCTTAGGAATTGTTTTAATGACTCTATTGCTTTATAATCCATGGTCCTTGAAAGCAAATCAAAGTACATTGCTTTTCTGTGGACTAACTCAACAACCCAGTCAGCTAGAACAGGCAAAATGGAACACACAACATAATAACATTTACATTGATTGGATGTGAACTTCAGTTATTATAATCTAGCTGTGTAGAAGGATTGGGTATTTGGTGGCTATTAATTTCTGGTTTTGTTTCAGTGAGAGAGAGAATGAAGATAGTGTGGTTTTGTACTGACTATGGGTACTTAGAGTAAACTTCTCTGATTTCTTCTCCAGGGATGCTTAAAATTCCCCTATACTGGCAGAATAAGTACAATTCCACCAGGAATGGGTCAGTAGAAATTTCCTACTAATTTGATGAAGACAGACAATTCTCTATTTTTATATTATGAAGAACTGTGATCTCTGGCAAATGTCACATAACCTGAGTGCCACTTATTGATGGAAGAGCTTGTTCTATTTTTCCTTTTATCATCTTCAAATGAAAGCTTTTGAAAGAGTGATATGAAAAGTAAATATTTTTCACCATTATATGAAATTTCTTTTAAGCCACAGAAATCCAATTAAGCTCACACAGTCATGTCCTCCAACACAAAAATAATGTAATCAGAGATAACACCAGTTAAACCTTTGGTGTGCTTAATCAAAATTTGAAAGGATCTTGTTGGATCAAGACCTGACTTGTTGAAGTTTAGTGCTATGCTTGTCTGTAAGAAAAGCAGTGATTTCTGTTTGTGTGTTTTATGATCCATTTACTATGGGTTATTTCAAATCCATGTTTCTTTTTTCAGGTATCATGAGATACCTGCATATCTTCGCTGACAATGATGGCTAGAAGCATTCCATAATCCTGAAAACTGTTCTCTATACTGATCTGTATTAGTGCAATGTCAGGTTCCAATGTACATGTTATCTATATCTTAATGACTATTCAGTAAATTTTCGTTCTTTACAGTTTTGGAGGTGGGGTTTTTTCCCTCCATGAACTGTTGCCATAATTTGACAAAGAATTTTTAAGAGGCAGCATTTTTTATTTTGAGCAGATATTGGTTGAAAAATTCTGGAAAAAAAAAAAAGAACAAAGTAAAAGTTGGGGAGATCTCACTGAAATCCCACTTTTCACAGCAGTTAATGATAAATCATCCCTTTCACATATTACTGCTGCTACAGAGGATAGTGTTAGAACTATATTATGACTAGAGACATTTGATATTTTAAACGGTGATATTGCCTCAGGAGTATTCTCCATGCCTTAAGCATGAACAAATCCCACGTAATATTACTTAGCTAAAAGAGGTGATAGAATTCAGCATTGAGCAAGTAGGCAATGAGTAGTTCCGCCATCATCCTAAGAAAAATTACTAGTTATAAATTTAATTAACAAATGGCAAATTTGTGCTTAATTGTTGTATAAGGACATTTAAAATTATTATATCATATATAAGCAGATAAAAAGAAAAGAACTTGCTGTGTCATTATTTGAGGCTTTATGATTAAATTCATAAGACAGCTTGGCAAGGTACATAAAAAATTATCATTGTGTCCACTTATTGTCGTAGTCAACAGTTTATCAAATGAATATCCATGCTCAGGGTGATGTAGTCGGTTCATTGAATTTTCTTCCGCTTTGGTTGAAAACTGTCAGTCTGGTTTCACAAACGTTACAGGATAGTATGTAACTGCTCAGCAGGTGTCGCCTTGGTTAGAACAATTCAGAAAGGTAAATATAGGCTACAAATATTCTGATTTTGCCTGTGAAAATAGATGTATAGGCTATGGTGTGAAAAGGTTAAACTTTAAACTTCAAAGCAAATATGAAAGCCAGGAAAGGTACTTTGGAAGAAAATGAACTGAAGAAAATATGGGCTTAAGACTCTACTTACGCCCCCTCAGCACAGTTTATGATGCTTTTTGCACTTTTAGCATTGAGTTGTGCAGGCATCATAGCAAAAAACAACAATGAAAATCCAAAAAAAACAAAACCAAACCCAACAAAACAAAACCAAACCAACCAGCAACGCAACACCAAACACTATTAATATAACTGGCACTCTTGAAACAACATATGACTTCAGGCAACAGGGAGAAAGGGGAGTCCTGAGTTTAGCGTACTGGGCAAGCCCAGTGAGAAGTCCATTATCACATGGTAAGACTGCAAAAAGTTGCTTAAACAGCATGTCTTAGTTTGAGGGGAAAACTAAGAGATCTTATTGGCCAAGAAATAAAATAATCCCTCTCCTTAAATTTAGGAAAAAAAAAACTTTAATTAGGGAAAAATATAAATATGAATATGAAAGGATAACAGTTCTTAATCACAACACACAGACATACACATATACCTATATATATATATATATCCAAAAAGAACCAAACAACAACAATTGTAATAAAAAGAAACAGGGTAACTGTCCTTTTGGTGGTGTTCCAAAGGGAGGAAAATGCAATTATATCTGCAGACAGCAGGTGGCGCTGTTGCACCTCTAGCGCTGGCTGCTCCCCGGGGTGCAGTTATATTTATGGACAGATGGTGGCAATGTCGTGCCCAGCCGGCTGGCCTCTCCTCTCTTGGGAATGGCGGCAGCAGTTGTAATCGGCCCCCGGGATGGGGTTGGTGACAAAGGAAACAGCAGCAACGCTGCCTCCTAAGGGTAGAGGGACAGGCAGGTGTCTCTTTCACAGACGCTTTTTGCAGTGTCTAGGAGTAATTGCCGAGAAGCCCAGAGAGTGAGAGCAGAGTGCACAGTTCTGGTCCCACAGCGAATGTCGGACCTGGGGTCTCTGTGTCTCCTCCCCTCTGCGCCGAGAGCTGAGCTCCTTGACCTGCACAGAAGTCCCAGGAAAGCACCGACCCCTTCCCCCCTCTGGTCTGGGGAGAGATTAGAACAAAGGCTCTAGCCTGGATCGTTCACAGAATATGCATATCTATGGTGCCCTTTGTTAACCACTGTAGGGATGCTAATGCACTGCCTCCAAGCTTCTTTCAAAGGAATTCCACCTGGGATTTGAAACTATAACACAGCATCAAAACGGAGTAGCATGGTATTACTGCCCAGGGTCTTCTTTTTAACAAGGTGTGGTTTCATGTGGAAGTGCTTTATTGAGATAGAAGACATTGAAACAATACAAAAGGAAAGATGAAAGATTTAGTTCAAAATTTTGACACAGAGATTATATGAACTGGAACTATAATTCACTGGTGGAGTTCCTCAGGTGACTGTAATCTGAAGCCTGAGAAATTACTCATTTATGAGCACATATATGAGAAATCTGACATTAATAAAGTTTGATGGTGTGATTCATATGACTAGAATACTAGCATCAGTGGTAATGGGATGTGTAAGAGGATGAAAACAAAGTGAAGAGATGTTTTACGCAAAAGGTCTATTTCTGTGTGAGGCTGAAAGATGACGATTGGCTCCCTAAGGACATGTTATTTTAGAAAAAAAGAAAATAAAACACCTTTGTTATTATAGAAGACATTAAACTGAGAGACTTGATAGAATATTTACCACTTGTTAAATATTACTAGAATTTCTAAAAATTATAGATTGCATCTTCATCGCTCAAAAGAAGCTGTCTGAGACAGAGGAAAAAAAATTTATGAGGTATGATTTCATTATGAAGAACTGTGAGCTAAATAATATAGAGGAAAAGTACCAGAGAGGAAAATGCAAATGGCTTCTGGGAATCACATTAAGACCATTTTACAGTATGAAAGGAAAAGCTGACAATGCTCATATTTTTTAAACTATATACTGGTTAAGAGTAGAAGTGAAAAGAAATTGATAGCACACCAAGTAAAAGAGGAAAATGATAGCATTTAATGTAATAGAACTACTTTATAGAAAATGGATAAAAGGAAGGATAAATACCCCTCAATTAGAGATCTTTGAGAAACTGGTTAAAGAATTTTCACAGTAGTACTAGTATAGCTACTAGCTATAGCTACTAGTACTAGCTACTGTAATATAGCACTGAATGGAAATAGAAAAAGTGTCAGTAACAACAAACAGAAAGCTAAAATATTCAATACCTTTATCTGTTTTGTATTTGGGAAGAAGATTTATCAGAATCAATCTGAGCAGAAACTAGATACCTGCTTCTGAAGGAGTTTGTAAAGAACAGGAAGTGGGTGAGTAGTGTTTTCCAGGCAGAGGACACTAAACTGAGACTCTCAAGTCTTCCTCCAAAACTATACTTGGAAGGTGATATCCGTATGTTTAGATAAAGTAAGTACAAGAAATTTATAATTTTGCATGTTGCTGCCATGACTACTATTGGCATACTTTATTCAATTCTTGTACTCACCGCTGAGCATAATAATGAAAAATGGAAAAGGTTCAAATGAAACCTACACTTATGTCAGTGCTGCTTCAAAAATATTATTTTAGGGACTGATATCTTGAATTGTGCTGATTCTAGTTTAGGATTTGATATTGACTTTCTTCTTATTTTACTTAGTCTGTTTCCTCAGTCATTACAGTCCTGCACTGGAGACCAGAGATGACTTCAGACAGTCATGGGAACATAGATTATATGGTTAAAATATGGTAGAGGGAATAGGTCAGCATTTGAATAAATCATTAGCTTTGATTGCTAATTTTACTCTTTTTCATTGTGGTTTGCTCTCTGTCTTTGAGCATGACACTTGTCTAAGTAATGCATGTTTAAGGGTATGCATTTCTCCTTGTTTTGAGATGTTAAGCAGAAAGTTTTCCATTTCTTTGATTTCTAGTGAGAAAAAAAGTAATAAAATAATAAATGCTTTATTAGTTGGGACTAAAATCTGTCTGGCTCAGTGTTTTTCCTCCAACAGTGACAACAGCAGATTGTACTTTGACAAGAACTGTACTGACAGGACAAGGAATAATGAGTACAAATTGAAAGAGGGGAAATTTATATATTAGAAATTCATTACTGTGAAGGTGGTGAGACACTGGAACAGGTTGCCTAGGGATATTTTGGATGCTCCAGCCCTGGCAGTGTTCAAGGTCAGGGTGGTTAAGGCCTTGAGCAACTTGGTCTAGCAGGAGGTGTCCCCACCCATGGCATTGGGAGTGGATGATTTTAAGGTTGCTTCCAACCCCTTAACATTCCATTATTTTATGATTCTATGATACTTAGGGATAAATAAAATAAATGTAATGTATTCAGTAGAAAGCTAAAAGTACCATTCAAATGCAAAGAATATTCACCTATTATTTGAAATTGATACAGAAGTTCCAGAGCATGAGGGAGAAATGCCACATTTTAGTGGTATGGCTTAACTGTGAGGTGAGGTAAGAAAGTAGAATGACAGTGTAGATGTTAATTCCCTTGACTACCTCCAACCTTGTGTCTGTGCTGCTCTTGCCTCAGGAGGGGAAGTAGAAGTAGGGATCCAAGAAGTTGGTGGAGCCAACCCTGGCATGGGCTCCAGTTTCACAGAATCACAGAATGTGCTGAGTTGGAAGGGACTATAACACTCCAGCTCTGGAGCTGCAGGATTTCTGCTAGGAGTTTTACTTTATATACATAGGGTTCTTTAATACTCTTAAGGTGTTAAGAGAATGTTCAGAAAATAAGCCACAGACTTGTTCTCAAGGAATTTCTTTATTAATCTGTGGGAGAAAATGAGGGAACTTGGCAAAGATTCAAAAAGTGCACTACACAAGCTAAACAAAATGTTCCACCACAATAGCAACTCAGCACATATTAAGCAACAACAGTCAAGTCAATATTCAACCAGTTCACAACACTTAAGTCAAATCCAATCTCCCCAGCTCTGAGCCACCCAAAGCATCAAGAAAGCATTAAAGAAAAAGAAGCAGAGGGAGCAAGAAGAGAGGGAAGGAGAAAGAGGGAGAGCTAGCTACCACTGAGAGTTTGTGGCAGACCAGCTCTCACAGGTCCAGGTGGCAGGGCCATGACACATGGCACCCCTAAACCTCTGGTTTTATCTGCTCTGGTCTCTACAGCGAAGCCCCGCAGGTGGGGCCTCTGACCCACCATCCACTCTGGAGTTCCAGGCCAGGGTGAGGGGCTGTGTTCTCACTGTCCAAGGCAGTCTGAGCTGGGTCAGAGGCTCCAGTAGCTGTGGGATGTTATAGTTTTCCTTGGCTGTTTGTGACAGGCAGCTGCTCCAGGGCTTCCCTGCGTGGGCTCCAGGGGCTGCCAGGAGGGATATGCCACCACCTCATCTCCGTGAGGACCCACAAGGATCACCAAGTCCTACTCCTAGCCTTGCACAGGACCACCCCCAAGAGTCACACCATGTACCTGAGATCATAATTCAAATGCTTTTTTACGCTTCTGGTTCTTCCTGCCCAGACAGAGGTAGGGACCCATGCTCCAGAGGAGTGTTCTGGAACTGGCAGCCTGTATGGTCCTGGCCCGTCTCTCACCTTCATCTGAAGTAATTTTGACTCTTTTCCTGCCTGCCTGGAGCAAGGCTGCACAGTAATACAAAGAGAGGAAGGGCTGCCAGAAAAAAAAAAAAAAAAGAGTATGTGGGCTGCTTGGCCAAGAGGAAAGCATGACCAGGGAGAGGAAGAAAAGAAATGCATTAAAAGAGCCCTTCCCATTTGCTTTTCCCATGTCCTCCCGCTTTCCCCTCACATTTTGTTCACTACTCCCAGCTCTCCTACTCTGTCTTCACCACAAAATTTCGCAACACAAAATTTTCAACTTGTTGGAAAATTTAATTTTGCTCTTAGTCCTATTAGCATTTTTGAGCTGTCTTTCTTTTGTTATGAATATATGAAAAACTGAATGAAGGTTAAAATACTAAGATATTAAAATAACAAGGTATTTTGATAAATGGAAATGAATCCCCAACGTGAGACTGATATATGTTGTTTTGATGGATATCCCAAAACCGAGCCTGATACGCAATGACACATAGAAAATGAGAGAGACTTTTTCCAAGTGAATAATTGTTGGCTAAAAACTAGAAGTGTGGAGAAAACAAAACACAACACAACAAAAGTCCACCTAGAACATCTGTAATAGTGTAATTAGTTACTTTCTTCTCCAATATTTAAAATAGAACAAATATTTTTTTTTTTTTCAGATTATATGGCATAATTGAATACTTCCTTGTAAGAAAGAAGAAAAGCAAAACTACATAACTAAGATTTGAGTTGACCAGGGTAATACCACATTAAGATTCAATCTACTGCTGAATCAAAATTGGCCAGTAATGACTAGTGCTGAACAAATATAACAGAGAAGTATTTGGGAACATTCATTCTAAGTTAAAGAATTAATTCACTTGGCAAACCTCTCTTTAATTGCATGGTCATGTCTGTAAGCCAAGTTTATAATTCTACAAGTATGCACATGAGTTTATATTTATATTTGAATGATGTGCATATATATTTTTTCATAAAACTTGACAGACTATGTTGCAATTTCTCAGAGGAAAACACATCTTGAGATACTACGGCCCTTATTTATTGGTTCAATGTTTCCTTAAAAACCTTTTCTGGCATTTACTAAAATGTTTATTTGCATGGAGTCTGACTTCTACGATTCTGTCATGAGCTGCTCTATCTGTAGCATTGGTTTTGGTGTGCACATGAGTGGTTACAGAAAGTCTTGAATTTTGGAAAGTATTAGGAAGTTATTTTCCATTTATCTAAAATAAGGTCAAAGTAATCAGAAAGAAGTACCTAATAACTCACAGAATATTCTGCATTGAAAGGCACCCACAAAGATCATCCAGTCCAGTTCTTAAGGGAATGGCCAGTATGTGGATTGAACCCACAGCTTTTGCATTATTAGCACCATGCTCCAACCAGCTGAGCCAATGGCTTTCTAACATAACCAGAAATGGCACCTCTAAAGAGTGAAGTCTAAATACTATAAGTTTAGACTGGAAGTGAGGTCTGTGTTTTCTAACCATTGCAGTAAAAAAGATGTAAACTTGTGTTTTTCACTCAAGGTCTGGTATTTCTCGCCTCATGCAGGAATTGTTCAGTGAGCCTCATTGACTTTGTGGTAAGTATTATGGCAGTAAATCTAAGCCTTCTGATCACAGAAGGGAAGAAACAGTTACCCAATCCACCAAAACCTCGCAAGTCATTTAGATTATGTGTGTAAAGCCAAGACTTCAGTGTTCTGTTTTTGTCTTCCTCAGGTTCAATTGAACAATAATAATAATAATCTCAAGACAGTACTCATAGTTTTTGCTCAAGAGCAGTGAGCACACTTTCCCAAGCTGGCAACAGGGTTTGTTCATTTTTCTATTCGAATGATAGTAGAAGTCACATAGTAGAAGTGGTGAGCCAGATGAACACAATGTTTTTAACTGGGGGAGTAATGTTCATATGGTAGGACAAAAAAAGTGAAACACACAGAAGTTGCAGTAAACACTTATCAAATAGGTAGCAAAGAGGAAAACTTCCTTTGTTTGTCAAAGCTTGCTTGCACTTCTAGGTTGCTTCCTTTCTGATGTTTAAGAGAATCTGTCTTCAAAGATACTTAAGAATAAACTTTCCAACATCTAAGGAATGGAAAAAACAGTGAATAATGAGGGAATATTCGTGTTGCTGCTCAAATCAAAGAGAAATTTGAAAGCATTAATAAAAAAAGGCACCCTGAGTAGCTAAACCTGTATTAATACCAGCTGGATGACAGGATGATTTAAAACATAGTTTCAATTCATTTTAAAGTGTTGAAAATGGTAATCTCAATAAGTGGAGGTGATTCTTGCAGAACTTTTACATCTTTTTTATTTGTCTCTTTCAGGGTCCTAAGAATGTGATTTTCGAACTGAAATGAGTACAATCAGACCTAAAAGACTTGCCTATAGAGAATGTAGTTTTCATGATAGTACATAATAAGTATGATGAAGCAATGGAAAGAGTGGTCCTACTAGAGCAGTGTAAGATAATTAAATTGAACATTTCTCAGATGAAGTTTATGCTCCAGCAAAAAATTTAAGAATGTATTTTATCTATATCATATACATAGTTATATTGACTGCAGTGGGCTGTATTTATTTACAGATGCTAATTTCATTGCAAAAAAGCTCAGAGCAGGTAATGGCACCTGTTCTGCAAAAATGATGTCGGAATCACTTGTTTACTAAATTTTCTAGGAGACAAAAGTTTGTTACATATTAGTATTTACTTCCCCACCAGTCAGAAAGCAGTCATCCGGCTACATTTCCCAGACTTTCCAGCCTGACCTCTCCATCCTGCCCTCCCTTTTTATCATCTATGAAAAGACTTCATGTTTCAAATCTGAATGTTAATGAATTATTGAAAATTTAATTAAGGGTACACTTCAAAGTCTAAATATGAGCTATTTACGGTTCACAAATATGAGCAGTTTAACAAAAACAATTAAGTCATTTTTTCTGCCTCTTTGTAGGAATCTCTCTGCTATGAATCTTTGTAAATCTCATACACAAATATAAAAATAGATCAAATGATAAGAAGTAAGAGAAGAAATAATGGAAATCCCCTTGCCCAATTTGGTTTTCCTGGTGTTTCAGAGGTGGCTACTCTGATTCAGCTTCATTCCTTTTTTCACAGATGCTTGAAGTGCCTTTACATTGCAGATTACTTATGCATTGTACACCATGCCAAAATTTTATTTAATTTCCAGGGTGTTTAATTTCCACTCTTTGTAAGGGTATGCAATATATATAAAACTGGAGCTTAGATTGTAGGTAGAATTAAACACTTCTGTATATTACCTTGAAAATACATCTCTCATACCCTCACCCTTCCCCTTTCCTTCTAAAATTTTTATTATCAACTATATAAGCCTTCAGTCTTTAATCTTTTCTTAAAGCCTGAATTTTGGCCTTAATTTTATCTCTTGGGGAATGACTACTGCAAGTGGACTAGACATTCTATGTGATCTTTTATTGGGTTTTCATCTCATACTTACAACATTCAAAACAATTTTTTTTTTTTTAATATTCTACCAGGAGTTTGTGTTTTAGAAACTGTGCACATGTTAAGAAATAACATCAATTATACACACGGTTCAATCAGATGGATCTTCCTGTCAGGGCTATTTTATATTTCCTCAACAGGAATATTATTTTATATGCCAGTTACCAGATTTTTATTTCTGTAAATTCAATACTCTTTTGTGATTTAGATGTCACAAAACCCCGTCAATGATCCAAATAATTGAAATTTCTTGCTTCAGTAATAATTATTTTCAATATTTTTATACTACTAGCATTTGAAACCTTAAGATATTTGTCAAGTCATGTTGGAAAAGTCTTTTGTAGAGAGCATCTCCAGGTTTCTCTAAGCCAAAAGTAATCCCTTTTGGAGAATTTTGCATAGAAAACATCTTCAAATCTCATCTTGGCCAACAATATTCCACTTGGGTCTGAAACCCAGGATGTAGTAGGCTGTAATATTGCTTCTTCAGTCGCCAAAAACACTGCACAGGAAGTCAAAGAGTCATGAGTTTCTTCTCAGAGATAAAACAGTAGATTTTGAAGGCACTAAAATGTCATAGCAGTTCCTCTTTTTCCCGTTTATGATACATCTACAAAAAATGCAGAAAATTTCTGCATTAACATATACAAACCACAGTTTTATGTATTTCTTGTCTTAACTAAGCTAAACAGCCGCTGAAATCAAGCCATTGTAACATCAAATCACCTTTTTACACATGATTCATTCCATTTTACTTCAATCGCTTTCCAGAAAAAAAAAATAAAAAAAATTAAAATTTTCTGCCTCAAGTTTTAGTGATGTGTTTCAATTTGAAGCAAGACAAAGCATTCCTCAATGCCAAAGGAAAGAAAGTCAGTCTGTAACTCTAGACAAGAGCAAACTATAAATCTGTGTACCCTGAGAAAACATCAGAATCAATGTTATTCAGAAGTTTAACAGGAAATAATAAATAATGATGTCTGCCTGAAAATATCACTGTAACGTGTGAGTGGAATTTGTTTTGTGCTAACACTTTGTACAACAATGACCTTCTTCCTAACATAGGAGAAAACATTGTGCTTTCTGAATACATTATGCCATGGCTGAAGTTCAGATTAATTCTTGCCCAGATATTTTTGAAAGAAAACTTTTCATCACGTTAAAACAATACCTGTGAAGAAGCAACTAAGTTTTCTGATTTGAAGCCATCTTGGCAATAAAAAGAGAGCATTTCACATCTGTGCAGTTCTGAATGGCTAGAAAGTGGTTTATTTCAGATATAACCCACTGTTGAAAGGATGATACTACAATTCATGAATGCATTTATATTTTTGATAATAATTGCCCTCAAACTGTGATCATGTGTGGATTTGCTATTCATACAAGTAGTGAGCCTGCAGAAACAACCCTTGCTCTTTGTAAACCATCCACATCTTCAACAGTAACATAGAACCAACTAGATCCGGATGATTCATCTCATTATCTGGTATCTTACATATTTCGTGTAAGCATCTATGATTAGACTACTGTTTCTCAATGCTAGACCTCTTTGGCATTAGCAGCTGTCCTGTTAAAAGATCTTGGGAAAAGCTGCCTCTAGCATCCATGAGTTTGGAGAAGAAGGAAGAAACTCTCTGGTATGAAGTTAGAAGACTTATTCATCAAATTTCAGAACGTATAGGTTACTTTCCTGTCTCAGGCACAGTGTATGACAGGTAACATCCTCCTGTATATTGTTATTTGTTAGTGTTTCTGTTTCTTATACAGTAGGTGAAGACATGCAGCCAGATTCCTGTCTTTTTCTAATTTCTGGTCACACAAAACTATTTCTTCAGTAAAATGGGTGCTCATGTTAAGGAAAAATTGTGCAAAAGTTGTTCAAGGATTTATTTTTCATTGCTATCTCATCTGACTGCCTGAAATTAAAATGTGGACTTTTTGTATCTCTATGTATCCCTTGTAGCTGCATGTGAGACAGTTTAGAAAAAT
This sequence comes from Anabacerthia variegaticeps, assembly GCA_035583185.1. Lineage (NCBI taxonomy): Eukaryota > Metazoa > Chordata > Aves > Passeriformes > Furnariidae > Anabacerthia > Anabacerthia variegaticeps. The sequence goes on along the minus strand of JAWWEW010000165.1, from coordinate 20,357,633 downwards.
AATGTACGTTTATGATAAATATCTGATTTGGGACTTAGACCTTTGAATGTTCTGTTGTAGGTGTTTAGTATAGGGTTGTGGTCTTCTTAAGATCTGGAAAATTAATCTGTAAAAAATTACTAATAAAGTTTAGTTTTGTCATAGAAATACCTTGCACTATGTCTATTATTCTGGAAAGCTGTTGAGTAACACAAGCAATCCTGGTGAGTTTGTGGTTACCAGAAATAAATGGAAAAGGCCTGGAATGGTCCATTTGGGTTGTAAATAAGAAAAAGAAAGTTTTTAATTGTAATAAAACTCATATGTGGAAAAAAAACCCAATTTGCAAACAGCACAGGGATTATGTTATACTCACTGATGCAGGGAGAAGACAAAGTCTTCCAATTATGCTTCTTCACTGGCTGAGGAGTCATTTCCCCATTGTCTTAGGCTTAATGATGATTTAAACACTTCCTAGAAAGTAGAAAAGTTTCAATGGAAGTGACACTTCTTGGTTAGTGTAAAGGCTTATATCTGCTGTTGTTCTGACCTAGTTGAGTATTTAGGAAGCAACAGTATTGCTGTCTTTTTATAGGCTATATATAGCTTAGATTTCTAGCTCCAGTAAAAAGACATGACCATGAGTAATATCTGGCAGAAAGTTCATCATCAGAGAAAGTGAGGCAAAGCACTGTCCTTTTTTCCTTTTTGTTGGTATTTGTGCTAGTGAAATATTCCCGTGACTTCCTGGCTTGTAGAAATCTATTATTTTTATTATTTTTTTTTTTTTAAGTTAAGTCACTCCATATGAGGATCCTGAGGGCTCACCTTGGAAGTGTGAATACCCAGACAGGACAAGGCAGATGAAAAATAGGAAGTGAAAGTCATTTATATTCTAGTTTGATGTGACAGTAGAGAATGTCCTTCTGAGCATGAAATGTCCTTCCAGAAGCACATAATGCACACATAAGCTCATCATAAATTGTTAAAATTGAAGAAAATATAAACACTGTAAGAAATGGGGACGTGGACTTTCATCAGAACCTAATGCAAATAAAGATCTGCCCATAATATTGTGTACATTGTTAATAAATCAATTATAAACAGTAGAAGCCTAGTCTTCTCTCAAGGCACAGATACAATTCCTGTTGATTCTAAATGATTTCTCAAATTGTAAGTAATTTACATATCTAAAGCAAAGATAATGTGAAAAAAAAAAAAAACCAAATTAAGTAAGACTGTTACAGGTAACCTATTTCTTTCCCTTTTCTGTTCCTTTGAGTCATAAAAGTGCTAAGTATCTTCCATCATACTGTGCACAAATGGTATTTGGCAACAATGGAAATTCACTGTTGTCAGGAAAGATACCTAGCATTGACTAGATGTGTCATATTATATATGAGTTTGTTTTTTCCATTACTGTTCGAGATGTGATTCAATTAAGGACTTGCAATAGAAGACCAGGTGGTTGATATTGAAAAAGGGTCAGACCAATGTATTTTAGAAGCTAACTAAATAGTCATAGTGAATATTCAACATCAATTGAGCACTTCTTTGAGAATATACTTATTCAGTAGTTTTAGTCGATGTAGCAATTTACACTTGTACAAAAAGGGGGACAAATTTGAGTTATAAGTTATTTACATAGTAAGCTGTTTCCTGGCACTTCTACATGTCTGGAAGTATCTTCAAATTATAGGTAGGTGGACATTCAGATCATCTGTTATCTGGAACCTAGACATGTGACATATGTTCTTCTCTAGAAACACTATTTAAAGATTTTAGGTTCTTTCCTGCATCCTCTCCTAGTTGATTGTTATACTGTGGTTGTTGACTGTACAGATAACTGAGTACTTTTAATAAGGAAAAGAATTTTTGTCCCACAGATGCTTTTGGTCACCTGTGAATGTAAGACCTTATGTACTGGACAATTTTTCATCAAAATTTATGAGAATTAAAACTTCCCTGCACAAATTTTGATGAATGAGACTTAATAAGAAGGCATATGGTTAAACCAGATAGCAATTCAGTATTACATAAATATACATAGACTAGGTTTTAGTGTTCAATCAGCGCTAGCAGTTTCCCTGCCAAAGTTACCTGCTATACTTTCCTCATCATGCTGAATATGCTACTTGATCGATCTCTCTGCACATAACACATAACTTACGAGATTTGTATTTAGTGCTCCCATATCAAAATGAAACATGAAGAAGATGCAAGACATTTTTTAAAATATTGCAAGTCTTTCAGAAAATCACAATGACTGATAGCAGCTGTCTGAGTCATTATTTATGAATGTGTACATTAAAGACAGTTGAAGCAATGACAGGAAAATATTCTCATTAGGCTTTGTTTATGGTTCAGTAGTTCATTAATTGCTATCTTGCTGTCTGTTTAAGCACATGCTTAAATACCTTTCTGACTATATGAACTTTTCTAAATGGATATTTGAATGCATATCTATTATAGTTGTGATAATCTGCCTAGTTATGTCTTTTATATAGGTTAGAGTAATGTGTTTAAACAATGCACACTAAATTTTCTTGGAAAATGACCTGAGCATGGATACAACTGGTTCAAAACAGAATTTGTCTGGAAAAAGGATGTGATAGAAGTTGAAATGTAATATGAACTTGAATGGATGCTATAATAGACAAAAAAGGGGTAATTTTACTACTAAAAAAAATAAAAAATTAGGATTTTGACATAGTTTATCCATTAAGTACTTGTGCTGGTTTAAAGGTAAACCAGCAGGAGAAATGGACCCTCCACAACAGAGATTATAAGTCAGAGTTACAATTTAATGAAAGATATTACAATAAATACACTGACACAAAGAGAAAACTGCTTTCAACTCACCAAAACCCAGCAGTATAACCCAGTGTCCCAGGGCACAAGCCCAAAGGGGTTTGTTAACCCTTGAACTGAGACCCTCGTGGTTCCCCTGAGTCCAAAGCAAAAGGAAGTGAAGAACCTGTTGGTGCAGATGATGGCTGTGGTCTGTTCAGGACTGGTGGTCGTAGTCTAGTCAGGAGTGGTGGTCTCCTTCTGACAAGGTCCTGCTGCTCCTCTGGATCCAACAGGTATTACTCAAGGCCTTCTTACCCCCGCTTACGTACCCTCAGGGAGCACCTAGTCCCTCCCCCAGGGCAGGGACTCACACAATGGGTGATTAACTCTGTGAGTCATGGGGTATTGTTGAACCGTTGATGGCCCATTGGCAGCCACACCCCCTCAGGCTGGGTGTGAAGGTGCTAACGACTCCCTAGGCAGCTGCTTCAAATGGTCCATTGTTCATGGGAAATGAATAGAGGGGGTAGAATACATAGCTTTGATCACCCCCCACACAGTGATAACTGGTCCCACCTGCTGAACTAGGACAGTACTGCAGAGACTCAAAGCTGTGAACCTTTTCATGGACCTGAGAGACAGGCATGATATTGCAGGTATTCAGAGTTTTCAAGGAAAATGGTGACAAGTAATGTTTCAGGGAAGGGATGAGACAGAAAATTATTTTAGTTGTGTTCAAACAGGCTTTCTTGAGGAAAATTTCAATTACAGTCTGAAGATCTCCTTTGAACAACAAAAATAAGACTGGAACACTTGGTAGTAACTCTTATAGAAACAGAAGATAAATTTGTGTCAATAAATGACATAGATGCACACTGGATAAACAACAGACGGCGTGGTGGGTTTAGCCTTCTCAACATCTAAACTCTCATCTTCCCCTTTGGTCACTCCTCTATCCCAGGAGATGGGAAATAAAAAAGTAAAGAAGGCAAAAAGAATTGTGCGTTGAGACAATGACACTATAACAAGAAAAGCAAAAACTATGTGTGCAAGTGAAGCAAAATAAGGAATTGATTCACTACTTGCCATCAGCAGGCAGATCTCCATCTGCTTCCTGGGAATGAGGTCCTTTGCACATCTAATGACTTCAACCATTTTAACAGTATTGGGAAGAGGCGACTAGGGCCACCTACACTGGTGTTTTTTATTGTTTCTAAACATAAGAAAGACACGGATTGAGACACACATAGGCAAATGTTAAAACATGCTGCCAGTTTAACTATATTTGTAAGTTATTTCCTATTAGCCTGAGAGGAGGATATAGAACCTAAATATTCGATTCATAAGCTTATATTGAAAAAAAAATAAAAAAGAACTTTTGTTTTTACAATGAAAACAGTTCTCAAATTCTTACTGTTTACTTTTCTGGTTCTGAATTGTAATTTCCTTGATGCTTCCTACATGGTTCTTTTTTATCTCATATACATTGTTAGTGACTTTAGATAAAATCTCTTTGTCCAATTTATTTAACTTCTAAAAGAGCTGAAGTTTGATAAAATTGTTAATTACTGTCTCTTTCACAATAATCTCCATTAGCTACTTTCTATTTAATTGTAGCAAATCTAAACCAATTTAAGAAGAGAGTTTTCTTCAGTCTTTAATACTCAAATAGCCACCACAAATGCCTAGTGTAAATTCTACACTAGCTTCGTGGGAATTGGATAAAGATTTTAATTCCTTTATTATGATATGTAATTTCTGTTTATATGCATGCTATATTTTGAAGCATTTTTAATAAAACAATTTTGTGATATATGACTTTGAGAAGGGAATACTGTAAAATATGAATGTAAAATACTAGGTTTCAAGTCTTTACATATTACTCCAATAATTTTTTTTTTGAAATATAGTGTTCCTATTAGTTTTGAAAGGATGAGCCTAAAACCAAGTTTATGTTTTTCATGCTGCATTCAAAGAAGGGACCCTCATTTATCCTGAACCCTTACATCTAAGATGCAAGTACATACACATTTAAAAAAAGCTGGAAATACCAAAATATTACAGGTTTGGGTATGAGCAACCTAAGATTGTTATTTCTTCTGAAGTTCTCTGTGCATGCATAGAGTTTGCATTAGTGCCTAAACTAATTGGATTTTCACCCCTTTTCAACCATTCTTAGAAAGCCAGGCCAAATTCTCATTTCAGGCCACTAAAATTTACTACCTTTATAATCTAGTGGAGTAAATAAGAAGAGGCATTTGATTCCTGTGATTTATGATTATTGCTAAAACTGATTTGAGCTGTTAGTGGAATCATTTTATATATCTTATCAGGCACAGTAGAACTGGGTTCATTCTTAATCAGGAGATGCAAGTGTGTTAGACACGTGCAATATTTAGAAACTGAAGCTTCTAGTGGATAGATGCCTCTCAATAAAACCTGCTTGAAATATTGATTAATTATTCTTGAGTAAGCTAACGTGGAATGGAGATCGGACAGAGGGGATAATATAATAAACAATGCTGTTTAGTAGATCTTCAGAACAAATGGGGACATTTAAAATATCAGTATTTCCCAAGATGGAGGAATGAGTTTTATTGGGAGAAAATATAAATAGCAAACAAGAGTAATACATTTTCATTATTGGGGATGAACATAGTGGTGTGTATGTCATAAATGATCTCAGCTGGCAGAGGCAGCTTGAACAGTCTTACTATCAGTGGTATGCTTATATGTGTCATTGCAAATGTGAAACTAAAATGCATTTAACACATTGTACAGACGGCCAATTTTTTAATGGATCAGAATATAAAATCATGACATACTGAGAAGAAACATTACAATCTGGAAACTGGAATATATTTATATGTGGATTAAATAGTCACTGCATGTATCTCAATCTCTTTTTGAGTAATAGAATCACAGAATATTTTGTGAATGACCCATATGGGGATTCAACCCACAACCCTGGCATTAGTAATACCATTCTGTAGTTCTCTGTCTAATGGTATTCTACTTCATTTAGTCTTTGTGAGACTTTTAAGTATTGTAATATATATATGTCTATGTGTTTATGAATACATGCATATCAAGATGCATGCAATCTTGGCACATACATAGAAAATAACTGAATTTTTTGTTGCAAAAATTAATCTTACATAGTGACTTATGTTTGATTAGCCTACTTGGGTGAGGGTATTCACCTTTTTTTTAAAAAAAGAAAAAAAAGAGAATGGATGCTGCACTTCCACTACATTACTTTGAAAATCCTTTTCAATTTCATTCAGGCAGGATGAATAAAATTCTAGACAAGACTTTTAAAGTTGGTTCACATAGAGATAAAGACTTTGGTTTACTTAGATCTTGGTAAAAACTGCAAATAGGACATATCCAAATTTTTGCTTTAATCTAGTGTATTGCATGCTTTAATAGTCATAAATGTAGCATACAACTCATCATACATTGCAAAAAAAATCGTAAGTAGCACTAGGTGGAACAACAAGGAATAAGCCTTTAGAACACAGTGAACGTCCAATATATAAAATTGTTGATGTTGCACTGTACACGTGCTTCATGTTTCTACTTTTTGTTTCTCATACACACAGTGCATCTCAAGGGAATTTAAAGTTCCACTGGAAACACTGAGTGACCCTACAACATTTTAAAATACTAATTAGCACTTCTGTGTAGGTCTTTATTAGGCAATATAGTAATAAGCTGTCTTGCTATTTCTGTCACTAGCCTGTTTAGTCATACCCTTATAGGAAAGTGTATTGACTAAAGCAGGAGGAGAGCATCTTGCATAAACTCTTGTGGTTAGAGCATCTGCAAACAAAATAAAATATGTGAGCTGGATACTGTTGAGTCTAAGAAAAGAATTAAACCCATTCTTCAGACCCCTGGATGAGTATCATACACATGAAGTAATATAATTTCCAGCACCCTCTTCTCCATCAGCAGTACAATGAGCAATGTCCTGACAGCTATTGTGCATTCTGTGAATGTATTCTGGTGTTGCACAGAGCAGCAGACTTGCACACTCCCAGTGTGTCCTGGTTTTCACAGCTGTTCAACAGCTCCGAAATGCAAGTCTCTACTTTTGTGTTTAGCAGAGATTGAGAATTTCAGTTTCGAGCAATTATTTATTTCCAAAACATAACTAAAGACTTCTGATATGTATAAAATGTTATAGAAATCCACATACACTGCACATTTAAATAGAGTTTTGATCTTTACTAAACTTCCAGAATGTAGCTTGTCAACAGGTTCATCCTCCCATACATCTTGTGTGGTAGGTTTGTTAGCTAGTAGATATAATTTTTATCCTCTCTTAAAAGTAAAAAAAACTGACAGGAGAAAATGAAGTCATTCTTGTCTTATTTTTGGGGATGCCCTGACTACAGAAATCATACTAGGTTTATGTAAGAATATTGGATGCACAGCTTATGAAAGAATAAGCCTACCTTAAAATTGTCAAGAGCTACCCACTTTCAATCATTCCTTCTTTCTTAAGTATATAACAAATGACAGAAAAAACCCATTTCTACTCAGTATTAAAGGACAATATGTTACTAAAAAAAAAAAAAAGAAGAAGAAAAAACCCAAACCAAAAAAAAAAAAACCACCAAAATTTATTCAGTTCTGTCATTTTTGCTTTAACCAGTATAGTTCCTGAAGGACAGAATAATTATACCCATAGGACTCACAAAGAACAGCAGTGCAGGAAGTGTGCTGTAGTGAAATCAAATCAATAATTCTGAGACTACTTTGAGCTCATTTTAAATATTACTCTTTGCTCTCCCTAGATTTGAGCTATTGATTTGAAAATTTCTGTCAAGCCTTCTTTTCTGCATAATTATATCCTATACTTGTTTCTGTTGTTTGTTTGTAATTTTATAATAAAACTGGAAAACATGACACTTGGCTGAATATATTACTGAATATGAAAAGGGTTAAGTTTGATGCTGGGCTTTCCTACTTTTTCCAGGTAATTTTTGTTTCCATATACATGAATGTAATTTGGAAAGCTATAAACAATATCATGAATTAACTGCAGTATTTTCAAATAAGAGCATGTGAGGTATATTTATCTTTGAATAAATAAAATACTTAATGTAAATATTTGCAATAGACCATCAACTTGATATTTTCTTAAAGATTTGCTTTCCTTCTATTTTATCTAAAGAATTGAATTGTAAGTAAAAATGGCTGATCAATTGTACTAGCTTGAGGCTCATTCTCTGAGGTGCTGAGTGTCCTTCATTTTCATGGAAGGGAGCAGAGACAGCTTAGCATTTCAACAGTATTTGCACCAAGTGGTTAGATAAATAATATTTTAAGAAAGAGACATATTTGCAGAATTTTATCTTTACCAGAGATGTTGCTCAACTGTAGAGATATAGCTTAAAATCCTGAAAAATTTAGTAAAATCTGCTGGATGCATTAAAATGTACATAAAGGTTTTCATTCCCCACCTCATTCCCCCCCGGCCTCTGACTTCCCTTGGAATATGGAACAACACAATTTTCTCCTGTGATTAAATGTTCCTATTAAATCACTGAGGTGCATTGAGTAATAGGAAATAGTTTGGTTTGCATTTATTTGGAATAAACTCCAATATAACAAATGTTAAATCTGGAAAAATTAAGAGAAACATAAACGTTACATACATACACACATATGAACAGGTTTAGGTGCTATATCCTTCCATTATGGATTACTATTGAACTGAAACATGCATGAGCTGCAAATGCAAAGAAAGTAGTTTCATCCTTCTAGGCTTGTGTGATGTGGTTTGAAACCCAACAGTGCCATTTTATGTGGCTTCCATTGTTGCAATATTTGACTGTTACAGTCCAAAACCTAGTGAAAGCTATAGAAAAAAAAATAAAATTAGCTTTTCAAGATGCTTTTCCATCTGTATGAATACAACATTAGTTTCTAGGTCTTGAAGTCCTATACAGTCACAGTACAGATTCTCTGAATGAGGGAGGAAATCACAGAAACATCTAGGTTGGAAAACATCCTTAAGACAGTCAGTCCAACTGTAAAGCTACCACTGTCAAGTCCAACAAGTATAAACCACATCTACATGTCTTTTAAGTAACTCCAGGGATAATGAGTCAGCTACTTCCCTGGGTAACCTATTCCAACACAACAATCCTTTTGGTGAAGAATTTTTTTCCTAATATGCAGTCTAAGCCTCACCTGCCTCAATCTGGGGCTGTTTCCTCTTCTCATATTAATTGCTCTTGGAAAAAGAAACCCACCTTGCTTCAACCTCCATAATATCCACAGCCTTTCCCTCATCCACTCAGCGGGTCACCTTGTTACAGTAGACCAGGCTGGCCAAGTAGGACCTGATTTTCATAAGCCAGTGCTGGCTGTTCTGCCCATGCTGTGTGAAGGCAGTCAGGATGATCTGCCCCATGATTTTTCTCATCACCAAATCAGACTGGCAGACCTATAGTTCCCCACATCCTCCTTCTCTCCCTGCTTGTAGCTGAGCATGAATGATGATAACAGTTTTTCATAATCCATAGGCTTTTTTAAAACTTTTGAATCATAAAATGCTCTGCATATTTCACTGATTTACAAACTGTGTACGTTTTCTTTCTGTCATTGCAAAAGAGAGAGCTTCTGTTTTCCAATGAAATAGACCTTCTGTTTTAATTCCTAATGAGTGATAATCTACTGATTTTTCATGCTACAGAGAATTTTATATATATTTATTTATATATATGGATAAATAAATAAATAAATACATTACTAGTATTACTGGTTGTGTATTTAATGTTTGTAAGGAACCATGGTCATTTGGAAGCTAACATATGACAGCAGAGAGAAGAGTTTTTAAAATGCTTTTAAAAAAGAGTGGACATATTTAATGTCATATGGAAAGTGCATAAATGGCTGTAGATGTGAAGAAAGTGATGTGTCACATAATTGTGCAATTTTCTGTATTAGTACTACTAACACATAGGCAGTAGATATCTGTTCATATAAAAAAGTTGTCAAATTTAGCTAGACAACTGAAGTCTAAAAACTAATGTTTTAGCACTATGTAAATTTAAGTGGACTAAATTGGACCAGAGGGTCATAGATGTTCATGCAATCCTGCTACTCTTCAGTGCAGAAAATGAGGTTGAGGTTTCAAGCAAAACAAGGAGGAAAACAGAATTCCTAATCTTATGGTATGCTAATAAATCCTAGACAGAAGCTCAGAACTGCAAAACTGACTAAATTTAGGCTCACTGCCTTTTTTTTGTTTTGATTGTTTGTCTGTTTTTTTCCCCTCTAAATGACTGCTGCATGGTCTGTTTAGGTCTTTTTTATTCTTTGGGTATTCTCCCCTCAGGAAAGGAATCAACTTACTAAGAAAAGGAGACAAAACAGGAGGAAGAGTGGAAAAAAACAAGAAGAGGGCTATCCCGTGTGCGTCAAGTTGCATTCATCATAGGTCATGACTGAACACCAACTATATCCAAATAGGCTGATAGCCTACCCCTTATTTAAGATGCATTACTCATTTAATTCATTTTCTATGCAAATGATGCCTAAGGATTTTATGTATTTTTGGTGTGTATTTTATGGATTTTTATAGCTTTAAAAGTAAGGGAT
>JAWWEW010000165.1:20324739-20347141 GCA_035583185.1 Anabacerthia variegaticeps | reverse complement strand
ACAATAAAGGTATTTTCTATCTTATCTCCATTAACCTTGTGCAGAGTGTCTGTTTTGCAGGATTTCAGGCATCACAAATAAAGTGAAGGCTGAATCCACTGAGTATACCTTAGAACAGCAATACTATATCTGCTGCAAGTATAGTGTAACACTATAAGTGGTAAACTTTGCTTCATTGCCAAATTAAAGAAACACAGTTAATCTCAGATCTTTGAAAAAGTCAAATCTGCACTCACTAAAAAACTTATACTGGAATTTTAAATTTTATATTGAAAGAAAAAAAAAAGAAGAGAAATAAAGTAGAAAAAGTAAGCTTATAATGATGTTCATTAATAACCAAAGTATTTATCACTTCATTTAAAAGCAAGTAATCATATTTTTAGTTGGGAAAAAAAAAAAAAGATAAAACCAAAAGGCAGTACTTTACAAACAATAACGTAAATCAGTTCATTCTGATATCACTGCAGTGGTTTACCAGAAGCATCTGGAAGTCTTTATTGATGGTGAGGAGTTTGTGCTGGGCACTTGGCTGTATTGCACTGCTGATCTGTTCTCAGCTGCTAGTGAGATTTCAGCCTTTGAACTTCTGTGGAAGCTGGAAAGAGATGTAAATTGCTTATTGATTAGGTGAGAAATTTGGGGAAAGAAACAAACCTTAAAAATGTTTTTTTAAAATCTGATTAGTATTGCCGTCAGATCTTGCCACTGACACAACCCTGGAGATCCACAAGGAGTCAAAGAACTGGGCACAGGTTAAGGAAGTTTTCTGAGTTGTCACTTGCCTGAAGGCTGAAAATGCAATTAATCTTAAGAATATTCTGGTGTAGGTAGCAGGAATAGAACTCTTCAAAAATGTTCACTATTAAAAATAAAGCAATGTAGAAATCTAGAATGTGTGATGGCCAATGCAGAAGCAATAAAAAGTTACTGCAATTTTGTCAAACATCATTCATTTAGATCTCTTGATTTGCATTTTTCTAGCATCTTGGTGCTACTTGGTAATACATTGATACAGTGGATTTCCAGTACAGCATAAATTTTCATTTAGTGAAGAAAACCACTAATGGTTTGTTTGGGGAAGATGTTGTGTTGTTTTGGATTGGTTTTTATTTTTTAAATTGTTTCTTATTTTCAAAGGAATGTATTTTATCTTCAAGTACTCCCCCTTCAAGCCATGAAAATAGTATGTTTTCAACAACTGCTTGTTACCAGTTATGAAAAAGAAATATCTCATTGTCTGTTCCTCTAATTTCAAATCAGAAATAAAACCGCATTAAAAACATGAAATGCTGTCAAATTATTTGAAAATTGACAGTGAATCACCATATGAAGCTGTTAATGGTGTTTCTAACTTTAGGCAATACTACTCTTTGTATTGCAAGTGGAAAAGAAAATGAATGTTTTCATCTACCTAAATGACCAGCTAACATGTACAACAGAATAAAACACAGTACACATAATTATTACTTTACTCTTCTGGCTGTTTAGCTAACATTCTCAAACACTTTTTATCCATCTGAAAGTTATTTCACAATGTCCAAAAATTGTCTTTTAATATCAGTTTAACTAGACCAGTCTAACTGTGTCTGAGTTACACTTAATGATGTGCTTAAGCATAGAATGCAGTCATCTAAGGCAACTTTTTGAGAAACAGAATATGACAAATTTTTTCTTATGAAATTGTTTTTAAGATAGTAATGCTAAACAAAGTAAACCTGTCTTTTTCAGTGTTATATGCATGGATTGAATGATGAACTTACTTTTATGGGAAAAAAAAAAAAAAAGAAATTTCAGGAACATTCTATTTTATTTGGAGATTAAATTTTGATAAAGATTTGATAATGTGAGTTATTTACACAAAGAACTGTTTAATCAGTTAATGCAATATGTAAATCCCCGGAAGTGTTCAAGGCCAGATTGGATGGAGCTGTGAGCAGCCTGGCCCAGTGGAAATTTTTCCCTGCCCAAGGTGAGAGGGTTGGAACAACATGATCTTTAAAGTCCCTGTAAGCCTAAATCCTTCTACAATTCTATGATTCTTTGGGAATTCTATGTTAAGGTCCAATGTTTTATAATCCAATACAGGTTGTCTCAGTTTTTCAGAGGTCATGAAATACATTGAATTACTTTCTACCTTAAAACCATGGAAACATTACAAATATGTATATGGTTTGTATGTACTCAGAACTGGACAAATTATAGAAAATTAGCAAGTTTAGTTTTTAATTTTCTTGAATTTCATATTAAGTTCATTTTGGTTATATATAAAATGTTTTTAATAAAATACGTGGATTGTCTTGGTATACAATCAGTCATATAAAATTAAATTGAATTGTGTTTGAATGTTTGAGAATACTTGACAGAAAAATCATCATATGATGTCAAGAGGTGTTTCTCTACAACAAAGTACACCAAAACTGATTATGTCGTTCCCTATCTGCATCAAAGTGAGAGAGTCTTAGTTCTAATGACAGAGCACAGAACCAGAACTGAATCTTTGGAGTAAAGTAGCAGTTGTCTGCCTTTCTTGGGACGTCTTTGCAAAGTATCATCTTTTCTGTTTGTCAGTTTTTTAGTCTCAAAATTAAGGTTGTGAATTAATAGATTGTGCCCTTTGATTTGATTTTTACAAATTTTCAAGGCCATTTTCATGCAATTCTTTTTTCTGTATCTTCCTGGTTTCTATGGGTTATGATCATCATTGCACTTCCCGAACTGAAGTAAAATTATACTAATTTAAGTAGTTCTGTATTCATTTTCTTAGATCCCTGTCTGTCAGTGCCTATGTTCACTTAATGAACTTTACTGAAATGTGATAAAATATTTGCTTATGGTAGGTGGATATAAAGATTTTATTCATTGTTCTTCCCAACAAGAATAATGTTGATGGAAAACTTCACAATTTTGAATTTAAAATTAGAGAGGGTTTGGTTCAAAATAAAAATAAAGACTCAATACTGTAAATATTCCAGTTGCCTATTTGCAAAACTCCTCTTCCTCTTTAGTTTTTGGAACAAGCTATGAATCAATGTATGAGTAAATATAGTTGTTGACAAGACCGGCAGGTCCCATTTATATTCCAGGTTTCCTGAACAGCTACAATATCGTCACTTGATACGACAGGGAAGACTTATGTCACTGCAATGTAGGGAGTCATGTCAGGTTTTATATTTGGTTTTGCACTTTGCAACTTGGAACTAGATTTTCTCTGGCTTAACCTAAAGCATAGTCTAGACAGAAGGCATCTTGAGGGCATTTACTGATGGCATCTTGAAATACAGTAGTGTTTTTTATTGACTGCTCTCTGCTTGGTCTCTAGTCTGTCATCTCTACTGCTGTGCCCTAATGAAATGCCACTGAGGCTACCGTAAAGCACAACTGCCCCTTTGCTGCCAGAGCACTAGACTTGCATTTTTTAGCATATAGGGTCATAGCTGAAAAGCATAGCCAGTGAAAGAAATATGTTTCTGTAAGGCAGTTGCAAAGAAAGAAAGAAAGGAAAAAAACATAAACGAAACACAACCGTGGTGCAGCTGTGCTTTCTTCAGTTTCATTTCTCATGTAGTTCAAATGTTTGATCCATACTTATATTAAATCAGTGTTAATTTCATTGGTTTGTTGACAGTGAAGTTGAAACATTCATTACAGAACTAGGAATGAAAGTAGAAATGAAATTGAAGAAACACTAATAAATATTTAGTAAGGGCTTCTCAGTGGTCCTCTTATCAAGGAAGAAAGGTGTGGCTGAACTCTGAACTGAAAAATACTTGGCACTCTGGCTGAATGATTGCTTTGTTCCTCTATATTCAGAAAATTTCATCTGTTTTCATGACCTACAAAGTTTCTGTGTCTTCTGTTTTGAGTCTCAACTGAGTGAGAAAAAGTCTATCTCACTACAGAAAATTGAATGTTTCTATGCAGTGCAATTTTTTCTTTGAGAAATAATTTTCTATGACAGCCCTTAAACACCAGCCAAGCTGGTAGAGATCTAAGGTAGGACTCTAAAACAATGTCTTTCAGTCCACTTTCACTGTATCCGATGAGTTTAGCTGTTAGTTCGGTGTTGGAACATACTTTGTTAAGCAGTGCATTGTTGATTCATTATATTGCTTGGTACAGATTGAAAAAACTATTTTATTCTCAATAAGTTCAATGATTGTTAAAGAGTTCACTTTCCAATGCAGTCATCCTAGTTCAATTACTGTTTCACCCACTGCTGTTGAATTCAAAATATTGAAATTTTACTGAAAGTAAGGGCTAGAAGAAAAATCAACTGAAACTGTAAGACAGACCTAGCCAAATACAGGAGTGACTGATATACAGCCTCAATTCTAGTACTTTATGAAACATCTTTGGGGGTTTTGTTTTGTACATAAAGATATCTACATAGTCATAGATTGGTGTTTTATTAAAGGATTATTTAGCTGATTTCATTACATCTCTTGAAAAAAGGCATACAGTGTTCATATAAATGACAGAGGGAAGGCAATGCTTTTTCTGGACTCCCAGGAGAGTCTGCCTACCTAGATACTCATGTGGCTTAGACCATTGAAGAGGAACTGTATGTTGGGATTGAGTAGTGGAGTTAAAGATTGGATTATCAGAAGTATTGCAGGGTATCATGAAGGTTTTATTGTATTGTTTGAAAAATTATAAATTTTCTCATTTTCAACCCTGTCAAGATAATATGACCAGTCATTCTCTAGTATGCACTAAATTCTTACATACATATATGAAAACAAGGTTTGGTTTTATAGACACTGAACAAAGAGCCTTAAACCCTAACATTCTAAGCAGGGATTTAGCTGATTTGATGGATCATGTTTTGACCAGCTCAAGACTTATTTTGCACTGTTGTTAAAATCTTTTTTTAATCATGAAAGTTCAGCTGTCAGGAAGACACCAATGTTATCATATTTTTTTCCTTCCCCCTTTTTAGCTAGTAATAAATGATGATGAATTTCAATAACAGGTGCTACTTTAAATCTCTCACAAGAATAGAAGCATGCTTATGGTGTCCTCAGGTACATGTCTACAGTGGTCTTGTCAAGTGTAAGCAATGGGTTTAAATGGGGAATGTTGACAACAAGCTTACTGTAAAAGGCAGTATTTCAAAGGAGTCATTGGACCAAAGAAATCAGACTGAAAATTTCACTTCTTCTGCAGAGGTGCAGTGTAGTATAAACACTCAATTTTAGTGGAGACTTAAATATCTAATCTTTTTTTTTCCCTCCAATTCAGGAGTTTCTATGTTCGTATTTCAACACATAGGGGCTTTGATGAAAGAAAATTTTCATTCAGCATTCAAGTTACTGGCAAAAGCAGGCAACAAGAATTAATCCTGCTTCTTTTGAAATCAGTGGCAACCTCATTTAATGTAATGATTCTGGATCAAAATCCTGAATTGCTGTGAACAGGGTTGCTGAACTGACCATTTTATCTGGGAGGCTCCTCTGTATCTCATCAGTTGTTTCTTGTCCGTATGAGAAAGTGAGAGACCCTGTCAGAAGTGGAGACATTGAATTACACCAATGCAGTTTAACACAGTTATATAGTTCATTTATTCTGTGGTTAAAAAAAAAAAAAAATCTTTCTCTGATTATTTCGTGTTTCCTGGGAAGTAGTTTCATACAAGTTTGAGTAGTATTAGTCTTTTGCTTTCCAAGAAGATAGTCAGTAAAGGGATATATTAGAGGAATGCATGTGATGAACATTTTATGGTGCTGACAAATTAGATAGTAAGCCTTCAGAGAGAGTGGCTGTATCTTTGTTATACATGTACAGCTGTTCAAACAAATATGTCTCTAATTCTGAGAGACATCTTTGCCTACTACAGTACTACATGTACTGTAATCAGCTCAGGGTTGCATTTGCCAACGTGTAAGTGATGATCACAGAATGCAGTTCTGTTCCACTCTCTTCTGTATCTGTTAGTACAGCAGCTAGGAAAAATGAGTGTGCAAGTTAATTTATAAAATTTAATTATTTTTGCAATGAAATACAGAAAATATAATGAAAAATCATTCATTTTTAGTTCATCCACATATCTTAATAATTTTAATATGGTCTTTTTTTGACATACATACAGGACAAAATCTGGGAACTTCATCATTCCTTAAAAATTTATATTGTTTTTACTTCAATGTAAGTAAGTGTTATACTTCCTGAACAATCAAACACTATTTTGCACAGGTAAAAATGCTGGTACAAGCTCCAGGCAACAAAAAATCAGAACTCAGATATTCATTTTGAGCCCTCTTTTTGTTTGTGCCTCTTAAACATGAGTCACTCTTGGCAAGAACGGCCAGACCTTCACGTGCACACAAATGGTATTCTGTTTTGACTGGCTATGCTTCAGCAAATGATTTATATGTTAACAAAGAGCCAATGACAGCCTGATTTTGGAACTGGAGCCCTGGACTGAATCCATTGCAAGCTCTGGCACTGATGATTCTCGATTGCTAATGTTCACAATGGTAGCATTGGCAGCGTACTAACAAAAACTTATTTCTGTCTTCTGATTTGCTGTCTTCAACAGCTCATAATTTTCTTCTGCAGTTGATCCGTACATTTAGCAGATAATAAGGCAGAAATAGGGGATGAATCTAAGTCAAATTATCTGAAAAATCTGTCTACATACTTACTAAACAGTTAAAATTACAAGACTCACCATTGTTATTGGAAACATCAGAAGACCAATACACTGTTTACATTCCAATTGCATTTTAATTTAGGTTTTTAACTGAGATAAAATAACTAGTTTATAGGCCTTAAGCTCCTTATCTACACAGACATGTATTTCACTTTGAGGTAGATGATTCTCTGGAAAATAAGGACTGCATATGCTGGGACCATATAAAAACCTTTTAAAGTGGCAATTTTGATTGGTTATCTGTTGCACAATATGTTTCCTTAATTTTATTGAAAATTAGAACATTTTGACAGCATTTTTGATGGTAGTTCGTTTTTCATGTTTCACTGGACTCTGATCTAAATCCTGTATAGTCAGTGCATAAGTGTACAGATTTTCTTTATGAGTTACATTCACAATATATTGTATATGTTGATGTTCAAACAGTAAGAATGGCAAGAAATATATGATGGTTCTGAAAACAATATTAATCTCTAATATCTCAAATAAAATACTTTAGATCTATGAAAGTGTTTCAAAACATTATGTACTGTATCACTTACTTTTCAGTACACACTTGTAATAATGAAACCACGTGTTGCAGTACACATCTAAGCATAAGAATCACAAAAAATGGTAGACACTAAAAGAAGGAAATACCAACAAGAGTTGTGTTTCTTAAATATTTGTCTTTCTCTGGGATATGGGATTTAAATCTGGTGTGCAAGTCAGTTGTTAATACCAACAGCAAACTTCTGTATTGAGATTGTGTTCTTTCTTTTATGGAAGAAAGCAGAAGCTGTGTGGGTGGAATTTTACGCACAGGCCAAAACCCCCATATTCTGCTTTCTCTGTGAAAGAATTTGAACTTCCAGCCTTCAATAGTCAGCTGCAGCTATAAGTTGTGAGGAAATATGAAATGGAATATGTCGTTGAAAGTGATACAATCTGCATGCATTATTTATGTATTTTTATAACAGGTAGACACCCTTGGATGTCAGGCAAAAATTCCCAAGCAATTAATACAACAGAGCAAGCAACTATGTTGAAACTTGGATTTCTCTTTTCAAGAGTTCATGAGTCTTGTAAAACATAGAATCATACTCCTTTTCTTATTTCATGAGCTGTTGAATAGTATGAATTTCTTTAACTGAGAGAGCAGCAGACATGTTCTGCCTCATAGCACCTTGGATGTTTACAAATTTTGAATAATCACCTGAGCTATGAATCAATGACTTCAAGCAGCCGAAGCAATGGAACATAAGTCTGCATCCTGAGTAAATAATTTTCCTGTGCTAGATTTAATAAATAAATTTAAAAATCCTTTTTGGTGCAAAGACAAGTCAATGTAGTAGATGCACCTTAGTACAACTATATAACATAGAGTTATGTTACTTTGTTTTGGTATTCTATTCCTTCAACTGTCCCTACTGTCTACATAATGGTATAAATGCTAAAGTTCTCCCTGATACATAGGTAGTCCTTTTGGTGAGAGGAGTAGAAGGGCTGATTTACACTTGAGTGCTTTCCCCATGTGTAGAAAAGGGTATTTAATCCAAAATTTAATTCAAACCAAAGAAGCTATACAGCTTAGATACAACTTCTTTTCATCACTGAGTTCTGATCTATGGTGTGCAAGTATGTACTTCTTCCACAGACAGTAGTACTAAAGCCTTTGGAAAATCCTGTAAGAGCTAGCTCTGGAGAAGAAGAGAAATCCTGAAAAGGTTACATAAAAATGGGTCCAGATTTATTCTGCATCAGCCTAGAATGTCAACTAAGGAATTTCAGTGTTGAGAATGAATGAAGGTAGTACTGTGGAAAGAATACTCTACAGAAAGCTAGTGAAGATTTAAGTCACTATGTTCACATGACAGGGCACTTTAGCAGACTCAGCTTAGATATGGAGAAAATGCAGTCATCTTCTAACCTAGTAACCATTATACCTCTAAATGGAGCACGTGAAGAGATCAACAATTCAGAAGTCCCTAACTTCTGAGAAAGGAAGTGCTACTTTTTTTTTTTTGCTTTATTAAATAGCATCTTTATGCTATTTTCAACAAATAAGGTAGTTCAGTTATTTAGATTTCCTACAATACCAGATAAGATTGCAAAGAGATACATAGACTATCTCAATACTTCCTCCGTTTCAGTAAGTAACTGTTTCAGGAAAACTCAGTGTCATGAGCTTTTGCTTTTGAAATAGAACCAATTGATTAGCACTTTTATAGGGACAGTGAATTTCTTACTGTCATTGACCTAGAAGACTTGTGTTCAAAATTGTATGGATATATCAAGATATGGATTTTTTTGCAAATGAAAAATGTCATACATTCATACTTCTTGTCCAAATGTGGGTTGACGTTTTTTCATGAGAGCTCTCTGAAAATACAGATTTCAATTAGAGCACTATGAACAGAAACTAACATATTTTTCAGAACATGATTGAGTCAGTTCATCTTATCTTTCAGTTCCAAATTAGATTTCAAACCTGCAACAGGCTTCCAGTTTTCTCAGATATAGTGCGGATCTGCCACATGTGCCTGGCCTGGGGCTAACCATTCTGTGCTCTTTATTTGTCCCAGTCCTGTGATGGGTCAGTTCCAGGTGCTGGGATGGCTTACCTACATATTAAAGCAGGATTCCTTCAGTGGAACTGACAAAAATAAAACACTGTTTCTTTTAAGGATCTATTCGGGCATTTCAAGCCTATTCTTTTAGGAGCGTTATCCCTATTTCTTTTGAAGGGAGAAATGGTACAAAAGAAACAAGTTTCTTGCCAAATATCCTTCCAACAGCCAGTGGCAGAGGCTTTAGTAATATAGCAGTGAAGCAAAATGGATTTTTTTGTAAAGTGGATATATTAATCCTAGGGTCTACAACTACTCTTCAGTAAGCATAAATGAGGTAAAATGTAGTCATTAGGCTCTAAATTTAATTATCAAATGAAACTAACGAATCTCAGAAAAATGTAAAATCATCTTTCTCATTATTATTCGTATCTTTTCCTCACAGAGGTGGTAGAATATTCAGAAGTTTAGGTGTTTGTAAGTACTCTAATTATCTACTGCTTTTTTTCTCCAATGTCGACACCTGTGAAGGTTCACTAAATAATATGGCTATGCTCACTGTCATAGGCTAGTTTTTAGGTTCACATCATCAGTGTATTACTTAAACAGGGTTCTGCTTTGGAAGATAGAGCATTGTACCTAATTTTTTTTATTTTTTTTTTCCCCCAAAGTTGTTATTCCCTCATTGGGGAAAAAGGTTTTCTTTGCCACTGTTAGCTTTTTCACTTCATCCTGTTTAGTAGTTCCAGATTCACACATTGTTTTAGCAATAGCTCAGAAAACTTAGAAACTGAAGCAAGCTTTGAATTAGTCTAGTAAATGTAGGTGAAAAGAAAGAAAAAGTGATGACATTGCCTGCAACAGAAGTATTTTGTAGTAGATCACTTTTACAACTTTTTATTCCAGTCAGCTCAATATTATAGCTGAGCTACCACTGAAATGACAAAAACTCAATCATAAATTTGCAAAAGAAGTTCAACGTTTTCAGGGTGAAAACTACTGCAGTATACCAAGGCAAACAAAATAACAAAACTAAGCATAAACAGCAAGAATTCTCAAGGTTTTAATTTTTTTTTATTTATTTTTTTTCTGCTGTAACAAGGATAATGGAAAGGACCACTGGAGTTCTGCAATTTTTACCCTTAGTTAAAATTTGAATATTTAAGCTGTATAAAGCAGAACTCCCTTGGTGGAATAATCACTTAATTTACATAAAGTTCATATTCTATTAGAACCTTAAAGTTTGGACTATGTTGGCATTTGATTGCAACACCCACAAGAAAAAACAGGGTACTGCAGGAAGCAATAGCAATTGTTTAGTAAGTAGGTTTGTTGAAATTATAAACTGAGTTAAACCAAAAAATCTTCAGACTAGGTGTTCTAGTCTAAATGCTACAAATTGGATCCTTAAAAAAAAGAAAGGGTGTTGCTTATTATTGTGCTTTTAAAACAAAACGCAACCTCTACATCCTGCATCTTCTCTCAATGTTAAGCATTGCATAAACAAGCAGCCGAGGATACAATTATGAAAGCTTACAATCTATGTGTCAGACAGGTTTTGAGAAGCAGAGAAAAAAGAACATTTAAGTATGTTTTGTGATGGGAAGTAGAAATCTTGTAATTTTTTACCTTGACTGTTGTAATTTTTTTCTTTTCCTTTTCAACCTTGTAGTGAAATGAGAGTCTGAAAGCAGAAGAAGCTTTCTAGAGACTTAACAATTTTTGTGGTGGATTTTTCTTATGCTTTAAAGGTCATTAATGGAAAGAATTTTGATGGTGCAAACATCTTAATTCTCCAACAAAGTTATTTATATATTTTTAAAAGATTTAGTCCCAATGTGATACATAAACTTTGAAGATTTTGTTGCTTATCATGAGTTTCTACAAGTTTGTTGTTTTTACTATAAAATGTTCTTTAAACCAATTGCAGGAATTACTGTTTTTCACCTTACATGAGCCTTTATTTCACTGGAGGGAAAATTTAAACTTGAATGTTTAGGAATTCTTTGGGGTGAAATGCATTATATCAATGTAAAATAGAATGACACTGAAACTGCCCCATAAAGTCAAATTCCAATAATTTATAAACTTAATGGCAACAGAATTCTTTGGGAATTTTTACTGAGCAGTAGATATTCATGACAGAAAATCAAGAATAGTTCATAAAATCAAGTATAGTAATTCCTTATTAGTATTTACCTTCCCTCCATTTTCAAAGGTTATCTATCAATCTTGTGTAGGTATCTTATGCAGTTAATTTAAATGAGATGACCCTAAATCAGCTTCTTTTTATTCTTTCTTAATTTTTGTGTGTTTTTGTTTTGTTTTGTTTTGGGGTTTTTGTGTGTGTGTTTTTTGTTGTTTGGTTTTTTTTTTAATTTTAAAAAGTAGCTGGGAGGAACTGAAATGGCTATCACTGAGGTGTCTTGGCGTTGTGGAAAAAGAGGTGCATTCTAAGTTTGATGTTTCAGGTTCAGAAGTTATTTTTTCAAGATAATATAAAATTAGAGCATGATATCAGCCAAATTTAAATACACAGCATTTCATAGATCTCTATTTTAAAAGATCTAGTTCTTAGCTGAGTTACGAGTAGTTTAGTAATTTCCTTAAACAAAGTTATTCACACAAATTTTAACAAGTCTTCAACTGTATGCAAACATAAAACCTACTAGTGCAAAGTATCTGTGTAGATATGGAAGATCAAATCTGACTTTCAAGGACACCCATGACTTAAAGATGTGGACTCAAAGAAAATTACTTGATTTACATATATTTCTTATGTTACTTGCATTTAGCTGATATAGGTGGTATCAGAATTGAATCAATTTTTTATTCCTGAATGTAAAGATCAAGAAGATCAACTTGTCTGGAAAGCAAAGGCCATATTTCAAATCAAACAATGAAAACATGCAGTTATTAACATTTGGTAAGGCAGCTCATGTGCCATGCTGGAAAGTGTGATGACTTTTGGGATGTCTGTGCAGTGCACTAAGCAACTCTGATCAGTTTTGCACTTCTCTCTGTTTGGATTGGCTTTGTCAGACAGAGTGTGCTCCTGAGTTTTGAGTAAGGAGGAGAAATAGGATTATTGCCTGCTTTTCAAACATGAATGTATCTCTACAAAGACTTGATTTTGCAGCTTACAAATATGAATGGCCTGATAAAATGCCTCCTGTCAACCACAGGTATTTGCAGCTTGGGTTAAAATAGGTCAAATCAATTTCTGGTTTTCTGTAGTTTTGCAAAAAAACAAATCCTTATGTGGGTGCCTCAAAAAACACCTAAAGTATTCAGTAGTTCATCTCTTAATTAGAAGAAACTTCCCAAGAAACCCGTTTCTCTTAAATTTTGGAGCTTGAAACTTGAATTGAAGTATGAAATCTATTTAAAACTCCTTGCAGCTCTCTTCTCAAATTAAGACTTCTAAATTGCTGGCTTATTTTAAAATCACCTAAAGGAAAAAATAAATTTACTCCTCAAAGAGAAAGATTGCAAACACCACATTTATAAGCCAAATCTTCAGTTATTCTCCTTTTATTGAGACTAAAATCTTACTGAAATTGAATTGTGTTTGTCTACACATAAGGCCTAGTTCCATCCTAGCAGTTACCCCACAGGAAAATGTGAGTAGGAGGAAAAAGGATTAGGTATTGGAGCCTTAGTTTTTAAGTCTTAGTTTTTTCTTCAAACTTCTCATACTAAAAGAACAGAAAAATCAAGATATTGACGTATCCAGTTCTAGAAAGGAACATAATACATCATGGAACTGCTTGGACGAAATATACAAGGCCACATAAGACTGTTACACATTTTCTTATTTTCTTCAAGTATTAATGGAGTTCTTTAATGCTTCACCTTTTTAATTAACATACTGGATCTTATGAGTCCTTGGAGTCTGAACCCCCCTGAGTTCAAGAGAACACAGGATTGATTAAGTAAGGCACTGTACATCAATTCAGTAAAAATAATAAAGCTAAACATTTTAAAATGTATTCAGGACAGAATTTAGCATCTACCTAATTGACTGTCTTAGTGGTGTCTCAAAAAGATTTCTTTGTTATCCTTTCTTACCAAATACCTCATGAATTAACAAAAATGAATTATTTTACTTCAGTTGTCTCTGAAACAAAAGTAATGTTTTATATTCAGATTCTAAATAATTTAATTGTACCCATTTTTTAAAAAAAATATACAGAGGTTGTTCTGGAATACCTGCATTTTTCAAATTCACATTTCTATCCAATCAAGGTGCATTGTTGGCATAAAACTACAGACAGTGGGAAGCAACTGAGCAGTTCCTATTGCAGGGAGAAATTTTCAAAAGAACTGCAAAATTCTCAGGATAAATGTATGCTGAAACACTGAGGTCAACAATAATCATTGCTTTTTACACTGTAGAAACTGAAGTCAAGCACTGACATAAGGAATTCAGCACACATCAGATTTTATTTTTTTTTGGTCAGGAAATGACCTTTTTGCAGACTTGACCTTCATACTATTTGAATAAAATATGGCAATTTAAATCCTATTGGTGCAGGGGGATACAAAAAAATTTATTTTATTCATTCCTGTGGACTTTCCAGTCCACAGGAATCTTCAGTTATTTCTGCTTCCACGAGTCAAAATGTCAGGTGTTTTATCAGGAGCAGATTTTTATTTTTCACAGAAAAGAAGTGAATGTTGGTGCATGGCTTTAGATGGTTTTGGTCATGTCAAAAAGATGAAGATACTTGTTAATCTAGCATTGTCTAATTGAAAAGAAAGAGAAAAGCTTTTAAGGATTTTTTTTTTTCTTTATGTATTTCTTAAATAACATGTATTTATTTCGAAGAATTCTTAAAATCTCAGGGGAAGGAGGCTGCACTTTTAGCTGGAATATTTCTTCGCCTGAGTGAACAGAAACAAGTGTCTGCCTTTGATAACTGTGCAGACATAAGACTCTGAATATTAAAAAGGGTTGGCAGCTACAATGTAAACTGGGGCACTTGCCATTTCTGGACAAACTGTGTCATTCTTGCTGGAAAGTCAAATAGTAAATGCCTCAGCATTTTGTCTGCTGTGGTTTTTTTCTGGCAAAATATAAAGTGAAGAATAAATTAACTGAACTGAGAATTCTTTAATCTAGTTATTTTCAAGAGATGGGTTTCCAATTTAGCATTAAATGTGCTGTTATTTAGTGGAATATCAGAGCTCAGAAGGAGGTGGTTTCCTGCATGTGTAACAAAATGCTAGCTAAAACACAGACAGTGAACAAAAAAAGACTGCTCTGGTCACTACAAAGCCTCTAAATATTTATACAAGCGGAAAGGTAATTCAATCTGCAGTATCTTCCTGACAATCCATATAAAATTAGCCAGTACTTTGTGATGTGATGTGTTGCAAAACACTCCTTGCATGACTTCTATTAGGAAAAGACACCATTCTGTTCATGAAGAAGCTTCATGCCTGTGATCGGTGAGATTACTGCCTGCTGATGATTTCGATAGTGCACGTTTTAATCCTCAGAATAGCTGTAGTTGTTTGAAGGCAGTGTCTCTCTGCTGTGGATTAAAGTTGGCATGGAGATGGCAAATACTTTTCATATCTAGGACCAAAACTTGAGCCTTTTCTCACTGGTGTCAGATACAAAAGATTGACTCTGGTACTTGGAGAATTAGGCTGCTAGTCTGAAAATGCTGGTAGCTCTTACCCCCAGTCCACTATCATTAACAAAATGAATCTATGTTTAGTTTCTCATCCTACTAGTGTTTTGCAAACCTGCAAACCAGCATTTTCAGACAATCTGAGGTGGTTTGCAATTTTTTATGTTTGGTTTTTGTTTTGTTTTGTTCTCTTTAGGGTGAAACTTTTTTTGCAATCTGATTGTGTTTGAGGAAGTACTTTAGAGTTTTGGTATCATACTTTCTGCCTGTACTGGCTCAGTTTGATGCCTCAGGTTTGAGGAAACCTTTATTCAGCTGAAGTACCCAGCACAAAGAATTTCTCTAGAGTAAGAAATGACCAGTCTATACGAAATTATTAGATATGTGTAGTGAGAACTAGTATTTTGCATCTGTGAAATCCACATTTCATACTGGAAACAAAACAATGTGTTTTATAACATCTGATTGAACTTTTTAAATTACATTGCAGGTGTTTAACAGTTACTTCTATTTTAATTTTAAAATTTGTAGTTATCCTGACCAGGTTTTCCTTCTGTCCTGCTGAGTATGATGGGTAAAAATTCTACCTTGTGAACAAACCTACTTCAAGACTGTTATTTTAAGTTACTCATCTTTACTGTCACCTCCCTGGTTTTTGTTTGTTTCTTTGTTTGTTTTTCTCCAAGTTTTCCTGTCTCCTTGTTTTGCTGCAAGATTTTAATTATCGTATTCAGAGCGATTTGCACTTCTGTAGCTAAGCTCTCAAAGTGCTGATCAAACAGTAATAAAGCTTCACAGTGAAGCTGCTCGATATTTTGATCACCTTTTTCATGGAACACACTTATTCATCAAAACCAGGAACCTATTTTGATAAATTTTCTATTTAGAAAGCATTCTGACATAGTTCTGAAGCAGACGAACTCCACATATTTCAAAAAGAGTTCAATGTATCTTGGAAATAGCTTTTCATTTGGGTGATAATTAACAATTGAAAAAAGAAAAGCCAAATTAAGCATCTTAAAGGTCTCAAAATAAAAAAAAAAAAAATAGATTGATAAGGTGTGAATTGATCAAATGTTTAGCTTCCAAATAATTGCAAAATTTCAGTTCAGTGTCCCATTTGAGATAAAGAAAGACAAAAGGAAATAGAAGAGCATAAATAAATTACTGAACTGTGTTGTGTTAGATACCAAGTTGAGTCCGAAACAAAATGCCTAGAGAGAAGACAATGCATATAATCTAATGTATGCCTAATGTATAATTAGTAAAATCTCAGGTCACTTGCAGATATCTTTGTTTTTCTAACTATCCACAGGAACACACTCTGGAGTAAGCAAAATCAGACAATCCCAAGAGCAGCATTCAATTTTCTGTTTTCTTCTTGTTGTACTGAACTATAGCTGACATTGCCAAGCTATAATTCTTGAACAATTAATGCTTTTAATGAATTTTACTAAGAATATGTAAATCCCTAATTTGTGGATTGGCAAAATTAGGGTTCAGTGGGATTTAACATTGAGTTGACACATTAACCATGTAGATTAATTTTTTTTCATATTTTTAACAAATCAATATGTAGTTACACAGTTAAGTGCTATTGTACAGTGTATTATACTATTTCAGAAGCACCATATATGAGCATGTAAACAAAGACTCATTTAACATGTATGTGCACTTGCATCACACTGCATATAAGCCAAACAACACACAGATATTATATACATGAGGAATTTAAGGCAGCAGTCAAAAGAAATCACTAAGAGCTTGTTTTTGTCAGGGTCTTGGTTTGAAATTGATCTGATCTGTTTATAGGCAGATGACATCAATGCTAAATGCTAAGGAAGGAGACAATACATGGTAATCAGGCCCAAAGCTATTTTCTAAGTCCTGGATAGGAAGCTCCATTCTGCACGGTCCTGGTGGTCTATGGAAAGATGCTGGAGGCTCTCAGCTCTGTGCTGGAAGATGCACAAAATCCATGCTTCAAAGCAGCACTCAGTATCTTCCAGAATGAAGCCCATCAAGATCAGTAAGCATACTGATCTGAGAGCAGCCTGATCCAAGGTTTTAATTCAATTTCTGCTCTCCAGAATCAGGAAGTTCATCAGTAAGATCCGCTGTCATTTGGCACAATAGGATTATAGGGTCAGCAATTAGATGCTGTCATGAGGACAATATGCTTACCACTGGTATTTCTTATTCCTTTCTCATTTAGAAATTATCTTCAGCATTTAGTTGACTTTTTTTCAGCAATTAAATGCATAGGCTTTAGATAATTAGGCTTTCTCAGCTACCTCAGTTTTACAGTAATAAGCAGATAACCCTTTGTGGGGCCAGAATTAAGAGGGAGGAATTTAGAGAAATACACTATTGTATTAAGGAGTCTGTGCCTATAGCTCTGTCTGTTGGATTTTTTGTTTGTTTTCTGAATATTGTACTCAAGTATTACAAGAGACATATTAATAGGACTATAGGACTTGTGCCAAGGCACAGTGATTTGGTCAGTTCTCTTAATCCCACAGATTTTTCCCAAATTAGCCAATATTAACCTGCCGCTATTCCTCTGCTTTGAAGGTTTTCCACTCTGCACTCTCTGTGTTGTGCTAACCAAAACCAGGTAATATTCAAAAACAACTCAGCAATGTCAGGCTGTTATTTAAAGCATGAAAATGTCTCCTCTCTTACTGATGCGGTGTCACTGTTGGGCAAACAATTCACAAGATAAAGTTGTTGGACTGCTGTCATTCACAAATTTATCTAGAAATGGTGAAAATTTTGCTTCTAGTAGCTACTCAGCAAAGTTTTGCACAAACTCAGTTTTGCATGGATGTGAATTACAGAATCAAGCCTAGGAATGTGAGCTAAAAGGTTTTACCTTTAAAAGGCAATTGTCTGGGGAGAAATGTCAGGTGTGTTTTGTTTTCCAAAGTGGCATAGCTCAGTTTTCACTCAGCTAGCTCCAAATGTGTCTCCTTTCAGTATCTGATTGCCTTTTCATTTTGTTTTGAGGTATCTTGCATAATGTAGGGAGAAGTACGTGCCTAACATAGCTTTCTGTGCTCCACTTTGGAGAAACCAGAGAGTAATGTGGGAGGGAGTGAGAAGTTCTCAAAAGCTACAAGGGTCTACCTTTACCTTCCAAAATTCTTAATGTCTTGCCTGACGACAAACAAACAAACAAAAAAAAATCTGTGTCATGCTGAGAACTGATTTTTTTTCAAGTGGTTTTTTTTTTTTTCTTTCCTCAAGCACACATCTATTCTTCCTAAGTGCTGACCTAACATAATTTACAAAATGTGATGACAATGCAATCTATTTTTAGATAAGTTCAGGCTAATTTACTTTTTATGTTATTCTAAAAGTTCCAAGTAATAGTCAACATGTGATTCTGCGGTTTCAAATTTTACACTGAAACATATGAGAATACCTACTGGCAGAGGTGTTCCATATAGAAGGGCAAAGTATTCAATGGCCCAGCTCAATGTCTGGGATGTGTAGGCTTCACTGGGCTATCCTGGGAAAATCAGAATTCTGTCAGGACTAACCTGTACCCATCATACCTGTACAACTTCACAAACATCTTTGAGTTTCTGTCTTGTGAATACATTGCATTTCATCATGAACTTGCACCCCTGCCATTTTTTAAGTTTGCAAAACTGACACCAGTATTGCAGCACACAAAAATCTGCTGCATAGAAATTGAAAGGTGAAAATAATTATCTACCAAAGTCTGTCTGCATATGTTTCTTTTTTATTCACTGAACATGAAAATGATTCAGTGCCACCCAAGTTATTATTGCTACAAATGAGTTATTCTAGCATCTGGTTATTGGTATACAGAAAGGAGACCTATACTTTTGAGAGGTTGTGTTTTGTTGTTTTTTTGGTTTTTTTTATGAAGCATTACAACTACTGTATTTATGAGTATTTAAAGATTCTCCAGTGTTCAATGTTTTATATTTACAGTGCTCTAGATTTAAGAGAATTCCAGGCCAGTGAAGAACAGCAAAATGCTTGATTAAAAATAAAGCACTTAAAACCAAAAGAGTTTCTGGCTTTTCTTCCTCTGCAGTTTCCATGGAATTCTTACAGCAGTTTGATAGAAAGTATGATTTGGTTTTATGACTTTTTTAAAGTCATAGTTTTAGTTTAAAATAACTCCACTGTAATGCTGGAAGCAGTTTTATACTAGTAAAGGAAGAAATGGTTGGGAGATTTTATGGTCTACAAATGAAATTAAGACCTTGCTCACAGGTTCTGTTTGCAAAGAAGAAAAGGAATTTCAATCTCTAATGATTGCGTCTTTTGAACATCAAAGCTTTAAAAGTGAAACAATTCTAGAAATACCTTCTATACTCCATAGTTCTGTAGTTCCAAAGTATATATTTTCTTTTTTTCAGACCCAACTAAAGATAGCCTAAATTACTAGCTAGTCCCCTTAGTTTTTCCTGGGACTTCCTCAAACTTTTAAATTGGTTGGTTTGTGTTTCTTTTTACATAAATCTCCACAGAAGTAGCAAACTGGACTAACTCATCACCAGTTTTTGAGAAGAAAACAAAATAAATTTTACGAATCTGGCCTTTGTGCTGCAAGCTGGAAGTGTGGTAAGCAGGAAAATATATACTTACCAGTTTATAGTTATAAGCTGTCACAGTTGTGACACCAAACTTTTCCTCTAGGAATGGATCCCAGTCAGTGAGACTCCCTTGAGGCAGTTATGCTACAGTGACTGATCTGAAAAGATGTTTGTATATAAATTACAATATAACCTGAACCTGACAGTAAACTTTCTCTTATTTTCTGTGTCATTGGTAAGTCCTGAAAGCTCCAGTTCTCCCTGTTGAACTGGGCTCTCATTTGTGTTCTTCCTATTGTCATCTTGTCTATATGGAAAACAGTATCAGTTTGAAGCCAAAGCTACAGGTTCATATGCAGGAAAAATGCATAAAAGCAGAAGAATTTCATGTCAGACACAAAGAAAGCTTCCAGAATTAAATATGTCAATCTGTAATAAGGCTTAAATTGATAAAAAATAAAGGGAAAATTCAAAAAAGAATTGTATCACTCCCGAAAACAAGTGCAACTACTGAAAGAATGAAGTATGTCATTCTACCTTGTTAATATTTGCATGATGAAAACTCTAGTATTTTTAATAACCAAAGAGAAAGAACAGACTAATTACCAAACTGATACACAGAAGTTTGGAAAACACCACAATTCCAGATAGTCTCCTTTTTAAGGCATCAGCTTCATATGAGTAATAGGAAGGTGGCTTGTAGAAATATTTGTCATAAGTTTATGACCATTAATCTTGAGGATTCCTAATTTAAAACTAGATTATGATTGAAAGGCTGCAATCACTATAAGGGTTTATGGAAGTTGCTGTCTTGAACTTTAAATGGCAATTAAATTTTTCCAAACCATCGGAACATTTTGGATGGAGAATTAAATAATATTACAGTGCATTTGCTTAGCAAATTAATAATTGTTCCTGGTCATGAAGATGTTACCTTAACAATTTTGAAATGTTTCGAAAGGTGAGAAAAGTGAAACAGTCATTATAGTGTGGAGGGAGGTTAATCACCTTAAGTTTTGGTGTCTCCCTGAGGAGTAGGTGAATTGTTTTTAGATTACTTTGACTGTGTTAGGTTGGCATTGACTACAGTAAGAGGCTGGACAACTGTTTTGTAGAGAAGGACTTACATTGTAAGCATCAAGACTCGGTAAAACCATCCTTCATTCAACACATGAAGAAAGGTAGTAAGAGGAGAATACAGTACTCAGTTATACCGACTGAACTTCACAGAAGTGCAGGAAGCGATGGAAAATGTTCAAACAAGTTTTTTGTGCCTTCATGAAGCCTAAATTTTTGCCTTTGTGCAAAGCTGGTGTTCTTGTTAGAAGGGAAAATATTTTGCAACATAGAGAGAGAAGAAATAAACAACGGAAGAGAAGAATACATGAATTATTTTCAGGAATATGTACCTATTAGAAATTGTTCAAGAGGCAGCTTGTGAATGGAATCAGACCTCACTGAAAAGGACATATTAGCAGGACGTTGGGCATGAGTCAGTGTGAAAAATACCTGAGTTAAAATGATGAGGAGAAAGTAGAAATACAACATAGACAAAGGGGACTGATGATGTAGTGGGCAAATAATTTTTTTACTATATTAAGGAAACTGGGTGTTTAAGTAAAATAACCTTTTAAAAGTTTGTTATTGTTTTAGAAAAGAGAGGATGTGAGCTAAAGGTGGCATAGCAGATACTGTATCTTTTTTGAGAAAAAGATGATGAATAACTTGAACCCATGAAGATGTATGTTTTAAAATAAATAGAGCAGCTAACAAAACCCAAGAATGTGTGCTTCCTCTGTATTATTATCCATTGCAGGATATGTCTCAGACATAAGGATTATGGGAAGCCAACTGCAGTAATGGGAGACAAGCATAATTTGATTTTGTCCATTTATATTTTTTAGAAGAGTATAAATCTAAACACAGAACTAAGCCCACAGCAACCACACTCTAATGGTTTCAATTAAAAAAAAAATGAATTGGTGAATAATTGGCACAAAAGAAAAATATACCAATTCTCTTGACTTTGGCATTCTCACTGCCTAGCATATTGTTTGATATGAAGGTTACCTGACTGCGTAGCTACCAAATTATATAAACAAAGCTACTCTAAATTCTAACAAATAGTAGAAAATGGTCAAAAAGAAAATATAATGTGAAAGAACACCATATGTGACCCTCTGCAGAAGCAAGATAATGTTGTGTGCAGGATGGTTTACAGTGAAAGGAGTTTCCTGTGAATTTATTCTTTGCTTCTCAAAAATGACTGTTAAGTGAGAATAGACCCAGAAAGGACCTGAAATCTTCTTCTACAGTAGGAAGAAGGGCGGGGGCCGGGGGGAGGAGGGGCGGGCAGAAAAGCCTTGAAATGCTTAAACTAAACAGAAGAAAGATTAAATTGCACAATCTAAAAACAAACTATCAGGTCAGTGTAAAATTTGAGTAAAACACAATGCTGATTCCTTAGGTTGAATCAGAGACCAGTTCAGAGACTACTTGTGAATTAGATATTATGAATATATGCTGCTATTTTCCATTAGAAAATAAAGAATGCCAAGTACTGACCATTAGAAAGCTTTGGACACTGGAACAGGCTCCCCAGCCCAGGGAAATGGTCTCAGCATCAAGTCTAACAGCTCTGGAAGCATTTGGGTGATACTCTCAGGCATATGGTATGAGTGTTAGGGATGGTCCTGTGCAGGGCCAGGACTTGGACCTGATAACCCTTGTGGGCCCCTTCCAACTCAGAATATTCTGTGAATCTGTGAAATGTTCTGAGTAAGACTAACAGTGTGAACACCTTGAGCTCATATGTCCCTAAGACAGATTGTTGAAAACAATTATTAGTTCTGCTAAAGACTCCTCATAAATATAAGAGCACATTGAATACACATTAATCACACCACTTCTCCATGGACACTCCCTTGTCGTGGGGGAGAAGCTTGCGTGCCCTTATGAGGTTGCGAGCTGTGCTGGCGGTGG
>JAWWEW010000165.1:20287436-20322748 GCA_035583185.1 Anabacerthia variegaticeps | reverse complement strand
TAGCCTTTGGCTGCAAGGCTTGGGGCTTTTTAATTTGGGGATTAGTTTTGTGTTTTGGTGGGTTTTTTAATTTTTTTGTTGTTGTTGTTGTTGGGTTTTGTGTTTGGTTTGGTTTTTTTTTTTTTTTTTTTTCAGTTGTTCTCTGCTCTCCTTAGTACCCTGTTCACTTACAGATTATATATTGGTGTGCCCTATGTAATTACTGGCAAACTAATACTAATAGTAATAGACATGGAAAAAAATATCAATCACACTATTTTTTTTGGTAGTTACTGACTTGAAAAACCAACACAAACTAGGAAAAAGTTGCACTAAAATTAGGCAAATATTAATTGCTTTCATTCTATATAGTTATATATGAAACTAATAAATGAAAAGGGACTTTTATATGTATGACATGCTAAACCAAACTGGGCAGAGTACCAAAGTGTGTGCTGTGAAGAAAAGTGAGGTAGAAAATTCATGCTGAAAGCAAGTGAAAAAGTATACTCAAAATAAACTCTAATCTTTTCTAACAGAAAAAAATTGGATCTAAAATACATGGAGTTTTTTCTCCAAAAGCTGAGATTTGGTTTTCTGTACTGATCCCCTATATAAATAATCATCTCGAAAATAGTAATAGGACAAAATCCAAAAATGCAAACAACTGAGGAAGAGTAAGCAGTAGAAAGAAAATTTTGGCAAAAATCTAGAAAGAAGTTCTAGATACAATTCTTAGACTAACTTTTGCTCTCCTTTGCTGAGTAAAAAAGCAGCAACAAAAGAAAAAATAATTGAAATATCACTATTTATTCTTCATTTGTTCTGAAACTGTTTAATTTTTTTTAAGAATATTTGCTGATTCATATGGCATGGAGAGCAGAAACGTCCTCAATTTCTGCAGAGTGAAAACATCAGCAATTTTTCAGCATGAGGAGACAGAAAGCTTGACTAAAAATACATAAAAGCACATTTGAAATATGGGGGGAAACAAGCTAAAAATATTACTTGGATGAGCATAACCTATTTAAGTGTTGTAAAAGCACTGCCAGATTATGTGGGTCCCATATTTCCAGGGCTCTTACTAGGTCATCCGTTAACCCTGATTTCTTTTCAAATGTCTCATTCCAACTGTATTTAACAGAGTTGCTGTCTAAATGTGCACATCTATTTCTAGCTCTTCAGTTCAGTTCATCCCTTGATTATAATCCTTCTATCAAATGAGTGAAGCATCAATGATGATTGAAATTACCAGTCTGGGAATAGAGTCAAACTCAGAGTAAACATTTAACTAGAGAAAAATCATGCTGAATGTTTTTAATCCCTTCCTTTCACAGTAAGGAAAAAGTGGACTTCAATGTGTGTGAGCAGTGAGAGACAGGGATCAGTTTTTAGTATTGGGGATCCATATTATGTGAATATTTGAATACAGTTTTATAGATTTTCTCATATTCCTTCTTTCCACCATCTCTAATACCAATAGGCACCTGTTTTGCAAATATAGCTGATAGTGTTGTAGAAGAAAATAGCTATATTCTTTGTTCGATTTTTTTTCAATAAGAAATAAGCCCCATCACAGCTGGTGTCACTTCTAGCCTCCTGCTGCATTATAGTGAGCTGCACAAACCTCCGGGGTTGCACAAATCTTCAGACTTCTAGCATATACAAAAAAATGAGCAAGATAAGGTAAGGATTCTGGAAATCCAGATCAGGAAGTTCGAGAAAGTCAGGTGAACTTCTATGAGGGAGAGGAATTCTTGTAGCTCTGAAACTGTCTTTCTGAGGTGGAGGAGCAGGAGAACCATGAGTCTGGAAAGCACCTGGTCAGACACTCACATGCAGAAAGGTGCATGTTCTAGTCTGTCTCCAGGCAGGAGACAAGACTATTACTGTGAACTAGTTCATGCTCAGGCAGCAGTTAAAAATCATCTAGTCCCTGGTACTGTCTTGATGTTACTGTTCCATAAGATGGTAGAATCCTATGCTTCCTAGAAGTTCACAGGTTGAGACCAAACCTGAAAGTATGAACACTCAAACTAGTTTTCAGAGGTAAATGACCAAATATGAAATATTTTTATCAAAAAGTAGTTGTTTATTAAAATAATTTCTGATTTAAAAAAACAACTTTATTTCCTTACAAATTGCAACAACTAACCTCTTGTCAGACGATGCTTCCACTGGGTGCTGTGTACAAACAGTCTGTGAAGCAGGACTGACAAATTGTGACACACAAAGGCAAAATTTGATTCTTTGGGGTAAATCTACCAGCTCATTAATTTTTCTCTGTTTATTAGGATGATACAGCATTTTGTTTGGAAAATTTTAAAAAAAGAAGCAAACCAGATTGTCTGTTCAAGAGAAAGAGTAGACTCTAGAAAGACTTTTTATCATTAAGAATAGTGAAGCTTTATAATTGATTAACCCTACATTGTGGTAGTCTGACTCTAAACTGAGAGAAAAGAAATACAGGCATTTTTAAAAAAAATAAAAAAAAAATAAAATGAATGAAAACTGCTTGTTTCTCTCAGGCCTTTTTTTTTTTTTTAAGTATGAAAATGCAGAATTTTCTTATCTAGGTAAGGAAAATTAGGAAAGATGTCAAAATCATGTTAGGTACATGCATTTCATCCCTTCAAGCACTTAATAGTTCCTCTCTTACTGTGATAGGACCAATTGTAGAGACACTCTTTCAATATTCATACAGTGCCATCTAACAAAGGGCTTGAGATTTTTGCTGGGGAATTTTCAGCTCCTCAGGCAAAGAATTATTTTGCATAGATTGAACAAGCCACCTTCATGGTGGTGAGGTAAGCTACTCAGTAAGCAAGAGAAACTTTCAGAACTTAAAAAGGCTTGAAACAAGGGGTATGGAGTCATTTGGATTCTTTTTTTTCAAAATGTTCTGCCAGAAAGTGCTGTACAAGTCTCATTGAACCAATCTCACTGAGCATCCCAAAACCCAGCTCTCCAGCCTTCATCCTGGAAGAATGGCAAATAGCCACTTCATAAAAGCTGAGGTTCTTGTTCAATCTTGAGGGAATAAGTTTTCCCACTACAAAGTCAGAGCGGATTCCATTTTGCATAGAACATGGTCTGGAGAAAATAGTCCTTCACAGCATCTAAACTATATCAATCCAAAGCACTTAGGCTTTTTTCTCTGATTTATTGTGTAACTATCTTAGAATGTGCAGACACCAGGCTCCTCCATTTATTGCTCTCAGAAAATAGAAGAGAGGGAGGAGGACAACATTAAAAAGAAAACCAAACCAAACCAAACAAACAAAACCAAGAGAAACGACAAACCAAACTGTGTCAAACATTTGTCCCTAGAAAACCAGAAATAGACATAATAGTGGAAATAATGATTAGCCATGGTGAATTTCAGAAAGCTAAATGAAATCCTAACTCACAAAACCCAAGCTATTCTCCAGAGCAGGTAATTCCTAAGAGAATATCTATTAGACAGCCTACTGTGATATTTAAATCTCTACACATTCAGGAGTGAAAAAGGGGAAAGAAAGCTGAAGTAAGATATGAAGAAGTAGGACTGGTGCACACTGACCCCTCTGAGAGGAGTCAGTTACAGACAGAGCAATACCCAGGACACAGCATTCCCAGGAGCTTTTGAGACAATGGCATCAAATAAAGTTCCCCTGACAGGTTTCTGGGTTGCCAGTTTGTGGTTTGTTTTTTTTTTCCTCAAGATATGTGCACAAAGTTTTATGCCTGAGCCTCCTGACACAAACAGAAACATGAAAGGAAGCAAATAGAACTGAAGCTAGAGACTACTGGGAAATTTTCCTGTGAAATGCTATCTTCGTGATGAAATCCTGGCTTACAGGATTTGGACAATAATTTTAAGTGGTAAACTATGATGGCTGAATCCACTGCTGATTGTCAGTTGCCAACACATTTGTTGGTGACTAAAGGAATTCAATCTGATGCTTTCAGAATCATGACTGCCAATTTTGTGAGAAATATGTTTTTGCCTCCAAATCCACAACTTTATCCACTGTCCTTCCCAGACAGGCCAGTTTCAATAAAAAGCTCTGAGGATCTCCTTCACTGGCCCAGTGATATTCACCTGCAATCCCCAACAGGTTTTTCTGTTCTTGCCAGATATATATCTACAAACATCAAACAGATTGCACTTACATTTTGCTCTCAGAAGTATTAGGAGTCTTGGAGTGGTTTGTAGGATATTCTTCTGCAACAAAGGTAAAATTGGTAGAGCAGGTCAAGAGATTACTCTCTATGTCTGCAATCCCAAAGCTGTAGGGAGGTATTTCCAAGCACATGTACAAACATAGAGTAATAAAGAAAAAGGCAGTTTTATTTTGGATTTTGATTGTTAATAATACATGCTCCCAGCATATATTTTTCCCCAAATCATATATTATCTTCATGTCTCTTATACTCTGTGGAAACCCTGAAAGTGAAAGATCAATGGGTCAATGTACATTCACAGATTTACATTTTGGAGCCTGCATAGCTGACATTTGGCTTTCACTGATATAAGAAATTCTAAAGTTGCAACATTTCATGCCAAACCATTGACACATGAGATTCTTACCACTGGTAAATTTCCTGATATCTCTTTTTAATTGTCGCATCTGTTAAGGTTTTTCTTTTTAAAAATATCAGAGCATCTCTGGCTGCTATTGGATAGATATTTTCAATATTCAACTTGTATGTATATTTACTGAAAATGCTAATAGGAGGAGTACATGAAAACACGTGAACATCTCTTTCTTTGTCTTTAACTCAAAATGTTATCTTGTTACATGGTCCCAGATTGAAAATTATCAATTGGTCCACACATTTTATTTACCATTACTCTAAAAACAATTTAGAATTATTTCCCTTCTTTAGAATGTGCCATATGTAAAATAAATTTCATCTATATTTTTTTGATGCTTAAATGTGTAGAATGACTAGCAGAAAGAAACAATCTCATGAGATTGAAAAAGCTGTCAGGTCTTGATATTTTTAAACAATTATGTCTGCTAAAAATAACACATAAGACTGTGTATAGGTCTATTCGTGGGCAAAAGCTGAAAATTATCATGAGCCAAATTTTTCTATGAGGTTTTATGAGGATAGAAGACTTGGAGGAAAACAGAGAAAGGGTTGTGGAGAAAGTCTGCTATTTGAAAAGATGAAAGTGTACCAGGTCTAAAATGTTTTGAAATATGACATCACTTTTTCCTATCTTGAGCTTTAGACAGCATATTGACATTAAATCAATTTGGTAATATGAAAGGGCTTCCCTTAAAAAGGATCAGAAAAATAAGCTGAGATTGAAGTCTCCCTAGGCCCCTTCTTGCTTTGTTCTCAATAGCAACAATATAAAAAACACAAGCATGATCAAAATCCCAGAAGGGAGTGTTTTTTTTTTAATTTGAAAATTTCTATGCTTATGAAGACATAGTCTGGGTTTCTGCCTTTAGAATATTAACCAAGCTTTGTTTAGGAAGAAGACGCAGAGTGACTGTGCCAGGAAACAGGAATGAGTCTCTTTTGTTATGGAATTTGTTCTGAGTTTTAGTGATGTGTGAACTTGAAGAAACTTAGCAGCTATGGTCAAACTCGGAGGTGAAGTACTGCGATCTCAGCCTCACAGCAAACGTCTGACAAGTAGAAATAGTTTATGAATAATAGCTAGGACAGTATGCTCAGCTCTCTCATTTCATCTCCGTTCTTGTGTTATAAATCCACACTGGCATGAATATAATTTTTACTTGTTAAGCACCCTGGGGAAGAGAAATAAATAAAAATTAGCATTTGAACAAAAGAATCAATTGGAGATCTGCATTAAATGCTGTGTATTCACTGTGTGATAGATGTACTGCCACTTTCTTGCTGCATAGAAGTTATTTAAAGATACATTTGCAATGAGTTTCATAATGAAGAAATACATAAAAAACAAATGCTGCAAAGACCTGTTCTGTCCATCTATCCAACTTACAGGAGTAATGTAGTAAAGGGAAATATGAGCAGGAAGATGCTAATGAAACTTTGATAGTAGGAGTAAGAAGTAAAACAAGACTGGCAAGAAGATTCTTAAGAAAACAATGACAGCAGGATAAGCAGCAGCACAGATGGTTCACCTTGTACCTTTTTATTTCCCCCCTCTTCTTTTTCCCCAGCAGGAGTTTCACATCCATGTAAATTTGAGCATCTGAAATGCTGATCATTCATGATTTATAAAAGCAAGTTCGAGTATGAGGTCTGCTCATTGTATTAAAAAAAACAAGAAAAAAATGTGTTAGATTTTTTTTGGTAGATTTTCCTAAAATAACTGCAGGTTTGTTTTTTCCAGGATACTTTCCAACTTTCACAGCTAAGGTCCAGTTCTACATGGTCTTCATCTGTGTTACTGGAGTTACTGTCGCCATACTAGCTGAGAGATCTCAAAAAGGAGAAAGAAATTAAAGTCATAAAACATCTACAGGGAAAAACAATCTAATTGCAAATAAGACAAATTAATTCTTCACTCCTGTTTCCTATAGGAAAGAGGTGAAATTCCCTAGAAAGAATCCAGGACAGTGCAATTGCCCTAAAAAGTATTTATCAAACAAATTATTCAATTTCCTAATCAAAAAAGAATAGTAAAAATACGAAGTGAAGAAGTAAAATGTATGAAATAATTCAAGAAATTAATATTTTTGTCTTTCTGTACCTTCATTAAAAGAAGTCTGAGGAATTAAATAATGATGAAACAGTGACTAACTACCCTTGACTTCAATTTTAAAAATGAAATTTAGTCAGAGTAAAATTGTGTAAATTCATACTGCAGATTACTACATAGATTTATTCCCCGTCAAATGCACTAAAACTATATTTGCAAAACACAATAAATGAACTAGCACTAGAGAAAGATGTAATTTCCGTAGGAATTGGCTGGAAAATAAGGAAGACTAACCAACCAGACAAGGATACAAGAAAGGGATTTATTGAAGTAAGGAAGGCCCATGGCAGATGCAGTGGGGAGCTGTTCATCAATATCCTAGCAGCCTGGGCCCAGGGTACAAGGTGGAGATGCCTCCTTGCCAGTCAGCTCTACACAGAGTGATTCAGGGACATTCTCAAGACTGGGTGATTCCACGAGTACATACCCACCCTGCTCACAAAGGTTGCTGAATATCCCTGTCATGTCACATGGTGGGGAAGGAGACTCAGTCCTGACTTGTGTTCTAGTCCGTGGTGAAAGGAAGAACAACAGAAACTAAAAGAAATAGAGATTATTAAAATAAGTATGGATTTCTAAGAGATGAAATTGATAATGAAAGAGGAAGTGGAACAGTAAAAACAGATACCATATTCCACATCTATTTGTTCCATTTGAAAACAGCTGCACTGAGAATACTCTTATTACTCTTACTCTTAAGGATTTTGTAATGTGCCTTTAAGAAAGCATTTCCAGTATCTTTCCTTAGCTGTGATCAGTTGATTCCCTTTTGCAAGGCACTCAAGACAGAGGGCAAAGGTCAAGATCACATTGTTCTGAGAGGGTCATTCTAATTCTTTCCAGCACATTAGGCACAAATATTATATTGGCAGACAACTGCATAATTGTGGAACATCTCTGAGAATTTCACTAACTAGTGTAAAACCAAACCCATGCTTTGTTAATACCATGCAAGCTGCAAAGTTTCTCTTTAAGCAAACATGGAAAAAGACTTGCAAGTTTTTATTTATATCTGTGATAAAATTTTTCAGTGTAAGGTTCTACTAGTCTACATAAGGTGTATAGAGATGGAAAAAGAATCCCAAACAATACCAAACCAGAGAATGAAGTACCTTTGTCATTCTTGAAGAATTTCCTGCTAGAGGTAAATATTGACAGAGTAGTGCCAGGAGATGCCCTGATGAGTTTGCAATAACACACACATCCCCCAATTCCATGAGAATCTTCATATGCCAAACTAATTTCAGTGTCCAAAACCATGTTTAGACATCGACATGGTTTATCCTGTATAGCCTGCTTTAGCAAATCTGTGTTAGGCATAAACTATAAATCAATTTCTTCCTAACGCACAATCTTGAATGACTGCACTAGAAATAGTATTTTAGAACCGCTATTATTTAGGTATGAAAATAATCTATTAGCTTGATATAAATACTTGCAGCTTGTTTTCAAAATAATGTTCAAATTAAGTTTATGGATATCAGTTTGCAAGTTATTGCTGTTAGAAGTCATTAATTTAAAAAATCACATTAAAATGCACCCTTCCTGTGCAGAAGCCCTAGCAGACAAAAATACATATTAAATGGGCAAAAATAAAGCTTTATTTTTAAAAAAATAGACAGTATTTAGTTGCCATTATAGTATCACAGTAATCATGTTGATCAGTGAGTTATGATCTTCTCCTCATCTGCCCAGGTCATAAGCTATAGAGTATATGATGCTTATGGAATTTGGCATGATAGTTTTATCAGCTCCAAAAACATTTGTTTCTGCTTAAAATGATTCCATCAAAGGAATTAATAATTATTCATCATTTACTATAAGGAATGATGCCTTCAATAAAACTGAAAATAGAGAAATTTAATATGAATCACACATACTCCTCATTTATAACTTTTTGACAATTGCTTTTCATTCTGCTGAGTTTGAAATTTTTTACTTCAATTCTTTCCTTCCTACTGGTTTCATCTGGTTGATGTAAAAGTATCTTTTGTCTGAGTAGTGTATATCTGTACTGAAATATGGGGGGGGGGGGGGGGGGGGGAATGTAGAAGTAATCACAATAAATAACCAGACTGATTAAATTGTAATTCTACTCCACAACTGCATGATGAACATTTTGTAAGTTGATTGTGACATTTCCTAAAGAAATAACAGATACCACGTGTATATGATGATGTAAACATTTGAGTGCTACACACTGAAGTGAGAAAAATTGTTCCCAAAAGTTTAATGAGAGAAAAATCATCTGCACAAAAACTCATAGGTCAGTAAATGCATAAACAATAAGCAAGGAGATTTTAGAGCATAAATCTGTAATCCTTAAATTTTTCATATACCTTCAACGATACTGTATGATCACTTACAAAGTATACTTTTCTCAGATATCTTTAAATGCTCTACAGACATTGAAGCACTGATTCACTAACATGCTGCAGGAAACTGGGAATCATTTTCATTTCAATTAACCCAATTGCTTATTTTACACTTGTAGCTTCCACAGGAAATCTGTAACATATTAACACTGGAATGTAATGATTTAAACTGTTAGTCCTAAACTTCTTTTCAATAAAATATAAGTTCTATACTATCATTGATATCACTCCTATTTTTGCTATACTTTTAGACATGTCCTTTAGTCACTGCCCTGTATTGATTTTTGCCAGTTCCTATAACTACATGCTTTGGTAAGCTTTAATTCAAATAATTTTTTTTTCTTTTTTTTTTGCTTACTGTTAATGAATATCAAGCAAGCAAGATTTTTAAATACAGATTCTGTCACATTACACTCATTACACTTTCAGTTAAAAAGTAATAGAAAGCCTAGAGTGGTATTGAGAAGAAAAGAGCTTGATTACTGTATTAAGGAATCAATATGGTTATCTAGTCTGTTATGTCTAAGATGGAAAACATAGAACCATTTTCAATCATTAAAATGGTTTCAATGAAAGAATATGAAATAGCACCTGCTTATCATAGG
This sequence comes from Anabacerthia variegaticeps, assembly GCA_035583185.1. Classification (NCBI taxonomy): domain Eukaryota; kingdom Metazoa; phylum Chordata; class Aves; order Passeriformes; family Furnariidae; genus Anabacerthia; species Anabacerthia variegaticeps. The sequence continues at coordinate 20,313,098 of JAWWEW010000165.1, read as the reverse complement.
ACTTTTCACGTTTCATTTCTTTTTGTTCTTTGACTTTTATACATTTAAAATATTTCACTTTGCTTATACAATTTAATCCTGCCTGCAAAGCTACCAGTAAGGAACACACCTGTTAAAGAACATAGTTATGTATGAGAGAATTTTCTTCCAGGTCTGGGTTATGACATCCTGGTATCTTGAAAACATCAAGATCTGCCATCATATATGGTTGAGCCTACTGACTCTATCCAACACCATAAGGTTCGGCTAATGGTAGTCATATAGTCCCCATTATTTCCTAAAACTGCGAGTCCTATATCAATTATGTATTATCTTGTCTGAAAATTATCAGTTTTTTCCCTGTTCTGCTGAAGGACACAAGAGTGTAAAAGATTTCAAGTGGCCTCAATCCATACTGTGAGAGCAAAAAGTCCTGATTCTTGGTGAATTTAGCATGTGCCTGCTAATGACAGTTAAATTTAAATAGTCTGAATACCAGCCTTAACTCCCTTAGTCAGCTTGAAATCAATTAAATTCATTAACTTCAGAACATTAATTTGTAATTTACCGCAGACTTCTTGTGATAGGAGTGAAGCCTGGGTTCCTCCTCACTAGACAGTATCTCCGTGTTAACGGCCTTGGGCTTCTGGGATATCTTGTGCCCGACTGATTTGCTGCACTTTGGGGTTTGTTAATGTTTCATTCCTTTTCACTTTCAAGCTCAAATGCTCAGAGGGCCTGATCCTGTAATATATACACACCCTAGGTTTTTAAGGGGTTTAAAGGATCAGAATTTGAAAGATTTGAAAATCTTTGGGACATGCTGGCAAACCAGGGCTAAGCTGCATCAGGGAATGATCCTTGGCATGGAAGCTGATGTCTGCACTTCTCCATCCGTCTGCACAGGTTGGATAACAAGTGCAAAGTTTTGTCAGGGCAGCATGCCCTTTCCTGGCTATTAGAGTGCAAGTGACAATACATGCAGCAACTGGTAAAAATACGGACTCCGAGAATCATGTTGCAAAACCACAAATGAGCGTCTTAGGCCTGTTGATTATCAGCCACTTTTACTCTTTCCAAAGCTGTGGGGTTTGCTTCCTGATATTATCCACCAATATTTTTTTTCTTTGTTTGCCCTCTGAGACAGGTAAACAGTGGAATACATATCATGTTAAAAAAACCAAACCAAAACAAACCAAACACAACAAACAAAAACAAAAACAAAACAACCAAACAAAAACAACCAAACAAAAAACCCCACCAAACAGAAAACCCCAACCAACCAAACAAAAAAAACCTCCAAAAACCCGAACCCAGAACTCATTAAGAGAACTGCTTAATCCATTTCTTTGTGTCTTATTTTTGCATTGTCTGAGAATATAATTTACGCATATGTAAAAAATACAGGAACACAAATTTGGGTATTCTTATAATAAAATTTCAATCCATTTTAGAAAGTCTGAGTATTGGTTTCTCTGCTATAGACAGAGAGATGTGTGTAGAACATCTGTCAAAAGAGTGTTAAAAAGTTTAAAATGTTAATGTTTTTGCAGTCTTTGAAAAAAGACATGTTTTATAATAATCTTATGAAGAAAGTGAGTGCTATCATTGTTTTTAATGATTTAAATGGTAGTTTCACAACTTGAGAATTTTTTTAAATAATGTTTTGCATTTATTCTGCAATAATACATAAGGACTAGAGGCTGGAACAGCCACTGTGTCTTTTCCTTTCATAGTTGTTGCAGGGGTTTAGTCAGCATTATATGGGCCAGTATCCTATGACTGCATAGCAATGAGTGCTGAAACATCATCAGGGGGTGCTAGTTATGCTTCTCAAAAAGCAGTTGCATGCAACTATTTCTAGATTTGTAGGGCAACTTGTATTTACAGTAGCTTCTGTATTTTGTATGTTTTCCACCTGGTTCCCAGGATGCCTACAATTTTGCATAGTACAGACAAAGTTTTTATTTTTCCAAGGGACTTAGGCATCATCAGTATGCATAGTCTTCCTGTTCTTATCTTCTTTAATCTGAAAACCATCTATAATGCCATCTTGAAGGAGATGCCATCACACCCAGTATTGTGATCCTGTGACATCTATTGATTCCCTGTTGACAGTTAAGAGAGCCTTGAAGTATCTTTGAGTACTACAGATCTGCAACCTTGCATTATTCAATAAAGGATCTCACCTTCAAGTTACAGGCCAGATAGGGATCACAGATGTTGAATAAAATTGTGAGCAAATTGCTAATAAAGTGAGCAAAATTTGTTTATAAAAACATTTGTAAATCCAGAGTAGAAATTCCAGTATCATTTATGTCTTTGTGCTTGCAAAACAGCATAAGACAAGAAGCATTTTTTCTCTACTTTTTCTAAAAAAAATTAATGGTTTGAGATCTGTCTCCGCTTTATATTCAAACATTGCTCTATGATCCAGTTGCAGGTTCATAAAAGTTTTTTCTCAAGACATGGTAATTATTATCCATATCCAACAACTGCTATTCACCTGAGCAATTATTTTCATGAAAATGATTTGGTAAAGACAGTAACAAATATTTGTTGATATTTATATTGAGGATGTATTTGATGGGAAAAATCTTGTAGCCATAAGTCCAAATGTACAACTTGATGAACAGTATTTTCATTAAAATATTTGGTAGTCTGAATGCAGGTGTTTAGAGCAGCCACATAACACTTTGTGCAAATTCATATGTTATCCTTACAATTCTTCAGAATAGTCATATTTTAAATGGTCTTTATGGGAAATAGTTTGGGTTTGGCTTTTTTTTGTTTGGTTGGTTGGTTTTTTGTTTTGTGTTTTTTTTTTTTTTGTTTGTTTTGGTTTTGTTTTTTTGTTTGGTTGTTGTTTTTTTAACTTATTTAGCCTACTGTAAGGTCAGGATAGACATATATTTATATAAAACATAATTAGGACTAGGACACAATACTAGCAAGCTATTCCTAGTATTTACTAATGTCTTCTCTATTTAGCTTTTCTGTGTGTGAAATGGTGCTCTTCAAGGCAGTACTTCTGCATGAGTGAGCAGACAAAACACTCTGAACAGGTATTATGAACAGGACTACTTAAAGTTTTGCTCACTTTGGTATTAATTTGCTTACATTTTTATTCAATGTTTTTGGAAATTTTGCCCCAGCTAACATTGTAAGTCTTCACACTACAACCATTGGTAAGCAGCACTTGCCCTTAGGTTTATGTTACTAAGAAACATGTTAAATCACAATACAGTGCCCTTATATCACTAGACCTACACGACTAGATCAGTAAAATAAGCCACAGCAGACCCAGGGAAAACTTCTCTCATGCACAGGTATCGCCTGTGCTACCTGGACTTAGAGGCAGCAAACAGTGCCTGGCCCTGTTTTATTTGTCACTGTAGATATATTCTTACATATAAACCATTAATCCCTTACTTAAAAGCTGGTGGTTACTTGTGAAGTTTGCTGCTCTGCGTAGCAGAATAATCAGAAACACTCTTGAAATGAATATACAGCTACTATCTCAGGAACAAAGCATGCATTGTCCATCTGATTTTTTTTAATATGGTTGTTAAAAAAAAAAAAATCACTTGCCCTCTTATAAAAAACATAGAAAAACATGGTCTATTAAGGGAAATAAATATATACACTTAATTTTACATCTCAGCCAAATAGGGTACTTACAGGTAACCTTGAGGTATGTGTTGCATGGAGTCATTATGAAAATTAATTTTTTTTTTTAAATTTTATTTTCTATATATTCATTTCTATGACAAGAGAAAAATCATATAAATCCATTTATTTATGTAAGTTTTCTTTTTCCCTCAAATTAAGTAGTGTTCTGCCTTTTATATAAAGCCATAATTTATGTTCAAATATTCCACTGAAAGTAAGTGCTGCTTTCCAAGCAGATATGTAGTAGTTGAAATAAAAATTGAGACTCTTAAATAACCACTTTCACATCTGAAGTTTCATTACACCTAGGTGGTGACCTAGTTCAACCCTACTTAATTTTTAATATCTCACAAAAACACTGCCCAGGGTGTATGGCCGAATGCACAGTGAACAGCTGAGTTGGTCCATGATTTGTGATTAAAATTATATTTAACTGAAACAAACAAGTATAGAGGAATTTTAACAGAAAAAGAAGAATTAATTGATCAGTCTTGAGCCAGTCTTTGAAGTGACAGAATGTTTACAGCTGCTCATCATGCTCTCTGGGCTTAATCTAGTTTCTGACCAAGTTACTTCCACTTTTAATTGCAACACAATGTAATATTCTAAAATCCTGATTCATTGCTATATTCTGAAAATAGTACTACTGATTTCCATGAGATTGTACCTATGGTAAGAAATTATATATCAGAAACTGTTATAACTGCTATAGTACAGGTATCGGAAACTACTATATTGCATATATTTTAGATAGCCTTCCTTTTGTTCAGCTGTCAGAAATCTTACTCTAACTTCATTGTCTTTCCTTCTCATAGAAATATTTTGAATGCAATGGCTTCAAGGTAGTACCATTGTCAGATTCAAACTTTGACGATCCTTGTGGATCCCCTCCAACTCAGCATATACTATGATTCTATGATTCTATAATAATACTATGTGTTACTACACAGTTATTGTCAGAATAGACAACTACAATTTGGCCCATAATGACATTATGACGCAGGCAATGGTTCTGTTGGAGGTGGGTCAAGAGAACCTTTGGGAAGGAGGTTGCATGGAAATCCAGCTTTGGTTTGCAAAGCTAGTTTAATGGCCCAGTATATATCTTCTGTAATGATGTAAGTGCAGGTAAATGACCTTTTATTGCACTGCTCCACCACCACGTTCCTCCTTTAAAAAGAAAGCCAAAAAAACCAAAACCAAAACCAAAAAATTGGAAAGATTAATCAGTTATTATCAATACTCTTTAGCTAGCCTGGCTTTACATGGCTTATCAAGGTCTTCCCTATCAACAACTTCATTTCACTATACTGGGAGAGAGAAAGGATGAAGGACAAGCAAGCAAGCAAAAATACTCCAAGCTAGCTGGAGGCTGAAGTAAATGTATTTTAAACTATGCCCAACCACTGTGACAAGAGCAGTGTGCTGTAAAGAGGTTGGCAGCATCCAGCTGGAGGAATTAAATCTTGCTTGTATGGCAAACAATAACTTTTTGCTATGTTGATGGAAATGATTAAACCACATCTGCCTGTAGGATGTCTGCAACCAAGAAAGACACATTTAGGAAGTGTCTTTTTGACTCAAACCACTAGAATATGTCCTGACTGCAAAGTAATAGAGCTGCAAATTACAGTGAAATAAAAGTTCTCCAGTTTTGTTATAGAACTGATGCTTGCAAACTCTGTGATACTGAGTGCTAAACCCGAGGATTTTTCACTGAACAGAGTACTCATGGATCAGAGTTTACATCATTGTATCCTAAGCATTAGAAAATTAAATTATTTCTACAACTCTTAATATACTATGTGATTACTCTTCCTGTATGAATCCTAGGTAATTCTAATAAAAATGCATCATAAACCCTGAAGATAAAAAATAGTTTCTCCACCTTGTGTGTATAAGACCTTTCCTTTTGGAGTAGATGACTTTCCTAATACACCATCTTTGTTAACGTCATATTCTAAACATTGAGGGGACACAGCAAAGTGTCAAAAAGCCCCAAAATATCTGTGAAGTATTTCTGATACTTTTACCACAATGCTATAATGCAGCGGGTACATAGCTTTAAAAAAAATTCCTTTGATTTTCTTTCTATTAGACCTGTCATTTGGGAAAGCAAAGAATCTTGCTGAGTTGGTTATCTTTTATTATAAAAATAAATACCTTAATTAATTTAATTAAATGAAGCTCATAAATCCTAGCAGCAACTTAATTATAATCAATGGAGAAATTAAAAAATATTTAAAATTAGGTCAATGTGAAAATAAATCAGAAGACACTACAGAAAGTAGACACAAACATCCCTACAGTAATCCAAATTTTAGTCTGAGTGTAGCAAGTGCCAATCAGAATATGCAAATGGCAATATCACATTCACACTTCCCGTGAGCTTGAAGTTTGGAGCTCGTAATGGTAACGTGGACCAGCTATGCAACAAAGAGAAATATTTGTGCTGAGCTTTGGGATACATATTTAAACAAATATAAATATGGATTTTTCCTTCTTGATGCATTCCTTGCAAGGGAAAATATTATGGCAAGGATTAATTATAGACTTTATTTAGTACAGAATGTTTCACTGTAAGCTGTATATAAATTCAGATCTACATCCTCAGGGTAGAAAGGAGACCTCAGTTATCCATACTGATGGAAAACAATTTACCAAAAATTTTACAGCATTTCTTTTCAGGGATATTATTTAGTTAAGTAGGAAAGTGGAACTTGGGACTCCAGAGTTACATTGATAGAACTGCCCATGGGAGGCCAAACTATTTTCTGTGAGACTTAGTCATATGGAATCTGTTTTTAAAAAAAGGCTTTGGAAACAATGTTCTCAGTTGATTATTTCTGGTCCTCCAGTATAATTGGCAGCTTATACAGTTGTGTCAGCATAACTGTGGGATTGTGTTATGAAGTAGACTAACAAAATGATCCAGGTTTAAAGGAAGCCTCCAGAAGTGTGTTTATTTGTTTCTGATCATGATTTGAATAATCCAGTTTATTCTAAGGCTCTGCAAACTGTTCTATTGAAACAGTTGAAGAGACAATAAAGTGATATTGGGATAGGATTGAATTGTTGGGGGGAACACTATTGGGACTTGATAAAGCTTACTTTAGTACCAAAAATGTTTTGAATAAATACACAGTGGTGTCTTGCAAATTTGCAGGAAGGGATTTCACTATCTTCCACACATATTCCATCAGGTGAAAGGCTGTAACTTGTGATGTTAATTTTTTTGCATGATTACTGAATTCACCACTTTTTGGGAAAGAAAAAAATAACAAAATAAACCATCCAACCAAACAGAAAACACACAAAGGCATAATATTTCATTTTCTCCACCTACAGATACATTTTGAGCTGATTGATGCCATTTTTAAAAATCAAAGGCTTGATTTGATTAGAACTTTCAGTGTCTTTGAAATGCAAGCAGTTCTAAAAATTTTGTCTCTTTAAAATGAATAAATAAACTGATAAGTAAATTGTTACTCTAGAATGTGTATTTTTGCAGCAGTGTTTTTCTTCCAAACAGACCCATGGGGAAGTAGAACTGCGGAATTGTTACACTGCATCACAACATCACCACATTCAAAAATAAAATTACAAAATACTGCTATTTCAGAAGTCATGGAAATACCTATTTTGGTGGGGTTTTTTTGTTTGGTCGTTTTTGTTTTGTTTTGTTTTGTTTTGTTTTTATTTGGTTGGTTGTTGTTTTTTTTGTTTTTTTTTGTGTTTTTTTTTGTTTTTTTTTGCTTTGTTTTTTTTTTGTTTGTTTGTTTTTGTTTGTTTGTTTGTTTTGTTTTTTTTTTTTTCCAAAAGGGATTCTTGAATTACTAGGGCTTAGGCAATAGGGGACATCACTGGATAAAGCTTTGTGTTCTCTACATCAAGGGTATAGAAAGGAGAATAAAGAAAGGAAACAAAACCTAGATGTGTAATGGAGGGGCAGCAGGCACACTGCTGGCAGAGAACAACCAATAAAACTGTCATCCTTTGTCACCAATGCCTATAATTGCTCTGGAGGATCAAATTGTTGAGCTGTGATAGAGTATTTTTTTTCAATTAAAACTATTACTAAGATGTATCTGTGGTGGTATAAAGGCACATTGAGATATGATGACATTGTTGCCAAGAGAGACCTATGGACACTAATGATAGCGGTTCTCTTTTCCCAAGTTCGTATTTGATGGGGGCACCAAGAAATTCTTAAACAACTTTCTCACTAGACAGCATAGAAGACACTCTTGATAATACTCTTGTAGATAACAAATAGCGGGGAAAATAATTCAAGGAAGTAGAGTTGAGGGTTTGGGGGTTTTGTTTGTTTGGGGTTTTTTTGTTTATTTGTTTGTTTTGTTTCTGTCTCTGTTGGTTCCTTTCTTGCTAACTTGAATTTCAGGTTTGAATTAGAGCAAGATCTCTACCAGAATTCATCTGAAACTGCTATGCTTCACAGCAGAACCCAAAAATTGTGTATTTTTTTGTCTGGACTGACAAAACCCTTTAGGTTTTCCAAAGCTTAGGATGAGTGATTTGGCACACAATATCTGTATACGTCTAGTCTGCTTTTTCAGAGCAGAGTTTGTGCCTGAATTTGCCACCCATTTGCACAGCCAATGCACAATTCCTGTCTTATCCTTCTTACCTCTGCAGTGTTCAGGTCAGTGAAGGGCTGGGATGTGGGTGCAGGAGTCCATTCTGGTCATTGCAGGAGTGAAGCGATACCATGTTGATACATCCCTATTAAGACAGTTGACAGACACTTGCTTTTCTTTTCCATTCTGCTCCAGAATAAAAAAAAAACAAATTAGGCTAAAGAGCAAATATGGGTAAAGAGCAGTGGAAAAGTGTTCACATGGAAATGGCAAATGATGCTACCAAAGCACTTTTTCTCCTCTGTTTCCCTTTGGAATCAAGAATTTTAAACTAATCATCTGTGATTTACATTGATCTGGCTGATTCTACTGGAACAGAAAGGAGGACAAGGCTTCACCTCTCTTCCAAGGCTCTATTTGTGCCCTAATCTCAACAAAGTAAGGCTAGGACTACAGGATCAAAGCACAAGTATCAGACCCAAGTTATTCATGTCAACAAGGTCTCTATTTCAGATGATGCATATTACAGAGAAGTGTATAACTATCTGTTCTTTGAAGACCAACCTTTTACTCTGGTATAAATGTGACCTTTTCCACTTCACGTAACAGAATCTCAGACGTTAAACACCAACTTCCTGATTCAAAAGAAATCAAATGCAGATTCTGACTATGTTTAATGATTCACATGCATGAGATAGCTTTTAAACTAAACCAGTTACCCCGGCATTATATAACTAGTGCATATTTTAAAAAAAATAAAACTAAGTTTTAAAATAAAATTAAACAGGGAATTACATTTTTGCAATGGTACCAGTCTAATTATGATGGTATATTTTCCCATATAAGCCCTAAGTATTACTTTTTAAATTTACACATGTGAACAAGTTCTGGACCAAATAAACTCAAAAACAACACTTGAACAATATGCCTTTCAGGAGTCTCATACCACACACAAAAATGCCCACTTCCCAGATTACTTCATTTTATGTTCAAATTGCCTCTAAACATCAAGAATGAAAGTTGAATTTCAGTTCTGTAATATGGTATGTCTGTTTTTTTCTCAGAGCTTTAACTACTAAAACCCCCAAACGGTACACTTAGTATTTCAAAGGTTTGGAGAACAATCATCTCACATTAAAATCAATACAAATTTTAACATTGACTTATAATAAGGAAAATTTTCTTACATCTCTATATTCTAATGACATTCATTTGCTTCTAAGAGTGTCCATAGTGTGTATCTAAATAATGAATTTTTTCACCAAAAAAAAAAAAAAAAAGAGTCCTTAAGGTCTAAAGTGTGTTTTGAGAGCTACAGCAGGTCAAATGAATTTTGTAAGTAAATGTTTATGTTTAGACATAAAAAGCTCTGGAATCTAAAATTCTTTATATTCCTATACTTTTTGATGTAAAATAACAACAAAGAATACCAGAACTGGGGATGGGGGCATGGATGTGGACTGAGATCGAATTGGTCATGAATGGTTTACCTTAAAAAAGTGGAGAGATAACTTTTAATTGCATGCTGCTTACGGTTCAGTCTAGTCAGAATAGTTTTATTTTTTTCATTGGGTTTCATGTTGCTTTAGGCTTTTTGTTTGCTTTTTGTTTGGTTGGGTTTTATGAGACTTGGAATGTAAGAAATGGCTTATAATGAATCCCACACTTCTTTATATGTGTTTACAACCAGCAAAGCGATACTATCAACATACCTTTGGACTCTTAATCTACTCAGCCAGTACATAAATGGATTTGACATGTGCATAATCTGCTGCTAAAATTTATGGTGGACATTTATTAAAGTATTAAGGAGCATTGAAGCTGTTCATAGTTGTGCTGTATTTTGCTGCATATTTACCAAAAAACAATACATAAATATAGTAAGGATTTCAGCAAGTAAAATTAAAAATACTTTTTTTTTCCTAATCCTTGTTTTGCTTTGGAAATTCTTGCATGACCAGATTGGGGGTAGGTGGGAGAGGAGAAGAGGGAAGAGGCACATTATACTGTGCTAGACCTTAAATTGAAGGCATGTAATACCTTGAAATAATCAATGCATTAAATATTCTGAGCTATGCCCACCAAAAAAAAAAAAACCAAAAAAAAAAAAAAAAAAAAAACAAAAAAAAAAAAAAAAAAAAAAAAAAAAAAAAAAAAACCACCAAAACAACTTAGGCAGCTGAGCCTGAGATATTTGTCAGTTCTCAGTTTAGCTGCTATGTGACCCTGACAAATGCACATATTCCAATATTCCAACAGCATCTCATTTTCTTGTTGGGAAAGTTCCGTGATCACCTAACGATCTGCTTCTGGACACTCCCAAGAGTAACTCAGTCTATACAACACCAAGCATCTAGGAATGAATTCATGTTTCCACCCTTTCTTGTTTAGGACATTAATTCTTCTGCCACTCTGTCTTCAGCTGTGACTGTTCATGGGCCCCTAGGGTAGCCTGTAAGCATTAGAGAACTGGACATGACCATCTACTTTCCTGCAACACTCCTCAGTTCCCCAACAATTTGAGGTTCAAAGAATTCCTGAACTTATTTATGTCTTTTATTCAATAGTTCTTGATCAATATGTTTTTCTTCATCTTTAAAAAAAAAATAAAAAAATTGAAGAGTTTCAGAACTCAAAATATTATTGTTATAGTTTAACTATCCACAGATTAAAATGATATTTTTTTTTTTTAAGGAGCATTTTCATCCATTCATTTTGAAATTTATATGATGATTTCTATTTTTTTTCTTTTGGAGGAGACACCTATTTACTTTCTCCATGCCACCATGAATTCTACAGACCTTTATCATATTCCCTGCTCATCTTTCTCTTTCAGGTTGCAAACTATTAAATTACTTATTTTTTCATCATACGAAAACCATACCATATCTTTGAACATCACTTCCAGCCTTCTTTTTCAATTTTTCAAATTCTTTTTGAAATAAAAAAGCAAGAACTGGACAAGTATTCCATATTCGGATACATCATGGATTTAAGTATAGCATAACAAGGCTTCCTCTTTTGATTTCTATTCCTTTTGAAATAGGTCCTGGCCTTCTATTTGCTTTCTCAATAATTATTGATAATTAACTTGATTCCTCCTGGAATTAATGATTATAAATCCATATTGCAATCATGAATAGCAATAATTAGTTTAGATCCCTTTTATGTATAAGTAAACTGAGAACATACTTTTCTCTATATGAATTGCTTAGCATTAATTATATTTAATTTTATGTGCCCTTTTATGATTAATTTACTCAGTTTTATGAACTCCTCCTTTGCTGCAGACCATAGTCTTTCTTGCCTGTAGTAATTTTATTTTATTTATTTATTATCATAACTGTGTTGGCTGGGGGTCTCACCATAACTTGGCCACGTCTTCCATTTCATCTCCTTTTCTGATTAATTTGTGATTATGTGATACAACACAGATACCAATGCAGAGCCACATGTGACACATTCGTTTGCTTCAAAAGCTGGCTGGTCTTACCATATTGCCTTTATGCTACAGATTTCTTTATCCATGTGAAAATGTTCATTTTTGTTATTCTGACAGCTCAATTTCTGTAAGAGGCCATAGTGAAAGACTGCAAAATGTTATCTGAAAACCAAAGCAGACTACACCAACTAGATGTCCCTTGCCAGTTTGCTTATCAACTTGTTCAATGAATTTCTCTGGATTTGTGTGGCATGATTCATGCTGATTCTTCCCAAATATATAATTTTTAACACATGTGGCCCCTAAATTTCGTTTTTAGAAAGCATTATAAAAATTTCATTAGTAAAGATATCGGATTTACTCATCTATAGATGAGTTCAGAGGCCTAGGAAGCCAGGGATAGGCAGAACTTAAAAGTATGGTGTCGTGATGCTAAAACCCTTTGTGAAATTAAGCCATATTTGCAGGAAATAAGATTCATACAGACTATATAGATATTTTGAACCTGAAGAAATGTTTTGATGCTGATATCTTGGGATAATTCACAATTCAGACTTTTCATATGAGGACTTTAAATGGTTATTAATATTCTGCCTAAATTTGCTTTCTCTTTCATTCCCTGTATGAAAGCTATGTGTTATCTTGTCTCCTTGGCTGCTAAGCAACCATAATAATGCCTCTCAGAGTCAGCCTAACAGGTAGCTGTGACTGCTGTTTACTCTGTTGGTGGTAACAGTATATGAATGTAAAGAGAAGATGGCAGGCATCAGCAATAACAGAACAAATGTCACTGAAACTTATGAGAAATACAAAGTTAAAGATTAGGCTATAAGGCTGTTCAGTTTCATGACAGGGTCTGAAACTGAAGGAGGACAAGCAATCACTCGTGGGAGTGAGCTAACAACTCATTAATTGTAAATTAATTTCTGTATTTAACAGCTTAGAAACAGTGTTAATCATATTAGAGGCTGAGTTCTTATAATCAGCAGTGAATTTATTGTCAGCTCACCTGAGTTACATTAGAAGCATTATTTCCTTTTACTGGGGCACAAAAAAGGCATGTAGATCTTGCTTCATTTAGCCCCTATGCAAACCCCTATGAGTGAAGAATTAAGATCTTTAAATTCATCCGGACAAAAAATAATTTAAAATGTCAAATATTAGTATAAGGCATAAAGATGTTTCTTTGGGGAGACCAAACAGTGAGGATTTTTTTATTTTGTTTTTCATTGATCTCATACAACCAACCATTAATCTTAAGACACTATGATTTTGGAGTATATTTCTAAAACATTGCATTGTATCTCACTAATAATTTCCTTATTTTAATGACCAAGGCTTTTCTTCAACATTAGGAGAAGTTGACAAAACCTTAACAATACTGTTTGCTTTTTAAAAAACACAAAACCTCATATGTACACAAAATTTACATTAAATTTTGTTCTTGTAGAAGTTATTAAGGACTTAAAACTGTAAAACAGAGAGTGTCCACACTGAAATTGTGTAGGTCACCCCCAATCCACACCAGGAAATCAACATCAAAGAGTAAGAGTTGCACTCAAGTGTGTAATGCTTGCTCAGCTCCTGACCAATATTTGGACTGCCAATTATCATGATAGTTCTCAATATCTTACATATTTCTTATCACTTAAGTGAATCCACAGGTTTCAAAACTACTGAAATAGTATGAGATAATAACAATTTCTTTTTCTAATAATATAGTGCTTATCATGTTAGAATAACAGTTTTCCTCTTCTGAGTGCTTTACTGACTTTACCAGAAGAGGTTAGAGATGAGCCAATGACCTCAAGGTCAAATGTTCTTTTCACTGATAATAAATTCTCAAAAGGAAAGTCAAGGAGCACTAAAGTCAATTAAGAACGTGCAAAGTACTAATGGAACAAAGGTAAGATTTCTTTCTACTGAATATAAACTAAACATGGCAAAAGAGATCAAAATCAAGAAGTGCTTAAAGGTGAGAACATGTTATTGAAATACCATGCATCTTTCATCTTATTTGCTACATTATTGTTTAATTTTAGCCAAAAGTTTTATCACATTTCTGTCTTACTTTTCTGTGTATCTTGTGACCAAAAGATCTTGCCACCTTCACATTTGCTGAAGGGACTTGGTTTGTCTGTCACTTATATTTACAGTAATGCAAGGATTTATTTTTAAATAAGTCATATTAAAATAAAATTTGATATCAGTGCTCCAAAGAAGAACATGTTTCAAAAGGCAATTTCTGATGAATACTGATGAAATGTCAATAGCACTTTTAAAAGTAAGTCACATTTTTCTTATATGCAGTAATTATATAACAATAAGTACACCACAACATTTTAAAAAATGAATTACTGTGCAGGACTTTTACTTGCAAGACAACTATACAGATGTAATTTCACTTTCAGTAAAACTCATTGGCAGACCAGTTTGTTATTTTCTTCATGTCATAACATCTGACATGCTATTTTGCATGTTTTGGAAAGTGGGATTTTCTAGATATAGATTATTAGAGAGCAATTTCATCTTTGAAAGTAATTAGACAGTCCATAGAACATGATCATTTCCCAGGTGCAAAACTTGATAGAAGTATATAAAATTTTTTTTAAAGGTACTACTAATGTTCAGCACAGATGTTAAGGGAGTCCATTAGAGAGAATAAAGAAGAATGGTTGGGAATACATAAGGAGGGCAATTTGGAACATTTTTCATATACAGTGCTGTTTTCAGCAATGAAGTTCGAGATAGTTGAGAACTTCATTGAAATTTACAGGAAATTGAATACATGTAAGTGAATGAGCTTTTAATAGGACAGACAATTGTAATTCTCATATGAATAATGGTCCAATCATTACACAAACGACACTTGAAAAAATAGAGGGCATTCCAGCAAAGCTGACTAGAACATGTCAGTAATTGGACAATTCACCTTATGGTGACAATGCTAGGGAGTTCACTTTAAACACAGAGACATAAAACTCATTTTCTGCAAGGTGCTGGATTTGTCTGGAGCCACATTAAATACAGTAAACTCAACAGAATCTGAGGTGCAGAAAAGCTGGAGACATAAAATCTGTCTGGCTTCACCTGACAGCAATGAAGAGGCAGTATATGCTGGATAGGGATAAGACTTGATAGCCTTACTGTGCATATCAAGTCCTCTTATTCCAATTACATACTAAAAATATTGTATAAGATATTAGGTGCCTCAACATTGGTCCCTAATACTGCTCAAGATTCAATCTATTTTCCATCCATGAAAAGTATGACAGGTGTTTTTTTTTTCCCCCTAAACTACTCAAGTATCTGTCTAAGATTCAGGGCCTAATGCAAAAACATACTGGATGGAGATCACTGAAAATTTGTCTCTGGAATACTTTTTCTAGGGAAACAATAGTTTCAGCAAAGGAACCAAAGTTTTCATGGGAATGCTTTGCAGAATTGAGCTGAAAATAAGATCTACTTTAGAATGGATTGATGATTAGAGCGTTCAATTTAATTCAAAGCTATCCTTTGCCTTATCCCAGCTCTCCCTGGCTCAGCTAAGAGTCACTGTCTGTGTTTCAAATCATTCCTGGCAGATGCCCTAGCACCTCCCTTCTCCCAGTCCAGTTTATCAGTAATTCTAAGATGTATATCCTTTTTATAAGATAAACAGTTTCTTCAACCTAAGATTTGCACAAATTAAACTTCTGCTTTAGCTTTTTTGCTGGCTAGTCACTAGATCCAAGAGAAGAAAGGTGCTTTTGGGTATTTTCAGTTCCGTGTCTTTCACCAGGACTCTGAGTGCTCATCTGCAACATTTTCCTCTGTTCCTGTGTTTGTCTATAGAAGTGAGAGAAAACTTTAGAACTCATTTATGAGTATTTATTTTCAGTCAGATATTGACAGACAAAGATGCCCACATAAAATAACAGGCTTCATGGTGAAAATGGTGAAAAGTAACAATTGGAACAACTAAATTACAAAACCAAAAAAAAAATAAAATGCTCACACGCTATAAGAAAGAAAAGAAAACAAGAAATCTTTTAATTTTTTTCTATTTTTTGAAAAGCAGAGCTGATGCAACAGATCATGTTCTAGTGCATTTTGTTCAGTGCGAGAGCCACAAAAAATAAAAATGGACTCATGTTAATTTTAAGCCTCCAGGTTCTCACTCCTGGGGTACTACACTCACCAATGATTAGCTCAGAAGCTTGGCAGACAGTAGTGCTTTGCCTGCAACTGTGCCAGTGGGAATTACTCAAGCATAGAGACTAATCCCAGACAAAGCAGCTGTGAGGAAAAGTCACAGACAGAAGGCCTTTCAGGGGCATACAGGCACATTCTTAATTCTTGTCACTTAGCTAACACATCACGAGTAAAGAACATACATATACATATATATATACATATATTTATATATATATGTATATATATATATATATACAGGCCATGATATTGGTGCTGGGCTTTTTTACCATTAAAAAAAGTGTAACTTATATTTCTATTCAACATACTGTCATCAAAGTCTATTTTTAGGTTATATCCTCAGTAGAGTAAATTGGTATTTTCTATGGAGATATCATGATAATATATGATAATTTTAATAACTTTCATAAGCCAAGCTCATAACTTGGTTACTTTTTAAAAAAAAAACTTGTACTCAAATAACCAAAATAATATAAGCATTACCCATGAGGTGTTTCCTAGCAGAGGGTGAACAGAGTTCAAGCTGATTGTGGTGCATTCACTCCATCTGGAAAATGTTTCCTCTAGCTGTTCTTACGAGAAAGACATTGACAGTCAGAACTCAGCATGAGAGGGAAATTTTTGAATTCTCTTTCATTCTGGAGAGCATGTAGGTTAATCAACATCTTAAAAAGTTGTGCAGGTAGCACAGCCAGACTGTGAAACACAGAGATCAGAAGTGACTTCACCCCATGTAAGCTGACTGTAAAGGAAAACAGCAACAACATCTGAAAATTTAGGTTCAAGTGCTCAGTTATAGAATGCATTGCTGCAATTTTAAGGAGGGAGGGAAGTTAGAGAAATGAATGGAGCTACTAATTTTTTGTCTTTTGATGTGTTCTCAAAGACCGTATGCTCTTCTGTAGTTAGAGACAGTTTCCTAACAGTGTTACTATCAAGCTGACTTTGATTCTAGTTGCCCTAATCCTATGTGCTTGTTTTCTGCAGCATTTTAAACCAACAGGGGTCTGTGACATTGTTTATTAGAGAAACTGCTGGTTTTTGTATTCTTTTTGTCTGCTTTAGATCTTTGGGGAGATAGTTCAAAGCTGTCAATCCCTTTAATGGAGAAATTTAGAAAGGCAAAAGAAAAAAAAACACAACATACCAAAGGAGTAATCAGAAGAAAGGAGATGTCAGGACTCTTCCTTGAATCATATAAGGCCTGGATAATTCAGCACACCTGCTATTTATTGCAAAATAAGACAAGGAATGAGGTACATATCCATGCGTAATTTTGAAATGTAGGAACTCACTACTTCTTTATGACTTCTAAAAACACCATGAAAGCTTCTCTTGCCTGTCTACAGTACTTCTTCCCCCAGCTCAGAGGCCAATGAACTACCTGTGCCTATAGATTATGTCATTCAGTCAGTAAGAAAGCCTTTGCATGCAAAATTCCCTTAATAACTCTGGGGCCTGTTAAGTAGGGCTCTGGTGCTTACTGGAATATTCTATTCCCATAATTGTCAGTGCTCACTTAGCCTATTTAACCTGATTCCATTAACTTTTAGTAAATATCTAAGATAAGGCATAATGAAGCAGCATATTTTCACAAATGTCAGAAGAACATGTCAGATACATTGATACAGTAATCAGTAAATACGTCTTTTCTCTGTAGTAATATTTAACATGTGAGGAGATGGATGGAATGCTTTAACACAAAATAGAAACAGTTATTTTTTGAAGCATGACATTTTCACTTTTACTTTCTGTGCAACTATTTCTCACTGAAAAGTGCCGGCAGGCTAAGCAAGGTGGCCTGGCCTTTTTTATACTTAGTATCGTACAACATTTAATGATTGAATGCAATTTTTAAAAAGGGGCTTTATAAACTGTTTTATTTGATGAAAGAGGGATAACATTCCTTGTTTCTACCTAAAATGATTAGGATCAAAACTACTTTTCAGCATTCACAATGCTCATAATTCAATATATACAAACTAATTTTGGATTAATAGAATTTAAAAATGCTAATAGGAGATAACTGTGGCTTTGCCAGATATTATTATGCTAAAGATGTCCAGTTCTAATTCTCCATAGCACACTGAGAACCTACTGGCATGCCTTGCTCTTTTGCATAAAGATAAAGCTTAGCCTACAGCACTTTTATTTCCTTTTACCTTTATTGCAAGAGTGGAGCTATAAATATTAACTTTCATGAAGTATGTTTGTTGCAGAAACATGACTGAAAAACATCCCTGTCATCTCAGGTTAAATTATTACTTGCTTTCTACACCCAATGTTCTTCTACCTGTGAGACTGTTCTTGTTTGGGGAGGCACTTATGACCTCATGATCATAGATAGCAGCAAGGAGAGGCAGGAATACTAAAGAGTTTCAAGATGGTCAAAGACCAAGACCAAAATATTTTCTCTCTTTTTAGAAAGAGGCTTATTTTTATCTACATATACAATGAAGATACTGTGGTAAGTGCAAGAATGATGAATGTTAAATTACAGATAGCAGCTCCAAGCTATCTATTAAATATCACTCAGTGTGTATAAACTTCTTCGAAGGTTTCAAAAGAACATAGCTATAGGATCTTCAATTATCTTGCTCAGGGAGACTTTCTCACTTTTCTGTACAAAGTGTCTAGTTAGGCATATTTAAGGCAATAGTGACAAGTTAAATATCATATAATGTGTCACAGCTGTGTTGTCTTATATAAGATCATCAAGCAGTGAATCACTGCAATGTCTCTGCTAAAGACCAAGGTGTATTGTCAGAGCATTTTGAGAGCACAGACTCAATACAGCAGAGCAAAGACAGCAGTG
This sequence comes from Anabacerthia variegaticeps, assembly GCA_035583185.1. Taxonomy (NCBI): domain Eukaryota; kingdom Metazoa; phylum Chordata; class Aves; order Passeriformes; family Furnariidae; genus Anabacerthia; species Anabacerthia variegaticeps. Next base: position 20,294,398 of record JAWWEW010000165.1, on the reverse strand, counting down.
TTTTGGCAGCACTTTCTGTGGGAAACCACTTGGGTGTTTGCCAGATTGTGCACTTGCATGCAAACGCCATCTTTTTCCTGTGGCATTTTAAGGATAGCACAGCATGGAATAACATAACACAGCATAGCCCAAGCTCAGGTAATAGCTTAAAAGCAGTGAAAAGGCCTGAACACATGGATTGCTGAATCTGAAGGCTTCAGCAAGAGAAGCCAGGGGCCTGAACCCTCTTGAGCGCAGAATTTTGACAGAAAGGAAAGGAACATTCTTTTGGCACAAAAGCCTAAGGTTGGGTAAAAACCAATCCTTCACAACCAGCCGTCCTGGCTAAAGTAGCTCCCAAGAAAATCGGTGAGTGCTTAGCAGTAAAGTATTGATACATTTTTGGCAGGCAAGATTTATCCAAAGCCTCCCTGACTTTCTGTCTGGACTTTGCGAATGTTGAAATATGGTGTGGTGAATATTTGATTTTGAGGAATCTACATTCTCCAACAGGAAATTTTTCAGCTGAAGAATTTCTGTCAGATTCTGTCAAACTTTTCTGTACTTGGCATATTTAACCTTTCAGCAGCTCTCCTACTAATTCTGACACAATTGGCTCAACTCAGTGCCATGAAATGCTTCATTTTTCCTAGCAAGAAATTTGCTTCTTAGTGAGAGATGGTAACATGGCAATTAAAGTCACACTTTTCTCGAACTCACAGCACACCTCTGTCCGGTTTAAGTGTACATCACTCCATTTTCACCATTACCTGTCAGGAGTGGAGAGGAATATCAACCACAACTATTGAATTTTCAGATGACAAAAACCAGGCAGACATATTTCCTTGCAAAATATAAATATTATCTGCAAATGTTCATCTTGTTTGTTAATGTGGTTTGAAAAAAACAGCAGTGACAACTTGGCATTGAAATAAATTTAATTTTATTTCTAATTAAGCAGAAATGAGTACAGAAATTCAATAAAAGCAAGCAGTAACTGGGGGATTGAGTCAGTTACCTTTTCCTATTATACCGTAATCTTGTTATATAGAGAGGCTTTCATGACCTTTAGAGCCACTTGAGAACCTAACAAACAGCATCAGGTCCAACTCTGTCAGCAGCAAAGATTTTTATCAATGTAGTACTGTTACTGCCAGTAAGATTTTTTACTTTTACATGTCATTTAGGTTTAATCTAGAATTTTAAAATGTTCTAACATTTATTGTTGTACCATACATTAAGCTGTTGCTTAGTGAAGCAACTGCAACATTCAATATATATAGTGCATGGACTTATGCCACTAACTTCATCTTGTTTCCATGGTTTTCTCTTGTTCTCCACACTCCAGTCTGTTTTTAAATCAGGTGTTCTACATAACTTTGGAAGGAGGAATTATCAGGCAATTATAAACAGAGACTGAGAGAGTTGGGACCTTAAGATTATATTGCTAACTGTTTACCTGGGAAGAGGCAGTTAAAGCAACAGACTGAGAATCTGTATATTAGAAGTCTATCTATGCTTCTGTCACTGCGTATTCTATGAACTGAGACAAATCATTTTACCTCCTTAAAAAATGGCTTAGAAAAATTTATCTCTAAAGGTTTGTGCAGAACCACCAACAAAACCCTACTTCTTCATGCCTATTTCAGGTGAATTATTTTCCTTTCTTGTAGAAACTGATTTTCATTTGTTTGGTAAAAACAAAATTCTAATGGCCTTTATTGCCAAAATGTTGACTTGAAACTGAAAAAAATCCCTAGTGTTTTTTTTTTGTTGTTGTTTGTTTCTGTTTTTTTTTATTATTTTATTTGTTTTGGGTTGTTGTTTTGTTTGGTTTGGTTTGGTTTGGTTGGTTGGTTGTTTTTGTTGTTTTTTTTTTTTTTTCCCCAAGGAAAGGTATTGAATGAACAACTTTTTACTGGGGAAAAGATGCTTTGAAGGAAATTTTTTTGTCAGTTCTGGTACTGTATATCTGAGATATACTATCTAAACAGGCAACCTAAAATAAAATGTGGGCAGGTGGGAGATGAGGCAACTCATCCTTATAAATTATGCTGGAGGTGAATTTGAGTGCTGTTGGGCTATTTTTACCTTAGTTCAATGCTTAAGGAAAGAAACGTGTTAATGGTCCACCTGATCTCTAAGATTCTCTCTACTCACTTTCAAAATTGTCATAATATTTACGTCCATCTTACACAGGTGTGAAAACAACCCACAAGCATTTGTAGACATTGTATAATAAGAATTCAGATCCTTAATTTACATTTGGGCAATCTATTTTCAAATACCAGAAACATTGAGAACATGACAAAAAATCTTCTAAAATAATCAATTGTTTAGGAGTTGTCATGTTTCTCATCTTTTAAATTACAAGAAACAGTGAAAAAGTCTTAAAGGAAAGAATTTTCCTATATTTTTATACCTGTGCTTGTAATCCTGCGGCCTACACCATTGTCACAGATATCAGTGCATGACATCTAGTGGTAGATGAAAGAGATCCACTGATCTGTGCTATGAAGGAAAGATTCTTATATTACTGTACCCACATGTACCCAGTACAAAGCAAAATAATTCCTATTTAAAACCAGCTGATTATGAAAACAAAATTTATTATATAAGCATCCCTGACCATACTAGAGAATTAATTTCAAAACGTTGGTCTACATTCTCAGCAGAGAGAAATGGTTTAGCTTTCTGAATTCTCTTCACTACCTTTTTTTATTTCTGCCTCCCATTTGCTTACCTTTTTCCTCCTGATTTACAAACAAGATTCCTAAAAATGGTTTGATGTTTCTTTTTTGAACTACTTTTTCTGACAAACTGGTGCTTTACTAAGAACTAGTTTTCCAGAGATATTTGTAATTTTTCTAAACATTAGAAGACTTCCCTCTAAAAGAAAAAAAATAAAATAAAAAAATACCCCCAACCCTCCAAAAAATACCAAACCCCCCACCCAAAAAAAAAACCAAAAAAACCCAAACCATCATCAACCACAACAACAAAATAAAAATACTCCAATCCTGAACAAAACTTCTTTCTCATGTCTACAGCAAGACACTACAAGTTTAAAGTGGGGAAGATGTTTTATCTGGACAAAACAAGACATGTGCTTGTAAAGCATCAGATTATCTTCTTTCAAGTGAAATTGCAAATGACGTGACCTCATAACAGAATGCTAAATGGAAACTCTCAGTCCAGAATATTAAAATCAGAAAAAGTATTGACAATTGAAAACAAGATTCTTGTAAAATAAATTCATGAACAACTATGACTGGATAGTGCCAGCCATTCCATTCTAAGTCAGCAAGTATACCAGTTTTCCATGTATTCCTCTAATATAAAATGCATCTAAATTCTTTCAAAGTTAAAATATTTGGAAAATAATATGCCAGCAACTGAGGTGGGAATGATGTTGATTGTGTTGGTTTTTTTTTCTCTTTGGACGTTTTCATGCTAATCCTGATTTAATCTGTCATATTAAACAACCGTAAAATGGAAAATATTTATGAGAGAATGTCCAGCCCTGGAGATGTATTGGCTGCTTTCCACCAAGAATAATGAAGCCAAGAGCATAGAAGGTTTAGCAGGTACAAAAGGCATGTGTCATTGTAGCCCTATGTACGAACAAGCATGGAAAAATCAGGGCTGAGGTGGATTCATAGAGGGAACCAGTTGAGACTCAGCTGTTATTCAGACAAACGTCTACATAAATAGGTATGGGCATGAATCTGAATTATTATCCTGAACTCTACCTCCTGGACCGTATAGCAGTAATAACCATTAACCTTTTTGAAGGTCTGAATACAAAGATCATCTTTTTAACATAATGCCAAAGACATCACAGGGACAGAATATAGCACATAAAGAACAGAAATGGTCTGTGAAAGGACAGTGCAGAAAGGAATCTCTACTGAGCCTCTTTCAGTAACAATGACCTTTGCAGAGTCCTTAGTTTCACTGAGAGTTCGTACAGCTGCTAAAGAAGTGTTACGGAAATATTTGTTGTATAATGGGAAACAATAATACAGAATGAGTTATTTCGGTAAACAGTAATGTCTAACTAGGCTGCAATCAGTGTGTCTTTTGAATCATGCTTCCCATGGTACCTCTGTAAGACCAGGCACTAAACACTCCCTATCATGATCTGTTTAGAAAGGGGAAATAAAAATAGTCAAAAGATGTCTGACCTTTTGTACAGAGCTACTCTTGGAATTGTTGCCATCACCCATTTCTAAGACAGGGAATTTCATCAAGACCAGGTGAAGAAGAACAAAGTGGTCACTTTGTATGTAAAATAAGACAGAAAACACTTGTTCCTGTAGTTCCTCATAATTTTCCTTCCTTGATCCTCCTCCACCCCCCCCACCCCAGACATTTACATGGTGTCTCTCTTTCTCTCTGTGGCTGTCTCCACGGTAACAGCAGCATCGGGATTTTGCTGCTATTGCATGTTTGGATGCTGCATTTGCACAGAGAACCACTCGCCCAGCCCTGCTGGGGCTTGGATGATGCAGCATCATCCACCAATAACTCTCCATGTGTCTGAAGGGCTGCTAGCTGTTAGACATACTGGGCTGCAGTACCCCATATATGCTGCTATTTCTTTTGGCTGTGGGTGGTTTATGCTGACAGGTGCTAAAGTGCTTTCTAGCATTCGTACATTAGGCAGAGGGATTAAGTGCATGTAGGTTCATTTGTGAAAGAGGTTACCAACTGAAAAGTGCATGGGTCCCTAGAAACAGAAGTGCCCTCTTTTCAAAACTTGGAGAAGAGGTACATTGCTACTGAAGATGTAGTTTGCAGTGTCTCCAGGCAGTAGTCATACTACTTACTACAACAGCACAAACCCCCAAAGGAACAAAAGTCATCTCTAATTTCAGCATGAAAGTCAAGCATACAGAGGATAAGACAGAATCTTGCCCACTTCAGGCTTTTGATGGAAGAGGAAGGACCTAAGCATATGCAGAGGAGGTAAAGGTCCTCTGTTCCACCAAATGTTATGGAAACTGATGAGAACTCTTTTTACTGTCTACTGGTAAGTATCTTTCTGAGTTGGGAAGTGGAAGCCTGGTATTAGGTGCCACATTTATAAAAGATCATGGTTAAAGTCTGTTATAGAAGATACATGAAGAAATAAACCCATTGTGTTTCCTATCTTTTAATAACACTGAGCACAAATGCGTACCTGATGGTCAAAAATTTTTGTGTCTGGAATTTCTCTTACACAGTGAAGTTTTTCTCAGTGATAACCTATTATGCTCTGTTGTCTAAACAAGGTCATATGATTAGCAGTAGCCCAAAGATGTTTTATTACCTTTAATTAAAAATTTCTTTTTTTCTTTTTAATGTTCTGCCTTCTAAAGAGGAGAAAAATCAGAACCGTTGCACAATGGAAAGCTGACCATGCATCCAGAAAGAGCAAAGCTTTGATTGTTTCCCAAGAGGGTGGTTCGTAACTTCAAGAAGCAGAACAAGAGCACTAAATCTCAAACACTGGACTGTAGACTTGAGCGATGTTATCTGGAATTCCAAATTCTGTGTTTATGATATAATAATAGCAATAATAATAACATTTTTCATTCATAACTTCTGCATAACATTTTGTCCTACAGCTGTGTATCTGTAGTCATCAGTGAAATAAATTTAGCTCTGTGGTAGATGTTGGCAAACAAACAGATCAGGGAAAATCAGCATGCAGCACAGCAAGAAAAACAAAGACAAATTTTGGTCAAGGACTCAGGGACAAATCCTGCTGACAGTGAAATTGCCGTAGGCTCTTTAATGGCCATGCAGCATAGAAAGACCAATGCAGAGTAAATGCCATGGCATGCCATTTATTTGCTCTTTATATACTGTTTAAATTCTTCCCATGAAACACACTCTTTCCAACAGTGTTCTTCATTCACCGTTCTAGTGCAGAGATTTTTTTTTTGTTTGTTTGTTTGCATGTCAACTTTCCACGTAATTTTTGCCTATTTTTTACCTATACCTTTAGAATTTTTTACTGTTTTCTTATCTTATTCAGTCAGCAAAGGTCACTAAGTGGCCTATCCACTACCTCAGATCCTCTTTCTTTCTCCTATTTCTACCATGATACCTGTTATTGAAAATAAGAAAGATTTGCCTTATGCTCAAAGAGCTAGGTTAATATTTCAAACATGTTCAAAATAAGATTTTTCCCTAAATCTTCAAAGAACAACTGCTCATTTAAGCATATGTTTTTGGGTTTTAATCATAGTGTTAAATCTCTCTTGCATGTTTTATCCACTTCTTCACATTACGCTCTTGAGTTGCATGTTGTCATTGGTGCTAAATAATCTTCCTGAATCAAGAGATATTTTTAATAATTGTATTTATTTTGAGCCTCAATCTAATGAAGTTCATAGGATGTAAACACATTTTAAAAATCCTCATCATGGTTAATTCAATGTATGGATAATGAGGGACTTTTTTTTTCCACTCTTTAATTATTTTTTTAAACTGAGGATTTTTTTTTTTTTTTTTGGTGAATGAGATCATTAGAGAAGTATCTTTCAAGCTTAAATCCCATATAGCAAAAGCAGCTGAGGAAATTTTGACGAAACTGATTCAAACAAAAAAAAGAGAACAAGAGAGACAGACTTCACTGATGTGTGCCTACTGGGAAGTGGCTGGACTGTGAACAGGAACGTAGTGAGCCTGGATTGTGGTATTAAATAAAGGAGCAAAATCTAAAAGAAAAGAAAAAGGAAAGGAAAAAGAAAAAAAGGCAAGAACCCTTGCAGTCATTGCATTTGACTTTCTAATAATGTCAGTCTCAGAGGAGAGGAGAGATGGAAATGAGAAAAAGTGCACTTGTGATGCGATCATTCTTGCAGTCATTGCTTTTATGGCTTTTCAGCAGGCCACAAAAGGCCTATCCACTAGAATGATGCCTAAGAATTTTATGTATTTTTGGTGTATTTTATGGATTTTTATAGCTTTAGAAGTAAGGGATTTCTAAG
>JAWWEW010000165.1:20267320-20287336 GCA_035583185.1 Anabacerthia variegaticeps | reverse complement strand
TTTGTAAGGGTATAAAAACTGTAACTTTACGGGGCTCGGGGTCCTTCGGTCGACGTGCCGGAGGCCCAGGGGATCCGACCTAAGCTGGAATAAAGGTATTATTCTATCTCATCTCCAGGTTGTCTGTTTTGCAGGGTTTCCAGGCATCAAGAATATGAATGAGATACACTCATGGCCCCACCCAGTAAGTAGGAGGCATCAGACCACCCTGTTTGGGTCCTAATAGCTTTTTTTGGCTTAGTAATCTCTCACTGCAAAGGAGAAACAAGACAAACAAACAACAAAAAAATTATCCTTGCTTCTCATACCCTATGTCTGCTTGCTTTGCTTTGGTTGTTGTTCTGAAGGGCTTCAGACAACTGGAAGATTTAATAGCCAACAGGGATTTGGTGAAGTAAAAGCCTCTTGAAGTGAGTTTTATACCCATCAACTAGTCTTCTGGATTAATAAGCAATATTGTTATTCAGTTATGTGAGGAAAAATCTGACAGATAGTGATGGGGGAAGGGAAGGAAGAATTCAAGGGACAGAGAATTTAAACAATTGATGTTTTTAACTAATTATGTATCTGAAATTCCTTAGAAGAAAGGAGAGATACACTAGGAGACGACATTTTGATTGATGTCACCAGCACATTGAAGCGATATCTACCATCTCCTTTCTAACAATTAAAGACAGCTTTCACTGAATTATGCTGTGATGTAGACTCATTTCCAGACTCATATATAAGATTCTGATACATTGTTCTGCCCCTTTAGGAGTCTACACGGGGTTCAGAAATAGTGGACCATAACAATAGGAAATTTCAGATGACAGAGAAGAGCTTTGTATTATTTGGCAGAGCTCTGTGCAGAGTACCTCAAGAAAATTCATCCCCATACCAGAAGTGTAGCCACACGCTGAAATAATCTTACTTATGAAGACTATGTTATTTTGAGTTAGAGAAAGCTCTTCCTGTTTATATGCATGCTGTACCATATAGATGTGCCTGTTCAGCTGAAGGCAGCTAGGGGATACATGTGGGCTCCATGCTCCATGGTCTGGTGTTAACTCTGTAGACAACCAAGGATCCTCTGCTGGCAGTGCTAACACATGAAGCATGGAAGCAAGCTTTTCTCCAATCCACATGCTTCTGTTGACAATAAGATAATTGTATACTAATTACAACTTGAGCTAATTAACTGTCATATCAGTAGCCAAACATTACTAGTCCCATTAAGATCAAGAGAAAATTTGCACACGATTAGGTAATTTGGACCAAGGCCATTTCAGAATGTGAGAGTAACATTTATAACACAAAATACTTTGCTAGATCATGTTAGCTCTTAGTCTCTGCTGTTGAGAGCCTTATGAACTAATTGGATGTAGAAGTGGCAGAGCTGCAGACTAGACTAAATTATGTGTGTATGGAAAAAACTGTTCTTCACTGTGTTTGAAATACATGTGATGTAAACATTGCATATACTTAAATGTTATTTATTTCATTACATTTTTTCATATTTGTTTTACTTGATTGATCAAGAAGATAGTGGGCTTGGAAAAAAATGAGTCTTTGGCAATGCATACTGCCCTTGGCGTTTCGGATGTTACAGATTTGGACAAGGAGAATTAAGTTGGTTGACAAAATATTTTACTTGGACAATGAATTTGATTAAGGTTATTCCTGCAAGATGAGAGTCAGATCATTTTCAATTAGTTCTAGTGAAAATAAACTGAGAAGATTGATTGATATTTTAATAAAAAGCATTCTGCAGTGCTATTTGTATGTTCGTCAGCTGAAACTATGAGGACTTGCTACTACCAACATGGCACAAGCACAGGCTAAAAAAATATGACATCTGCTTTTAAAATACGGGTCTTCTTTTCAGCCTAAACCTTGCATAGGACCTATTCACTGTTTTAAATATATAAATAAGTTCTTTATCATGCTCAATTTCTGATGCATCCAGTTTTTAGCAAGAAAAAAAGCAGCATAATGATTTTTCCTGAACAGTCAGTGCATGGCAGAGTTGGAAATGGAAGCTACTAAGTCAGTCTTTTAACAATAATTGTGTCACCAATATTGAAAACCATAATCTGATTCTTAAGTCATCTTTAATGAGACTGTATATATAGGAAAACATGTTCTAGGAAAATATGCTGTGAACTACTGACTTTTCCTGTCTTTACTACCATCTGTTTTTACTTTCCTTTATTTGTTGTTTTACTTGTTGTTTTGTCTCATTTCTGCTATAAATAAGATTACTATATCCTTCCTTCCTTCCTTCCTCTCTTCCTTCCTCCCTTCATCCATATTGTAGCAAAGAATTACAAGAGTATTTTCGTGCCCAGCATTTAGATGCATCAATGCATCACTTTACTCTCCTACCACCGGTACTCATATTTCAAGAAACTAAACTGGTAAAGACTGAAAAAGAAGCAAAAAAATTATAAATTATTCTTATCCTACGTTTGTATCTCCCACCAGCACCTGTTCTACTTCAATATCTGCCCTCCAGCACTGTCAGGGCAAGACTTAGTCATGGAAAAACAACTGTAATAGTATGACAACTACATGCTAGAAACTGCTAAGTTACTTGATTTAGCCTGTAGCAGTCTTTCCAAACTTAAAAGAAGTTCCTTCCTCTGTTTCATGATGCCATTGAAAAGTTTTGTATACAACTTCAATGTACAGAATGCCCATTTTGTAGCAGTAACATCTCATATTCAAACCTGCTTGATTTTCTGTTCCTGAGTTGCTATGAAGAATTTACATAGTGCTATCTTTTGTCTTGCTGAATTGTGGAATTTGCAGGATAGCTGTATTGTCCATTCATGCTCTCCCAATATATGGAAATTCAGGCAAATTAGTGGTACATACATAGCTGTCCTAGATTCAGCCATGACAGGGTTAATTTTTTACAGTAGCTGGAAAAGGAAGTGTGGCCAGTTCCTATGTTATTGGATACCATCTCAGTCATTTGCAAGTGGCAGGAGTATGGGACTCACTCTCCCATTTCTGAGCAGGGTTTAAGTGTGTCATGATGGGAAAGAGCTGGTTTGTATTTTGTTGTGGTTCTGTGCAAATAATTTCTTTTCTGATACCTCTTGTTATTAATAGTATTCCTCTTTGTTGTCTTATCTCATTGCTGTTTCCAATAAATTGTTCTTATGTCAACCCTTAATTTTTACCTTCTTGTGCCTCCAATTCTCTACTCCATCCCCAGAGCGGGAAGGGGGAGAGGAAGAGGAGGGGAAGGGGGGAGTGAGTGGGGGAGCAAGCAAGTGGCATCTGGTTTGGGAGAATCTTGTTTGAGGGATGGATAACTAGACTGGGAAGTGCCATTTCCTAAATTTTTCAACAGCATTCTGTGTCCTGAAAACAAATTTATCATTCCATAAGAACCAAACTTTGCTCCCTCAGACTAAATTCTTGACCCATGAAGACTTGGCCTTTTGTAGAAATATACACACCATATTTCAGAGTGAGGATTAAAAAAAAAAAAAAAACAAACAAACACACACACACACACACACACACACAAGATGTATTAAATAAAATGTAATAAGTAATAAGAAACAACTTCCACTATTGAAACCAGTTCTAATTTCTACAGTACATGTATGAACAGAGTATGAAGAATGCATGAACACAGTGCATTTTATGATGAGGTGGAGAAAAATATTGGAAATGCTGTGTTCATAAAAGACCTTAAGTTCCAACATAGAGAAATGAAATTCTTCATTTTGATAGAAATACTAAATCTGGACAGGTTTGAGAAAAACTTTATACTTAACTGGTTTTATTTTAACATTAGAGCTACAAATCCTGAGTTGTGATCTAGAGAAAGAACTGCTAAGTGAATCTTTCTGACTAAAACTACTAAATTAAGTGATATTTTGGTCCATTTTATAATAATAATTTGTTACTGAGAAGTGTTTGTATAAGGTCTAGAAAAATACATACAATGAAACTATAAGCTTTGAGTTTTTGATGGCTCTTTTCACCCTAGAATTTCTCTCTGAAATGTAATACCTGAGATTCATCATTCAGCATTCACTTGTTCCAAGTATCCAAAATAAAAATGCATAACCCAAGTAGCCAAGCACATCTGAAATGCTGAATGCTAAGTTTCACAGTTTTCATGAACAACTCTCAATCAACTTATTGATTACCTACAAATATATAAGATACAGGATCTAAACGAGGCTGGTTTTCAATTTATCCATCAAAACAGGGGTGTTACAGTCATAATATTATTCATTAAGAAGAGCTTGAATAATTTGACCTGAAATGCATTATTTAACAGGAATAAATATTTTAAACCAATACATCTAATCAAAGGTGATTTAACCACTGCTTGTCACCAAATAATCCATTGACAACTGTCTTTTCCTGTTGAATGAATCACCATAATGAACAACTGCTGAAGTAAAAGGAAGCATAATTTATCATTAGAACACTGTATTATGTGAGAATGATAACTTAATCCCAGATCCATCTCAGTTTCACAAAACCAGTGCATTAAAGAAAATGAAGAAATAACTGTATCAATAGAAATAACCATGATTTAAATGTTATTAAAACAATCATTGAAAAATTAGATCAACAGTAGGCATTTCTTACCTACTGTTCCTTTTAGGCAACTGAAGACAGTGCAGAAACTGGAGAAATAAAATAAAGAAGACAGAAAATTGTTTTCAAAAAATTGTAAGTAGTAAAAGGATAGAGAATCTAGGTTTAAGTCTGTCTTTCAGTGCATTTCATTTAGTATCTAGCCAATTTTGTATGCTCTATGGAAGAAAAAACAAATATCCAAGTCACACAAATGTATAGCTTTTGAGTTGATAAAATTGACATTCAAGTTGAAAAAAAAAAATATGATGAAATTTATTTTAGCCATTACTGTTATATAATATGTAGGATATACATGTATACATGTTATATACATGTATGATATATGTATACAGGTCACTCTAGGCCTCTGTATACTCACCGCAGGTGTGTGTGTCTAGAGTGTGTGAAAGAAAAAGAAAAAAAAAATCTACAGTAAGCAAGAGGATTTCTGTTCCTGAAATAAATAGAAAGCTAGTTAAATCAACAGTAGTAGTGTGCATAAGCCTGTGGTAATCATTTCAAGAAATTATTGTTTTTAGGATTCCAAGATCTTTTTCTGTCTCCCTGACTACATTCCCTTCTCATCTTCTTTAAAATGGCTAGCAAATTTGCAGTTGAAAACCTTGCCCTGTGCTCAATCTGTTAACTTCCTAAAATTTCATGTTAATTTGGAAAGCAAATGTACCTTATGGAAGATATAGAATACATAAAAAGAAATTATGGCAGACAAAGAGCCATATTAGTTAATTAGATATCAGGGTAAGTGATTTAAATATACATCACTTGGATAGTTATGTATACAATTTGTCTTTGCTATTTACCTCTTCTTTCTTTTTCCATTTCTATGTAAAGACTGAAAAAGTGTATAATTTACTGATAAGAAAGGCCCAGTGTAATCTCAGTGTCAGAGAAATGAGAAACAATGAAACTAACTGTTTAAACATTTTAAGAAAGAATGGTCCTGCAAAACCTACAGTGCCTTTTGGGCACTTGAGATTGAAAAAAACTCATGGACAGTAATTTGAGAAAAGCAGAAAAGTCAAATGTACCTTTGTGCTGCAACTGAATAGGATATTAGATACTATTCTATGGGAAGGAGGCAGGCATGGAAAAATAGCTACAGAAAATGAGCTAGTAACATATACTAAATTTAAAGAATTTCAAATCTGCAAGTATGAATAATTTGTAACTGAAATTAACTAGATAAAAAGCTCAATGAAACTTTAATATTAATATCTGGTAAGTATTGAAAAACAGGAGCAATAAAAAAGAACTAGAAGACAGTAATTTCCATTCCATTAACAGTTAAATAAAAATAAAAAAAAAAAAAAAAGGTGTCTTCAGGCTGATTAGCAACAACTATGGTGAAATAAGTGAAGTTGTATTGATGACATTGTTGTATCATGGTGTAAAACATTAGACACTGGACTTAGCACATCAGAGAAAGATGTTATAGTAGACGAGTTTTTAGATGTGATACGGAAATCTCTCTAGGGTGTTTGGTTGACTTGCCTTGCTTATAGACAGGATTATATTGTTCACTTGATTTAGAGACAGACAGGATTTCCTACTTGACTAGACTGATGAATTTCTGATGCTAGTTTTACTTTCACTTTCCAACCTTTCTCTAAATTGTGTAGTACACTTATGGCCATATGAATATTATCTCTTGAGAACACCTCAGACTTTTTACTGTTGATCTTCCCTCAAAATCTAAGAATACAAAAGCACAAGCCTCCAACTCATAAAAAATATAACAACATTTTGCTAAATGAAAGAAATAACATGCCTGTGTGACTTTTTTCTGATAGTTATGTATGCTTCTAAACATAATACCAACCAAATATAAGTAATAATGCCATAGCTGTTCCATGTGTTTACTTCAAATTTTTTCTAGTGCAAGTCTAGCTTGATTAAAAATGTTAGACTTAATAAATTGCATTATATACACTAAGTGATCATTTATGGTGAAACTAAGTGATCTAATGCTTCCTTCTGGTCCTAAGCATATCTGAGTGCAGAATTTGATGAATGAGGAAAGAACAGCTCATTTCTTTTTCACTCAGCAGCAGGGTCTCACTGATAAATAAATATCAGACCTAAGACATATTCTTTAAACATCTACGGTCTTTGCTTCTTTGCTATCTAAATTTGGAATACCTTGTCTACTTTTATCATCAAGAAACGTATATTGTGATTTGTTTATCAAATCTTTTAGCTCATTTTTTTCCCCTTTTTCAATCCTTATTCTGCTAAAATTGTGTCTCGTTTCATGCAGGCAAAACCCCACCCTAAAGATAAAGCATTTCTTCTGTATGAACCAAGACAGAATTACCTGATATTGGTACATTTTCTTACCACTAAGCTGCCTTGAAGGATCAGCATGGAGGAATATTCACACGATCGAGCTTTACAAACTTAACTCAGTGGGCTAAAGTGCTTCACTAAAGTCAGCACATATGAACACCTGCTTCCTTTCCTCCTAGATGAGGGTATAAAATGCAACATCTGACACTTGCTGAGTTCACTCAGTGGTAGATATTTCATTATTTAAAAAAAAAAAAAAAAAGTGTGTGAAAAGTGTGTGGTATAGCTGCATAGAAGAGTATGGGGGGAAAAACACAACAAACAAAAACCCGACAATCTCTTTGTTGTTAATAATTTGGATGATAAAACCTTCTCTTCTGAATTTCCTGGCAGAAATCAGCTAATTCCCCAATAAATGTTCTAGACCCCCTCCTAAATTGCAAGCATAAAAAAGGCATTAAGAAACCGAAAAACTCAAACAAACAAACAAACAAACAAAAACAAAAAAGTGTATTTCAATTAAGCCTTCATACATTTCTTGAATCAAATAACTACCAAAATAGCTGTGATCCTTTTTGTTCTTGGTAATTATCAGAGTGTTTGCCTGAAAATTTTGATTATTTTTATTGTTCCTGCACAAATTTTTCTATATGACCAAATTCATACCACAGATGAAAGACAGTGATCTACAATGGAACCTTTCAGTACTGTGGCAATATAGACCTTGCAGTAAATACTTGCAACAAGGCTTAGAAGCCTTCCTAGAGAATGGATAGATCTCCATAAAATGTAGTACGGATGCTTTTCACTCTCTTTCTGTTATGTACTTTTTTTCATTAAACTGGGACTTGAAAAGGAGTAAACCTAAACATTACAGGTGGAGCTAGAGAAGGAAGGTTCCCATAACAAAGTGATGAACATGTTAAAGTTCTTTTCTCTCTCTGATCTTTAACCTCTGCATACTGAAGTGTCTTTCTACAAATCAGCTGCCTGCAAAAGACAGCCCTTTTATTCATTTCATCAATTTTAAAAAGGCATAATAGATGATTTAATGCTGTCATACATTAATTAATTAATGTTTGACTGAATTAATGCTCTTCATTTCAGTCTCTCAAAAGTAATTCTTCATACAAAAATAACATTTCTGTAATACATAAGTACTAGATGATTTACACTGAAGAATGTTGTAATGTAAATTGTATCAACGAAAAAGTTAATCACAGAGTGGCTGAGCTCAGTCTAATTCTTTCTGACTCCTGATTCCTCTGTCAATAATCTGAAGTATAATTTCAATACAAATTTGAATCTGTTTTTGATATAGAGATTAGGTAGAACCCCTGTCTGCCCTCCCCCAGTCTATAATTTTAAATTTTCAGTTGTATTTCTAATACAGCTATCAGTATCATCAACAATCAACTTGCTCAAAATCATATTCATTGTTCTACATGTTTCTAGCATTTAAAAGTATTTGAAAAATATTAGGAAAAACTGGGAGGACTTGATATTTAGCCTCTAGAACCTTACAGGTATCTAATTTAAGTCATCTCATAATGTTAACCTAGTTGTAATCCAAATCTATAAACTGCAACTTAAATTTTTCATTTCTGATGTTTCTATTCCTGAGGATTCTGTTGTAGGGGATAGTTGGTTTTCATGCAGCCTTAGAACAACTTCATAAATATAATTTAGGTGTTTGGGTTTTTTTTTAAATATGAAAAATCAAACTAAATTGACCGAAAAATAAAAAGATAATTAAGGATTTTAACTGCTTTCTCTTATTCATATGAACATATAATTATAATGAGCATGGCCACTTATTCAACTGAATACTTAGAGATTCCCCAGAGAAAACTGATAGTCTTGATGGCTTTGCTCTTCAAAGATAAGCCACAAAGTGAGGAAATAAAGTGCTGTCATGCCCTTCATGTGATGAACACAGAGAGTTGCAAAAAGCCAAGGGAACATATATGCGGTTTTTAAGTCATTAGGTGGAATTTTCCATCTCTAGTTGAAAGAAAACTATCTGTCTTCATCCAGCCTTTGTGAAACAAAATTTTGGACAGAATAATCCTAGTCATTAGTATTTATAATCAATGTCTTCTAAATCAAAATGTTGTGCTTCATTTTACACAAATGCTGAAACAATAAACTCTTTTTGACATGAAAACAAAAATTATACCTGTGACACAGAAGGTGTAAACAGTATGTTTACAGTCCTCATAAATTGAAATTTATATTTTTATTTTTAAACTTTTAAATTAATTTCCCATAAATGGGAAAGAAATTTTGTCAAGGGTGCTTATTCTCAAAAACAGTGACAATGGAAGTGAGATTTTTTTCTATTAATCAAAAGAGAAACTTTTAGACCTAATTTGGGAATCTGAAATGTATAATTTTGTCTCTTTTATTAATAGTGATTTTATATCAGTTTGGTGTATTAAGAAGTACTTCAAGAGGACCAAATTTCTGTGATGCAGAAGCATTTCACATGACTCATAGTCATGGTTTGACAGATTAATAAATTTAGACAACAAACCTGTGAAGAAATGATGCACCTGTTTATAGCCAGATGATTGCAGGTAAGTGACATAGACAGAATTAATTTCCATAGTGGATTTTTTTTTTTCCTTAAATTTAAAAGATTTTAGTAAGACAATCTCAGTTCTACTGAAAAGCATGAGAATACTGGTTCTTGCAGAGGTGACAGATCTTCTGTGGCAGAAATGTCTGTCCCCTGATGATGCTTTGGACTGCAGTAAGTCTTAAGATGAAGGATTTTGCCTGAAATGGAGTCCTGGTCAGCCTGATTGCACGCCTGTTTTAAAAGCGTATATACAAGCATACAGGTTTAAAATTATGATTTTTTTCCCCTTCAGTATTGAAAGCTTTAAGTCATTACCATGGCAACTGTTTGCATCAGATTACTACTTTTCTCTCCAGATATTTCAGTATCATTAAATTCTTGCTAATACTTTATTATTCACTATCTTTTAAACCCACATGCATTTCAGCATCTAATTTACTTAACAAATTGTGTCTGACAAAAGAGAAAAACTTATAGTACAATAAACAACACTATTAATTACTCTGTGTAGCAGTGGGCCACTGTGTTTGTCAGCAACATTACGCCTTCAAAATAATGGCACCCAGTAATTAAGTATGAACATATTCTATTGTTAGAGCATATATCCTTTTTCTTACATTTATTTATAATAGAGAAAAGTGAAGTTGCATTTATTATAGCTGTAGCCTTTATCCCATTGAAACAAAGCACAAGGAAAAGAAAAAGGCATTCAGCCTGAGAAAATGTAAGAAAAATTATTTCACTATGGCAACCAAAATGTCATTTGTTATATTTTACTCATTAAAGCGCTGGAGATTATTAAAAGATAAAAAAAGTCCTCTAAATTTAGGAAGGTCATCAGTTGCAAACTATTTGTATCTGGAAGACCAGGTGGTTACAGTTTGATGACTGTTTCTTAAAAGTCTTTTTTTTTATATGATCAAGTTCTCATTCATATAGAAATCTTCATTCATCTTATGAAATAATCCTGCTTAAACTGTTCCTATACAGAAAATATTAGCATGAAATTCCTATCCTGAAAATATCAATTTATGTAAAATTTAGCCTAACTGTAATTGTCTTCAGCATCACACCAAAATAACCAATATGAGATATTGACCTTTTCTAGAGGAGGCTGAAATCTGCTTTAACTACATAGAGAAAATTACATGTAATAAGAACAGTGACAATTCCTTAACTATTTTTCTAAAGGCTTTGGAATGCTTCTGTTTGAAACTACATTTACTTTGAAAACAAGTTGGATTGTGTGTTCTGGAATCCAGCTGTACAGCTAAAGAAATAGGAAGGAGAAATCCTTGGCCAAAAAAAGAGAAAAAAATCACAAAACTATTCAAATTTATTTTTGAGAGCCATGAGTCATTTTGCTTTTTGAGTCCTTGTAAGTTTAATGTGCCAGCTCTATTCTGCTCTAGCAGGTACCTGAGCCATGACAGAGTTGAAATACAATGACATTGAACTGGCTCACTTGATTCATAGCCACATTATTCAGATGCTGAATTTCCTTTAAATTACTGCCATGGCTCCTGTATGGGTCAACAGTATATACTTCAGCTTGTCCTTTTAATTGATGCAGGCAAACAAAAAATGGCCTTATATGCTTAAACTATAGCTCCTAAGAAATCTGTGTTTGCTTCCTTCCAACCACCCAATACAAGAAAGAATAGTTTATGGTAATTTTCTTACATAAGGAATCTTTTTCATTTTATTATTTCTCTTTAAGGGCTTCCTTGGAACATATGAACCAAGAAAACATTTATACTTTGATAATTTAACCGGTCCTAATGAATATTGGATATAGCATGTCATAAGGTGTTTTGTTTTTCTGGTTTTTTTTTTAACCAATGAGGTGGTAACCAGCTAGCCAAGATATATTTAGGGATACAACCATCACTTTATCCATGTACCATTTGCCTGAATTTATCTCTATAATGCTACATAATGCTCAGTTGTTCACTTCTGCAATCTTTAGTCAACCTCCATCATTAGAAGTACATTTTTAAAGAAATCAGTAAGCACTACTAATACATATTACAGGAATATCTGAACACATACTTGTGATCATTAACTGTTCTCCAAATGCCTTTGCTGTACTGTACACACATGTATGCAATTATTGCTATAATATTGTTTTTCAGCCTCTATATTTCTTATAACTTTGATAATTTCTGTCTTGTGAGTTAGATACTTCATATGCCATAATATTAGTTTCCTATAGAAAAAGATTGTTTTAGCATTTTTTCCATAGCTAACAAGAATAAAAGTAAATAATGTTCAGGTTTGTATCATGAATCCTGGTCTTGCTGAGAACCATTGTTCTGTCAGCTTTATTCAGGCCTTTATTCAGACCCTGCTATCTTTAGTAAGCCACCTTAGAAAGCAAATAAAGTTGGGTTCAATGCAAATGCCTTTTCCTGGATTCTGTCGCTATTAAGTGTATGTTTGAAACCCTTTAAGAAAATAAAATGTACTCTTAGCGTGCTCTTTTTTTTTGTGATCTTGGAATACAGCTATTCATGAGATATGAATCATTTAATGCAGAATTTTCTCAAGACCCTTATTTGCTCATTTTTTAAACCTGATTGGTAAAATCCCCTTGTTCATTGCCACCTGGCCACAAGTAACCCCAAGAAGCAGGAAGTGTGATTAAAATTCTTAATGCAGTTTTTTATTGTGCTCTATTAACACAGAATGAAAAAGGTAATGAGGAGGAAGTTGTCACAAGTTAATTTTCTTAAGATGTGATGCATGAGTACCATGTGGTCATCTGTTCACCATCATTTGTATTGCTGCTGATCCTTTCATGTTTTGCTTCTGGACTTTGCAATACTATTTTGGAGGCAGAGGTAAATGTCACTGGAAAAGGAATGATGACATCATTCTTGCACATGGCAGACAATAGGACTTTATGCTTGAAAGCTGATTTTATTTTCTCCCTTCTGCCCTGGGCATGTCTGTATCAGCAGCCCTGCAGAATATTTTGTATTTGAGAAATTATGGATCTAAGGCAAACTGCCTTGTCTGTTGGGTATCCCAGATGGAGCTTGAAAAGTTCTTATTTTGAAAGTATTTTTACCCTTGCAATCTGCACATAAATCCCTCTGGTCCAATTACTGATACAGGGAGAAATTAATTTGATATAAGGATTCAGTTATTGATATCTCAAAATGACCATAGGTGGACTACTGCCACCAGCACTACTTTGTTCCAGATGCTTCTGAAGACATGTACATTCTCTAGGAGAACTCTTTTTATTTCTAGCCCTGAAGCTACTGAAAACAGGAGTGAGAGACTTTTTTCTAGATAGTTTTCTTCTTTATATACTTGTTCATAGAAACTAGTTGAGTCATCTTCTGAATAAACCTGCTTCCACTGACTATACATGGAATACATGTTGCTCAGCCTAAGCATTTCAGTCTTGGGTTGCATATTTTACTTGAATTCCCATTCCACTACCCACTTCCTTTTTTTTTTTTTTTTTTTTGCGTGTTTGGGGGTTTGGTTTGGGTTTGGTTTTTTTTTTTGTTTTGTGGGTTTTTTGTGGTGGGGTTTTGGTGGGATGTTTTTGTTCGGTCTTTGTTTTTTTCACTTGTTCAGTCAGCAAACCAGAAAAAAAACCAAAAAAACAAAAACAAAACAAGATTTTTGTGTAACTCTATGAATGTTAAATATGCTGAATATTCCCATCACAGTAACACAAGCAGTCACAATCTATTCTAGGCCTGTTGTGTAGGGCTGCGTACAAATTGGTTGAGAACAATAGTCCATTCCCCAAACTGATTCTTGACTATTAGCTAGTATATAACTCATGGATAAAATAAAACAAGGAAGAGGAAGAAGTCGATGTCAGTAATAGCAACTAGTCTTTTAGTATCAGCAGTAACAGTAATCACAAAAGAAATAAAAGCAAATTGACTGATTGGATCTTTGTTCAACAGAATTCAGGGGGAAAGAGAGAAAAATAAGAAAAGCAAATAATGTAACACATATGTAAGATGAATGGTGCCATCATTTATAATTCAAAAATATGAGATGGTCATACCATAGACATGTAAAATTTTCACCACATAAGCCTAATCTGAATTTAGCAAATCCGTCATTCCACCTAGCCTAATCTAATATTTCACCAACCCTCATGAGTACAGCAGGTTAGCAATCTTGAACTACAAAGATTTGAGTTTTAAAATTGCCAGATTACTTAGTACCAGGGTATTAGAGCAATAGAGGTGTGTTTCAGATTAATCTGAGTCTGAACTTTTAATAGCACAGAGACTGAGAAACTAGAATCAAATTTCCTGTAAAAAGCACATTAAATAAAGTCTTTAATTGGGCACAGCTTTAGGCACAGGAGGACAATGCAGATAATCTCATGAATTGGTCCCACCGATGGCTGTATGGTAGAAGTTAGATAAACCAAATGTCAACAACACAAGAGAGAAAGTTCTCATCCACTTATCATAAGTGTGTTGAATTTTCTCCTGACAGTTTGAACAAATGATGCTGTCATCCAGTTTCACTTCAGGGAATTATTAAAAACACCACAGCAAGAGATGCCATCTGTGAGAAAAACATGAAAGATACCATGTGCAGTTGCCTGTGGGATATTAAGGATATACCATAATCCTCTGGTGGTATGTTTTTCCCTGGCAACCTTGAAACACTGAAACATGAAATGAATGAAGCAGTCAAAATATGATTTCCACAAGAACGTTTGTGTGGAAAGGCACTTTTTTTTTTTTTTTTTTCACCCCACAGTGCTTTCCTATACAAAGGGCATTGCACTGAGGTAATTTCTCCTTCTTTGTGTTCCACACTCAAGAGAATGTTACATACAACCAGAAAAAAAATGTAATTTCCTCCATGTGAGGAGAAGGATGCTGCCATAGGGCACCCATTGTGACCATGAGTCAGCCAGTGTATCCATTGGGTGGCTGTGTCCATTGGCACTCAATATGATTATGGGGTAGATGGTGCTGCTGTGGGTTACCTGACATGGTTTTGGGGCAGCTGCCATGGCCATGGGGTATTCAACATAGTGATAGGGTAAATGGTGTTGCCATGGGGCACCTGGAATTGTGGTGCAGCACCCAGTGTGGTCATGGGGCACCCAACACTGTCGTTCAGGCTTTGGGATTAAGGTTGTGGGTTTTTTTGACAGGGTAACTTCAGGGACTTACCAGAAAGGATGGTATGTATGAGAAATGATCAGTTTTGCAAAAGGTTTGTGCTCAGTGGTCGAGATATTTTCATGTTTGATTGCCAGAAATAGATTCTATTCTCATTAAGACAATCTTCATAGCTTCCTTCTATATCTGTGCCCTCCACTTCTTACTGGACTTCTAAAAGTAGAAACTGTCCTCTCAGTTCTGCGTCTGCTCTGATAGTCTAAGCTTTCTGGTCTGACGTTAGCCTGGTCAGGTATAAACTGACTCTAATACACCAATGGCTTGGCAAAGTATGTAAACTTCCACATTACTTGTAATAACTAAAATCAACCAAATTACTATATCAAAAAGGACCAGGTGTAAAATACATACATACTTGTCTAGTCTTCATTTCAGTGTTACTGATGAGGTAATTTATGTTTGCAGCTAAATAATATAAGTACTGCTATAGACCACTGAGCTGTGTCAAGTTATTGTGTTAGTGCTACAAAGGAAAAAGCCACCTAGTGATTCAGATGACAGATTGGTGCTTGAGATCTTCTGGAAAGGATGAAGAGTAAGAAAGTAAAGTGATTTAGCATTTTTTTTGCTGTTTATTAGCATTTTGTATTGTGATGCTTTTTATCAAACATCAATTATGTGGAAGTAGGTGAACAGTTCTAGTTCTAGCATTTCTGATTTTTGACCAGCTAAACAGTTCATAATTAACTAAAATAAACTGCTCAACTTCATTAAGCTTATAAAGAGACACTCTTGGCATACATAATAAATGTATGTTGACTCCTAACCCAGTTTCATCCCAATTTTTCAACTCCCGTATAATTCTGAAATATTCATGAGGGATATTTGCACTAATTTTATTCAAGCTAGCACTCACAATCTAGATCTACCAATGTAAAGCCTTTCTGATACACTGTTATCAGACTGAATATCTATATGTCCAGTGGATTCTGTCTTAAAGGAAATACAAAAATAAATTAGCTATTAACTTTATTAATTAAAATAGTCATTCTGGTGGAAAATCAGAAGGTTCTAGTATGGAACTCTCAATTTAGTGAGTTTATATAGCCTATTAAGCCCAGTATATTCTCTCTGAAGCAAAAAGAAAGTCACATCACTCAAAAACTTATTTAATTACTCTGAGTTTGAGCTCAAAAGAATTTCTCACTTTTGTTCACTACAGAGATTACATATGTAGAATAATATCCTGATTTGGATACTTAAATGGCTTATTTGACATAAGAATACTCCAGAGCATATGATTTTTGCCTCTAGCTACACGCCAAGATCAGTTATGCAATCAGGACCAACCTGTAGATCCACAGACAAAAAATATACACTGCTGCATCACCTACATGTGTAACGGGGACTGGAAACCTAAACTGTATTTCAGTCCAGACTGAAGTACTGCATTGTTAATGAAAAAATTGTAATGCTTTCTAGGTTTCTCTTTTCAGCCCTAGACTCTCTTCTGAGACTACCAATTGCAACCTGCTGGAAAATTCTCTAGCAGAGTTGTTATTGTGAAGTAAGCAACTGTCATTTAACATCTAGGTTGAAATGCAGGTAGTTTTACTGGTGGTCACTTGGCACCACCTACATTTAGTTACTGGTATCTGCCTTACGTTAGAACTGATGACCTAAGTATGACCATTCTACATGTTGTCAACCATCCAGTTTGACACACTCATATTTTCCCATATTAAAATACAATATAAAGTTCTCTGCTTTTAAAACTTTATTTCACTATTGATCACCTCAAAGAATGAATTAATGATGTGTAAGAACTGTTCTCCCTGGGATAAAAAGCAAAGCACACTAGTTGCTGTATTAATAAATCACAGAAAAAGATTGGCTTTCACATTTTGGTGAAAACACCTTGTTTTTCACTTATGGAAGTTTAACTTCCTATTGGTACATATGTGACCTCAAGTACTATTAGGTTTTACACAGAAAATTTTCAGTGTAGAAGACAGAAATAAATAAAATGTGAACAAATTTGTAAACTTGGACTTGAAAATTTACAATACTCTTATTTATAAATTGTCCATATGTAGCTCTTTGAAAAAGAGTTTGAGTCTCTGTGCAAAGACTGAAATTTTATGATTATTTTTCTACACATGCAATTGCATGGAAGAAAGTCTGAAAATAGGAGTGTTGACCTCAGTAATTATACAGTACAAAAAAAAAAAAAAATGAGAAGGGATGTACAGAGATCTGAGATATAAAGTCATATAATATTCTGCAGAGATTTGAAGGTAAGAATGAGAACTTTAATATTATGGCAGAGGGAAATGAAGAAGGGAATTACAAGGATGAATTTCTAGATTATGATTGATAGAACAAGAAAATTATTAGAAATGTCAAGAGCAGAAGTTTTATTTTCAAATATTTGCTTCCTCCTTCAAGTATGCAGTTTTTTATTGTAAATATGTGTACTAACTTTCAAGTATTTTTCATGTGCATGTTAGAATTATGCCCAAAATGAAAAAATGGTCATATGAAATGTTTTCAAATTTGTACATTCAAACACTGTTTCATAACTTTGCATGCAGATGTGACAGAAAAAAAAATAGCTTTTCAAAACCCACAAAGGAAGTGGCTTTATTTAAAAAATACCATGAAGAACTACACTCTCCATGAATGAAAGACTGTCTGGTTTGTATTGTAGATTTTGTTTTGAACCTTTTTAATGATGTGTTGTTTGTTTAGGACAAATTGCTTCTCATGTATGTTGGTGGGAACTGTGAGCAGTCCTGTAGGTGATCTGATATGGTGTTCCTGGTTTTGTCCTGTTTTACTCCACTAATGTTAAGCCCCAAGACAAGAACAATCAAGTTCTGGACTATGGGTACTGGTTGGATTCAAGCTAATTTCAATCACTGGTGTCCTACATGATTTTTAGTCATGAAAAATACCCAAAACATTTCTTTAATTGCACCAGATCACTTTTGGTTTACCTGGACAAGGAAAAACAGTCACAGTGTACAAATGTGTCTAATTTCTGTAATTTTGAAAAATTGCAGTTTTATTTAAATTATGTCTTTTAATATTTTATCTATGCAGTGGAACACAAGCAGCTAAAATTCACAGAGAAGCCTGGTAATATTATGTGATTTCCATACACAAAGGAATCACTACACTCCTTTTAGTGGCAGTAGCATCTTTCTGTGTATTAGTACATTATTTGCAACAGTGAATTCTCCATATACCATTATTTAACCATATGACTCTCATTTTTAGCCCAGTCAAGCCTACACAATCGTTCTGACTCAAACACCTACATCTATTGTAATGGATATGGTTTAAAAATGAGGACAATACAAAATAGTGGTTTGAATGGGTTAGCATAAAAACTTCCCCAGCACCAGGGTTCAGTGGCTGAGAACTGCAGCTGATCTGATTCCAGTTAGAGGTCAGCAAAAATCTTCTGCTTTGAAACACAGTAAAAATACAATTTGGAAACTTTGATGAAGCTGTCAGAAAGTTGAAAGTCAGAGACTACCCTGGGGACAAAGATAATACTGCTAGGTAGAACAAGCACTTTTGGTAGAGAAAGATTCATTCTCTTAGAGGTGTGGGTGGAGGATAAAAAGTCTTTTAAGCTAGTTTCGGATGGAATTATGCTGTCAGAGGTTTTGTCTTTCTGGCTTTTAAAACACACACAGAACAAAGACATCATCAATATGGTAATTTCATAATGAACTTTTTAACTGTCTCGTTCTCAGCCGAAGAAGGGCAAAACCTATTGCTTAACTGACATTCAAATACACTTTAAATTGAATGGGTGGTAGCTTTATTTGTTTAAATAGACTATTTTTTCTCCTTTAGAACATCCAAGGAAATAAAAAAAGAAAGTACGTAAAATGCTTACAGAGAGGTGTTACATGAATAGATCAGAGAGAAAATTTTAAAGTAGATCAATCATAGAAAATAAGTCTGAAAGAAACTTCAGTAGATCATCTAGCTCACTTCATATTTGTACTTCTGAATTTGACATATAAGCATTCTAAATATGAAGGACAACATTACCTATGCTTGAATATTGCAAGGTAGTATTTTCCTCTTTCTTTTGTTTTTACTCAAATGCACAAGCCGTTGTGCAACCAAATTTTCATCTATGATACCTATAACTTCATGAATGTTTCTAATCTTGACATTTAGTGTACATATCTGAAATTCATCTGTATTGTAATTATTTTTCGTAAGAAATAAACCAAAATCAGAATCTTCTTCTCAGTTTCCCAAACAGCAGTGGCTGAGATAAACTGTGGAAACATATAAAATTTTCCTAGACTGAATATATTTGTGTGATGTTAGAGTTGCTCAGCCTCACAGAAAAGATATTTATTGCTATAGAAATACTGAAAAACAGGATTTGGCCAAGCATTGAAAAAAGTTTTGGTAAAAACAAATGAAATTTCAGGGTTACTAGAATATATTTTTTGATTACTTGACTACACTTTTTTCTTTAAAAAAAGAAAGGGAAAAAATCCCTATTATTATGATTAATATCTGGTTAATACTGATTTTTTTCCACTACCTGATATCTCCTTTTTATGTCACAAGAGATTGGAGACTATGAAAATGAAACACTTTTTAAATATATTTCTTAAATCTAGGAAAAATTACTAACAGAATTATACCTAGAATCAAGATTTACAGATGAAAACTGAAAAATAGTATAATAAACATATCACATAATGTTCAAATTACAGTAATATTTTTCTTGAAATAAGCTTTGAAAGATGATTTCTGAAGAGTAAGCTTTCATTCGTTTCTTAATATGGTACCCACATTTCATTGCTCTATACCAAACTTATCCAAAACCTGGAACCAGAGCATGCAGTCTGTATCTGCATGCAAAATATCTTTTCTTACCAGTGGGGTAGAGACTGTAATCCTTTGGGGTTTTAATTAAGAATTTCTACATCCAGTTTACACCCAGTTCAAGCAGAACTTCTGCTTGGTATACCAAGAACTATGCAGCTCCACAATTATGAGAAGTAAAAATTGACTTAAACTCACTAAAGAGGCTCATATGCAGACTGAGTTCACTAAGACTATTACATGTTAAAAAGACACCTATATATAAGTTCTACACCATGGGACTATATGTATTTTAAAAACAATGATTCAGAAATGTAAAATATAACTGTGGTTTGGGGACTGAATAAGGCCTAGATTTCCAGCACCTCTCGAGGAGCATGCCAATTCTTACTTTTATAGAAAGTTGCTGGGTTATTTTGGAACCACTCACTACGTAGAAATAGCCAACACTTTCTTTGAGGTGCTTTCCCTTCCCTTCCTTTCCCTTCCCTTCCCTTCCCTTCCCTTCCCTTCCCTTCCCTTCCCTTCCCTTCCCTT
>JAWWEW010000165.1:20250048-20262884 GCA_035583185.1 Anabacerthia variegaticeps | reverse complement strand
TTTTTTTTTTTTTTTTTTTTTTTTTTTTTTTTTTTTTTTTTTTTTTTTTTTTTTTTTTTTTTTAACATTGGGAACTTGGAAAGCAACATTTCTGAAACATAGATTACTACATATTGCATAGTAACAAATTTACTCCACAGAGACTGGGCTTAAAGTCGCAATAACTGTGGTCATAAGGAAAGGTGGTAAAATGTGTTTGACAGGATGGTCATGCTGTTCAGTAGCAGGTAATGAGATACACAAACGTATTTATATATTTTGAGGAAGACAAAGAGGCACAAAAATAGTGCACTCTAGTTTTATTCAGCCTTCCAACAACTCTTCTAAAGCAACTGATGTCTTAGTTAAGAAACTGAACCTATCGGTCAGTGACTTGGATTTTTGTTGAGTTGTGCCTTAAAATACTAGCTAGTTTAAAAATGTGTGAGGCTTTATTAAACACATTTTTTAAATGGTTGCAGTACTAGAGGGAGAGTGTTCCACATCCTTACTGTTTACAAAATAGCCACTTTCCTATTTATTTGTCTTCATGCTTTGTGCTCATTCATGGCTGCTAACACAGAGATGCCAGAAACAGTCATCTTCCTTGCCATGTACAGCAATAAAAGCTCTTCCTTTACTCAAAGTTTGCTTTTCTAAAGGAAATCTGGCAGCAACACTATCCTGACCTAGATGATCTGTGACATTTTTTTGTATCTTTCCTATTATCATCATACTGCAGGACAGATAGGAGACTACAATTTTTGTTGCACTTCTCTGCCTTTGGTAGAACTTATTATTTTAGTTAACTGTATTACTGCAAGGGAAGGAAATATCCATTTGCCATTCCTGAAAAGGAATTCTAATAACAAAGAAATGGAAAGGCCAGGCCAAAAGGCCTGGTTTTGCTCACACTAATGGCCCAGTGTGAAAGTAAGGATAACTAATTCACATGGATAAGTGGCTTAAACAAAAAGCAGGGAACAAAATGTCTCATGCCATTCTTGTTGCAAGTAAATATGTTTGGTACTGCATGCATCAGGGAATTAGATATCACTTTGATGGAAGTATAGAGGCTGACTCACTACATCAATATCATATTTTAATGCAAAATTTGCAAAATTCATTTATTACAAAACATTTATGTTGTAAATTAGTTGTGAGTATAGAATACTATATGACCAGTTGTGTGATCCTTTATGATTTACATTTGACACTGTTTACAGTGCTGATATGCTTACTGAAAACACTTATCCATTGTCTCTGGATGTGTTATGACTTTTATGAAGTACTTGTATATTGTTGTTAGTAATACTACTTTAGTATGCTTATATTTATGTTCGAGGCCCATTAATATGTATTATTTCCTACGTAATGAACTTACAATTGCCAGATGTCACAGACCTCTTTGGCAATGCTGTAGTTCAAACAGTGCAAATAAAAGCTCCAAGTTTTTGAGGTGCAACAGCAGTTCAGCTAACACCCCAGAATTCTGCTAGTAATAAAGGACTTAGTTTTCTGGTCACTATGTTAAATTCTGAAGATTTAATGTTGGTAATATTTTTGCCCTGTAGATGGCTGCTGCCTGGATATGGTAAATGCAAAACTGCAGTTTCCTTGACTTGCACTAGTAGTCATACATTCTTGATCAGAGCTATAGTCACAGAGATAGGGAAAAAAAAAAAAAAAGAAAGAGGGAAAGGTACCAATTTAAATCATAAATCACCAGAATCAATCTTATTTTAAATTTTATTACTGTAAGTATGTAGGAATTACAGTCCACAGAGAAAGGAAAGTTGCTCTGTGATTAATTTTTTTCACAGATACTGCTTTGCTGTTCTTAGCCCCTCTCTCTGAATCCTATGGAAAAACAGTTTCCTGAACCACAGATTGGAGTCTACTGCAAATTCTGAGGTTGTTGGGTCCTTTTAGGCAGATGGCACACACAGAAATTTGCTCATGTGTGAAGTCTTTCTGTTTGGTATCACAACTCAGTCATTCCTCTTAGTTTTCCATATGTTGTACCTTAACCACAGACAGCAACTAAGTACAGCTGCTTGCTCACTCCCCTTCACTTCACCGTGATGGGGAGGAGAATCGGAAAGAAAAGGTAAACATTATGGGTTGATAGAAGAACAATTTAATAATTGAAACAAAATATGATAATAATAATCTGATCATACCAATAATGACAATAATAATTGTAATGGTGAGGGAGGAGAGAGTAACAGAACCCAAGGGAATCAAGTGATGTACAATACAATTACACATCATCCACTGACTGATACTCAGTCCACTCCCTAGAAGCCATAATCCCCTTTATGGGCAACTCCCCCCAGTTTATATGCTCTTCATGACATTCTATGACATGCAATATCCTTTGGCCCACTTGTATCACCAGTCCTGGCTATGGTCCCAGCTTTTTGTACAATTCCTCACTATCAGAGCATGAGACTCCAGAAAGTCCTTGACTTAGGATAAACACTACTTAGCAGCAACCAAAACATCAGTGTGTAATCAGCATTATTTTCACACTAAATCTAAAAAACACAACACTAGACCAGGTACTAAGAATAAAAGAACTCTGTCCCCGCTGGAACCAGGACACGCTCAGATTGGAGCAGATTGGCTGCAGAATACTGCTTAGAAGTGTATGTCTTTAGGTCTGGAATAAAGATTTTTTCTTTTTTTTTTTTTATATCTGATGGCTTTTTTGCTAAAGAATACTAGATATGACTAGAGCATAGTTCTTCAGCCTTTCTAACAATCAATTGCCCCTATGCAAGTAATCAAGCAAGAAGCAAGCCTTGAGTCAATAAACCAATATACCTGCCTAAGAAAGAAGCTGTAGGTGGCCCAACTTGTCATATAGTGTCTCCCATCTCTGACTGAGTACAGGTTTTCATTACACACACACACAAGCAAACATTCAGAAGGAAAAAAAAAAAAAAGGCAGATTGAGAAAGAGCAGTAAAACAATTCTATTTAGAGCTCTTACAGATCCATTAATGTTGATTTTGATCTTCTGGGGTTGCTTTTACATTTTTATTTTCTTTTAGAGCTTTGCTGCCCTCAATATTCTCCTATAAAAGCACATAATTTACAAAGAGTTATAATTAATAATTTAAAATTTATAAAATTTATAATTTTTAGCCACATGCCTTGCCAAGGTATTTCTAGCAGTAAGCTTGGGAAGTTAATGTGCCTTGAGCAATTCTACAGCTGTATAAAAGACATGGATGGGGGGGTTCCAGACTGGGAGTTTTAAGAACTTGTTAAGTGCCTCCACTCTATATGAAGTATATTCTGAACTTTTCCATGAAGGACTTGGCACCTAGACTACTTTTACCTTGTCCTTGTCACCACTCGCTGTACATCAAACACAAACTACCACATACTATACCCACTCTTCACTGGTATAGATTGTCATAAAAGCCAACTGTGTTTCTAAAAACTTACATTAATATTTGAAAAAATAATAATAATAAAATAAATCCTACAGTAGAAATGGGCCAAGCCTTAGAATTTGCTCAAGCTCAGTTTGGCACTGCTGCTGTCCAAAACACACTGTTGCAGCAGCAGGACGGAGATCAGACTTTTTTCACAGCATTCAGTAGTAATGCTTACAGGACTCAATGTCTGAAATATTAAATTTGTTGGAGACCACATCCTTGCCATAATACAAAAACAAACCATTCCCCCAACCCAAAATTTCATTCAAAACACATTCTAAAGTGAAATTAATTTACATTTTAAATACTGAAAATTATTATATTTTTCTTCCTACAGTCAATAATTCTATTTGTCCCAATCAATCAAACTAAGTAATAATGGGACACTTGATTACCCCAGTTCAACATGGCAACTTTAAAGAATGAGTGTGCCAAGTAATTACTCATAAAACCTTCTCTGTGCAAACCAGATAGGAAACATCTCTTCATCAGTGAAGAGAGAATGCCAGAGGCTCATAAGGTCACTGCTGGGGTTTTTTTGGTTTTTTTTCAGGGGTTTTTCATGTGTTTTTTTTTTTGTTTGTTTGTTTGGGTTTTTTTCTTTTTTTTTTTTAAGATATTCTCTGGTATATAAAGCTTGCTCACTTGGCACTGATACAACATGTGCACTTATGATATAGAGAAGAAATCTCCCCACTTGTCTCGGTGTTTATATTTATATAGTCACTGTTCAGCCTTAAAGCTGTTTTGCAGATCTCTAGCTGAAATAAATGTCACACACCGCTGAATTATTATAAAAATAATTCTGTTTATTTACAAATATGACAACAAGCTGGTAACTTACTGAGATTCTTGAAAGGATTTTCAGTCCTTACAGAGATACATTCCAGCCAGCCTATTTCCACTCTTCCTGAATATCATATTCTAAATCCAGTTATTAGCCACTTGTCAATAGATGTGTACAGTCTCAATAGCTATGTATTATGATGGATATGAAGGATATTATCAAGTAATGGAAAAATACTCTTTATGAAAGATAAAATTTCTCACTCCGTCTTCACTTTTTATGACTGTATTTGGCAGCAACTTTTGTCTCATCTTCCAGACTGCTGTAGGATTTAAAGAGAATGAGGAGATGAGAGTGAAAATTGAGAATGACATTTAAAATTAAATTGTGTATATTGATAATGCAACATGATAACAATGAAATGCAGGATATTTTTTTTCTTAATGCCAGTATTTTATTATGCAATATATATTTTTTGCACAAGTAACAAAGAGGATCCATCCATCTCCCAACATATACATTTTCCCATTCAAAACCTGCAAAACCAGCAAAATGCTTATTACTTCTACTGTCAATACACAAATAAATAAAAAAGTGGTCTATTCTGTGGAAAATAAATGTATCTATTCTGTATTTCTATTGGGTAATAAATATTGTTAAATAAAAATTGCCATGAGAGAGAGAGAGACCATGAGATTGGAAAAAAAATCTAATTATTAAATTATTGTTTACTTAAATATTTTGGACTATTCAGTATGCTTTTGACTACAGATAACTTGTTCTGAAATATTTTAGCCAGTGAAATAGTTTCACTAAGTATTTCCTCACGGTGATCTCAACCAATATATAAATAAAGCTAGACTAAATAATTTTAAGGTATCAGCCAATATTGATAGATCTTCTCTGCAGTAATTGGCATATAATATTCACATTCATAAAGAGGTGAAGTAAGGGGTTGATAGACTAAGATAAAGTGAAAAAGAAGCAAGGCAAAAAAAATACTTCTGACAGCTTCCTTTCCTGTTTTTTCTAGCCAGCTTTCATAAATTATCCACACATGGGCATTATCTGAAAAATACATGAACTGTTATTAACTTCTATGAATGTAAATACAGAAGATAGTAATAAATCTACATACATAATCAGTGTGTTGAGCTAAGGCACATTTACAAAAGCTTTGTCCTGTGTCAGTTCTTTAAAAGATAGAACTTATTAAGGGAATAGAAAATCTATTCAGCATGAAAGCTCTCCTGAAGTTCAAAACATTTGACCTTAAAGAAGTGCAGGTAGCTGATTACAGTGTATATATATTCAAAAAGAGACACAGAATGTGTGAAAATTTACTTTCCCCTTACAGCAAGATGGCAAAAAGCATAAGGTGTGTTCTTAATTTATAATGAAGGCATTTCAGTGGGTATCCAGGAGGACCTTTTTCTCCAAAACTGATTATTAGCTTGCAGAATCCACATAGTAGCAGTGACTGCATTACATTGGGTATTCTTATTTAGAACAAATACCCAGGGTCAATATAAAAAGGTGAGGAATACATATGTAACATCAGTCATGTGTTGAATTGTTTCTGGTGTTATAAATAAGGACTTTATAATACACTGTCCAATAATGTTAATAAAGCTGTTTGATGAAAAGTAGAACTTTCTATAAATGTCAAGGAATTTTAGTAGATAAGATTATAATTTCTCCTCTCCTTTTCTCTTTAATGAACTCATCATCATAATACCTGATAGACATATTAAAAAGCACAGAAGCCAGAAATAGTAAAAATCCTGAACTGAGATGAGTATCCCTTCAGTTTCTGCCTCCAGCACTGGTTTACATCTTGAAGATTACAGGGAGCAAGAATGTAGTAGATTGATTTAGATTTTCTGCTTTTAGTTAATGAATACTACTCCATCGGTTAGTCCACTGAGGACAAACTTAAGCAGACAGGCCAGAGTCACGTAGAAGGGAAGAGAGAGGTAAGGAATCACTACCAACAGGAGAGAAGGGATAGAGAACATCCATCTGAGTCTCCAGTCCCTTGGGCAAAGTTAGTCATAGAGCATGGCCCCACTTCTGGGGCAGCAGTACAGAACAGGGATGTGATCAAACAGGAGGCACAAGCCAGCAAATATCCCTAACAGTTTAGGTATTGGCACTCAACGATATCAAGCCCCTCAAGATTTGAATAGGAGTTTGAGTCAAACTTTGCA
This sequence comes from Anabacerthia variegaticeps, assembly GCA_035583185.1. Lineage (NCBI taxonomy): Eukaryota > Metazoa > Chordata > Aves > Passeriformes > Furnariidae > Anabacerthia > Anabacerthia variegaticeps. Next base: position 20,256,456 of record JAWWEW010000165.1, on the reverse strand, counting down.
ATGGTTTTTTTTTAGTGGTTAATCAGTAATTATAGCTAGACAGTTGTGTAAAAGCAATTGCATTGTGAATATCATGCTTGGCTAATCTTTTGTTGAAAGGAAGAGGGAAGACCAGATGAATATAGTGTCTGGATGATAGCCACCAGGAGTGAAGTCAGCAGAACTGAGCAGTCATCTTCCATCAGTGGAAGACTGTGACCACTAACTCTTTGACCACCTACCCAAAATAGACTCCAGACTCAAAGAGAGGAATAATTGTGCCAGTGGACTAATTAGCATGAGAAACAAAAGATAAAACTAGCAAATAATAAAAAAGTTAGGCAATCTGTAACCTATGAATGCTGATGCCCTTGTTTGTTAAAATGTACAAGTAGTGTAAAGTTTTGATGACTAGGGAGCCAGCCTTTTGTGGGTTACCACCAGGCTCCCTACTTTGTGCAAATTGCTATTAAAACCAGAAATACCTTACCTCGGTGCATACTTAGCACTGTGCACCAGTAACAAGCCCACGTTTGGGATAACACCAACAGCTGCAGAGATTTTGCAACTTCTGCAGATAGAATTGTTGCACTCCATTTTCCAGCCTTAATGGATTGTTACAGATCTCAACTCTGTAAATTAACAAGCAGCTTGGTTCTCTTCATAATTCAACTCTACCAATGCAAGTGTGGAATTGCTGAGACAGTGTGTTAATCTTCTAATGTTGAACTACAACATAAGAGATAATTCCCTGCAGAATTTAGATAAGTATTGATGAATTTCTGTGAGATGTAGTGGGGGGAAAAAAACAAATAATACTGCTAGTTACTAAAATGAACTCTGGAACAAAGGTGGTCGGGAAACAGGTATCATATATACTTTTAATTAGATTCTATACTATCAAATAATTAAACAGTTCAACAATGCAATTACATTCCATCTGATGAAACAAAACAAAAACTTTTTTCTAGGCAGGCAGAATTTTATCTTTTAAGAAGAGATCAGCATCCTAATTAGATATATTTGACCTATACAAACATTTTAACTGTCTTGATAAGGAATTTTGAATGTTTTCTCCAGACTACAGTCTTCTAGCAAATTTATGTCTAAAAACCACCAATACATGGTACTCCATTAAAAATGAAAAAAGACAATGAGTCATAAATATATTTTTCTCTCCAGAAAAAGGAATCTGAGGTAGCACCAACCTAGGTTTGCTATTTCTTCATATAAAAAGGCCATAGTTTTCTATAGCTTGGAAAATAATTACATCTAAAATAAAACAGGAACATCTAATTAACTTCAACATTTTGCAGAGAATGAAAAGAGGATATTCTTGTGTGGAGATAGGAGCAACAAATAAGTCTTTTGGCTGCACTAGAGTACAGAAAGTCCATACACACTTACAAATCAAGACAGTATTTCCTGGATGCCAGAGATTTGAGTGAAAAACAGATGCCCTGGAATCTGTCCACACATCAGCAAAAACATCAGGCTTTCAGCCACAATAAAGTACCAGTATTAAAATAGCTTAAGGGAAAACAAACAAACAAAAACACAAAAAAAACCACCACAAAACAAAGCCAAATAATATCACTTATCTGTACTTTTAAGTTTCAAACTGGATTTTGAAAAGTGGCAGACAAAGTCATCAGCATGATGAGGCAGAGTCAGAAAGTTCAAGAATAAGTGCTTGCCCCAAGGTCTCATTAAAATAAGTTTACACACATCTTCTATTTAGGTCACCTTTTAAGCTCTGAGGTAGAAATTTTTGATGGTATAAAAGTGATAATACTACCTAATTCTTTCTTTGGCTAAAAACATAGGAAGTGCAACATCTAGAAGTGTTCAGACATTAACAAGGAAGACAAAAAATGTAAAATATGATAAAGACATTTATTTCTATAGTAGCTTAAATCAATTGACACCTTGGTGGTATTGACAAAAAAAAAAAATTCAAATAGTATGACATTTTAATTTTTCTTCTGTTGGCATTGTAAAATGTGAAACCATTTAAAACAATTCTGTGACATAGCAATTGTGTGAAAGAGGAACATGGGGGAAAAGTTACTCATTCATTTGATTTCTATATCCGGACTTGTCATTTCTCAACTAAATTCAGAACACAAACAGTAGAAAAAAAACATTATGGACAGGTTTTAGTCTGAGATTTAAATATAGAAATCTGGAATTCAGACACAGACTATTGATAGAGAAATAGTAATTCATGTCAATGCTACTAAATTTTGTTGGGTTTTTTTTTTTGTTTTTGTTTTTATTTATTTGACTTTCTAAACCCCCAAAGATTTTATAACTCAGGACTTCTTTTATGTCTTTACAGATGGCCCCAACTGGAATCTACAAAGAAGTATGAAAATTTCAATGCCAAAATTAAAATTTCCACTTCAGAGCTGGTGAAACCCACAGAAAGAGAAGCCCATTGGTTTGTCTGTACTCTCTGTACTTATGTAATTCTTCATAAAGAGTTCAGTGCAGCAGATTTTTGATTCTATAAACTGCACAACAAGCTTCATTCTTACAGTTAAGGAGTCACACTGATATTCCTACAAGCTACTACAACTGTTCCTTTTAATTGAAAGAGAAAGACAAAACAGGTTGAAGTGGTGCAAGATAATCAGAAGCTCAAAAAAAATACAGGCTTTTTAAAGAGATTCACTGTTATTGCCTCAACTACTTTAAAAATAGGCAAGTGTATGAAGAATTAACATATGTAAAATCTTACATTAAAGTGAAATTAAGAAGGAGTAATACAGCAGGAAAGCAGCCTGCAGCCAACAAAAGTGTTGCACAGTGGGAGGTTTATCCCAGCAAACAACAATTCACACCTGTTAATTACTCTGAATAGGCTTGCACACAATGCTATTCATGGCATTTATCCACTGTTTAGAAGCAATACTAATGTAATCTCTGACACTGTTGTTATAAGTGAAATGAACATTTAACATGAGTTGTTTCCTTGCAAATCATCAATTAACTCATCATAGCATTTGCCAGAGGACCCACAAAGATCCAGAATGCTAAAGCTATGTAAATAATATGCATTTCAGCTTTGTTGAGAACTATAGTAAAGTTGTTGATGGCAGGATTAGCCAAACTCTTTTTCAGGTAAATTTCTGTTTAAAGACTTGTTTATAATTTAAAATATAAAATACATATTTGTCTCAAGAATAAAAACAACAAAAAAACCTCACAGAAGTTTCACTTACAATTCCAACACTTTCTAATTAGAAAGCATGCCAATTAAATTTCAAAGTTTTAAAACAATATTTTGGTAGTCTGAACACTAGTTAAAATCTAGCCATTTAACCTGGCACACATGAATGATTCAAGACTTTTAAAATTCCATTCTATTATTTTTTTCATGTTAAAGCTTGAAAAAAAAACTGAAAGCATGAAATATTGTGACAATTCCTTCCTGTATCCCTCTAGGTTATATTCTAAAAAACTGAAATAATTTTGGGGGAGATCTATGAGAAAACTAAAAGATATTGTAATCAATGATAGCCAACATAAATTGGAGGATGGGGGAAATAAGTGGTTGCAGCTTAATATTATTTTACAGTTGATGTTGTTTTATCTCCAGCTGGGTAAATGGGATGAGGTTTCTTATGATAAAGCTCTTATGACATTGTATAAAGTTCCAAATACTCAGAAAAAGTGTAAAATTGAAGGACATATTCTATTGCCATGTATTGAGGAGAAGGAGAAAAAGCAGGGGATTATATGCTGTGGAGAGAATGAACGGAAAGATATACAAATATTAGTCCCCTCTTTTCCACCCCCATTTAATACTGGGGCAGGATTGGATAAAAAAGATATAGACCAAAGTTCCAAAAAAAAAAAAAAAAAAGGAAAAAAAAATGATAAGGGAAAGGAGAATTCCAGTCCTACAATAGGCCAGATTTGAACACATACCCAGCAAGTGAGACAGGTGCCTTTAAGACAAATAGTGAGTCCAGAGGTTCAACTGTTTTTTGTACATGTTCTGTTTACTTCTTCAGACTTGTTGAATTGGAAATTATTTGTTGGTTCATACAGAGAGAATCCTGAAGGGATGTACTAACTTTTGGAAACTATTATCTTGCCCTATAAGCCTAACTGGGGGAATATGCAAGCTATACTTAATGCCTTTTTACTGCAGAAGGAAAAATAGTGGTGCTAGATTAGTGAAAGGATAGACATAGGTGTTGGGGTCTGAAAAACACCTCCCCTGGGACCTGAATCAATGTGCTATTTGTAGGCAGGAAGAAAATTGGAAAAATGAATGCCCTACTAGGGAAGGAAAAGGTCAATCAGAGGAAGTTAACTTTATGATGCTGGAGGATTCTGACAATGAGTGAAGGGGACCAGAAGAAAATATGAAGGCATCCACGACAGATCCTCTAATTCTAATAAAGCTGTGGAATGAAACAATAGTGCTTTTATTTTTTTATAAGAGCTGTTGCAAATAGTTTGATAAAATAATCAAGATTTGATAATATAAAAGAAGTAGTTGTGATTAAACGTAGAGAAGCACAATGTACCAGAGTTTTTAGGGGTATTGTGTTTGAAAGAATGGAGCCAGAGAAATCTTGCCAAGAATTCGCTGGACCATGCAAAGTTGCTTTGAAGTTCGCCACACCCTCCACGTCTTGATCTGGACACCCCGTATCCCAATTAGCATAGCTAAATAGTATAGACCAGTGATTGTTGTAGAATAAGACCATATACCTGAAAGGACCAATCACTTCAAAGACTAGGTTTAACAGTTGGGCAAGTGGACCATAACTACTATATAACTAAGAAGAGTAGGACTTAGCTAGGCATGACAAGTACAAAAATAAATAGAAGAATAGAAACTTAACATAATGATAAAGTATACAAACTGTATGTATTTTGTTCTTGAGCAAATGTGTTTAGGAGGAGCTATTCCCCTCTGTTCCCAGTGCTGTAATAAAGAAGTGTCACTTATTCACATCAAATTGGTGTCACAAAAGTTTCTTTCATCATGTTTGGTGACAGAACCACACATTCAGTAGTAACCAGCTGTAAGGACTAAGTTAAGTCACTTTCTTGTGGCAATGGGAAAAAGAATTTTGTGCCCATTCTTACAACCTATAGAACATACAGTTGGAGATATTAACTGATTAATGAGTTTCTATATATGCCAGTTTGTCCCCTTTCATTACTAGGATAAAATTATTATCAGGTGATATGCTCAAATAACTTTTTTGGAAAACTCTGTACAGCTACGCATCCCAAAAGGAATGAAATTAAAGGTTTGAATCTATTTATTAATGGACCAGACCTTGGAAGAACCTGAGAAGGACATCCCTGATGCAGTATTGAATCTGGTAATACCTCTGGTGTGGGCTTCAAAGAAACTAGGTAAAACAAAGAATGTGACTTTACTTAAAACAAAACTCAAATCAGTACCAAATGTAGTGAGGATAAATCAATACTCTATTATACTGGAAGCACATAAAGGATTGGAGTCCTTGATAAATACTTTTGTGCAGTACAGATTGCTTAGAATGTGTCAATCTGAATTGAATGCTCCTATTTCGTCAGCAAATAAGCTTCATTTTCAGGAGTACGGACTGCTACAGGATTTAAGAGCAATAAACCAAATAAACATGGCGATACACTCTACCATATCAAACTCCAAGTGTGGCGTCACAGGAGTGGAGTATGTCCCTTAAACTGCTAGTCATGCATTTTTTGGTGTAGCCCAGGATATGGTTGGCTTTGTGGGCTGCAAGCACAGACTACTGGGTCATATTCAGCTTCTCCTCCACCAGAACTCCCAATCCTTGTCCACAGGGATTCTCCTCTCAATCTGTTCTTGCCCCAGTCTCTGCTGTTGTCTGGGATTGCCCCAATCCATTGTTAGAAGCAGTTTGTTAAATTGGAGCCCAAATTTGATCCACTTAAACTCACTAATATTACTGGGTTTTCTTTCAGTACTCCCTTGGTCTTCCACTTCTTTCCACAGTCTCTTCTGCTAAGGTGCCTAGGACAAAGGCCCAATAGCTTTCAAGGTTTGTTTCCACATATGGCCTAAGAAAGTCCTGTGCTGTCTTAAAAAACCCCAAACTTTTGGTGAAGAACCCTTGAATGGTTAAGTTCGTAAACAATGCATGATGTCCAGGATCACTTGCACTTCAATGACCAGAATGTCCTTTCAGTGTTTTCACATCAGTTTGCTGTCTTTGTGCTTGAGCCATAATGGGCTGCATTTGTGTGAGGAGCACTGAGATCTTTATGTCAAAGAACACTGCATCAAAAAGCACAAAATCTGCCTACACATCACCAAAGAAACCTAAGAGGCTCTTCGGTTTCCCGAGGTTAAACTGTTGCCCGAAACTCAGAAAACACAAACCAACAGAGTGTCAGTTTATGCGGTGCTTTATTCAGGGCCCGGGAACC
>JAWWEW010000165.1:20217422-20248963 GCA_035583185.1 Anabacerthia variegaticeps | reverse complement strand
AAGTTACCCCTCCTTGGGCCTAGTTGAGCAACTTAAACCTTAGCATAACTACTTCTACATTAGTATATTTGTAACAAAACCAGTTTACATTATTTCTGAGTATTTTGCAGATTGTCACTTATTCATCTCAATAGGGTGCAAATAGAGCTGGATGGCCATCTGTCCCTTGTTTCAGCTGCCAGCAATCAGCCACTTGGCAGGGCTAAACAAAGAATATCTCCATTATATTTAAAGATGTACTGGACATTTCACTGTGAGATTCCTGCCAGAAGTTCTATATTTAGGACTATATCTATATTTAGGAAACATTTTATTAAAAGGAATATGCAAAAGGTGGAGTGCTTCAGATTCAGCTGAGTCTGAAGAATAAGCTGAAACAAACATTAAAGCTTTTTAAGGATTTAAAAATTTAGTAAATTTATTTACAGTGTATTTTTGTCCTTGCCTTTTACAAATCAAGCCAAATGTATAATAACATTATTATTAAAGAAGCATGTTCTCCCACCTCTTCCTCAAAATAGATTTAACTGGAGTCACATATATCTTCAAGTATCTTCATCTTCTGACTCAGCAAATCTCCTTTTCAGAATGAAGTGGGGGTAAATCTGAACTAAACAAATCAAACAGCACAGTTTCCCAATCTGCAAAAGAAATAATCAAACAACTTTCTTCACACACACACATACAAAAATCTTCAAAGTACTACTGAATACTGCTGAAGCTTCAATATCTGCTTGACCATCAGGATATAATTCCAAAGAGCTATGTTTGCTTTCAGAATTAAAATGTATTCCTCATTGGTCCTCTCAGTCTCAACACCACAAACAAATTTGAATAACTGTGCAAAACCAAGCATAACCATATATTGTGCTGGATCTGCTGCTTAGGCTGAATCCCTACAAATCTGTGAGGATTTATTTATTTATTTATTGTTTTATTAATATTATGAATGAAAACAAAAATCTTTAAGTGAAATAAAATATAATTAAATAATTTCAACCCTAAAACTGTTCAACAGATTATACTTAACAGCATCAGAATGATTATGTTGATTGATGGTCCAGAGAAGCTTTATTCAAGGCTGAGGAGCAATAAGTTTCAAGTTTTGATAAAGTAATGCATCATTAATGTATATTTGTTGAATATAATCCTGTGAAAAGATTTAGAATTTTGATGACAGAATCTGGAATCCTTGGCCAATTTTAAGATCATGAAAGTTGAAATTATCAATAGAAGTAGGCAGATTTCAGATTCTTTTGAGTGATGACTGTATCAATTAAAACCACCAGTAATCATACAATTTTATTTTTAAAAAATCCAAGAATTTTTTAGATGTGAAATCTGAATGCCAAAGCTTAAGTTAAGAGAGAGCATTGGAAACTTAGTTTCATGTGACCCACAGCTTTAGCTAAATTAAACACTTTATTTCTCTTTTTTTTTTTTTTTTTTTGAATCATTGTTGATTATTTGGACAGTCTTTAAATAGTACATTATAAGGCATGCTTTACTACCAGCATAAAATGGGCTTTATTAAAATTAAAGTCCATTTAAAATAGGGTGGTACAGACATTAAGTTTCTCAAAACACCCTTAATAGTAAATACAAGTAATAAATTTTATACTGTGAAATCTAATAGAACAATGCAACTAACGTACAGCTCTTAAGGTTCGCTATCACTGCTTCAGTCTCCATATACCATACAGTTTTGTTTTGTGTATTGCAAGCATCAAGAACAGGTTTTAAAGAAAGTGTTCAAAATGTAATGCAAATAGCTTCATCAGGTGGGTATTTTAATGATGTTGTTTTAATGATATTGTTTCACCTGTTACTGAAACAAAATGTTACAGACTCCATTTTTTGAACTTCTTGGACAGGACAAAAAACCAAACACACAGTAGAGATGAATGGACTTTTCACAGGGATTCTTCGAATTAGTCAGCAGAAGAAAACAGAAAATTGAGAGCTTTGAAATAAGACTGAAAATGATAACATTCTATGATACGACCACGATTGCAGTTTTAGCAATTTAGTATTCAACAACATAAAGGGGAAGAAAAACTTGTTTTGTATATATGCCATCCACATTTGTATTACATCAGAGCTATTTTATTTATTTAAAAAAGGAAAAAAAAAGGCAAGCAGTTTTAAAAAACCCAAAACAAAACAAAACAAAAACATATCATATTCTCCTCTGTACTGATATCCATTCTTGTGGCATTGTCAGCTCTTTAGGTTTTCCAGCTAACCTATACAATCACAAGAGACTGCATATAAAACATGGTATATCAGAGGTTCTTGGCCTTCAGTCACCTATCTTGAACCAGCTGTTTAGCAATCTTTGCCCTGAGAATGGATTGTAGGTGAATACTTGGTTTGATGTGATGGGTGAACAGTCATAGCATTTGCTGTGTGAATAAATAACATGGGCCAAATTCATGCCCTGTCTAATTCCATTAGAATGAATATGCTTACACCAGGGATTAAAGTAGTTTGCTGGTGGATCGGTTTGTTGGTGGATCAGTGCGCACAAGGGCAGTAAGCTATTGTGGCACCTTCATCCCCAGAAGATCAAAAATGTGAAACAGAAAGAAATTTCATGGCCAGTGCAGGGGGGGAGGTGGGAGGAGTGTGATAAACCAAAATCGATCTATAAAGAATTAACTAGACATTCACACAGCCAGTACTTGAAATAAAATAGTCTGGTGCTCTCTTGTAGGTATTTATGTGTTTTTTTGGTCTTTTTTTCTTTCTTCAAAAATACAATAGCATTTTTATTCTTGAAGCAATAAAGGAGCAATGAACCCATAATCACAGGCACTATTATCCTCATAGAACTATTCTCTTTGTATGGTCTTTATTTGGTTTACCTGCTTACCAGCCAATTTTGGTATTAGATTCACACAATCTAGCCAAAATATAACATATAAAGCAGAATGTCAAAAAGGAAGCAACTTTCTCTGGAACTTAGGTCTCATTAACTCAGTTAATAATTCTACAGATTCATGCAGCTCTTGATGCAGTTCCCATTCCAGGAACTTTCTGTCATACATCTATGTAGGAAATACTGTTGGAGCATTTTAGTGTAGCAAATATCAAGGCATTTAAAAAAGTCAACAGTGATTTTATTTAAAATTAAAACTGGAGTAAAACAGACTTCCCTTACTCTCACTCTCCCTCACTGTTGCATGCTCCTTAATATTTGTGTGGTGTCCAAAAAGTCTGTCCTACCACCAGGTGCCACGGCAGGTGTGTTCAGTCTTTTAAGCCACAGTCAGACACCATGATGCTCATGTCCACGTGTAGGATCCAGGAACTGTTGAAATTACAACAAGGACAAAGAATACCAGCTTTTTTGCCCTCAGATGTCCTATGTGCTTCCTAGTTTGGTGACTATGCACAGGTATGAGATATGTCTTTTTGTACCATTTTGTAGCTGATAGTGATCATTGTGTTTGTCCTGTCGCAACTTCATGACATAGCAGCAGTCCATACTGTTCTGCCTCCACATCTGGATGTCTTGTAAAGATTCAGGTATATGTGCTGGAGTCTTGACAGTGCTCAGTGATCATCTATTACCTTTCAGGTGCAGTCTGACTTTGCTTGCTTCTGTACTTATCTTGATCCACAATATGTTGGACTCATGGGAGAACTCTCATATAATGAAAGGCTGAATCAGATCCACACTTACTTGTGAAAAGCTGTTACTCATTACCTGATTGGGGTTAATTAGACAACTGATCAGCATCATAGAGCAGAAACACTCTTTTAAACAGACTCTGAAGTGTTATGATTAAGCTCCATTTAGGCTTTGACACTTGCATTTCATGTAACCTTAATTTCATGAAAAACAAACAAAAGCCCCTTTGGTTTATTTCTGATCTGAGCTGCTGACTTATTATGGTTTAAAGAGATAAGATCTGTCCTTCTGTCCTTGTAGCTCCATCAGTCATTGCCAGCTTAGTATCTTCATTTTTTTTCCCACTGGTTGACTCTTCTAAGGAGCATATACTGGAGGACATAGAGAAAGATACAGGCTCATTTTCATAAGATGAAACATCAAAAGCCGAAAAGAAATAGTTATGTTTCTGTATTAAAGTTATGATAAATTGACATGGGAGAAACACACTATATGAAAAGTCAGAGATTACTCTTCAGAATTCCTTCCTGAAGAGAAAAAGGGAAGGATAAAAAGAGCAGAGATTTAGCTTGATGTTAAAAGTATGAAAGGGACAAATATTTTATTGGTGTAACTAAGTATAACTCAACTGCATTTCAGGAGATCTCTCTGTATTGATTAATAGTATCTACGTTTCAGACACACTAAATGCTTTGTTTATTCTGCTCTAAATTCATAGGACTAGATGTAGTACACAGTCTACAACAGACATAGGTAAAGGTGCTAAAACAGTTTGAAGAGGTACAAAGGTTACATAACAGTAAAGGGTCATAAACCCTCTTTATACTGGAGGCTGGGAAGGAGAACAGAACCACTAGTGAAAAATGGATTATTTTCAGTGTGAATGAAACAAGGCCATGATCTCCTCTAATTCAAAGTTTGTTCCCAGCTTTTTTTCCTCTGACTAATCTGCAAGTCTAAAGTTCTATATTACTTTCAGTTCTCTGAATTTTGTCTAGCAAGTTCTTCAAACAACACAACTTTGGATGAAATGATTATTAAATAAATTTCTATTTTATCCTAATATGCTCATTAGAGATAGTTGAAAAATGCTATTGAAAATATTTTATCTTGAAAATTATTTTTTGACAAAAATGATAACTATACATTCACATATATATAGGTGTATAAAGCTCTGCTACATTATTATGATGTAATTTGACTCAAAAGTCATATATCCCTTGCTCTACTCTTTTAAAATATACATCAGAGATAGGGAAAATACTACGGCAAACATCCTTATAATTTTTATCTCATCTCATCTCACTCTGTCTAGGTTTGTTTTTCCCACAGTGTAACTTCTTATCTTCAATAAATTACAAATTTATCAATTATAAACCATCTGGTTTTAGACTGAAACAAGGTTAACATCTTAAATGGCTAGTGATCACCTGTGTCCATGCTGCTTCTCTGTTCCATCATTTGAGATAATAATTGAAAGTTATAGTAGGTAACCCAGGAAAACAATCCTATTTTGTTTTGAAGGGACTACTGATCTTAATGCATTGACCCTTATTTAGAAAACACAAGGAGTCTGAAAACCAGCTTTCAGACTAGTTGTGGTCAGCACCTGGCTGGCAATTAAAAGGTCATATAGTTGGTTACTTCGGGTAGCTCTTCCCTGGAAGACATGCATTTGTATAAAAAGGAAATTCTTGTTTAATATTAATTTGAGATGTCATTGTTTTTTAAAACTTTTACTGAGGGGCATCCAACATAAATGTATCTTTTAGCTCAGCCTCATTCTTCAATTTAATACAGTTTTGTGGAAATTACAAACAAGCTGTGAGAAGAAAGGGAGAAGAGATTTTTTTGGCAAGCTTTAATATCCTGTCAACAAGCTCTCCAGAAAGAGTTAAGAAATTCTGATAGGATGCATATTCTTTTTTTCCTTTCCTCCATCCTCTTGCTTACTAAAAATAAAATGTTTGAAGATCCACAGTTTCATAGAAAATCACTCTGCAAAAAAAAGTGCCTGTTACAGAGTGCCAATGGATGTGATAACATGCATAATTTACCTTGGGGAAGTATGTAATTAGAAAATTAACCTTTTACATTTCTCTCCTTAATCAGCTGCAACAAATGAGTAGAGAATAACACATTAGCAGCTGTATTTACTGTATTTACATGCTATTAATGAGAAACTGACTGTGCTTGGAGAGAGGATAATTGAATCTGCATCTATGAAAAATACAGTGTTTGGGATGGCATGGTGGCACTTTGTGTTCTTTTTTCCTTTCTTTTCATTCTGGTAAAGGTGCATGACCAATTCCAGGTATCCTAGGGACATGTAAAAAACATCACAACTTTTCCTGTTTCTAGGAACAAGTGTACTTGTCTTGTCTTTCTACCATGGTAATCTCAACTTTGAAAAGATTTAATGAAAAAGGGCTATTTAATACCAATTCTAATGACTTTTTAATTTTTTTAATGAGATTAATATTTTTCTATTAAGAAATGGGTAGACACCACTTTCCTTATGAAAGAGCTGTCTACAAGTAATAATGTATTTTAATCACTATGAACTTTATCTGAAATTATTCATGTAACAAAATTAAAGTCTCCATATCTGACTACCAATATCCAGAATATTTCTGTTCCTGTATTGTCAACCATACAAAACTTCATGTCTGTGGTGGTCTCAGAGGAATTTAGTATGACAGCAGGAGATACAAAGGCCAATAGTGGATTTCTCTCAGGGTGTTATACGTTGTGTTATCATCTATTAGAAGTGACAAGGGGTATGAGAGGACCTTTTCCCTTTTTCTAAGCACTGAAACAAGGTGATTTCTGCAATTCTGAAGATCAATGACCTTCAACAATAAAAATACATACAGACTTCTCAGGAAATTTGATAGAGTTTCACTAGTAAGTGGGAAAAAAGTCATAATGACAATCAGCAGTCACCTTCTGGGAGAATAAAGAACTGCTCTGAAAGATGTAGGGATTACCGTAACTGAGATTGTCACATGCCCCTCACAGTAAGGGAAAATTAATAATTAAGAAAAATGCTTTGACTGTCACTCTTCAGAATATCTAACATCTCACTAGTGATTCTTTCTTTGTCAGGAAAATTTAGAAGATGTAACAAGCCAAACTCAAGATCTGTGCCTCTCTGCCAGGGTTATGTAAGCTTGGACAAAATATTTGTCCTCTTTGAGTTTCAAGTTACTTGTCTGTCAGCTTAGGACTCAGCCTGGGCTTTCTTGGGTGTTGATTGACTGAATGCAATGTTTTTTTGGGGTGGTTTTTTTTTTGTTTGTTTGTTTTTTGGTTTCGTTTGGTTTTTTGTTGCTGTTGTTATTGGTGTTGTTTTTGTTTGTTTGGTTGGTTGGTTTTGTTTTTTTTTTTATTATTATATTTTTCATTACTTTTTTTGCTCCTCTGTCACTCCTGGAGAATACTCTATGGAAATTCCTCCTTACACACTTATCTGGGGCACCTTATTCTGATTTTGTACTTTACTTCTGCTAATTCAGAGATTGATTTTTAGAAACATAAGCAGAATCTGGCTAATTGGGTTTGATCTAAAGAAATACTGAAATGTACATATTGAAACTAGCAGTGTTGTTGAAGGTGTTGTTATGTGACTGGGAAGAGACAGTTCAAGTGGCAACTTTTCAGGATTAAGTCCCCTTGAAGGGAAGAGGCCTAGACCACAAGTTTAGAATTTTATCAACTTGTTCATCAGTGAGACTTAATATATCGTAAATGGACTGATTTCTAGAATCACCAGGAAAAGCACGGTGGTGAAGCACCATCACCTTTTACTTCTCCTGTGAAACAATTTTAAATATCAAGCAGCTACATTTGTGCATTTCAAGGATTCATACCAATGCATCCAGATGTCTCCGAATGGGAACTAGATCTAGCTCCTCATGCAAAAGAAGTGAAAAATTTTTCCACATTTTACCTCAGTGGAGGTGAGCTCTCCAGAGTGCAGTTGTACAGAAAGGCCAAGGTGGCCTTTAAGCAGAGTATTTGCTAATGCATTAACTTTTATCATAATTCTGTGATAATGTTGGTACATATTCACATAAGTACTGTGAGAATAGACTTGTAGGTACACTACACGCACACATAAGTACATGCAGCATCACCAGGTGTCTTAGGTACATGTTGTGTCACATTGTATATATATGTGTGTGATATTATGTACATATATGCATGTATATAGGCATTTTTATTATTATCTCCAGGTTAACAATACTTAAGGCCAACAATCTCCCTAAGCAAACATGAGATACATGAGATTACAGCAATTTAATATTGATCAGGATGCTGGTTTCACTTACTTGATAGGTCACATCCCAACTATAGTATGACAGTCTTAAAATACTTCTGTTAAGTTGTAGAATGTTATTTTCCCATGGATATTTAAAGTGGATTGTCAGAATATTATTCAGTAATGTTCAAGTTATTTTCCTGTAGAGAATGGGAATGTTTAGAAGGTGATCTTCTGGACATTATTTTATAATCTTCATGGGTTCTGATGCTTTCTCACATCTTTCATCAACAGAACTATAGCTGAGTCACCTCATTGCTTTGGGTGAAAACAGAACTTGTAAAATTTGATTTAGTATGTTGTACTGATATGTATTTTTAAACTTAAACAAGTGCTTCAACTGCAATTATTAAAGCAGTTGAGCAGATGCTGACCTGTTTTTTGTTTTACATCTGCATAACAGAGAATATTAGCCACACTATCGTTTTTGAAATTACAATGGGTGGAATTTATTTCATCGTATAACTTAAAGGTCAGATCTGATAAACTGCTATCTGCAAGATTCTGAGAAAAATATAATAGTAATTTCTAAACTTTTTTATTTGTGCCTGAAAAATGGAAATGCCTCCAGAGACTTGTATTGCAAATTTGATTTTATATAATTAACTAAATCAGGATAACAATATGCCTTATTGAGACATCACGCTGATGGTCATCATAGTTGATAACTTATTTGGTAGCTTGTTAACAAATGAGCTATTCTGAGTGCCATTACTACCCTTCAATTAATTGAAATATGCAATAGGAACACAGTTCATGTACAAGACCACTATTTTTAATCTTCTAATAGCATATGCATCGTTTCCCATCATTATATCAAAGTGCTATGCCTTTTTACCAGCAATAAAGTCAATAACCTTGATAATAATTGACGAATGTTAAACATTTCAGAAGTTCCTATAAAGTCTTCAGCTTATGATACCTTCATTTAGTTTATTTTGGCTTATTTTCAGAGCAAGGTGACAGATTGATGAAAACACGATATATCATTGATTATTAATTTCAGTCCTGTACAGACGAAAGAACAGAAATATCAATGTAAAAAATGACATGAGAGTATTACCTAGAGTTGAAGAGTCTCCTAAAACTTTAAAGTTTTAATACATCCAAAATCATTAATCTAGTTATGATTAACCATTTTGTCAGACCTAGAAGTACTATTTTTAATTTAATATCTGTTGGCAGCAGTTGCGAAAACATTAAAGGTCCCAAAAAGTTTAGTGTAAAAACACAGACTTACATGACATATATATGCAATATAGTTCACAGTGTATTTGAAAATGGCAGACATTGGAGGGAACATTTAAGACCACCTACTTGCAACCCCGCTGCCATTGGCAGAGACATCTAACAACACATCAGACTCTTCAATGTTCTATCCAACCTGACCTTCAACACTTTCAGAGAAGATGCATCCACAACTTCAGCAGCCAACTAGGCAAGCAGGGATGGGGCCAAAAATAAATTGGGTATATTTAAAGGGCTCCAGGGAGCATGAGCAACCTGGAACATGACAAACAGGAGAGGGCAAACGGGCGTGGCATGGCATGGCAGTGAGAGCGTGTCATGGTATGGCAGTGAGAGCATGGCATGGCACTGGGGTCATGGTACAGCAGTTTGCACAGGCAAGGTGAGTAGGAAATGGCTCCTCTCTGACCATCCAGTGGCAGCCAACAGAGGAAGAAAGCCCAAGTCTTATTAGCACGTTAGTTTTACCTTCCTCAGTCAAACTTGACCTTATTGAACATCACGAAGTTCATGCAGTCCAACCTTTCAAGCCTATCTTGGTCCTTCTGGATGGCATTTCTTCCTTCCAGTGTGTTGACCGCATGACACAGCGTGGTAATGTCAGCAAGCTTGCTGACGGTGCAGTCAGTGCCACTGTCCATGTCAATGAAAAAGGTGCTAAACAGCACCGCATCAATGCTGACCCCTGAGGAACACCACTCATCACTGCTATCCATTTGAACACTTGATAGTGACAGCTCTCTTTGAGTATAGCCTTGCAGACAATTCTTTACCCACTGAGTCATCCATCTATCAAATCCATGTCTTTCCAGTTCAGAGGCAAGAGTGTCATATGGGACAGTGTCAAATGTTTTGCACAAATCCAGATAGATGATGTCACTCATTTTTCCCTCATTCACCATTACTGCAGCCTCATCATAAAGTACCATCAAATTTGACAGGCAAGATTTGTCCTTAGTGAACCCTCACTGACTGCCACCAGTCACCTCCTTGTTTCCCATGTGCCTTAGCATAGTTTTCAGGATGATCTCCTCTATGATTTTGACAGACACTGAGGTGAGTCTGACTGACTTATATCCTTCTCTAGATCTTCCTTATTTCTCTTTTTAAAAATAGGGGTTATATTTTCCCTTCTCCAGTCATGTGAACTTCAGTGGTCTCCATGACTTCACAAATAGAATTGATAGTGGCCTAGCCACTTCTTCTGAGTGTTCCCTCAAGTCCCATGGATGTACCTCACTCATCAGGTTACATGGACTTTTGCATATCGGAGGGTCTCAAATGTGATCTTCTACAGTGGGTGGTTCTTTGTTCTCCCAGTCCCTGCCTTTGCTTTCTGTGACTCAACTGGTGTGGCTGGAGCACTTCCTGGTGAAGGCCAAGACAAGTTACTAAGTACCTCAGCCAAAAGGTACTCAAAAAGCCAAAACGCCAAAAGTTGCTAGGGAAGTGGTCCTCCTGTTTCCTTCTGGAGAGAGACAACATTTTCCCTAGTTTTTCTTTTATCACCAATATACCAATAGGAGCTTTTTGTGTTGCCCTTGACATCCCCAGCAAGGTTTAATTCTACCAGGCCTTTAGCTTTTCTTGTCTGATCCCCAGTTGCCTGGACAATCATTCTGTATATATTCATCCCAGGCTACCTGTCCTTTCTTCCACTTCTGTAGGCTTCCTTTTTCTGTCTGAATTTGTCCAGGAGCAACTTGTTCATCCATGCAAGACTCTTGGCATTTTTGCTTGAATTCCTCTTTGTTGGGATGGGTCTCTTCTGAGATGAGAAGGGATAACCTTTGAATACCAACCAACTTCCTTGGGCTCCTCTTCTCTCCAGAGCTTGATCCCATGATGCTTCACCAAGCCGAACCCTATAGAGGCCAAAATCTGCTTTCCTGAACTCCATGACAGTGAGCTTGCTGTGTGCCCTCCTTGCTCCTCCAAGGATTTCAAACTCCAACCTTTCATGGTCACTGCAGCCCAAGCTGCCCTTGAGCTTCACCTTCTCCACCAGCGCTCCTGGTTGGTGAGAAGAAGGTCCAGCATAGCATCTCTCCCCATTCATTCCTTTTTTGCTTGGAGGAGTAAGTTATCAACAATGCATTCCACATACCTCCTGAATTGCTTATGCCTTGCTGTCTTGTCCTTCCAACAAATATCCTAGTGGTTGAAGTCCCCTCTGAGGATTAGAGATTGCTTCTCCCATCTGTCTATAGAGGGCCAGTTCTGCTTATCCTTCTTTGTCGGGCAGCCTGTAACAGATCCCCACTATAATGTCACCTGTTCCTTCTATCCTTTGAATCCTGAATCATAAGCTCTTAGTAGCAACTCAGCCACCCTCAGGCACAGCTCTGTCCACTACAGCTGGACACAGACATACAAGGTGACATCCTCTACTTGTATTCCCTGCCTGTCCTTCCTAAAGAGCCTGTATCCTTCCATTACAACACTCTCCCTTCATTTGACCTAGAATCTGGAATCATGAAATAATTCTGTCAAATGAGCCAATACACATGGTTTAGTCTTGCCAGAACGTGGTGTTTGATACCTGAAAAGTTACAGCATTGTAAACATAGGTCAATATAAATCCTGTTAAAATGAAAATAACCAGTCAAGAGATTGGTTTCAGTTTGGTTTGCATTTTTTTCTGTAGTTTTTGTTGTTGTTGTTGTTGTTGTTGATTTGTTTTGTTTTGTGTGGTTGTTTTTTTTTTTTTAACAATGTTTGAAATTTGAGTTCAGCAGCCCTTTGCAGCAGCTCTATGAGTCCTGTCAGTCTCCAGTATTTGCTGTACACATCCTGAAGTGCTTGTTCTATCAGAGACACTTGCTAGACTTCCCTGAAACTGCATCATGCCAGCAGTAGATGAACGACACTGCTCCGGTATTGCTCATGAGGATATTATCTCAATTATAAAAACTTGCAGGAAAAATATTTAAAGCTTATGACACAGAGAAAATAAAGAATTTTTGGTTAATGGTTTCTTCTGTGGATGTGTACTGTGCCAACATCTTTGCAAGAAAGACAAGGTGTGAACTTTGAAAGTTGTATACAACAAAGTGATTTGTAGGTGACTGAAAGCTAAGATTAAGTGTGAGTTGGTGGCAAATAGTAAACTAGTAAGGCAGTTTTGACCTATTCAGTATTATCATAACCCTGAGTCAAAAGGGGACTAATCATCAAGAAATAAGACAATATTTTAATAATATTTGCAATTTATTTCTATTTATATAATTTATCTCTCAACAATATGGCTTAAGAACACTGAATCCAAATTCTTGAGCAAAATTCTCCTTTCTGTACCAAACCATCAATAAGACATCTTGGGTTTTTTTTTTTTTTAATTCTAAAAATTAATTTTGAAGGAATGTAGGGGAGGTAGGTCTGTCTCTGGAAATGCAGATGTAGACTATTTTTGTTGGAAATCTCATATTCTAAGAAGTAATACTCCAGTGCCTCATAAACCAGAATGCTTCAGGGCACCTTGTGTTGAATCCATCTCAGTAAACATCAGACAACTAAAAGTTGTCATCCAAACTAGTCATCTAGTCTTCCTTTATAGTCAGTGGAGAGAAATAAACACCTTCAGGGAGTGATTCATCTCATTGAAGATGAGCATCTACGACAGTTTAGACAAATTGTCTGCCTACAATGTCTAGTTCTCTCAATAAAGAGAGCTTATACAACCACCTTAGATTGAGAGAATTTTTAAGAGATTTGAAATTAGACAAGACAAATCTCATGTTTCATTCCTGTTTGGAATCAAAGAACAGATAAGAAGAGAAAAATAACAATAGTTCAAGATTAAATTGTTCCAAGAATAAGTTAACCAAACACATAACAAATATTATCAAATTATCTCTTTCAGCTGTTTATTTTTAAGTACTTGACTAGTGAACAGAAATGGTGTTTGGAAGTACAGTTTATAGTTGTTCTTAACCAAAATACATTGAAAGATCTTGTGATAACTACATTTCAAAGTGTAAGTTCACTTTTGTTTACAAAAATTGAAATGACATCTTTACATTTTTAAAGGGGGAAGGTATAGATTATAGTGTGCATTTTGAAAAGCAGAATGGTTAGGAGAAAGAAATAAGGGTCTCAGCAGAATGTTTGAAACAAAAATCAACAAATCATAAAATCAAAGGGAAAAATAAAAATAAAAATAATCTATCTCCTTATGAATCCATATGCTTATACTGTAGCAAAAGATAATCATGGTGGCATAAGATTTGCCATCATAATAAATACAGAATAAGTCTTAGAAGATACAGTAAAGAAGTAAAATCTCATTACAAGGCAGATTACCATGTCAGGAGGTCTGAGTTAATTAGAAAAGAAGTTTGGATTTGCTAAAGCTTAAGCAGTTAAATAGTAGAAACTGATTTGTAAAGCATCATCATCAGGGGTAAATTCAGTGATATTTCCTGTTTTTACTTAAATGTTTTCACCATAGTCTTTCACTACACATATGGCAGAGTGAAAGTGATTAGTTATTTTACTCAGTTTAAATTTGTTGAATTCATATTATTTGATACTTAGAATCCCATGTATCTGATAGATAGCTGATAATGATCTGTTCTGCAATAATACCTAAATATTACTTGAACATTGAAGACTTAACTGAGGTTTGTTTTGGTTTTTTTTTTTTTTTTTTATTTAATGTGGCTTTGGTTTTGTCAATTGAATCTCTGTTTGTTAATCTAATAGGTGAATCCAAAAGTCAGTGAGACAATCTATGCAAATTTTAAACGACATTCGAGAAAATTTGCAAAGAAAGAGAATGTCATATCAACAATAGGTAAAATACTTGCTGGGAAAGGGGAACAAAACTAAGGTTAATTACAGCAGTATTCAGGACTTAACAAGCACTTTCTACATGTGCCATGGGACATTCACGTAAGTACTATCATTCAGAGGTACCCAAAAATCTATACACTTCAACTCCTATTCCATAACCTTCCCTATATTATTCAAATGGGAGTATTGGTAAATACTTCTCAGCAGATATATTCAGAGTATTATTGCTGCAGGATATGTGGGAAATCATATCAAGTCTACAAGAACTGTGTGCTCACAGGGATGCTCACATTTGGCAAAGATGCAAGGCTGAATGTAAAGGGAAAGAATATAATCACACCCTCCTCCACTGCTAATGAATGATAGGAGGTTGAGTCCATTCTCCAATGTTCTCATTTGTAAAACATGAATGTTGAGTACACCAGACGGTGACAACTCTGCAATTTAGCACTCATGCTATTTTAAAAATTAGGAATGATAAGGAAAGAAAACAATTTTTCCTCTCTTTTTTTTTTTTTTTTCTGTTTGTGTTATTTGCATGCTTGACAAAGAATGTTCTTTCAGTCCAGTATGCTGATTAAATCTCAGGGTGAATTAATTAAAAAACATGCTTATTTACATTCTTCTAAAGATTCAAACTAAGCAGTTGCTTTCATTTACTGTATCAAATTGCATAACAAGTAATGATGGGGAAGGCTGTGTTTTAGAAATGCATAAAATTTTCTCTTGAAGACTGATTTATTCTGCCAAAGCATATAAAAAACCAGCTATTCATGATCCATTCAGCCTAGTATCTTGTTTCTGAAAATAGACAGTTGTGAATTCTTATGAAAAAAAAAAAGTGTCAGAACTGAGAACATTATACTGTAAGACTTCCAACAATTTGGAATTTAATATCTTATGTCAAACATTGTCTTCAACTTTGTGTTTAATAGCTCTTGATAGACCCTTCTTTCATTGGTTATCGATTTTTTAACCACAAAATGATAATCATAATGCTATTTTTTTAAATTTTTGTTGATGTACATTTTAACTGGCTTAATAATTTGGACATTACTGAAGCGTTCAGTATCTACATTCAATTAATATTAATACTGTAGAGTATGTTATTTCAGTCCAATAATACCCACAACTATTTAAGTTTTATAGATCACTTTGGTAAAATCAACACGAAGACCAGTTTTCTGACCTTGAACATAAACAGTCATTACCACATCATAATAAATGCTAAGATAGAGCAGAAAGAGTTATTGGAGCTCAGGAAATATAAACTGTAACATAATTTGGATTCACATATGACAGGTGACATCTGGGTTTTGTTTTGACTCTAAGTCTGTTTCACTAATATGAAGTGGGTTCCTTGAAAATATGAAATGCTTTTAAATCCTTACATTGTAAATCACTGTGCAAATATAAGGAAATAAGGAGACATCTATTACGCCCTTGTAAAGCATCTAAAAATACTAGAATAAAATCTGGAGAATTGTGTCTTCTACATGGTGCCTGACGCTAAGGCCTTCCCCTGCTGCAGAGAGATGACCTCTGGCAGCAGTTTCTTTGTGCCTTACTGGTAGACTGCACTACTGCAGTGAACAGCTGCAGGGACAGAGGTGATAAAGTAAAGAATTATGGTCTAATGATTAGGTCATTAGGTCTTCCTGAAAAACGGTTAGCATGATAATTGGTGGTTAAAAGTAATATCTTTATTTTGGCTTCTGATAAAGCTAAAGAGAACTTTTTGATTTTCATTAAGGAAGACGTCTTTTGATTTAGATACACCCACATACAATTTTGGAAGTACACAAAGCACATAAAATCCATAATTTCTTGTGGTGATTTTTAATAGGATGTAGTACTGTTTTTCAGTGAATCAGTGGGAACCTCACCGGCTGAAATTTGTGAGGCTCATCTGGCAAAGATTTTGGAATGTAACTTTGTCAAGACTGGGTTCTATCTCTTGCGTTCTTGTTGTTATATATAGCTCTGTTGAAAGAAAGGCAAATCAAGATTTCAGTTCTGCTGTGTCAGTACAGAGAAGGTCTGTGTGAAGAAGACAATTGCATATGATTAAATGCAGAATGAGGTGCTTTCCAGAGAAGTTAAAATGGCAAAAAGATGATGACTGTAAATAATACTGTTCCTTGAAAAATTACAATCAGTATAAATAATAGTATATGTAACAGCATAAGATATAGTATGGAATTCAATCACACCAAATTGAATTGAATTAAATAATATAGACTGGAATGTTTCAGTTCTAAGGGACCTTCAACTATCATCTGGTTTAACTGCCTGACCACTTCATGGCTGAGCAAAAGTTAATCACATTACTAAGAGCATTGTTCAAATGCCTTTTAAACACTGCCAACTGGCTCCTTTACATTTACAGAGAGCATGTGTGAAAATATTGTAGCTGAATAATTATTTCCCATTTGATATTTATTTAATTACATATTATTAGCTTTTCTAGGAATCAATGTCTTCCTTGAATGACTTTTATTCTATCTGTGAGATAGTCCAAAAGGCCAATGAGAACTAAAAGCTCTTCCATCTTCTGCCATGAGAAGAGTAACTTTAAAAAAGTCTTCCAGATTTGTTGAATGGAAGAGGTGTGAACCATTAGTTTTGTTACTGAATGTTATTGTTTGGTTTTTTTTGGTTTTTTTTTTTGTTTTGTTTTTTTCATTAAGAACAATTTCTAAATAAAAACTTTCTGGTTTTCTCCAGAAAACTTGTGAGAAAAGAAATTTTTGTTTTCTTTAACCTTTGTGAATGGCACCTTTTTTTTTTTTTTTTCTTCTTTTCCCCAGGAGAAAACAGCATCAAATAGTGTAATATATCAGCCCAAAAATTGCGTAAAGCTATTTGACACTTTGTCTGCTGTGGAAATGCTATCTGTAAAATTTCGGGCAGAAAAAATTCCATTCACTGATCCATCATCCATTCAGTAGTATATCTTTCTCAGTTTTTAAGTAGTTCCCTTACAAAACCTGTCTTTCACTCTTGCATGTCCTTCTTGAGATAAAGAAACACCCACTTTTCTTTCTGCTTCAGGAGTAAACAAAGGTAAAGAAATCAGGCTTGTGTCAGACCTTACCTGGCTCACTAAGGATCAAGGTTACTTCATATGAGCGCAGAGCTGTGTTAGGGACTCAGTCCTTCTGATTAGCACATCTTTGTAATTCAAAGAGGCTGTTTTGTTGTTTTCAAGACATAATCGTTGGATAAGAATAAAGGCAGGATAATTTCTTAGCAGTAAAAAGTGTGTATGATATACAAGATTGAAGATAGGAATAAATTCCTACTGTTATAAAACCAAATTAAGAGACACCAGTTTCAGACCTTTATTAATTGTGATGTTGCTACCTACTTGTGGTCATATTTTATCCAGTGCTTTTTTGTTAGTTTACTCTGCCGTTGAGGCCCTTGCTTAGCTGCCATAAGAAAAGTTAGTCAAATATGCTGGATGTGCCTTCAATGGAGGTTGAACAATTAGTTCAGTCTTCCCTTAGTTCTGTCTTCCTTCTAGCAAGTAGCGGCTTGACAGAGAAATTACATAATTGACATATGCATGAACTCAGATTGACTGAGTCAACACTGATTTCAATTATGGTAGTTTTAAAAATATATATCTTCATAACACTGGGTGTTATTTTAATACTGTATAAAAAGAGAACTGTTTTTAAATAAGTGCATGCAAACAAGAAATAGCATTATTAAGCAGAATGCTATGTTACAAATTTTAGGGCTGACTACTAATTTCATAGCCTTTAGAAATAGATAGCACCATTGTTTTATTAATTTTAAACATCTGATGTTACTTTTCCTCCTCCTGTAAAACATCTTTCTCAGAACCATTTTTATTGAGCAAGAGTGCCTTGGCAATTCTTTTCCTCTTATTTACTCCAGGGAGTGCAATTGTGATTTTGTGAAGGTTATTCTGAATTACCTTGACAGTCTTATTGTTTTCTCACTGTTATTTTTTTTCTAAGCTTGCTATTAAAAAAAATTAAAACATTCAATTTAATTAGAAATTCTGGTATCTCATGAGTGTGGTCCAAATCTGGGTTAGAGGTATAAAACAAGTATCTATCTCAATGTAACAGGATTAATATTTTCTTTCTATTGTTTATTTTCCTGCATTAACTTTTACAGCATTGTACAATTATGTTTGTATGTATGAGTTATGTAGAATAAAAGCTGAATAATAACCTTTTATATGTCTTTTTCCCCATTATAGGTGCTGGCAGTAGGTGAATGCAGCAGTGGTAGTTTAGACATTTGATTCTGTGAATTAGACTTTGTCGCAAAGTAAGCTTTATAAACCATATCCAAAGGAGTTCTGAGCTCTATTTTATTTGTACCATTTTACATTCAAAAAAATGTATAATATATATAAAACTATAAAATTGATACTTTTGTTTTCTTTTCCAGTAGAGCAAAGGAAAAAAAAACAAAACAACAACTAACAATCCTTCTCCCATCAAAACATAAGCCACTTCTTCAAACAAGTACTTTAAAGAATAGGTAAGAGTTTTATTGTGTTGTAAAGGCCAAAAGATAACCTCTTCCAAGTCATACAGGAAATATTAATTCCATTACTTCTGGTTAGGGAGTTCTCACTATACTTGCACAGTTTCTCTGTATTTAATTTTCATTATTTCTGCTTATATATTGTATGATATGCAGATAAGTCATACTTAACAAAAACATGTTCAGTCATTCTTTTAATTATTGTAATATATTTTTAATTGTTTTATTATTTCCTTATATTGCAAGAATTTATTCTTATGAAGAGTTTTCTTCTTTTCAGATTTTAATTTTTGAAGGGGCGGAAAATTCAATTGATAAAAATCTATCCCTGTCAATACTTGCACAACCTCTTTCTTACTTTGCCAAAAGAGTTTGACATTAATTTAAGACTTTCACAGACTCTTATATGAAGACTGTTAGACTAAATAATTTACATGAATCACATAGTAAAACATGGAAAGCATAGAAAATGCAGAGGAAGTAGTTGTGAGCTCCAGAACTCACAAGACTGAAAACCTGCAAGCTCAGATAAATTTCATGATGAGTTTTCTTGCAAGAAGATCAAGAAAGTGGCAACAGTTTAACTTCAAAGTTTTGAAGTATTACTTAAAAATACAAGCACTAAATACAAATAAAGATCTCGTCTACCTCTAAATTTTTGCACTATACAAATACTATAAAAATAATGAATTCTAGGGCCCAGAGGAAAACACAGAATAACCTTCAAAAAGCAAGGGAAACACATTAAAACAAGGTGCTAAAACCCATCGTTGATACAATATTGTGAAGTGCAAACTAATCAAAATACCTGCAATACTAAATTGAATATCAAGAAAAGTTTGCTTCACCATTGTGGCACACAGAAAATATAGAAATGCAATAAATAATGTTTCTCCATTGTTTCTGCCTGTCAAAACCTCCAACCAAAAAATTCTCTGTCAGGTCTCTTGCCAGGAGTTCTCACAAGACCTTCCTCCTGGAGTCTTCCTGCCTAAAGAGCCTGCTATTGTAATCTCTTCAAAACATCTAAATATGGCTACATGCCAAAAACCATGTATAAACCTCCCCTGAACACTATAAAAAGTTGAAGTAAAACTTTAGAAAATCAGGGTGGAAGAGGAACGAGAGAGAGGACCAGTTACCATAACCAAAAATCTCTCCCTACCGCCCCCTCACCCTCCCACCTTTTCTTCACCAACCACCTGGTGCCTGCCTGCTGCCAGGAACTGAAACTCTGCCAGCCTGGAAAAAACTGAAAGCCCCCACGCTGCACGTGTGAGTTATATCTTATCCTTCTACCATTACCATATTTTTGAAGCACAAAGGTACTGCTAGATCAGGACCCTGCATGGTCAGCAAACACAACTCTTCGTGAGTGACAAAACCCACATCCTGGCTGCATGCCAGGGAACTAAAGCTGCTAAACCCCATCCTGCTGCTAGAAGAGGTAACACTGAAAAAGCAGCAGAAACAGAGGAAAAAAAAAAAAGGCGGAAACTGTTCCTCTTCCCCTCACTCCCCCCGACACTGACTTGGCAAAAGGTAGTTTTTTGGTGGTAATCTTTCTTTGCTTCTAAAGCTTATTCCTAAAGCTTTGCTTCTTAGCTTACTCCAAGCTTTTCTTATTTCTTCTCTTTGCATCTCTTAGCAATTAATAAAATCAGGTTTTGGTATCAACAGCTAACTTGTGTGAGTTTTAATTTTGCTCATTGAAAATATTTAAATCTGAAGTTCTTTCTGCAACATTTAAGCAGACTGTAACAACCACCTTTCTATTTTAAAAGAGTAATTGAAATACATACAGAAAGGGGAAAGCTGTCAAATTAGGATGTAGCATGTAATTAGCTCAGCCTCTCCTTGTAGTCTAGATGTTTAACACAATTGCTTGCAGGTGGAAAGAGGCAATTGCTAGCTTTGACTCCTCCTTATGGCAGAATATATTGAGTGCCATTGGTTTTGTGAGTCCTTTGTTCCCTATGAACTTTCAAAATTGTTGTGGGACATCAAATTGGTATTTTAATGACCACAAAAAAATCACTGTGCACAGAGCCAGTCTCCAGATATGTCACCTGATTTCCATTGTCATCCAATTTAAATCAATGATATTTAGGGAATGTATAAGTTTTCAAAAAAAAAAAAAAAATGCTATGACATAAACTGTATTGGCTGTATTGTTTCCTTCCCCAAAGCAGCCCTCCTACTGCTGTGGTTTGTATTGGAACTTAGAAAGGCATTGATGGCAAACCAGTGTTTTGGATATTGCTGGGCAGTGTTCACACACCATCAAAGCTCTCTGCTGTTTCTCCAACTTCTGCCTACTCACTCTGACTCCAAACGCCAGGAGACTGAGGGTGGACAAGAGGTTGGGAGGGGATATAGCCAGAACAGCTGATCTGAACTGGTCAAAGTAATACCTCATGCCATATAACGTGCACAGCAATAAAAGCTGAGAGAAAGGAGGAGGAGAGAGGGCATTTATTATTAACATATTTGTCTGTCAGAGCAACAGCTACATGTACTGAGGCCCTACTTCCAAGGAAGTGGCTGGACATTGCTTGCCAATGGGAAGTTGAGAATAAATCTTTTTTCCCTCCTTTGCTTCTGTGCTAAGCCTTGCTTTATCTTTATTAAATTACCTTTATCTTGACATGTGAGCTCATTTTCATCTCATTTTCATCTCCCCTACCTTGTTGAGAAGGGGATAATAGAGTGGCTTAGTGGGCACATGGCAGTCAGTGAACATCAACCCAGCACAAAATCCCATTATATGTTTTGTAGGAAGTATTTACTCAACAAGCAGCTTCCCATAAAAACTTGATCCAGTTTAACAATCTTTGAAACTATAAGGAAAATTAATCTCTAATGCAAATCATTAAATTTGAATTTTACCAGTAGTGGATTTAGTCCATTGACTATAACACTTGTCTGAAGTAGATAATGAAGTTTCTTCATTGAAGTTTACACAGTTTATGTTTCCTATTTATCAGTGACAAATATGTAGTTGTAACTTAGTGGAGAAAATCTAACATTCACAATTTGGAAAAACTGGTTGTAGAAAGTCCAAAACTGGTTGTAGAAAGTCCAATACACTAGTTTTGAAAAATTAAAGCATTCTCCCTCTTGTCCCCTCTCCTACTTTTGGATTTTTCATTAAATTACCTGCTTTCATCCAATACACACAAGATACAAAAAAATATTTTTTTAATATCCTGTGTACCACATTCATTTCCTGTGCAGCACTAACTTAAATTCTGTGGTGTTTCTCTATTCACTCTAGTTGTACCAATCATCTTATGAGTTGTATACATCTGATACTTCTGTCAGGTACTTTAGTTGTATTTATATGTTTATGAGTTGCTGTTTTATCTATGACACTTAAAAATAGTAAATATTTAACAATAAATATTTAAAATTAAGCCTGCATAGTAATTAAATTCAAGTAATTTTTGAGATTAGACATATCAACTTAGACACACGAACTTAGACATATCTTGGTAGTTTTGTACTGACCTTTTGACATTCATGTTTGAAGCTGTTGAAGAACTGTGATTATGAGAATCATAGCATAAACTGGTTACAAATTTGTTTGTCCAACTCAGAAACAAATGTTTTTGTCTTTACTGAGAGAAATGTATTGCATATGTGTATATATGCATCTGTACTCACAAGTATAAGTTTGCACACACACATACACAATATCTATTTCAGTGTGAATGTGTCATTCCAAGGAATAATGCCAAACCTAATGTGATACTTCTCAGTTTTATCACCAGCAAACTAGAAAGGTTTGGAGACCTCTGCCTTTATTGAGGTTCAATCTAGAGATGGTGGTTCATATGTGTTAATTAACTTGAGAATAAAACAGGTGAAAAAAACAGATAGCTTTAGACAGAGATGCTTTTTAATCTCCAGAAAACTTTTGTCAAGAATGTTTCAAAAACAATTTTGCTAAGCTTTCCAAGAGGTATTCAAATCTTTGATAAATTCTTGTTCACCGAGCTTTGATAACAGTAATGGTGCTATTTTTTTGGAATACAAAATGAAGTGTGCACTTCAGGGTACTTCATTCACAGAAATGTTACTTTTTCACACTTCAATATAGACATTTATTATGATTTTGACTTTTTTTTTTTTCCCCAGACAGTTTAAAGCTAATTAAACACAAAACATTTGAAAAAAAATCATATAATAATGGGCCCATCATTAAAGGCTTTGGAAAGATTTAAAATTTGACCTTAAGATGAAGATTTATCTCATTACTAGTCTTCAGATCTGGATAGTTTTCAAAAACCAGGGCTGACTGTAGCTTCCTTCAGCTTTTTAAAATAAATAATTCATGGCATTTTCATAGAAAACTAGAAATGCACAGATTAGATCTTTAAACCATAAGGTGGTGTCAGCTATTAAAGGTTACTTCAAGCAGTAGCCAATTCAAGTGTTCATATCAGCTCAAGGTTTGCCCCACAACGTCTCACTATTCTAGTCAAAATCAGCAAATCTGTAAGAATGCTAAATAGAATCAAAGCAAACCTGGGGTTTGCGTTGTTATGTGAACTCTTGGCTGAGGCTGTTCTAAGCAGCTGTTATCCTTAGCAGTTCAAATTTGTGCACTATACTTACAAAGTTAGTATTAAGTTTACTTTTCTCACAATGACCTTGAAACAGTGTCCCTCTCATTTTAGTAGTTTTCCATCACATAGCAAAAACAGAAATAAGAAAAAAAACTTCACAGTCAGCCTTTCAGAAGCAGCCTCTGGTCAAAATAAATCCTATTCTACTTATTCGTGCTACTGGATTTAGACAATTCTACCTTATCTCTGAATGTGAAAAAAAATCCCCTTATATTAGCACTAGATAAGTAAAGAATAGCAATTATCCAATTGTAGTATATATACTGTGATATATACTATTATTTATATTATTGTGAACAAAAGATATTTCTATTTCAGAAGTGTATGCAGCTTCTGTAGGAAAAATAAATAAGTAATTAAACAGAAAGAACCCAAGCCTCCTAATGATATTCAGAACCTAGGGCCAGAGGTCCTGCCATCAAGAGCAGAGACATAGATGTATCACAACTAGTCCCTAAGGACTTTTTCTGCCAGAGGGAATCCTTACACATCCAGCATCACTATAACCACTCATTTGCCATCATTTCTGGCCTCAGCTATGGGGGTTGTTGCTGCAAGAAACAACCATACAGAAATGCCTTTCTGGAACAGAGTGCTGAAGTCAGAGGCAGACAGATAACCCGCAGGTGGTCCCAGGATCTGTTAACATGGGAGGGGAATCTCAATGCATGCCTCTCCTACCAGTTTGATGCTAGGGCCAGCAAGACATGCCTAGAGCCTGGAGAAGAATTGAAGGAGAGCATCTGAAGAGCAGCAGAAAGTCACTTATCCAGTCACTCCAGTCAGTAACCTTCATTGGGGATCTAACTTAAATGCCTTTATGAAAATGCACATAGAATGGGGAATTGTAGAAGTTAGAGATGTGTATGATGACAGAGCTACGATCTTCATGACATCATAGTGACGTAGTGGGATGGCTTCTGTGACTGTAAT
The DNA here is from genome assembly GCA_035583185.1 of Anabacerthia variegaticeps. Classification (NCBI taxonomy): domain Eukaryota; kingdom Metazoa; phylum Chordata; class Aves; order Passeriformes; family Furnariidae; genus Anabacerthia; species Anabacerthia variegaticeps. Next base: position 20,224,863 of record JAWWEW010000165.1, on the reverse strand, counting down.
GTTGGAATGAAGGGACACAGGCTCTTCAAGAAAGACAGACAGGGGAGACAAGGAGGGAACTTCACCCTCTATGTCAACGAGCAGCTGACCAACTGCAGTGCAAGGATTTGCACCTGGGGATTGAGGAGGAGCTGACCGAGAGTTTATGGGTTAGGATTAAAGGCAGGTCAGGAACAGCTGACGTTATAGTGGGGTGTGACGGTCAAAAATCTACACGTTCCCAGTTAGGGGGCAATAACTGAAAACCTTTTGTTGAAAGCACGTTTCACAATACATAGGGTTAGTAGGTGCAGCAAGATTACATTTGTGCTGGATAGGAAGGGCAAAGGGGAAGCCACATGTGGCTACATATCACAGCCTTTAGACAGGAGGAAAAGCAAAGGAATTCTTAGAGATAACTACAACCTGATTACAAACCTAAAACAATTGGGGCTTTTAAACTAAGCTAGTGATTTACTAATCAAGTCTTGTGAATTATCTCTTCTGTGAATTCTCAAGGCTTGGGGACGAGAGTTTCTTCCTTCCCTTCACAGCTCCAAGGCTGGCTGGCCTGTTAATGTCTTTCTTGATAGACAGTTTCCAGATGTTCCCAACAGTGGGGGTTTGCTACAGGCTGCCAACAAGGAAGGATGAGTGCAACAGTGTGGTGGAATGCCCCCCCTTTCCGTTCTGCCTTGGCCACGTGGTCCCTGGGATGCCCCAAGAAAGAGACACACAGAGACTGCAGGAGGGGAAAGCAGAGAAAGAGTTTATTCACACAGTCAGGGGTATATAAAGGCTCTTAGGGGACATTTGGTTACAACCAATAGAAATGGAGGGATAACAACCAAAGGGGAAAGGGTTAACTAAGGACCAATAGGGGGACTTCATACAGTCCTGCCAGAACAAATTCCTGCATACTAGGCTAGGGAGATAGGTTTTCTCAAGGATCTTTGGGAAGGAGAAGGGTGACTCAGGGGAAAAAGACAGGGAATCCATTTTACAATACAGTAAAAGCCTCAGTTTTTAAGGCACTTTGGCTGGTTTCTTCATTTTCTTCACAGGCCCACTGCCACAGATGAGTGAATGAGGTCCTCTATAGACAAGTAGGACCAATCTCTTGCTGTCAAGCCCTGGTCCTCATGGGAGGCTTCAACCACACTGATATATGTTGACCATACAGAATTAAATCAGGCCAAGAATGTCAAGAGCAACACAAAAAGCTTCTATGGTACATTGGTTGTAAAGGGAAGACTAGGAAAAATGTGAGACCCCTACACAAGGAAACAGGAGACTTGATTACCCAGAACATGGAGAAGGCTGAGATGCTTACTGACCTTTTGCCTTGATCTTCATGGACAAGCACTCCAGCCACACTGGCCAAGTCACAGGAGTCAAAGGCTTGGACTGGGAGAAAGAATAACTTTCTGCTATTGGAGAAGGTCAGGTTTGAGACCATCTAAGGAACCTGAAGTCCATGAGACCTGATGAGATGTGTTTTCAGGTCCTGAGGGAAATGACAGGTTGAGAGAGTGGGAGAAGGCTCCTGGGAGGTCTTATAGCTGCCTTCCATTACCTAAGCTGGGCTTGTAGGAAATCTGGGGAAGGGCTTCTTACAAGGGCATGTAGTGATATGACAAGGGGAAATGGCTTTAAACTGAAAGAGAGTAGATTTATATTAGATATTAGGAAGAAATTCTTTTCTGTGAAGATGGAGCAAATTACTGAGTTGTGATGGGCTAGAGCTGGGGGACCACAGGCAGCTAAAGGGTAGAGGTTACAGGGGCTGTGATGTCCCTGGGGCCTTGACGAATCCATCCAGCCACCCGGAAAAAACACCTTAGTCTGTACCCAGCTCTAGAGCTTAAGTTTTCAGTGAGCAGTGTGATTGCAATGTCTTTCTGCTCCTTTCATTAAAGCTTGAAGGGGAGAACAATCCAAAAGTGGTTGTTAAGGACTTCTTTAAAATTAATAGAGGTGACTTCCATATATTGAAAACTGGCCACATATCTGTGGTGTTACAAATAATAGGCAGAAACAGCTACAGTGAGTAGAATAAATTTGATAACATTTTAAGTAGATTAGCCTGAGAAGAACATATTATGTGCTGGCAAGAATGAGAATAAGAAGACAGTGAGAGAGAGAATGAGAGAGGAGAGTCTCCAAAATCAGTTTTATGCTCAGAGCACCAGAGGCTGAACACTAGCACTTAGAAAATTCACATTTGTGTGTTCTCTTTAACACATTTATCTTAAGTTTTCAGGGATACTAAACATAATGAAATTAAGCTGGACTTTTTAATATCCAGTTAGTGTCTGATGTTATAAGGAAAGGAAGAGAAGTTCAAAGCACTATGAAAGAAAAATGCCCCAATGTCACTGAACAAGGAGGCAGCACCATCCTATCACTGATGTGTAACATCTAATGTATGAAAAATATTGTAAAGGCATAGTAGGTGCTTCTTTGTCTGTATACTAACTGCAGTGCAAACAGATGGGAAAATTCTTGTTTACTTGTTATATGCCTTTTTTTTTTTTGTTTTTTTCTTTTTTTTTGATCACTGGAATTAAAAAGACTCTGCAGGAAATGATAATTCTGTTCTTTTCTGCATATTTCTGACATATGGATAAATAATTAAGAAAGTGTTTTCTTTTATCAATGTCAAAAATTTAGGAATGTCGCAGGATTTCAGCCTTGTATGAGATTTTTACACGAGAGTTTGTGAAAGTGGCAGACTGAAAAGCTTCTCTCTGCAGGGAAGAAGTAGTAAATGACAAGTCAGTTTCTACCACTTCTCTTCAAACTTCTTTAAATCTACCTTGAAAATAAACCCAACAAGTTAAAGCTCATCTGACATTAATCATTCAGGTTTTTCACCTCTTTACAGAGTCTGCCAGCCCAGTTGCTACTAATTTAAAAATATTGTATTTTTAATATTTAATATCGTAATTTGTATTTTCCACTATTAGATGAATCTGGGATACTAAATAATTTTATCTTATATCTGTGACAGGGGAGCAACATTTGGTGCTTCTAGAATTTAGTCATTATATGAATCATCAACCCTGTGCTCTTCCATTCTATAAGTCTGAAATAAAGGCCATTTGAAGCGCAGGTATATGTCAACTTACATAACAAAGTTACCATACAAGTTCTTCGACTTTGTAAATACCATCACTAGTTGTCAAAGTATCTATCTGTTTCTGCTTGTTGCTTTCTGACCTCTGCCCCTTTGCATGCTGGAAATGTCACCTTAGCAAGGCTCCCAGAATTGTTAATACTGATGCAGCTGTACTGCATACTCTTAAATCAAAAAGTCACTGCAGGTAAGATTTTAGTAGTCTCTTCCAAAAGATTTGCTCTTGAAAATCGTGTCTGCAATATGCTGTTAAACCTCTTTTGTATGGCTAAAAGGAAATAGAAATCCATTCAGACTAACAGTTCAGTCTTACCCTTTTGCCCAGTGTAGGCAAAACTTTTCCACCTGTCAGACAGACACTGGAAGCCTTTAACTCTACAGTAGATAGTGTTAACATGACATGCACTCTCCAGTATAGCTGAGCCAGTGATGATACCACTGAAAAATTTTGGTTTTTTTACAGAGGTCAGAACACTGGACATTCCCCTTAGTGTTTGAAAAAGGGAAAGGAAGGATAATTCTCATACTGGACCCTTTCATGCCTACCCAATACCAAAAACTTTAGCTGTTGCCTATATCAGTTGAAATTTGTCAACAAAACTTGTATTTCTTCTTTCTTTCTGACAGAAATTTCATACCAGTTTGAATGTTTGCAACTGTTCCCATTAGAAACTAAAACAAATAAACCCCCCAAACACTTAAACACATCGTTTAAACACTTAAGCACATTAAAATTAAACACACAGCTGCTTCTTGGTGTTTCTGCCTAGCACTAAGTACTTTCCCAGACAGTTCAGCAAGATGGGTCATCCCTCTTAGCTAATATAGCATTTAAAATTAATGAAACTAAACAAAATGAAGGTGCATGTGGTTTGGCTCTGTGTTTTTCACTCCAAAATGTTCATTAGCTCTGAAAATCTAACAGCCAGTTCTGCAGCACCAGAAGCTTGTTCGCGTAGTGTTGTTTATGCCCATCAATCCTCACAGCTCCTTTGGCCATCAGGTTAAACACAGGAGGTTATGATTTTGTCTGGTTTTTATTTCTAAGAGTTACTTCTCGTCTCCTTGTTTTCAGTTGCATTGTTTGTTCTTCTGATAAAAAGCTGATTTAACAAGCACAGTAAATATCAGATAGTATTGGAGAACTGATCCACAACAGAGATATATATGTTATTCTGATATACCCTAGGAAACAGTTTCTTGCCCCGAAAAGTTGCAGACTTAGAGAACTGTTTCCTTTACCTGAATGCTAAAGGTTTTGAGTGCCAAATCCAGGTGATAGCCCTGCAGCAATTTCTGAAAGAGCAGCATACATTCAGAAATGAGTCATGGTTTAGAAAAGACTTTTGGTAAAATAAACTGTAGGATCCTCTAACTCCCAAGAGCTCCCTTAGGTAGAAGAAAAGGATCAAGTTAGAAAATAGCACAGAGGACCAGACTACTTTTTTTTTGGTCAAACGTAATATTTTTTGTCAGTATATTACCTTGCCAATAGGGCAATGAAATGGGGACAAGGACAACCCACCCCCACAACAAATGCTATATGGTAATTAGTAAAATTTTCTCAGTCTTTTCTATTAATTAAATGCTTGTATTTGAAGAGCTTTTTCTTTTCTACATGAACCACTTCCTGTTTGTTTATTATGCAGTAATGATATCTATACAAAGAAGAGGATTATCAATAATATCAAATCTAACTTTTCTGTTCTTAAGATAACTAAGATTTCTAGTCTGTTGGTGTCAAATCCAGAACTGAAAAAGGATATTTTGTTTTTAAATGTCAAAAGATAATAGTGGGAAGTTCAACACATATCCCAAAGTTCATAGAGAGCCCAAAGTCTTAAAGGAACACTCCACAAAATCTTAAAATAATTGAATTAGTTGTGGCTTGGATTTTATCAGACACTAGTGGTGTCCCATTTGATTAACTTTTTATACATTTTCATAAATAACAATATTGTATGGATTGCACTGCTAATAGGAAAATACTAGGGGCTCTTTTTCTGAGTATTATTTACCTATCTCCTTTTTGAAATAAATCTTGTTTATTTTTTCTTTTCTTCCTCCTTTCTTACTCTTCCGAATCCCCTGAAAAATGATATTTCTTTATGTTTATTAATACCTTTGGCCTCTTGCGATATTGTATATACTGCCTTGGAATGTTTGTACTGTTCCGGGACATACCTCTTGCTTTTACCGTCTCTCCCCTAGATCTCTGATTTCATCTGATCACGTAGTGCTCTATATCTAGTTTGAAAAGACCTGATTAATTAAAAAACAAACAAACAAACAACAAAAAAAACCCAGTGAAACCCCCCCACCAAATCTGAATTTTATCTTGCAGCTGGCAATAAATTAAAAGTGTTTGATTTAGATTTTTTTTTTTCTTAAGTTTCACCATTAAACAATGCTCATTTGAGACTTGACAGGCTGTTCATTCTTTACTGAAGATGATTTCATAGTTTGCTTTCCAACTTCTGCAGAAATCCAACCAAACCTCAGAACACCCAGAAGGGTTCACAACAGTATGGACCTGAAAAGATTTAGTATTTGTAGGTCTTCCAAATTCTGTACCAGAGTGCGTGACAGTGCTTTAAGGTCTGGATTTACTAAACCACAATATATAAGTAGTGTCTTCAGATCTCAATGCTTAGGGATGGCCTAAAGCCTGCTCTCAGAGCTGCCTGGCCATTTACCTCTCTGGGGCTGCAGATTATGAGAGGTGGGGATTGTGTTAACCAGTTTTTTTAGCTGAAATACTTAGTAAAGAAGCCAGGGGAATTTTCAAATGAAACTCTCTTTACCACAGCCAAAAAACCAAAACCAAGCAAACCTAAACCAAATGAAAGAAACAAACCCAAGCAACACCCTTCCCCCACCCAAAACCCAAAAAAAACCACTATCAACATATTCTCACAAGATGGTATTTCTTTTATTTGCAAATCAGCATTTTTCAGTACAAACTCTCATCCATATGAAAATTGTATTAAGTCAACTAAACAACAACTAAGGGCTACAGGCTCAGTTCCATCATCAAAACAGATTTCTTTTGACAAATGTGATACAGTAGGACATTTCTTTTTCTGCTTCACTAGTATTCTGTTCTGTAGAGCATCCAGTGCAATAAAATACTCAACCTTGTGATGAAAACACAGACTACAACACTTAGAAAACACATGGATTAAACAAACACTGATGCTCCAGAAGGGCATTAGAAATGAAATGATGAAATGAAGTGTGTTGAAAATTTGTGGTGTTGACACGTATTGATAAACATTAGAGATCTGGGAGCTCATCTGAAATTTAACTAGACTATGCAAAATTCCACATCTAAACCAGCAGAAATGATGTGTTGAAACCCTCATTAATTTTCAAAATGTCAGAGGAGCTGAAGCTTAAGTACTTCCATTTCAGCTGGCACCATTAAAGTAGTAGGTGCTTCTCTATTTAATAAAAAAATCTAAATATACAAACAAACAAAAACTCAGCAGATTTTTTCAAACTCCAAAAAAATTTGTCTGTGTAATGACTGTTTCTTCCCCTTGTCACACTCTCAGGTTATGCAGTTTCTGTAAAACTGAAGGTTTAACTTGAGTTATAACAAAATTGCACTATTTTAAATCAATACATTCCTGGACTTCAGTATTGTTTTCAAAAGATCAAAAAATATTTGAAGGCAACAGGAAAACTGGAGATGAAGAGACTTTGTACAGCACTCCTGAAAGGAGCATTTCATTATGGCCTTTCCAATTAAAAAAAAAATAAATAATAATAAAAAAATTCCATATGGTACAACTTAATCATTGGGTATATTACATGAAAACTATTTCTGCAGATATCAGTTTTCTGTCACATATAAATTACATTTGTAATTTTCTGGATTTTCTTGACCTTCAGCATCTCAATGTTTTCTTGGCCAATAAAACTGGAATGGTGTAGTCTGAGAGAGCTTCCTTACCAGAGGAGAAATTCTTAATGTGGTTGCAGGAGGCCTAGGGCTTCCTTTCCAAGTCAAAATCAGGGTATGTTAGCTACTTGTCATGATGTGTCTTCTTCTAAGAGATTAAAAGAAATTATAAAATTAATAAGGGTGATCTTAAGGAATATAAGAGAATACTTTGAGCTTATCAAGCTGAAGACTCAGTAGCAGTGTCCGTGTTTGTCAGCTTTTTGGAAAACCAAAGTTGATACGAGACGCTCAAACAAAACAATTTTTTAGAAAGGTTTTTTTTGGTCACCTTATTATATTGATGCCTAAGGATTTTTATGTATTTTTATGTATTTTTGGTGTGTATTTTATGGATCTTTATAGCTTTAGAAGTA
>JAWWEW010000165.1:20154927-20208758 GCA_035583185.1 Anabacerthia variegaticeps | reverse complement strand
AATAGATGGGGGTAGAATACACAGCTTTAATCACTCCCACACAGTGATAACTGGTCCCACTTACTGAACTAGGACAAAAAACAAGGACAATTAGTATTATTATTTTAAACATAACATTTTTTTCATGCTACTTAGGACTGCTCAGAGAGATATATACTTTCTTTGATTTTATAGCCACAATCAAATAAAAATATGGCTGTAAAATGTTTACATGCAGAAGAGAGTGAAAAAAACCCCAAACAAACCATAAGGATGAATAATAATTAAAAACAAACAAACAAACAAACAAACAGAAATATTTGGCAGAAGATTTCCACTTCTTTCTGTGACTCAGACAAATTAAAATGAGAAATAAGCTTAGTATATTAAAGCTAGATATCTTTTATGCAATGAATTTAGTAACATTCTGGTTTATGTGCACTTTTTTACTAGCATTCTAAATTATTCCACAAAACTTTTTTTCCAGAGTTACTTTCTTCTATCTAGTGTCAAAATTTATACAACTTTTCCCAAATTAACTCATTAAAAATTTCTTGTGAAAATTGATTTGAAAAATATACATATAGACATTTTTTTTCCAAATACCATTGAGCTTTTTTTATATTTTGCAAGTATTAGATAAAAAAATAAAACCAGATAATAGGTGAAATTGGTACTTTTTTTACCAGGCATTGCCTTTCAGAAAACTGAACACTGTTAACTTGTAGAAGTGAGATAAAGGCTGAAGAAGGCAGAGTACAGGATATCATAAGTAGAGAGACTTAGATTTTTTTTTTCTTTAATTACTGCTCACCTGCCTAATAAGCTGTGTTTCCAGAATAAGAAGTTGTTTTATCAAGACTAGCTGGTTATATTTCTTGCTTCATATGTTTTCAAAAGAATGTGTCCATGTATCTGTAGTTTTAGCCAAAATATATTGAGAGCAAGGCAAAATTCCCTTAAAAAACCATTTACTGGCCTTGAAAATAGTCTTTGTTACCTCTCTCTAAACAGCAATATCCAGGAGTTCACCATATTGTTTTTGTCCTTTGAAAGCATCTGAGTGCTGATGAGAAAGTTAAATGATTTAAAGGATTGATTGCTTAATTTTTGATATGACACTCTAATCCTTTATGGAGTTGCACTTTGTATATCTCAGACTCCTATTTGTCTCTCTAGTCCTTCTGCCTTTGTTTATTTGCACTGAAAATAATATATATACATACATATACACATACATATATGTATCAGGTTCTCTTTTTGGGAGGCTAGTTTCATGGCCAGCTTCTACAGATCTCTGCTGCCTCATGGCAGTGTAAATCTGGAATGGGATCAGATCCCTTTAGACTGAATGGAAAGTCTTAATATGAGGGGGTAAAAAGAAATAGATTTTCTAGCATAGATGCACTGTGAATATATTTTTTTCAACCTCCAAAGAAAAAACTTTGGGCTTAGACACTTGCTGGAGTTTCTCAACTTTTAGAAGAAAATGGCATGAGAAGTGACTTTTCAGGTGCACAAATACACACTGTTTAATTCAAAGTCAACAGGGCCTTTTTTATTATTATCTGTTTGTTTGTTGTTTTCAAGAGGATGTTTAAAATATTTCCAGTTTATAATAAACTTTTGCTTTGATTCTCTAAGGAACGATGACTATTTGAGTTGTAATGAAAAACAGGCTTCTGGGACTAAAGAATGGTTGTATTCTAGGCTGCCTAAAGTCTGAGCTAGTACTTGTGGTAAATGTATTTGAATATTAGCCTACTTCTATCAAACATGTATAGCAGGCAAATCTCAGCAGAAACACTTGGACATAGCCGTCCAAGCTATGGGATCAATAGCATCCCATAACAGCTAAGTTTAGGGCCACACATTAGCCACTCATTTCCAAGGGGAGCTCTAATACAAGCTCTCTTACTTCTCCTCTGGTTGATTATATATTTGATTTGAATTGGGTTACTAAAGCTTTGATTTCAGGAACACATCCCAAGAACAAAAGACAATGGTGTACAACTTATTTTAGAAATAAATCACATATATTTAGAGGTTTGCTTGTGAGAGACTTTCTTATTGATTAATTGAAGAAATATACAAATGAACCTTTTAATCCAAGCCCTGAAAAATTCTTCAAAGCCTTGAGGACACTGTAGCTTAATTACTATTAAAATAATTTTTAAAATAATGCACAAATTCTGCTAAAATTTTGTAATATTTTTTCCCCCCAAAGAGACCCTGAGGGACTGGACCTAAATTCTTAAGGTGAATGAGTAGAAGGAGCAGAACAGACAAATATTCAGTTCTGTTCAATTTTTTATTACATGGACAAAGTCCTGAGTAAAAGTTAACACTAAAAGAAATAAAGAAACATAAAAAATGAGGGATATTGCAGATGAAGGCTTTCATGCCTACACAAAATATTTATGACAATAAATGAAGTTTTCAGAGAAGCTGTTTTATGGGAGAACCTTGTCATTTTTTGTGGAACACAAAATTTGACATCCAAAGAATATGCAAAATACTAACATATTTTAAAGTAGCAGATTGTCATTGTTAAAAGATCAAAAAGTCTAGCAAAAGCAGATGTTGTGAGTAAAGTTTTCTTTGCTTTCAATTGTTTACTTCTGCTTTTGTTTGAAACAAAATAAAATATGGTGAATCATTCCAGATAATCACAGGGTAGTTTAGGTGTGAAGGAACCTTAAAGATCATCTAGGTCCAACTCCGCTGCCACGGGCAGAGACACCTTCCACTAAAGCAGGTTGCTGAAAGTCCCGTTCAGCCTTCAGCACTTCCAGGGATGAGGCAGACACAGCTACTCTGAGCAACCTGTGCCAGTACCTCACCACATAAATAATACTATGAAGAGAAATGATTTCCAAATAATGTTTTGTGATTTAGTTAGTTTTGGTTTTTTTGGGTTTTTTTTTTGATTGTTTGGGGCGGGGGGGGGAGGGGGGATTGTTTTGTTTTGGTTTTGTTGTGTGTGGTTTTTTTTTCCTTTATTTTTCTAAGGTAAAAGCATGCAATATATTAAATTTGAAATTTAGAAGTAGCCATTAACCTAAGGAAAAATGTGACTTATAAACAAAAGAGAGAAAAAGAAGAGGAGAAAGAAATGAGACATCCCACCTTCTTGCCCATCCTGTTAAGAACAGCAAAACACATTATATTTTATATAAAGAAAAGCCTAGAAAAAGCTAGCTTTAGGATAAGCTTTCACAGGTTATTAAATGTATTAGTTCACTCTCAAGAAAAAAATTAACACTCAGAATCTCATTCACAGCCTCCCTTCTTCCCAGAAGTGCTCTTCCTTCCTTGACTCTCAAGTTCCCTGCTATTCTGCTGAATTTACAAATGAAACTCCAGGCAATGTGGAACTTTACAAGGCAGCTGTAGTTGTTTTCCTAATTCACAACCACAAGGACCTCTCAAGGTCAGAAGTTGCCTTGATCTTCTCGATTCCAATGAAACAAAATATCACCTGAGCAGAGAGAAGAAGTGACTGCAACAATACAGAAAACTGTCATGGGATTTTTCAGTTGCAAGTATAAGGGTTTTTAATGAACTGCTTGTGGTATTTTCATATGTGGATTTCAAACAAAATTTCATTTTATGGACATTAAAAATGTCCCTGAAACTATAAGTGTGTTTCTTTGATAATGTAAATGGGTTTCAGGAAAAAAAAAAACAGTGTTCTCTGAGGGATGGGAAATGAGGAGGGAGAAATAAACCAAAAAAATAATTTTAGGAGAATCTTTTATCCCTGTCCTCTCTATGGATGAGGAAGGTCATTTTCACATATGTTCTCATCCATTCAGATGCTGAAAGCAACACAGACTTAGAACAGTTAACCATCCCAAGATCCTTATCCCCAAGTATATTTATTTTAAGCCTGCAGGTAGCCTGGAAGTCTGATTCAGAGAGATGCCAAACTGTTCCTCCAGTCTGTGGGATGCCTTATGTTTCATATGCTTATGCTATGAGTATTCTCTCTTTTCTGGATAGGCCTGTTAGATGAAAACAGTTACTTGATGCATCATGGGTTAGCTAACATAATCTTCAATTTTTCTACTGCAAACCTATGCAAAGCTCCTTGCCCCTAATTGATTTATTGATTTATTCATAATGAGAAAACAGTGTGCATAAAGCAGATGCTAGACATAATGAGACATAACTTTAAACCCAAATGGGATCAGGAGCAGGGCTAACAGAAAATTATTGCTGTAATTTATTAAGATTTTAAAGATGCCATAGTGGTAGGAATTGGTTCTTTCATTAATAGACTCTGCTGTGCATTATAATAACAGGGCCATCTTCTGCCCCTAAAGTATGCTGTAATGGAAGTAGGAAGAAGATTGGGTGTTTTTTTGGTAAAAGAATGAGAGTGATGAAACCCATGCAGGGTTTGCTATTTGCAAAGGAAACCACTAAGCCTTTTGACATGGCACTCTGTCACACAACCAAAATTCAGTGCACTGGGACTTCCCAATGGAGCATAGCTTATTACAGGATCTCTCCTCGTACTTACAGCACAAGAAAATGGATTTCCTTAGTAGTCACATCAGCCTATTCTGTACCATGATTTTTTCCTTATGTGTATTAAAATAAAAACCAAAAAAACCCAAAACAAACCTGGTTTGATTAAAGAGGGGCCTAACTTCCCAAGAGTAAACTACAGAAGGACTCAGATGCAGACATTCATTCAACCTTAATTCAAAGACCAGATAGAGAGCAGGACACAGATGATTTTCACTGAAGAACAGAAGACAAAGCTTTGGGGTTTCTTTTAGGTAATTTTTAATTCCACTGCCTTTTAATAAAAATAAATAAATAAATTATACTGACTTGTTTTCCTCCACAGTCAATGCACAAAAGAAAATAAAAGCAGGCTACTGTCTAGCAAAACTCTGCTGAAAAGTACCATATAGAGAAATGTGGAAAACTCATGGACTGCTAGCAGACGGAAGCACTGAACTAAGCTGAGGCTGGCAGGCTGTAAAAGCTGAAGAGCTCCTACAGTGCTGAGCCAAGGTTAGAGAGGGCAAAAGCGAACACTGAAGAATAGTTTTGGCTTCACTCTTGAGTGAGCTGTTCACTTTTGTTGTTTCTTTCTGCCCATTTAATTTATTTATTTATTCATTTCAACACAAACAGGTAAAGTCAGTTCTCTATTTCTCTCTCCATCTTCTACAGGAAATTTTAGTAAATTATAGATCCAGAGATCCTGCTTCTTTCTCCTCACTTCATGCATTCATCGACTGATGCAGAAATAGAGCTGGGCCTTTAAAACTCAGAGCTACTCTAATTTTAAGAGGAAATTCAAGTAGATCTGTTTTTTTTCTGGATGTAATGAATCTCTTGATACTTTCTGAAGGATGCAAATACAGTAAAAAGAACACTCTTATAATATTTGAATTTCAAAGTCAACTTCTTTTAACTTTATGAACATAATGATTTGGGATATTAGTAACACTTGTATTATAGTAAGTTCTTGGGAAGTATTTAGATTTTTGGCAGCATTTGATCTGTTTGTTAACACACTATGTATAGACAGCATTATGAACAGTGAGCATTTTCAGCAAAACAAAAAAGAAAGAAGAAAAAGAAAGCAGAGCAAAGAAAGGGAAAGAAAGTAACAAGGAAAAAAATGGTACTCTAAATAAAGAGCGTTACAATGATTGTAGCTTCCATATTGTGTAATGTAGACTGGTGTGGAATAAAGGTGCTCTAAAACTTATCTGTAGAAATTTTTGTACCAATAAGACCAATGATTATTGAAAAATACTAAAAAATTGATTTTCATCTGTCTTTAGAAGAATAATTCCCATTTTCTTAGCCTAGAAGGGTTTTTTTTATTATTATTTTTTAAAAATTTATTTTATTTTAAAGGTAGGAAGCATATCTGTCCATGGCTGTGAAATGAACTGTGAAGTGTATTTTCAAAATAAAATTTTAAGGTTGGTATTTAGGCACGGGCTGTGACTACCATCTCTCTTTAATGTTGCTTTAGGAGAGACACTGAGATCCCAAGCAATTTTCTTAGAGCCTGCATATACCACTGTGGTTTTAAAGAAAGCTTGTTCAAGCATTGATAAAAGACAAAAGTACTTTCAAACTGAATATTTACATAGCACTGTGTTGTGAACTTTGTGCTACGTGTATTGTATATCTCCATAGTAATAATGAAAAAAAAATCTTCATCTTCTTCACTCCAAATGCATAAATTCAGTACAGCGTGGTGATGTTTCAACATTAACAGTGTCATATGTCAAACAGGAAAAAATGTATAATTGACTTTGGATCTTGGGAGGCATATGGTTGTGGTCAGATTCAGAGGCTGTTAAGAGGAAGAGGTAAAACAAGGGAAAAAATGCTCAATTCTGGAAACAACAAAACATGCCCAGAAATTTTAAGAGAGTCAGGATTAGAAACAACAGGCAAATGCTGATTTCAGTTTAGGCTCCATCCTCCTACACTCCAAGGCTGTTTAATCTTCTCTACAACATAAATTATGTTTTTAACAGATATTATATTCCATGTTTTTAACTAGTGTTGTCTGAACAGCATGGGTACATGAAAGTTTGAACCATCTGGGAATTAGGAAGAGCAAACATGTAAATGAAAAAAATTAGATATGATCTGAGGACAAGGCTAGAAAGAGTGCTAGAAGTGAAGTGAAATTTCCTAAACATAAATGCACCACCTTAGTTGCAATAGCATCAGAAGTCTTGGAGCACTACATTCTAATTAGAGCAGTAAGACCTACAGAAACTGGAGCTTTTTTTTTTTTTTCTTTTCAGTAGAAGAATTTTACAGTATTATAGGAAAAGTCTAAAGATACTTTAGGATACTCTGACCACTCTGGTTTTATCTTGCCAAAGGAGGATTACACTAAGGATCTCAGAGAGTATTGTATAGGAAGAAATGCAATTATAAGAATAAGAACACATCATATTTTCATGGAGTAATGAGACTGACTTTAATGTTATTATCTGTTATTTGCAACTGACTCAAGGCTTTATACTACCTCAGCTGACTGACATAATTGGGATCCTGTGTTCTCTATATGAAAATACATTTCTTCACATCAGTGAAGCTGCAAGAAGTGGGGGAGTAACACATAACACCTTTGGGCTCAAAGGAAGAAACAACAGGCTGGGATTTGAGTTGGTACTTTTTAACTCGGTTACTTCCTCCAACACTGCATTAATTTGAACAGAAAACACAGATGAATTGAGAGATCATTACATTCTTTTTTACTGATACCATTCCACCGACTACTGTTAGAGTATGAGAATCTGAGAAGAAGGCAGTTTCCTTACCCATTATTGCAAAAGACACAGATGCTTATTTTTCCTGTATATAAGGGAAGATAATGTAGTTGTAGGCAATATGTCTTTTAAGTAGTCAAAATATTTAAAATACAATAAAATGTCAGAAACCATGCCTTCATGTTTTACTTGTCCCGTATAAAGTTTTTGCCTAATCAAGCTTCTTGTTATTTTATTTATACCTTGCTTTTCTTTTTCAGGTGCTAACATAGTTTATGCCACAATATCTTGACAAATAATTTAGCACCTGAAATCATTCCCCCACAATCCTAGGTCAATACTTAATACAGAAAAGGGGAAATATCCACTTCTCCTTCTCTTCTCCCCCCCCCCCCCCCCCCACCAAATTTGTCAAAATAAAATAGGACACCAGTAATATATCTTCCAAGATACCTATCATGAGAGGAGAGAGAGTCATGTATATTTTTCAGCTCTTACATAGGTCTGCCTATACCCAGAAGCACAAAATTTATCTTGATCTGATCATGCATAAAATACATTTTGTATAAGATCTGGAATTACCCAATGCTATTAAAATTATTTTATGAGAAAAATATTAATGTCAATTACTGAATCCTTCTAGCAAAGAATCTCACAGATTATGATTAGATGCTTCAAACTTTTCCTTGCTTTCTACTTATAAAAAATATATGCCTACTGTTATGTTTCTTAGCTCAGAAAACACAACCACAAATACAAGAGGGCACACTCATCTGCAAACTGCATGCTGACTGACTCTAGATGGGATATTTGCTAAGGTATGTGTCACTGAACTTTCTCAGTGTTACCGACGTAGAAACCAATCATGGAGGGTGGGAGGATGACACAGGATTCACCAGATAAAGTCCACCATCAATTCAGTACTGTTAAGAATAAAGATTTTAGTTTGATTTTACAACAAATATAACACAATATATGCAATGATGTATTTATAAATAAAATCATTCTTATGTGCATGCCATAATTCATTAGATGTACATATATATATATATAACAAGCTCTTAAAAAACAATCATAAAACATCTGTTAGTATTTAAGGTAAAATAAACACAACCACCTCAAAATTAATCACATTAAAAAAAAAAAAAAAGAACATGCTTTGTTTTTGTTCATAGAGACATTTCTTTTTATTTTTTTTAATTAAGTTTCAAGTCTGACTTCTTTCAGAATACTCCTTTTTAATGGAAGTACAACACCATCAAATATGAGGAAAACTCATGATTTATCAAATTATCAAAATTTAAAATTCCCCATACTCGGCACTGATGAGGTCACACCTAGAGTACTGCATCCAGTTCTGGGTCCGTCACTACAAGAAAGACATTGCAGTGTTAGAGCAAATCCACAGATGGGCAACCATGCTGGTGAAGGGTCTAGAGGGTAAGTCCTGTGAGGAGCAACTAGGGGAGCTGGGATTGTCTAGCCTGGAAAAGAGGAGGCTCTGTGGGAAATTTATCAGTCTCTACAACTGTTGTAGTTGTAGTCAGATGGAAGTCCATTGCTTTCAGGTGACAAGTGACAAGATGAGAGGAAATGACCTCGAGTTGCACCAGGGGAGGTTTAGCTTGGATATTAGGAAAAATTTCCTCACTGAAAGGTGTATCAAGCATTGGAACAGGCTGCCCAGGGAGGTGCTTGAGTCGCCATCCCTAGAGGTATTTAAAACACATGTAGAATGGCATTTAGGGATCTGGTTTAGTGGTGGACTTGGCAGTGCTGGGTTAATTGTTGGGCTGGATGATCTTAAGGTTATTTTCCATCCTTAGTGTTTTTCTTATTCTGTGATCATATTGAGATCTCAAACTAACTGAAAAATACAAGTTACACTATGCAACAGGCATCATTAATTGGAAAATTCACTTATTACTGAGCATGCACGTGACTTGTACATGATCCTCTGCAATCTGCTTCAGCCTTTCTTGTGGGAGAAGCTCCTGTGGGGGACTGCAGACACAGGACATCGAATCCGGCATCAAAGGAAGGTGATTTTAATGAATAGATGGAGCTGTCTGCCACCAAATAGACACTGTCAGAATCACTATCTACCTCTTGCCAAGGAGCTGCTGTCTTTTAAAGTTTTTCTACTGTTAGGATGTTATAGTTAAGATAAATATGTATTAGATAGGTAATTATTACTATTTCGTTACTTTTGTATGTTCAATTGTTCTGATTGGTTATGGGGAACCCAGTTTCTGCCCCTGATTGGTTCATGTACCCCTGCGGCAGCTGAAGGGGATCCTCTCCACCCCTTATGCCCCTCTCACGTGTCCCTCGGGTCCCGAGATGTAGCAAGAAGGACCACACACGCAGAGTGGGCAGGAAGAAAAGAGGATTTTATTCACAGGGAGCTTGGTTTTATAGGGGTCTGAGGAGGGGGAAATGATGTCACATCCGGGACAAGGGACTGGGGGGCAGGGAAAAGGTTAACAATGGAACAGGCAGGGGACAGAGGACAGGGGAGGGGTTTACAATGATCAGGTTACAGGCAGGCAGACTGCATCCCAGAAGGCATGATTTTAAAACATTATGGTAAGCTTTATCATCTTCTAAGGCTGATTGCCACATACCCCTAAAACCTCATTGGCTTGCCGGTGGTGCAATGCGGCACCCCTATATAAGGCTAGCCACCCCTAGTTTCCCCATATTGGTTGTAAACCCTCCTTCCCTCTCCCTTTTATGTCATGGTTTCTCCCCTTCTTTCCCTTTTATGTCGCGCTCTGCCTTAACCCCTTCCTTATCACCTCCCCAGTTCCAGAACCTTCCATCCCGACCCCATATAAGTCTCATGCTCCCCTAATCAAGTGTTCACTCCTGTTCCTACCCCACACTGGTGTGGACCGTTTCCTCTTTCCCTCGGCAGACCGTGACACTTTCTCATATTTTTTTTGCAGCATTCATGCCTTTGAACATATTTCATTTATGGAATATGGACTATGGTCACATGGACTATGTGACTTTGTGAGTTGTAGGTATTCTTCCTGTCAAAAAAGTTTACAGTAACCATTCCAGTCATTCTACTTCCATTTCAACTAAAGCCTGGAACCCATAACAAAGTTAATCCAGCAAGCCGTGCAGACCCTAGAATTCACAAACTAAACTCTGCTTTTAATTTAGGAGACTGATATTGCTCTCTTCAGCTAAGCAAGTGTACCATTGTAATAATTTATGTAGCAAATTAACTAAAACTTAGTGCAGCAAACAGCACATGACTATCAGAAACTTAACAAATTAGAAAAACACTACTGATCCAGATAACGCCTTTATTTAAGAAGCAGGATTTTGTTTGTTTAGGGGTTTTTGTTGTTTGGTTTTTTTTTTGTTTTTTTGGGGTGGTGTTTGTTTTAAATAACAATTTTCATTGGATTAAGCTACACTTTGCAACTACTTCTTAGTTACATTCTGGGGTATATTTCTCTTATAACTCAGTGAGAATTTCATGTTTAGAAAACTTAAACAGAGAAGTTAGCCAAGCATATTTGATTTTTTTGGTGCAAATTTTCCCACAATTTATTCAGAATTCACTCAAAGAAAGCAGTAGACCAAGACTCAGACTCAGCTTAGTTCTCACTTCCCTAAAGAAACACCAAAATTAGCACCATCTAGATATCAGGTCTCTTTACCAAGGCAACCCACAGTTTTCATGAATAAGCCTGCTGTACTTCCTCTCCCTCTCTGCCCTATTAAACAGACAAATCAGGAATGAGAATACCAGTGTTTGTGAATTACATGAAGCATAACTACATAACATTTCTGTTAGAGTAGTGTTTATCTGGCTTCAAATTCAGAAAGTATAAAGGCAAATTTATGTTGCTAAATGTGGTTTTCTATCAGATTTACTTGTGGACTTTGATTTATTCAAAAAGAAAATTAGAACCTGATCCTTCCCTTTGTCTCAGTCTGGATCTGCAGAGGTTCCAATATATCCTTATATCCTTCTAGACAATGGCTTTTATTGTCCTGTCTTTTAATGTGAGTCCAGTTTTTAGTTTGAGATGGAAAATTTGAGGAAAATTTTCAACGGGAGGTACCATACCTGGGGTATACAATATCACTTATAGAGCTAACTTAGGATCACACAATCGTAGAATGGCTTGGGCTAGAAGGGACTATAAAGATCATTTAATTACAACCCTCTTGTCATAGGCAGGTACACTTCTCACTAGATCAGGTTGCTCAAATCCTTGAGCACTGAACTTGAACACTTCCAAGGATGGAGCATCAGCATCTTCCCTGGATAATCTGTTCCAGTGCCTCACCACCTTCATAGTAGAAAATTTCTTCTGAACATCTAATCTAAACCTACTCTCTTTCAGTTTAAAGCTATTCCTCCTTGTCCTACCACTTCATATCCTTGTAAAAAGTCCCTTTCTAGATTTCTTGTAGGGCCCCTTTAGGTACCGGAAGGCTGCTCTAAGGTCTCATGGAGCCTTTTATTTTCCAGGCTGAACCATCCCAACTCTCTCAGCCTGTCTTTAAAGATGTGCTCCAGCCCCTGGGTCATTACTGTGGCCCTCCTCCGGATTTGCTTCAGCAGGTCCATGTTTTTCTTATGTTGGGGGCCTCAGAGTGGACTCAGCATTTCAGGTGAGGTCTCATAAGAGCAGAGTTGAACAGGAGAATCACCTTTCTTGACCTACTGTCCACATTTCTTTTGGTGCAGCCCAGGGTATGGTTGGCTTTACATTTAGGCTGTAAATGCACATTGCCAAATCACGTTGAGCTTCTTGTCAACAAATAACCCCAAATCCTTGTCCTCAGTGGTGCTCTCAGTCCACTGAACTTGATTTTTTTTTTTTTAAGTATTGAAAGTTAAAGCCTTTCCATATTACATTTTTTCTTCCAAGATGGCTTCACAATATTGCCTTCTTAGTAAATTAACTGCTGAGCTCTTGCTTACCCAATGATGTAAATTTGCTTACACTTTTCAGCATCTAGAGTTACTAATTACAGGTTTGAAACACAGAGTATCAACTAACTGTCTTAGGGTAATTGAGGGACAGTGCAATTAGCCTCCACAAAATAATGCATGAAATAATTCTTAGATTAGCATGGAAGTAGTTTCTTCCTTGCCTAAATGATAATTATGTTGACAGCATTTCCCACTCGGAAGATACAACAAAATGTATCAGCAAACAGATGTCATTGAAAAGGGCATTTCAGTGCTCTTGATAATTACTCCTTTGGACAAACCATGCTTCTCTTAAAAGCCTACCTTATTTCAGAGGTTATGCAAACGGATAACTAATATTATTGTAGGTTTTCTACTTGTTATGGTGGACACTATAATGAGAAAAATACCTTTGGACAGAGGACTGCATACTACATCTGCCCTCCCATCTATGATGTTTCCCAGGACTTCTGACTACAGTCCACTGGTTTCTCTTAATTGCTGCTCAAATCGAACAGAGAAGCACTGCCATTGTCTTTAGACACCCTTACCTGGATCTTGGGAACATGAGGTAAAAAAAAAAAAAAAAAAAAAAAAAAGTTTAGTTATAATAATAATTAAAAATAAATTAAAAAGGTCTTGAAACTGTTACCTTGTTTTGTATCTATATTATTGAATAAATAAATCCAGGACTGGTGAATGAATAGTGCTCAGATCATCAGTAACTTAAGAGTACTTGTAAACTAGCACTCCTCAACAAAGCAGAAAGTCATAGTACTGACAGAAAATTTTCCCAATTCATGAGGAAATATCAATTAAAGGTGCTAGGAAATGCAACCAGTGATTCCAGGAAACACTCCCTTCGGTAACAAGTGACAAAACACAAGACCCTGACTGTTTTGCTCTGTACTGTAACCAAATCGCATCTCAGAAAATTGGCAAGAAAAGCAAGTTATGAAGATCTGTCTTTCACAACCAAGTCTGCTTCAAGACGAAGTCCATCATAAGTTACTCTGACTTCTTGGATCATTCCATGTAATACATTATTTTATAGGAATTTCAGCCTTTAATTACATTTTCCTTTGTGTTCACCAACAATGTATCTTGGAGCTTTTACCAGAATTTTTAAAGAAACCATAGGATTTCATACACTGTATGTTCCCCAAAGTAACATACCTTCTCCAAAGCTGAATTGCATTAGTGACTTTTTTTATGACAACAGAGATTAATTGATTCCAGCTAAAAAAATAAATTCCAGTCTTTGGTGACTGTAGACAATTGGTAAGGAAAATGGAATGGTTATTAACTCTACCAAGTTTCAAATCTGATGCTACAAAAAATCTGGAAAGTCAGCAGATAACTGGTTCTCCAAAACCAGTCCTGAAGCTTATATGCAACTATTCAACCCAAATAAGAAATGCATCCTCAGAAAATATATGGGTGGACAAATACACAAGCCATTATCTTGTAGCAGCCAGACAACAGTTGATTTAAAGTAGAATGGTTTGTAGACAATATTCTGGAAGACATGAAGAGAAGGAAATGTACTTTTCAAAGGCACCTTACAGTACATTCTGTAGACCTTCAGGAAGGAAAAGCTATTATTTACCACAGTATGATATATTCTTTTTAGTTCCTGGTTTACTTAACTCCTACTGAATATATAAGTTTAATACTATAAATTACATAAAAATAAATTAATCGCTGTATTGGAAGTCCATGTTTAAGAAACAATTCATCCATTCTGAACTACCAGTTGACAGAATTTGCATCTAAACAGCATTCATAGATAAGAAATCTTTACAAAAATCCCATAATTAAACTTGCTGCCTCAGTGATATCACTAGTTGGATGTATGATTTTTGGATCACTGTTTAGAAAAATTAGAATCAATTATTGCAATTTTTTTCTCTTCCAAATGGAAATATTCACTGAGCTGGAAATGAAGCTGGAAATCCAAAATGATTTCTGACAAAGATCCCAAGGAACGAATACACCAAGATGAGAAATGCTTACTTTTATCACATTTCTTCTTAGAAGCTGCTCACTTAAAATCACATGTAGAAAAGAGGCAAGGACTTTAACAGCTGATGTGGTTGGACAAGAAACTCATCTCTGTTAGTAACCTGTAATAGTTTAGGAAGCAACCCTAAGCAAGAAGGTGTGGTCACCATGTCAGATCTTAGCATATCAGTGGTTTAAGAAACTGTCAATTAATTTTTCTTTTTTTTTTCTTCTTTTATTTCCCCCTGGATATATTTGCCTTAGCCACTTATGAGACCACATGTCAGAAACGGTCAGACATAACACTTTAGTGACCCTCCTCCCGCAATAAGAAGATAGCACCATGGGGGTCTTACCCAATATTGGGAATAATTTTATTTGGTTTTTAGATGTACTTATTGAAAATAAATGTATCTGTTCTAAACCAGAGGAGGCCTTTGTCAAGATGCTCTCACAGAGTTTAAAACAAGTTATTTTCGTTACTAATGATTCGATGCATATATTACAACTGCAATATCTAAACATAGCTGTTGAAATTTTGTGTTTTTTGTTTTCAACTGTATCGCTGAGGATAAAGGGAGAAGTCTCATTCACATATCAAAGTGGATTAGCCTTATACCTTCTGTCTGTCCAAACTGTTGCCGTAAGGAAGGGGGAAAAAACTTCTTAGGATTTGGCTCGTAGAGAAGTCTCCTAGTTTCCACCTGTCTGTCCACTGGCATTTCTATGTCAAACAGGAGGGCTGCTAAATTAAAGTAGTTTTGTGAGTTTTTTCAGAGTAGAATAGTTAAAGGGCAAATAAGTATAAAGCTGCTAAACAATTAATTTTCTGTCATGAGGCACAGGAGAGTTTAGTTTTTTAGATATTACAGGATACTCATTCACTCTGTGGCAAGAAAGGAAAATTACATAAGATACATTTATAAAATGACATATCTACCAGACTAAAATTAATTTAATATTGCCCAACTTCATAAAATACAGACAAGTTAGTTATGAAGATTGGAATAAGTGCTATGAAAATTTTTTGTTGATTGTATTTTATCAATATTGCCCCAAAACATAGATTGCTCCTAAATAAATAAAATCAATACCATAAAAGTGCACAAAATATGCATAAGCAAAAATTTCTCTGCTATTGAAAGTCTCTGTTATGCTCCTCTCAAGAGTAAATTTTTAAAAGTGAGCTTAGGCATAATATTTTCTCTCAGTTTATTGCATAGTTCAACTGGAGGATGTTTTGCACACCATGATTTCCTATCAATAAATGTACTTGCATTTAATTCTCAGAAAATAAATCCAATTTCTTTGTTAGTTTTTAGCTGCACCTTTGCCATTTTCCTAAATCCAAATTCACAGATTGGAAAGGTTACATCTTAGCTGAGCTAACCATTTTCCTGTTAATAATTATTTGAACTATTTTTCAGTGACTTGTGGAAACCATTGTAGGTTAATGAAACACTGCAAGGAAACTTAAATAATGTTGCATTTTTACAACAAATAGTAAAAGAACAATATATTTTGTACTATTAAAAGAACGATCTTGCAAAGAGCATGTACTTAGAATAACTATTATGTAGAATACTGTATAATATAGTCATCTGACACTAGATAAATATTTTCTGACAAGACAACTAACTTACATGTATGTCCAAACACAGTCCCATCTCATGAAATATTCCCCCATCCATGGATCTGATAATGGATCAGTTTCCCCATTTCAAAGGCTGATAAGCTGTGCAATACTTTTTCTTCCTATGAATAATTCACTAAGGTACATCTCTTCACATCTGTGCACAAGATACCTCTACCTACATTTTTCATCTCTGTATGTCTCTTCCTAAGTTTGTGTCATGGTTTTTCTTCCTGGCTCAGCCCTTCTGACTTCTGCATTCTAAGAATTTCTTTTACTCCCCATCTTACTCCATAGCTAATCTGTTTTAAATGACTAAACTCATACATAGCCTTTCAGAAAGCTATTTCTTTACCAGTCTCTGCCTGGATACTGTAAGCAATTCTCAGCCATTCTGATATTGTTCTGGCAACTGTCTTACCAGCTTCTGATCTATCTGCATAATTCCTATAACTCTCAATTTTTTTTAAATCCTTATGTTTTTCAGTATGATTCACCTCATGCTTAAGTGATGCTATGCCCAGGTTTTTAAACAACGTTCAAATATTCAATCACAGAAACACAGAATCATACAATATTCTTAGTTGGAATCCTGGCTAAAAGCATCTAATGATGGTCTTATCTTTGGATCAAAACCTAGTTCTTGATTGAATCTGAACAATTGTGTTGTAATATAAATTAGAGAAGGAAAATTTTCTTTATAATATTAAATCTGTGGTTAATAAAAACTAAAAATACATTAGCAATTTGGTAAGGAAATGATAAGAGGCATATTTGTCCATTGCTACATGAATAAAAGTTAGCTCAGTATACCAGAGGAGAAGGTATGTCCACACCTGTAACACTAAGAAAAAGAATATGAAGTTTCACTTCTTTATTTTGCCACAATTGCAGAAGAAATGTAGGATTGTAAATACATATAATATGTTTCTATAAAGGGTCTGAGATGCACATACAAAAATGAGAGCTCTGAACAACGATTTTAGTGCCCAGACTCATTCAACCTGAGGTTGTAATTAAATTTTGAAAGTGTCCCACTCCATAGATTTATCAACAATTTTTAATATAAGTAAAATCTTTTTTTTTTTTTTTGCTGATCTTTTAATATATTTCTGATACACTTTTCTCCTATTATGTGATCTATTTATTCCTTTTGCACTTTGGGATTTTGATGTTTGTATCCAATCACATCACATTTGTATATAGCCTAATCTGCATTAATGAACTAATACATTTCTAAAGTTTTTTATAAGAATAGTAGGGACTTTGAAAAAAAAAAATAGTCTTTATGCAGTGAAAGGTCACTAGAAGAATGTCTCTGATAAACACAGGTAGACAAATACAATCAAATCCAGGAATTGATTACAAAGATTAAGTTCCATGTCTTCATCACTTTATCATAACGTAAATTCTAGATATTTCCTTTAATTTATCAGTTGTTAGGACTAGGAAGGATCAGACTTGTAGAATCAGTGTACCTATTTCTCTTTCATGTAGCAGAAAGATCTTAGCTTATGGTCATGATTAACCACATTGTGAAACATTCAAATTCATATGTTGTAAATGCTATGTGTTAGTTTTTTTACCATGCTTAATTTGACACTGCTCTTTTGCAAATTTCTTCAAATAATTAAAAAATCTGTAATTTGTTATAATTTCAGGTCTTGTATTTAATCAATTTTCTCAAACCATAGTAACATATGACTGATGAATCGGAAAGAGGCACCACATTAGCAGGTTTTCTTCTGGAAACACTCTTTGCCAGAGAATATCAATGTCTTGCTAACTACAGGAATACTGTAAATACAGTCTGCCTGGCACAACTGTTAAGCATAAATTTAGCATAGTTTAAAATTCACATACAGATACAGAAGTATAAATCTATTTATTCTTGTGGGAGCATGTTTCTTTCAAATCTAAGCAACAACTAACAGGTGATGGTCTGGCCACATTTTAGTCATCTTTTGACTTTACAAACAACTGCTTGATGTGCAAGAGAAATAAGAACCTTTAACACTTAAGACCCACAGGAGCATATGCAGGTCTCTCTGCTGCCAATCATAAATGTAGAAGAGCTCTTCAGATGGAAAAAAATTGAAACCTAAGGGAGAAGACATGCATGGAAAATTCTTCATCTATAAAAAGGGTATATGCATTTTCTCTTAAAAAGGCAAAAGAGAGCAGAAACTTCCAGTTTTTTTAACTTTTTCTAATTGACACCTGCAATGAATAGCCTAGTTGTCTACAAAGAAAGGATGAAACACAAGCAAACCCTACAAGAATAGTCCTCTCTTGGTTTTTGTTTTTTTTTTTCTTACTCATTACCAGATGTCTTCAGTACTGAAGAATTTATAGACAAGGACTGTCCTTCACAGAGAAAGACTTTTCAAATTCTTTCTTTGGAAAATTATCTGAGCATCTTTTTCTCATTAGGAAAGGCTCTCCATTTTCTTCACTTTCAATATGTGTTTACTTTATATCCCATAGATCTCTTAGAATCTCTACAAAGTGCTATCAGCATCTGCTATAAGAAAACAGCAATATGAGAAAGCTTCCTCTCCGACATGATGGTTACAAGAGATCTCCTGAATATACCAATTCCTAGTCAGGAGTCTGAGAAGAGAATGAAAAGAAACACTGCCTCCATGCTTAGTTACTGTCTGCACATTGCTCAGGAATTTCAATTCTCATTGAATAAATAAATCCTTAGATATTTGAAGCACACATTATTAGTTTAAAAGAAAAGAGTTAAATGATTGATGGAGTAAAACAATTGCTTTTCTTATAAGCAGTGGAACTGTATTCAAGGAATTTCCCACATACTCATGAGGCATGCTCACGTCTCAAGAAAATATAACAGAAGGCACTGGAAATTTGGAACTATTAATCTTTTGTCAGATAAAATTTCATTACAGATAGGTGTCCTATTCTGGATTCTTATACTAGTGAGGGCAAAATGTCAGAACAGATGAAAAAGCCCCAAATATATGAAGACTCATATTTACTTGGATATATTCTTCTATTAATCAGTGATTAGAACTTCTTAAACTGGAATTCTGTCCGTATTGTTTTGTTCTGTAGTGATCAATATCCCTGTCTTCCATAGCTTTTCTAAGCCTTCTTTGTGTCTGTTTGTACTCTGGGACTTCAAAGAGCCTATAAAAATGAGTTTCTAAGGCAAAACCAAAGAAAAGTACTAACTTTTATTTATTTATTTATTTAATTTTATTTTTACCTTGGGACATTACTTAGTAATTTCAATTTCTTGTAATATGGAAGTGAAGCTTTTATTTGCTTTCTTTATAGTATTCATTGTAAGGATTTCTATCATATTTCCCCTATTTTATATCTTTTCTGGGAAGAGGAAATCTAGTCTGCTTTGCTGTCATCTCTTCCATTCTTTTTCACATTTCCTAGTTCTGCTGTACCTTCCTAGGAAAACACCTAAGATTTTATTCTATAGGTGTTTATGTGCTAGGGGGCATCTTGTCAAACTATTATAGGCATTCATAAAATTTCAAAACCTCTTCAGTGTCCACTCTTAACACGGGCAAAAAAAAGAAACCTCCATTCTTTTTCTTTTACCAGTTCTTTTATAGGTTGTTTTTTTGTTTGTTTGTTTCTGGTTTTTTTTCATTGATTCTGAAAGTACACAGTATACTACTCTCTTGCTGAACCATATTTTCAGCATTATTTCTGTCTTTCAAGAAGTATGCAATCTCCTTCATTCAGCAACTTAGATCTGAAAGACTAAAATCCTTCCTGTTCCTGTTTGACCTAATGAAGTGAAAACTATCAGGTGGGTGAAATGTCAAGTTTCCCTCTCTAAAAAACTAATAGTATTTCAAGTTGTTTGTGTTTATGACAGAGCAAACTCTTAAAGACATTCTTTTTAAAGCATATTCTAAAAATTGGTGTTTTCAATAAATTACAAATATAGTTATATTTCTTACACTTTGCATACTTATGATTTATTTTTAAAATTACTTATGAAAAGCACAATAATTTTATTTTGAAACTATCTGTTCTTAGGTTAAAAGTAAAATATCTTTCTTTTTTTTAAAATAGTAGGTTAAATTTAATGTTTCTTTTCATTTACTCTAACGGAATAACTCATGAATTTTTGTTATTCCTTTGTAATACATTTGAAATAAAAGTTAGAATGGAAGCTGTTTACAGGATGGCTTTCTGGGTGGCAGATTGATTATAATTCAATTTAACATGGGGTTTGTATGGGTTTTTCAAGAAATGAGCTAATGGTGTTGAAATGCACTGAACATAGCAGGTAGAGAGGGCAGGAAATAAATGATGAAGCTTATCTTTAAAAATTAGTTATGTTGCCTCAGAAACTTTTGTAAATATGGTTTCCCCATTCTTCTGGATAGTTTGTAATATATCAGTATGGAATAGTTTAAGTACTGCTCAGACAGCCAATAATCAGACAAGAAAATGATTCCATTCTATTATTTATGTTTTTGGGACTATGTAAATATGTAAAATAGCACATGATTTTATTTAGTAATATTGATGTTTTTTATTGTAGCATTCAAATGCACAAGAGATCTGAAAAAGCTACATCCTTATTACCATGAGCTCATCATTAAGTACACAGCACTGTTTTATATATTTCCTAAGCTAACTCAGAAAACTCCATATTCCATGTTGTAACAGATTATTTCATACCCAGAAGGAGTAAACCAGGAAACAGTGATGCAATTCTCCAGCAGGTTGGCCATACCATTTCCTTCTTTGCTTACTTGTTGTTTCAATATTTAATTCACAAGTAGAATTATTCAACCTTTGTCCACTTAATAAATGTAGTAACAAGTTAGCCTTTAACATCCCACAGGTAGTTTTACTTTCAGCTGGGCCTTCTATAAGGAATGAAGTTCACTCCCCTTAAAAACGTAAAAAATATATTGAGGAATAAGAAAAAAATAGTAAATAAGTGAAAAATATTTTCTGATTCTTTGCTGCTTTTGTGGTAGTGATGCACGTTGCTAGCAAATTCTGCAGAGCAGAGGCATGCTACAAGGTTTACATCCCCTTTTTTGGTCACACCTCTTGTATTGGTAAGGCTAGAACCCAGACAGGAGTGATAGGAAAACACAGTGAGGGACATACTCACTCCTACTGCAGTTTTTAATAGTACCACATCTGAGACTGTTCAGAACTGGAAGAGTTTCAGTGAGCCAACCTCCTGCCCAGCAGTATCCATGAAGTGCTCAAGACAAACAGGACTTGCTCTCTTCTTGCTTTACGAGATTGATTATGCTTTCACATAAGAAGGCCTCCAGCAACACAGAGTAACTGTATATGAGGTCCTGACTAGAGAAAAGTGGTTCACACAGCCCCATCCAGAGCCATTTTATCCCAAACAATAAGGATTAGAGACCTGTCTGAGAGAATGAGCACTTACTCATACTGTGTTGCAAAGACAGGATGTGCTTTGCCTGGAGACATCACTGTTGTTGCCGGCAGTAAATATAAACCCATATAGCAATCAAGTAAGACTACAGGATGCTACAGTAATTCCCAGCATGTGCCATAAATTCTGTCAGGAGCTGTTACATACAGCCAGAGAGCACGTCTGCTGATCCCTATTGCATTTCCTCTGACCCTAAAACCATCAGACTGCTCAAAAAAAGCCAACCTGGTTTTGAATAGTCTGCACCCAGGCAATGTACATGAAAGTACAGTTGGATATGTTTGGAATCAATTAGCAGAAGCCACTTTTATTTTCCTCGTGAATCAATCTCCAACATGCTATGTTGGAGACTTTTTCTATCAGAATTGGTTTTATGTTTTATTTTGTTATTTGTTTGTTTTTCTTCAGGACCAGCTTTCGTCTCCCTTATTGTCTCTGAGTCCCTAAATTGTGTTGACATGAATCTCCAATAGGAGAATTGTCTTAAATTAACTTTTATAGAGATAATCTGACTGGTTCTGGAATGGTCATCACTCATCAGGGATAGACAGCACAGGGTACATGAAAGTTTCCTACACCATGCAAAGGCATGTGGGCACCTCAGTATCAGCTAGAATCTAAATTCCCTGTAAATCCATTTCCTCAGATGGACTGGGCAGATAAGCTATCACTGTTTGTAACAGTAAAGCAGAGTTTTTAAAATATGAGTACTTTTACTTCAAAGTGAGTTCATCCCTCATGAAAAGTCTATTTTGAATAAAACTGTCTCCTACTATTTATGTTCTGTTTCAAGTCTTGCTTCATCTTTAATATTTGTGATATTCCTCTACAAGACACCCTACAAATATTCCTCTAATATTTGTAGGGCATCTTGTCTTTGTCAGTGACAGCTCTTTTTACAAAATAATTGCTACTTTTAAAAGTGAAAACAAGGACTCTTTGAAGGCAATAGTGTAGTCTTTTCCAGCTCATGAATAAAGCACCAGGAGAATCAATCCGTCAGTCCCTAGATGAAGAATATTGTGCTTCTGTAAAGTAAAAAATTTAGTTTTGAAAACATTAACAAATTTTACCATACATTTACTCAGTACTTTAGAAGTGGAAAGCTAAGCAGGAAAAAAATGGTAGAGGCAGCTCTAAAATTTTACTTTAAATAGAAAGTATCAGCATTTGCAATGAATATAAAAAAGGCAGTCTCTGGATCCATTTTGTTTCTATTCACAGGGACATTGGCAGAATCATTATTACAGTAAAAAATGAGATTTGGAGAAAGCTAGTAGAGTTAAAACCTGTTAGTATACTATTTTATCAGGTATCTAAGTTTATTCTAGAAAAAAAAATAAATATCTGTAATAGATGATTTTGTGTGATGCTGCACAAAAACCCCCACCATCTTGGTTTCATTGAAGAAGACCTAGGCCAGTATGATGGTCTTAAATGTTCTACATTATAATCTCCCTATATTGGGTTAGAGTGACTGAAACACGTGTTTTTTTTCTACATTTATTTTGTAATAAAGCAAGAACTGTATCTTCAGTTTGCTCCATCTGGCATATTTCACAAACAGCAACATCAATACAAAAGAGAAAGGGAGAAGTATAGGATGTATGTATTTCAATATGAATGGGGATGAAATAGAAAAGAATAAAATAGAAAGAAATCTGTGATAGAAGAAATAAGGCAGTGCAAACAGACATTATTTTGTCTCATGTTATTTAGATTCTTCAATATTTTCCAACTCCAAGAAGTTGTATTCAGAAAAATCTAGATCATGTACTTTTTTTTTTTTTTTTGTACATCACTTTGGTATTGATGCATTTTATTTTTATTGAAGATTAAACAATTTCATTGATAATCTATAGTGCAGCAGTAGTAAATGAACTCTAGATTGAGGCCAAACCCTATTGCAGAGGTCATACCGTGACAATAAGCTATTTTCTTTGCTTTCACAAAACCATAGAAAGGCTTGGGTTGGAAGGGACCTTAAAGATAATCTAGTTCCAAACCCCTTGCCATGGGGATTTTCAGTTCCACTATGTGGTCTTGAACCAGCTCTTACTTATAGTCAAAGGGACTTTGCTCCCCCAACTTCCACACAGAGGTTCAGGGATTTTAGAGATGTGGGAAGCTTGACTGCCAGTGAAGACTGAGAAAAGCTCTGAGTTCATCAGCATTCCCCATATCTTTTGTTAACAGTTTTCCAATCTTATTTATCTGGGCAGGTGCGCTTTCATTTCTGAGCTGA
The DNA here is from genome assembly GCA_035583185.1 of Anabacerthia variegaticeps. Taxonomy (NCBI): domain Eukaryota; kingdom Metazoa; phylum Chordata; class Aves; order Passeriformes; family Furnariidae; genus Anabacerthia; species Anabacerthia variegaticeps. Next base: position 20,185,250 of record JAWWEW010000165.1, on the reverse strand, counting down.
GTACTCATAAAATCCCTTCTTGTTATTCTTCATATTTCTTGTCAAGTCCTGTTCCATCTGTCCCTTGGCTTTCCTGACCCCATCCCTACACATGCAAACAAACCTCTTCCCAGGTCACCTGTTCCTGCTTGCACTGGCTATGTTTCCTTCTTACCCATCCAGTCTGAGGAGCAGATCTTTGCACAGTCATGCCAGTTTCCAGCCTGCCTTGTCTGATTTCACAGAATCACAGAATCAATTAGGATGGACAAGACCTCTGAGATTTTTGAGTCTAAATTTGACTGATCACCACCTTGTCAACCAGACCCTAAGTGTTACATCCAGCCATTTCTTGAAAACCTCCAGGATTAGTAACTCTACCACCTCTCTGGGCAGCCCATTCCAGTGTCTGACAACTATTACAGTGAAGAAATTACTCCTAATGTCCAGATTGAATGTCCCCTGGTCCAATTTGAGGCTGTGTCCTCTTCTTCTCTCACTAGTTGCATGGGAGAAGAGACAGAACCATGTCTCCACAACCTCCTTTCAGGTAGCTGTAGAGAGTGATAAGGTCTCCCCTCAGGCTCCTTTTCTCCAGACTAAACAACAAGAGCTCTCTCACTTACTCCTTCATTCAACTTGCCATCTAGACCCTTCACCATCTTCATTGCCCTTCTCTGGACTTGCTGCAGGGAGTTTTTCTTGGAGTGAGTGGTCCAGAACTGAATGCAGAGCTCAAGATGTGGCCTCACCAGTGTTGAGTACAGAGGAACAATCACTTCCTTAGTCTGATGGCCACGTTATTTTTCGTAACAACCAGGATGGACTTGGCCTTCCTGGACACTTGGGCACACAGCCTGGACACACAGCCAGATGCTGAACAGCACCCTCAGGCCCTTTTCCACTAGTCAGTTTTCCAGCCACTCTGCCCCAAGCCTGTAGCTCTGCATGGGATTGTTCTCACTCAGGGGTAGGACCCAGAGTTTTGCCTTGAGCCTCATACAATTGACCTCATCAATTTAACGCATCAATCCAGCCTGTTCAAATCCCACTGCAGAGCCTTCCTATCCTCCAGCAGATTGCCACTTCCACCCACCCAAGACCCCTCTTGGTGTCATCTGCAAACTTCCTGAGGGTACACTCAATCCCCTCATGCAGGTCATTGATAAAGATATTAAACAAGACTGGCTTAGTACTGAGCCCTGGAGAACACCATTTGTGACTGACTGATGGCTGGATTTCCATTTCCCACCACATGAAAACAGCTTTTCTCCTAGGCAGTTTTTCTGTGGACATATTTGTACACACATTTTCAGTTTATGTAAATATATATATATATATATATATATGTAAAACATATAAAGCTGTTTTACAAGACCTAAACTCTCATGGACAAAGCAATGCCCTTTACAGTATTTAGCTCTTACTCAGTTATTTTGCTGACCAGCTACTATGTGCAAATTGGAACATTCTTCTCTTTGATCTCTGATATGTCCCTAAAACACACTGCTCTCAAGAAGAGGCAGAACAACCAGCATTCACAGAGGGCTAGAAAAAACAATTTCATAGGAAACAAATAAAAATTAAATAATTAAAGAAAAATTAATGAGTAAATATTTTTGTTCTAAAGTAAATTGTGAATCTTTTATACGTATACTTGCATCATCACCACATAAAAATATACAGATGCACTACTCTGCCCATTTTACAGCCTACAATTTTGCGTCCTTCAAAATTCTAGAACTCAACTTTCCCATGACCCACAGCATGCCGTACAGAATTACTGCTGTTATTTTTCAAAGCATCACTGCAGGCTTAGAGAAGGGTGAAATAAACGTGTGTCAGAAGCATATGTTTATTCTTATATGATCCATAATTATAATTATTTTTTTCATACTCATAAATGCTAGCTATGTATTTTTATATACTTTTTAAAATTCTTCTTTATTTGTTCTAAGTGAAAAAGTCACTGATCCTCTTATCATCTACTTTATTATGTTACACTAATAATATTGAGGAATTTTAGCATAAATCTTTTTTTTAATGCAATAATTACATAGGTCAAAATAAGTACCTAAATTATTTGTTGCATATGTGTTGAATTTAATAAGATTTCAAATTGTGAAGTGAGATCACTAAGCAGTTTTTTGGTACACAAATAAATTAAATGTTTTTTTTTTGTTTTGGTTTTGTTTTGTTTGTTTGTTTGTTTGTTTGTTTGTTGAGTATATCTACTCCCAACTTGGAAGTGAGTAAAACCTGTTGCTGTCTGATGGCTTTTGGATTTGCTTTTGGGTAAAACTAAGGTCTTTGAAGGTCTGATCCATTACTGCAAATATGAAACTTTTCCCTACCACAGCAGTGTTATGGTCAGAGCATTCACTGAATAATTCTTTTGTGCATAGGTTCTAGAGCCATGGATTCTGCTCGGTCCTACATTGCTAACAAGTATATTGTTCCACTGCAAATCACTGGTTTTAAAAGTAAAGAAAAAGCAAAGTGTTCTTAGCCATTGTTATGATCTTGGGATATCTGCTTGCTAGAAACAACTCATAGACAGCTTTGACAAATAAAAGTAATGTATGGTCTGTTGTGAATTATATTGAAAAATAAACCAGTAATTGGCTAGTTTGAAGCTCAGCAGAACCTATATACAGTCAATACTATGTTGATTGTCTCCAGAGTAAAAATATCCAGATTTTGGAGTTATGAAAAATATATTATCATAGGTCCCTGAGAAGAAAGTAAAGAATATGTATGAAATATTCTCTGTATAAGTAATATGAAATATTCAGGGACAGGAATGTCTCATTAAAATAAAATTAAAAAATTAAGATTTTTTTTATTGTTATCTTGTGTCTTTCACTAAGTTATTTCACTAACTTATGTATATATCCATCATTCCACAAAATTTAGCATAAACAGTTATGAAATTCAATAATTAAGAAAGTGTTCTCAGTTATCTTTCCCTCTGCTTTCCCATTTCATGAAGATTTAAACTGCATAAGCTTTATTCGTGTATCATTTCCTAATTAAAGACCCAGTAAGGGAGAAAAGCAAATAATTCAGCTGGCTTATATTTAGAGAATTTTGATGGAAGCTTGTACTTCTGTTAGTGATGTGGTCTCTGTAGATACACAAATCAATTTCCAAGGCTGTCAACACTTTTCTTGAGTGTTAAATTCATTTTTAGAGTACTGTTAAATTATGAAATACTAATTTAAAAAGGAAATATGCTCCCTGTGTTTTCAATAATGATTGTAACTGTCTATTTCACATGGACTAGTGCAAATAAATGTGACTATAAACTATTCATGGGGAGTAAAGTTCCAAGAGAGACCTTTATTTTTCATGAGTAATTGAGGAGTTTATCTAGTATTATTATCTGTAATGTGAGGACACAGAGTCAGTACCAATGTCAAATTACAAACCTAATTTTGTGAATTGTTTATTTTTTCATCAGAGAGGGAAAAATTTTTCAGCTTGAGAGGAACAAGAAGGGGGTTGATGAAGCACCAAGATTTTAAAATAAATGTACTCCGTTGATAAGGAAGATATAACAAGAAGGGAGAGCTAGAACTCACCTACTCAGAGGAAGTTCTGGCTCTCTTCATACCTGGCACTCAGCAAAAATTATTGGTAGTTTCAAGCATATCTAACGCAGAAGTGATCTAGATCAATTCATTCAGAGTTTTAAGTGACTGCCAGGGCTGTGAAGGTGTCCTCACTTTCCTGAAGATCTGGCTGCTGACATTCAGAGTAGCTAGCTGTTGAGAGTGTAGCCTGTGATCCTGAGAAGGCAGCTCTGCAGGAACCTCTGCCAAGGCTGACCTTGCTTCCCCAGGAGGCCCTCAGCCTGCTGTTCCACTTTCCCTTGCGTGGTGATGGATCTCACTGGCACAGACCCTGACACAGATCTGCAGCAAAGTGGTTATTACGTAAAGAAGGAAAAGAATGTTTTGTCAGAAGAAAAAGGTATTACAAAAAAGCAAGTAAGAGGAGTGCATGTGCACTTAATCAAAGCCTCGGGACGGTTCAGAGTCGCAGTTTAGGCATTGAGCTTATAATTCTGAGCTGTGTGGCAGCACAGCTATCTGTCTTATTACTTCAATGTCTCTCTTTTCTTGAGCTCACTCTAGTGTTAATTAATTATCAACATTGAATGAGGTAAATTATTATCTGGACCTTCTGATAGAGGAAAAATCAGATAGAACACTGCTATGGTTCCCTAAAATCTCTGTATAAGGTAAAGAAGAGAAAGAACAGAATATCCAAGAATTTTCCCCCCAAAAACCCCAAACAAAACAAAACAACCTGAGAAAAGGTCTTCCTTATATCCAATATACATACACACTTTTTAAGCTTAATCTAAATTAATTTAAATTAATTTAAAATATCTGATGAAATTGCTGCAGCCATCTTAGGAAGATCACTTACAGTTTTGGAATGCAAGTATCCATGACACTGAAAAGTACTGAAAAGAACACATTTTTTCTGTAGTATCAAGAATGAAACAAGTAAACCTTGAAGAATATTTATCAGAAAAAAAAAATAAATCAGAATTTCAATATAAGTCCTCAAAAACAGCACGACCTCTCTCAGGAGCCTTCTGAGGCTATGCTTTTTCAGTTCCTTAAGATTTTAAGTATTTTGATATAGGTGTTTATTTGTTCCTTTGGAATTCTTCAGTCAGCCCAGCTACAGTTTAAAAATTCAGTTTGAACAACTTTGGTATTCCTTTTCTATTCTCCTAAATATAAGTAAGCAAATTCTTTAACCCTAATTTTTCCATTATGATATAAATATTAATATACTAATGAAAACAGTGTCAAGAAATTCATGCAAGCTTCCAGTAGTATTTAGAACCTACAAAGCTGTAGGACTTCTTCCTTTTCTATTCCTGACTTTATTATGGTACATATCTAGAATAATACAGGAGCTCGTGATATCCTTAGATTGGAAACTTAAAATTTGCTATATTGAAATGCCATTTTATCAAATAAAGGGATTTGAAGAGTGAAAAATTTGTCTTTTTTCTGAGAAGTTTTCTCTATAGCAATGAATTTTAACTACTAATCGCAGACCTTTCTCTATGTCTATTCTATGTGAAGTAATTAATCAATATCACAGTCACAGTTAGGTATTCCTTTGGACAGCTAAATTCAATAATAATTTTTGCCTTTGACTGTTCTGGTATTGGCTTAACCTGACAGGCTAACCTAGCTTGGTAGGCTTTTTTACTGCGTAATTTTTTTTTTTTTTTTCCCCATTGACTTCACATGACGGATACTTTCCCAGAAATGAAAGGAGAAACAAAAATCTCATGCAAATACTGCATGCAGACACTGTTGCTTATGTGGATGTCCATGGAGGGAATGAGGTATAAATATAACACAGAATTAAAAAATAAAAAAAAAAATAAAAAGTAACAAGCTCTAATTGCATTACTGTTAAGATGTAGATGTCAGAGTATGACAGATAGATTTGCTGGGATAATTTTCTGGAAGCAATAGAAAGAAGACCTAGAAAATCATTTGTTCTTTAAAAATTGAATAATTGAACAGTTTCTCAGACATAATGAAAGTGATTTATAAAGCTTCTAAGCTATTGTTATATAACAACTAAGAAGGTTAAAATCATGTAGCTTGATTCATGTAATTTTTAATATTACAGTTGAGCAATTTAAGAACAGAAATACCACATGAGAGAGAATGGAGAAATAATCATACATTATACATTGTTCCTCTCCTCATAAAAGACACATTTCCTTTGCCTCAACTCCTTCACAGCTACTGTTTGTAAAAACTATACATGAAGAGCTTGCACTTATTCATAAAAGAAGATCATTTTGTGATTCACTTAACTGTTCAATATCTTGGCCACACTGTGGCTGTGAAGGGTAATTTTAATGAAAGGTGAGTTAGGCATTTTGCACTGATCCAGGTAACACCAGTGCAAAGGTCAGTTCCTTGAGGTAGCAGTGCAGGGATATTAATCATCCTTCATATTGAATAGTGACCTTATTCTCATATGACAGTCTGCAGTTCTGTGGACTCTAGGATTTCAAGGCTAGGGAAAAGTCAAGACAGAATTCAGCAGCTTAATTCCAGTGCTTCATGTATTAATATATTTCCCAAAAGTCACCAAGATGAAAAACAAAGGAAAAAAGTCCACATAATAGGGGTTCTTATCATCAAAATTGAAACGATAGAAACATAATAGCTTTTCTATATGAATGGGAGAAATTAGAGCTGTACAAGTTACTAATTAACAAAAATGTTGCTATTGTCATGAGGCCCTAGGAACCACAAGGGGGGATTTGTAAAAAGCAGTGAAATTTTTATTATTTTTGTCTCTCTGAATTTTTTCTCCCCAAATTCTCTTCTTCATAGTAGAATACTTTGCATTCCCTTTCCTTTTCAAAGCTTTTTGAATGAACTTTTATATGCATGTGATAATGTATTTTCAAATAAAATCCAACATATGTGACTAATCAGACTCTGCCAAAAGAAAATGCATATCTACTTTGCTAAGCCAAAAAGTGCATTAAATAATAGGCAGCAGTAAAAACAGGTTCTGTGCTCTCTTAATTGCAGTATTTACAAACAATAACCAGAATCTGCTTAAAGGGAATGTAGAAAAAATTCTCCTTTTTCTCTCACAATTTCTGTAGCATTATAATGTGGATCTTCAGTTTCCCTCCCATGGCAGAATTTTTCAGTGTGAGCAAAAGCCTGGATGATAATACACTTACAACTTCCGCCTACTGGAAAATCCAGGTGAGGATTTTACCTGGCAACTAGTGCAGAAAGAACCTCTAATGTGTATTTACTCCCCAGGTTCTATTACTCCCCAGCCCCTAATCCCCAAATTCCATGAAAAGGCTTTACAGGATTAGAATGTGTTCTTCTTTGTAATTAGTCTTTATAAATGTTATTAAAACCAGTAAGTAGCTCTTATTTATGAAAGAATTTTCAAAAATTTACTACCTCTGAATTAATTTAATTTTAAATTGTAGGGTCAAGATTATTTTCTTTGGCAGAGAGAAAAATCTAAAAACATAGTTGTCCATGACAAAGTCATCAAAATTTTTTTGTGAAAGTAATTTGCAAGAGCACCAACAAAATCAAACTTCTATGACTAGAACATTCATTGTAAACCTCAAACATTTAATTATAAAACATGAGTCACATCGCTCATTTTAGTTTGTTTTCTTCAGGCATGAATGAAAAACTTAAGCATCGTATAAGTAAATATGAATAAAATGTTTGACTTGAAAGAAAAAAGAACTTAACTAGAAACATTTAGGCAGTAGTGCACAGAAAAGACTCACTACTCAGCTCTTCCTATAGTAAAAGAATAGGCTAACATCTCAAAACTGACAGACCATTATATGTGAACAAAATCAAACAAGTTTAGGTTAATAGTAATTAAAGTGTGGTTGCAAAAGTATTATGTAACTTACTACCCCTACTAAGATATTGGGGTAAACAACCAGGAAATTGCAATGGGCTCCATAATTATAGCAGATGCCCTCAAAGTAGATGCACAGGATATTAGAGGCCCACAGTACAGACACACATGGCTTTAGATGTTTTGGAGCATAGCAAAAATAAATCTTATAATAAGGTGTATTTAGTCTGGCTGAGATGGAGTTAATCTTTTCCAGAGCAGCCCTCATAGTGCTGTGGTTTGTACTGGTAGCTAGAAAGGTGTTGATAACAGTCCAGTGTTTTGGCTACTGCTGAGCAGTGCTGACACAGCATCAGCTCTGTCTCTCCAACAGTCCATCCCCTAAAAGCCAAGAGGCTGAGGGGTGGGCAAAATCCTGTGAGGGAACACATCCAGGACAGCTGACCAAAATTAACCAAAGGGATATTCATACCATATGACATCTGCTCAGATAAAAAAGCTAAGAAAATGAGAAAAAAGACTGGGCCATTCTCTATTTACAGTGTTTGCCTTCCAGCACAACCATGACACGTGATGAAGCCCTGCTTCCCAGGAAGTGGCTGGACATCATTTGCTGATGGGAAATAGAGTATAAAATCTTTATGCTTTTTCTTTTTCCTTTGTTTGTGCATGTATGACTCTTCATTTTTGTTTTAGTAAACACTTTTGGTTTAGTTTGTTTTTGTTTTGTCTTATCTCAACCTACAAATTTTTATCCATCTTACTTTCTTTTCCCTGTCCAGCTGAGGGGAAGTGATAGAGTGGTTTGGTGAGCACCTGGCATCCAGCCAACATCAGCCACCACAGAAACACATATCCATGGCTCAGCTGTGCTAATGAAGCCTTTAGTTATGTATTAGAAACCTGCACCCATAGGGATGTTGAAAAGAAAAGGACCTTGCTATTGGTGGAAAGCGTACTATTGTACAGAGGTCACACAGCTTGATTTTCTTTAGAATTGTGTAACAACATGTAAAAGCCAACCATAAGTAAGATCATAGGCCAAGCTGTGTTTAGACATATATAAATCTGCAAGACAATCTATCACTTAGGCAATCATGTTCATTCAAAAAGTCCTGCTCATGGTTGCACTTTTGACAAAACAAGGCAATAAGAACAGCTGTACAAGTATGACAAGCCAGATTCCACTCATGCTGACGAACAGGAGAGCTGAACGAAAATCACATTTGCTCAGTGTGAGCATCTTACCACTGCATATGAGTCACTACATTTCTTAGCTTCCTTCTGAAGCATAATGAATATTTTAAGAACTATATACATTTTTAGATTGGAGAATGATACCTACTTTGAAGAAGGATGATTTACAAACCCCTCTGGGGATATCTAATAAATATTCCTTGTGTCTTCAGCCAATTTTATTGAACATTCAGAGTCTATTGAATCAAGTTCATTATGCTCTATTCATCTTTATAATTTGTGATATAATTGCTCATTTACTTGGTTTTTAAGATAAATGATCTGAAACAAAAGGGTAGCAAATATCTAATTTTGCAAAATACTTATTTTTTCTAGGTTGCTCTTATAGATATAGTGTCACTTTTGTTTAGAATGAAATTACTTGACAAATTCAGTTTAATGAATAGTTTCACCTGTATTTCTTTTTTTTTTTTTTTACAAATAAAGTGCTTCAATTTTTTTAAATGCAACAGTTTACCTAAATTCAAATTCTGGATCACATCATCACTGACACAGTCCAGAATAAAAACTGTACAAAAAAGGTAATGGTATTCTATATCTAGGTTCCATATCCCTATTTATTACCCATTTCTTTTTAGACTTTTTAATGTATGTTTTTGTTTCAATATGTTAAATATTAATGTACAAACAAAATTTCAGGATTCCACAGAACATCCTGAGTTGGAAGGGACCCACAAGGATCATTGAGTCCAACTCTTAAGTGAATGGTCTGTACAGGGGTCAAACCTATAGGGCCTTGGTGTTATCAGCACCATGCTCTAACCAGCTGAGCTAATGTCAGTGCTGTTTAGTTTCATATAGAGATCTTGCTTGGGATACATATCTAAATAATTAATAACTCTGGAAAGAGAGGCAAATCTAGCAATTTTAATGTATTTAAACTGAAAATTTTATACTCTGAGATAAACTAAGAAAAGAAACATTAGTACGCAAACATCCAAAAAGCAGAATATAGATATTACAGATGCCAGAGATGTAGTCAAAGAAAGTTATTCACATATAACTTCTCTGCAGTTAGTTCATTCAGCTTATAGGAACGCTTCATACAAAATATTTGTTAATAGTTGTGTACAACAAGAAATGAAAGAATGAAGCCTTTTCCAGGTATTACAAGAGAAGCAAAAAATCTAAATGTATCAAAAAATATATACATATATATATGCATAATTAAAAATAAATATTAAAATAAAAATAAAAATAAATAAATAAAATAAAAAATTTAAAAAAAAATTGGTTTGTTTTTTACTGAAAGAAGGAATCCCGTGCCTCAGATTTCCCTGACTGAACCATAGGTCTGTAATGTTTTTACTAACTGTAACAAAAATGAAATATATATATATACACACACATATATATGTGTGTATGTGTGCTTCACCAAGGAAAGTTCATTGTAATATTATCTACACAACTTAAGCACTTGTATTGTCCAGGGATGTACTGTAATATAATATGGATAGTGATAAAACAAAAATTATACATAATTATCTCATTTGTATTCCAAGAAGAAATTATGCTATATAAAAAAAACAAAACAAAACAAAAAAACAAAACAACAAAAAACCTCCAAGAAAAAAAAAAAACAAACACCCACACACAAAAAATCCAAATAAGCAACAAAAAACCCCAAAACAAACGTACATGAAACATGTCGGAAGTCATCAACACAAGAGAAAACTTCTGGCATGAGAAAGGCTCCAGCAGGATTATACTGTGTCTCTAGCGAGTTGTGCATGACAGAACATATGAAACAAAATTAATCTTTCCTATTACTAAGTTTCCTGTCACAGTTGAGAGTCATTTAAAAGACATAAACAAGAGCTGTGTTTATTCATAAGCAGGAAAACAGGAAACAGGCATATTTCAGATATCTACTATCTATTATACTGCTTTACATGAATGGTCATATATAACATGGAAGAAAGAGAGGAGCATTTTTAGTGTTAATGATTTCATGGATGATCATATATTGATTTCTAAGATTCTTCACAAAAAATACTTTTACATTTATTCAGGCTTTAATGGAACAACAATAATTTATAATTAAATTAATATTGCAAAAATCACTATTCCAAACTGACTACCTTTAGAGAACTTTATTTTAAGCTCCTATTACTTGTCAGGTTTCTCAATATAGTAAAAAAAAAAAAAAAGCTAGTTTATTTAGGACTAATCTTGAAAAGTGTAATACTAATTCTTTTTACTTCTTCTACTGCTTATGTTTATTTCTGATCTTATGAAAAAAATTTTCTGTATTTCTATCTTGCCAGATAATTTCTGTAAGTAATTTTCACTGTAGGCTGCTTACAGAAAATATTTAGTGATCATATTTTGAAAATTATTCTGTTTCAGTTGAAGTAACAGATAAGTTTCCACAGTGCAAAGAAGTGTTCTTTTCATACTGTGACTGGAATAATGCTATATAAATTTAACCTTTAAAACTTGCTATAAGAATGTTAAAATAATATTTTGTGAATATTTTATCAAGCGAACATATACATTATTATTTCATTTTTCTTCTATTAATGAATTAAAATAGTGAGATAGCTGAACTTCAAAAGATGCATTTATTTTAACCATCAGAATAAGCACTTTGTTAAATTCCTCTTTGGGAATATATAAAGGATTTTGTGGTGCTTAATCTTAATAGTGGAACTGCAACTAAAGAATACAAACTGGAAAATTTGGAAAAATATTCAAAACAATATTTTGTGCAACTTACTGAATATGAATATAGAAAACTCAAAATCTTGTGGATATTGAAGCTATATGGGATTCTCTCTGTAAGTTTAAATGGAAGTTTTAAAATCTTTTATCAATATTATTTTCATCAACTGTAAACCATTAGTGATTTCAATATTCTACAAGTGTGATTTTTTTTTTCTTTTCATAATTCTTTACTTATTGGATCCAATGCTACCATCTTCATCCAGCTGAGAACTGAGTTAAAATCTGGGTGCTATTAATATAATGAGGAACAGTCTTTTCAATATTCTTGATAAGTATAAATGACAGACTGAACTGTAGATTAATCACTTAACACACAAGATGCTAAATCATTTGCTCAGATTTGAAAATAAATGACTGAAAAGAAACAACAGCAACAAAAATTATAATAATTAAAAAAATCCAAGCAAAACACCTCACTGTACATTAATATGTATTTCTGACAATGGGGAGACTTTGAACAGAAGACAAAACCTTAGAAGTATGTCATCTTTAAAGCTAAAAGGAAATAGAAAGATGCATGAATCTGTTGCAGCCATAGAAAATAGAGATTTGAAATGCAAAAAGCCTCTCCAAAATTAAGTTCCATGACTCACAGTACTCTAGTTACAATAAAGTTTGCTGAAAGTTAGGCTTGTTGTTTGTCGAGGTGTGACAAGTGAGCAAAGGGAGACACATTCAAATGATATTGAATTACAGTGTTTTGAAATACCACGATCTATTTGCCTTAGGTCTAGACAACCAGCTAAGCTGAGAAGGAGTGGGTGGAATGCTTGGGAGGATCAGGTGTACAAACTAGCACTTGTTTTTCCTCCCCTTGCTTGAGTCCAAAGGTGCTGCTAGCTCATCAAACCCTGTCTTGCCCTTAGTCATCCAGCAGAACTTCCACCCCCTGGCATCCCTTTGATAAATAGGAAGCAGGTGGTTTCTCAAGGATGGCTATTAATCTCCTCACAAGACAAAAGTTAAGTGGAGAAGCTGAGCAATGCTTTGTAATTACTGCTTCATGCATGCCCTTCCTGAGGATAAAAGAAATATCAACTCTTCCTTCTTTGAAGATGGATTAATTTGAATTGATACATCACTCAGAAATTAATAAACCTGTTGTAGAAAAGTTTCATCAGATTTGATTGTTTAAACCTGCTTGTTTAGAAACACTTGGAAATATGACTCTGACTTTCTGCTAGGCTGTACTTGTACATTGATAGACTGGATAGCAAAAGACCAGTTTGAAGATCTTGTCTGTACTTTGTCTGTACTGTACCACAGTGCTTTTTTTATATTATTTTTATTTTTTTTTTTCCTTCTAACTTATTTTCACTTCAGGAAGTGATTACATTCTAAAAAAAAAAAAAACCCAAAAAACAATAAGAACCATTTTAGGCAACTAAGTTCTTAAAGCAGTCTTATTACAGTTTTGTACTTTTAAGCATATGTTGAAAGCGTTACAATAAAAATTGTAAGTTTATATCAGTAGTGGCATAGTTCACTGTTTATGGATACTGGAAGAATGAGAGGAATAATGAGATTCAATGATCTACAAGCTAACAGAAAATGAATTAATTTTTCCTAACTGTGTAGTTTTATAACCTATTTCATACCACATATTAAATATTACAATCTCTTTCTAAGAGGTTCAAGTGGGACCTGAGAAGATAGATTGACAAATCAAACTGGGAAAAGATATCTCATGAAAGGTTTTGCCACTTTCATGATTTCTGTTTATCGTAATGGGAATAAACTCAGAGCTTTCCAAATTTGGAAGAAAAATAACCCAAAAAAGCAAGAAAATCATCACAGCTGCAATCACTTGTAACAACGGGATAATAAACCAGTGACTTAAGCACTATAAAGTTAAACTGTCTCTTAAATCCCGTATACAAAAATTATAATTAAAAGTCATGTAACTGGAGGATTCTACAATAATGCATATTAAATTATTGTGGGCTACAAGGTCTATTAGTTCCCTGTTTGCAGTGATCAGTTCTTCATCAGGAGAAAGGAGGAAAACTGTACTTATTCACGCTCAATTGCTCTGGTGTGGCAAAAATTGTTTTAGGTTCCAAATTATGTAGGAATGCACAATATTTGAAATCATATAGACATCAAAATGAAACATTTCAGGCCTTTATTCCTATATTCCTAATGAAGTTAGAAGCAGATGGTATGTTAGTTGCTGGGGTTTAGAGTAAAGCTTTGACAAAAGTACTTTTCACAGCCTAATCTACCTTCTTCAGCAAGTTTTAAAGGGCTTGGTGTATAAACTGTTTCCAGATTTAGTACCTGGTGAGTCTCATATGCAGACAGAAGTGCAGAGCTGACCTGTATATTTCATGGGCAACAATCTTATCATTAATAAATAAATTTAGAGTTCCAGAATTAATAATATAAATAAGGAAAGGTTATCACCATGGTGTTTAAACACTTTGATTTAAGGAATGCACAACTACTTCAAGATCCTTTAGCATTCTTTATATTTTTTATCTCTTGTCCATTGCTTATTGGAAGAGATTTTCTGCTTTCTTAACATAGCCTTCATTCCCTCTGTGACCCTCAATTTATCCCCCCAAAAACTACTTTCTAAAGGATTTTTCAGTGGGAGTTATGCAAGTCTCTTTATTACACTCCATGAGCTAAGTTATTTTGCTTTAGAAACACATCAGTTTACTCTTTCTTCCTTTATGACTCTTTCATTTTGTTATACTCAAAGCAAGCTACAGACCTTAAATATCTTAAGCATTGTTAAATCCAGGCAAGTACCCACATCCAAGATCAATAATGTTACAAGGTGACAGTAAATGTAAAACAGTCAAAGCCCTGTAAATATTTTAAATCTGTTTCTGAATATTTGCAAACATTTGATGCTAATGCTGGAAGTAGTGAAAGGCCATCAGAAAGAGAACTGGGGCTGTCATCATTAAGTAGCAAGACTGTTTGCAGTCTTTGTGAAAATGCTGAAATAGTTCTGAGTGTCTCAGATATGAATTTCTTTGTGTTCTGCTTTGGAACTTCAGGCAAAAAGGAACCAAACATTTTGTCCATAGAGAAAAAAAGGACTAAGGGAAAACAATGATAGCACTAAAGGAAAACTTGAGTGATGGTAATACAGAATTAGGAGTTCTTATCAAAGACTAACTAAAGATGTCTTACAACTGATGAAATGACCCTTATACTAAAGAAAAACATGCTGAGATTAGATAAGTGGGGAAAACCTTTCTAAGCAGAGAAATTCAGCAAGAGTATTCTCAGGAAGATACATCAACACTGGGGATGCTTACAAAGTAAAAATGTTGAAGGGAAAAGCTCAGGGAAAACTATGTGAAATCCTGCTGCTCAGAGACAGTAAAGCAATTGCAAAGAAATCCTCAAGTAGGGCAAGACAAGTTCTTTCCCAAGGATCCGCATCAAAGTACTGACCATACTGCCACTATCTTTGTAGAAATGGAAAGGCTTTCCTGATTGCTCCATATCATCTTAGATCCAATATCCATTACTGCTTTCATAAGATAGCACTCTGAATTCTTATAGAATGAAATACAGGACAAAAGTGAACTTCTTACAGAAACTATAGAGTCCCTGCATTTCATTCCCCCCTGCCCTTCTTGGCTTTGCTTACTGTACTTAAAGGTTTCATGTTAATTTTGTCAACCTCGAGAAATTATTCCTCTAAAATTATAGCTCCAGACGTGCCCCTAGGCATGTTTCTGTGCTACTTCCTTTCAGTCAAGTACTTTATTTTTGAGACTTTCACAGCTGATATTGGTTTGATACAGAAAGTACTGAAGAATTTTGTAACCATAGGAACTGAGTTAAAGACAAAACATCTGTCTTAACAAAAACCTTTTTTTATTATTTCTGGTTTTGTAGAAAGAAAAATATATATATATATACTAATCTCTGCTTCTTTCTTCCAGTGATCAGGAAACAGAGGGGAGGGGCAGAAGTACGGGAAAAAATACAAATATATTTTAAGATAATTTCAACCTATCTAAAAAAATGAAGCACAAGAAGCCAATCCTGATTTACTATGATTTGTAAACTGAGTATTTTAGGGCACAATCTAGGACTTTTATGTGATCTGATTCCATATAGTCTTTGTCATCTCTGCAAAGTCACCTTCCCAAAACTGTTGAGTTTTATTTCTTTTTGCTTTATAATACATGATAAAGAAATCTTTTAGTTTGTTTTGGGCTTTTTTTTTTTTTTTAACTTGTATTTGAAGAAATGGTAATGGTAAGATTTTATTCAAAACTCAGTACTCTACTGTGTATGTTCCAGTTGAATTGTACAACAAAAGCAAAGGAACACCCTTGAAATCATATTTCCACTACTAGGCTGACCTTTAAATGTACCATTTTGTTAGGCAAACATCATTATACAAAATTAGCCACAACTTTCTTGCCCTGTGCAAGCAAATCTTGATTACTTGTCTCTCTGTAAAGCTGCACCTCAGTTTAATAATTGATGTTTTCTGCTTATCAGCTCTAGAAATCAAAATGGTGTGTTTGCTATAAATCATACTCACTGCTGCATTTCATTTTAATGCATGGCAGCAGAACACCAACGTAATTGGTGTAATCTGTTATTTACAGATATGTTGCGAGACACAGGTGGCAATCCACTTTTTGTGTTGTAAGACAAAAGGAGGCCTCCTTCACACCCTACCACACCTCAGTAATGTTCTAGAAATTATACTAATGCTAGGATAGAATTCTTTTATTCTTACTCACAGTAAACTTTGATTCTGTTATAGTGACTTACATAGTTTTTTTCTTATAAACTCTCAGATGGGACGTTGCTCAACCATCTGTGTTGGAATGAAAGAATAATACACTAAAACTCTCTTAGTTTGAAACTATTTAACTGGTGTGAAGGTGTAGTTATTATATGGAAGTAGAATTGTTGGAAACTGTTTTGAAGAATACTGCAAGTAAAAATATCTAGATTGCTGAGAGACCAAAGACATCACTGTATGAATAATTCACAACATAACGATAATATGTAATACTTTGTGTGTTGTTTTTTTTTAAACACTGACTTTTACACAAATGGATGGAATGCTGTCTTTGGCAGCCTTTACTATTTTTCTGAATTATATGAATTCCTTAAAATAGGAATTTGAGACAACCTAATACTCCCTCAGAATTTTCCTGTAATAAAATACTTTTTTAAAAAAAAATAATGAGGCAAAGACTTTAATTTTTAAAATTGTTCATTCCACACAGGAGTGTCATCAGCCAGTAAAAGCACTGCTTATGTAAAGTTGAGGGTGAAAATTTAATGTGATATCAAATACACATTTCCTGAGTAAGATCTATTAAATACCAGAACAATCTCACCAGGGAAATGCCATGAATTGTTTCACTTGGCACATTTTAAGTAACTTGGAAAAAACCACTGTAATATTTTCTTTCATTAAAAGAATGCGCTAGGTATCTTACACTTGTTTTCACCCAGTTTCTGTTTTTGTACTGTTCTACTTTATTAATTTCACTTGCTGTGGTTGATCTATATAGAGAACTGTGTGGGTTGCATTTACAAAATAATTCTGCAATTCAAACCTGCATAGCAGAACTCAAATACATTTTAAAAAAAGGCATAAAAAAATAGCTTTCATTCTCTTTCTCTTCTTTAAATAAGGATTTCCATGGAGAGAAATTGAAACAGAATTAATCAAACCAGAAGAACCTCCTTCGCACAAGAAAGCCAAGAGCATGTTGGCTTTGTGATGCAGTGAGAGCACAAAAAGTGTTCTCTGTTCCTGCTGAGGCTCCTGATACTGTCTCTTCTGATGCCAAACTGGCTGTTATCATCACATAGTCTGCTGTTGGTGCTGTTTCATGTGTTTGTGTGAAGGGCCAAGGGCACACGTTGTCCTGTGCCAAGAGAGGAATAAGGCAGTTTGGAAAGCAAACGATGTAACTACAAGTGCAGAAGACCAATAAACCCTGCCAATTACTCTTTGGAACCCAGGACTGAGGGGAAAAAAAAAAAAAAGGTAATAATAATAATGACATAATGTCATAAATTCAGAAAAAGTTTTGAACTTTGTGAGAATCATGGGAAATTGTCAAATATGACACTAGAGATTTTGAACAGGATTACAGACAAAACTTTTGTATCAGTAATGAACAAGTATTTAGTCGCAATTGCCACATTAAAATGACATATAAAGAAAAAAGTTATGATGCAGAATATATTCAGTAGTATAATTTTTAAAACCATCTCTACATTTAGAGCCAATTCAAGGTGTGATGTTTTGCTCAGATGTTCTATAGTTTATTCACTAATTCAACACCTTTTAAATGACAGCACTACAAATTGCAGTCACAAAGAAAGTCTTCTGGTCCTGGACAAATCTTCTATAGATGTAAGAAAATAGGTCAGCTATTTACAAGCAAAGCCAAGTTGCCTTCTGGGACTGCCAAAAGTAGAGCCCAATTAGTGAAATCTGGTGTTATACTGGGGTGTAGGCACCAAACCATGAAAATCTGATATTCATTTCATGCAGGTCACAAAACAACAGTATGGTAATAAAGCAGCTACATAGTTGAGTGAAACTCATTATCTTCTTACATAGTAATCTTTATAGTCCATAGTTTAATCTCTGAGGTGTCTTGCTTCTTGTTTCTTTTAATTGACTTAGTTGTAAATATTACTGAATAAAAGTACAATGTATTCTTGGCATTTATTAATGTATATGAAATTGAATCATACCATATTTGCCAAAAAAACTTTGTGTACCGGTCTATATTATGTGTAACTTTGACCTTTAATGTTAAACAGCCATTTTAAGATGGAATTCAGCTTTTATTATCGCATGAAGTCAAGAATTAGTCAAGAGTTCAAAGTCACAAATGACATACTATCTACTATAGTACTAGCCACTGCCAATTCTGGTAGAATTTCTAAAGGAAGAAAAAAAAAATTAGTCAGGTCAGCACTTACACAGAGGAACAGGTTTTAAATACCTATCCTATAGGGGAAAGTGGTGTAGGATCTTCTAAAAAATCTTGCTATGCAACATCTGAAAATTTATATATCTTGACCTTTAGCCAAACATTCACTAACAAGCCAAAGGAAAGAATGGCATCTTCTCAGTCAGTGAGTACCAGCAGTTGTAACAGGAAGGTGGCAGCTGGAGTTCTCCCATCCAGGTACAGACATGGCTCCATCCCTTTCAGTTTGTAGCACGTGGCAGATTTCCAACTGACCGTGATCAGTGGTGTTCAAAACTGCTGCTTCTATAGCAACTACTGGTCAAAGCTTGCTTAGAGAAATTCACCCTGATAACTATATCCCTATGGAAAACATGCTAACTTGTGACAGAGGAAACAAGAACATCACTTTTGCAAGTTCCATAGAGACAATATTGATTTTCATCTCCTCAGTCTGTTTCACACAAGCTAATAGCTCGTCTATAGGAAATTGAAGTTTACAGAGATACAAATACCAGACTTGCTTAGGTACTGAAATTGACACTGCAATTTCTAGAGGATTTCCTAAGTGTGCTGTCAGAAACTGGTATTGGCATCTCATGTTTACTTTTGTTTACCATTTACTTTAGATTTGTGATTCCTTTAGCCTATGTGCCAGATGTATATCCTATCATGGTAACACTTTATGATGTTGAAAACTGCTGTCATGTCTTAGTTCAGACAACTCTGAGTGTGCTCTAACAACACTGTCACAAGTTTGGACTGGTGAAGCAGAAGCAGAGAAGACAATACACTAAAAATTGTAAAATTTTATGGAAAAAATCAATTCCTTGTCTCTTATGGCAACCTGAATTATCAAACTTTACTCAGGAAAATCAATTCATAAATAGCATTGCTAGCAAATTCAGATAGCAATACATTTTCTTCAAAGTAAATGACAACTCTGATCTTCATTAATTTTATCACAAAAGACAGTCCTTAGTTAGATTCAGGTCTGTCACTTATTCTCTTTATCAATAGCAGGTTAATTGAAAATAAAGATTACCTGATTTAACTAACATGATGTTGAAAAATTATGGAAATTTATGATTCAGAGCTAAATTTTTGAAAAAGTGTTACGACTGGTAAAGCAGATTAAATAGGAATTTCCATCTTAAATTGTGCTTGCGTAAGGCAATCATGCCTTATGCAAAAGTTGACATTCATTAAAAAGAGAATAAGGTAAGGGGAGTGTGCTGTGCTGTTTACAATGGCCACTTGCTTTTCTGAAACTTAATGTCAAGGTATAAAAGAGGAATCTGTGGTATTGTCAAATCTAGATTTTCAATAACGTCATGCTATGGTTTGCAAAGTGAGAAGAAATAATTTTTTATATAAAACAAAAAAACAACTTGTGCCAGTAATGCCCAAACAATGTGGAAAAAAACTAAAACAAATTGATCAAAGAACACTTTCCAAAAATTAATTATCCTTTCACCATTTCACCAATTTTCGAAGGGGAAAAACCCAAAGAAAGTTCAGGAATATTATTAAATTAAGGTTTGACTCATATACTTAATTATTAGCATTATTGACTATTCATTCAAGTAGGATCTTTGCATGAGTAACTTGTCACTTTGTCCTACATGCTATTATGAAACAGTTCCAGAGATACAACTTCTTTATTACAAAATTTATATGGCCTAAATTATCAACAGTTTTTGAGATTTAAAATTTCAAAATAATGTTTTAAATTAGTTCAAAATTCCTCTTGTCCAGGTGACAATAAATACTTGAGACAGCATGAATTAAGATTTTTTTTAAAGTTAAATATCGATTCAATGCAATATAACATGACTTTAAAAATAATTCATGTCCCTGAAAGAACTTTAAGTCTTTTATGTCTATATTTTGGAGTATATAGTAGTACAAATCAAAAACCTAAGTAAAGAGGTTTTCCTATAGCATTTACTACAGTCAAAAATATTGATATAAAGCCAAAGTAAAACATGAATATAGACTTAGATCTGAACATGCAAAGGTAACATAATTTCACAGAAGTATATCAAAAGTCTATCAAATTCATCTTTTGTTTATAGTTTTAACCAGTTGAAACATAACATGCCTTTTGAGCATTTGAAACAAATGACAAAAACTCTTTGTAATTCTCCATTACAGTTCGTGTATGTTCATACTTTAAATATTCACTACACGCTTAGTGATGTGTATTTGCTTCTCTTTGTGCATTTGGCAAGTTTAGGCCTCTTCTGGTCAAAACCTTGGGAATGCTGCCAGCAGAAGAGTAGTATAAATCTGAGATTTAATAAGATGCAGGTTCATTTGTGCATATGTGTACACACCCACACAAACCAATGATAATATCAGTCATCAGAATGTAGGCTTGAGAGTAAAGTCCTCATCATCTCGTCATTCACTTCTAAAACACACACTGTATTGAAGGGATCTAGTCAAAGTGTCACCATCCTACTAAAAATCCAAGATATTTTTCTTTGTTTGATGTTGATGATGATTATGATGATAGATTCAGGCATCTGTGAAATGTAATATCCTGTGGTTTTATCTCCTTATTTGGTTTTTCACAAGGTCAGATGAAACGCATCACATTCCTTTAACTCTGCACAAAATAAAACACACAGCAACACAGAAGGGCAGCTAAAGACTGAGTTCATGGTAGTAAATATGTTACCTACTGAAGTATCGGCTGCTGAGTTGGACATTAACTAGACTATTTGGACATTAGGTCAGGCCTCTCATGTATAGATTGAGTATATGAGCAGTATGGTCTTGGCATCTCAAAGTCTTGTTTGAATGCAAGGAGTGTCTTGGTAGAATTGCCTGATGGTTTTCAAACTCAGAGAGAAATAATGTCCATGGATGTCAAAATATGATCTCACACCTCATTCACTGCTGCCTTTTTCTTTCCTTTTCTGCTTTTTCTTTTTTCCTGATAACTGCCGTGCTGCAAACTGAATCAATTTTTTTTTTTTTACAGAAATATATACACAGATCTGTAATTTCATTTGAATTTCAATTCAAATAAAATCCTTTAAATTTTACTAATCAAACACTGATAATCAAATCTTAGAGCTAATTTATAAATAAAGAAAACCTGTATTTAATTCAGTTCTGCTACCTTGCCTTCATCACTAAGGATGTTTATTTTTAATATAACAAAAAACATTAAAACACCTTCTGTAACATAGAACTTAACATATGCTGGATGATACTGTTGTCAGTGCTAGAAACACGTGCATTGCTTGAACTGTGCCTTTGAATTATGCATAATCCTCTTGATCCTTGTCCTAAAGCCATCCTGGCTGGCAGCTATTTACACCCAAGGAAGTCTCTCATTTTGTTTTCTATAATCCAGCAAATCATTATGTCTCCAGCAACCTGAATAGTGATCACCAGCTTCCTGAAGAGCAGATTCAGGTTCTTTTTTATATTTCAAATTTTTGTGTACATTTTAAGTATTTTAACACTATATGTGCTGGTTATTCTGGATATGAAAGGGAATATCTGCACAGAGCATTAGCAGTTGCTTTAGCTCTGGTGCCTCTTTTCGCATAAAAGCATGATTGTAACCTCATCACTCATGCAGAATATCTTTCTCAACAGAATGTCAGTGTCAGGAATTGCAATAATGTTGTCCATATTCAATGTGATAGTTCTTCATATCTATTCTCATACAATAGACCATCAACAGAATATGAAAATAGAATGACTAAAGATTAACAGATTTAGTAAAAGTCTGTAATCAGGAGCTGTCAGGTACAAAACTTTTCCAAAACCTTCTATACCCATTTTCCTCAACTCCATAATAGGTGATGATATATGGACATATTAATATTGGTTTACAACCTATACAGAAAATTATGGTCTTGCTGTTGTGGATGCTTTAAATCACTGCTGACCAGCTGATGGCTATAGGAAAAGCAAAAGCCATGCAGACAAGCAAAGGACAAAAAGGAATTATTTCACTGCTACCCATGGGCAGTCACTTGGGAAGACAAATGCTGTCAAACCAAAAGTTCCCCCTTCCTCCTTCTTTCTCCCAGCTTTATATACTGAGTGTGATACCATATGGGATGGAACACCCTTTGGCCAGTCCCACCTGTGTTTCCTTCCAACCTTCCATGAACCCCCTACATCCTCACCATTGTGACAGTACCAAAAGCAGAAGAGTCCTTGGCCCTGTGTAAGCCCTGCTCAGCAATAACATCTCTATATTTACAACCCTGTGTTCAGGACAGAACCAAAACCCAGTCCTGTACTAGCCACTGTGAAGAAAATTAACTCTAACACAGCTGAAACCAGCAAAAACACCAAGGAGAGCTCATAGCTATGGTAGTGTAAGATTTTATTCTCTGTTTTTTAAAGAATTCTGGTTTTATTTCCATGATAAATTCTCTCTTTTCAAACACATGTGCTAGTTCTGGATGTGTTACTCTAATTTTCATTGTGTAGTTTAAAAAAAAAAATTATTACAGAAAAGCTTTTTATTTTCAAAATGTAAGCTGAATCCATTGAACCTGGTTGCTGTCTAAGGAAAACAGTTCGTCTGAAGAATTTAATATGAGCTGAAAAATAATTCTCCAACCACTCTTGATTTTTTTTTCTAATTTCAACACAAGCTTTCCCTGAGACAGAAAAACGTTCAAGTAATTATAATATTTAATAAACACTCACATGTGCACACACATAAAAATTAATTCCAGCCCTTGCTTTCTAATACTTTCTTAAATCCAATAGCTGGTGTTTGAAGACAGATGCTTCAAATTCAAATTGTCAGGTTCTCATTGAAGAGGTGTCACTACTGGTTAGCAGTCATTTGCAAACTGCAAGAAAGCAAGAAAGCACAAAGTGTGCACTGAGAATGAAGTTTATACTATTTCACAGTGGCCATTTAAAACTATTTTGTGTTTCAAAAGAAAAATATTTTTTTGCCCTGTTTCCTAGGCTTTTATCTGTTGTAGACTGCACAGAGAAGAGAAAAGCATTGGTTAATTGCAATAGAATTACTTCTGAAGCACTTCTGAACAGGAAATGGTTTTCAGCTTTTGACATGTTATTCAGAAATATATTACTAAGAATAAGAAAAAGAATATTCCAACATACAGAGGAGTAACACTTCTGCAGCATTCATAAAATTGATAATATCCTTTAACATTGTTGTCCTTTTCCACTACAACACTCCTCCTGTTTTGGTTTCCAGAAGGTGAACATCTACAATTTTGTTATTGTTGTTGTTGGTTGGTTGATTGGTTTGTTTGTTTGTTTTTTTTTGTTTGGTTGGTTGGTTTGGGTTTTATTTGGTGGGTTTTTTTGTTTGTTTGTTTTTTACTGTGAGGGACAGATTCTGTCAATGCAAAGCAGTATTGGGTTTGCATTGCAAGGTTTTGGTGGCAGAGGGACTACAGGAGTGGCTTCTGTGACAAGCTACCAGAAGCATCCCCTGTGTCTGACCAATGCCAGCCAGGTCCAAGAGGGACTCCCCTCAGGCCAAGGCTGAGGCCATCAGCAATGCTGGTAGTGCCTCTGGGATAACATATTTAAGAAGGGGGGGGGGGGGGGGTGAAATAAAAAACCTGATGTTCAGAAACAGCAGCAGAGAGACAGAAAGGAGAATATATGAGAGAAACAGCTCTGCAGATACCACGGTTAGTGAAGAGGGAGGGGAAGGAGGTGGTCCAGGTGCTAGAGCAGAGATTCCCCTCCAGCCCCTGGTGCTAACCATGGTGAAGGAGCTGTGTGCCTGCAGCCTATGGAGATTGAACTGTGAAGCACAGATCCTCCAGCAGCGGAGCAGGCAGATTCCCAAACACGGCTGTGTCCCTGTGGGAAGCCTGCACTGGAGCCCACTCCCAGTAGGACCTGTGGACCCAGGGAGAGAGGAGCTTCATGCTGCAGCAGGTTTGCTGGCATATTTGGGCCACCATGGGGGACCTACACTAGAGCAGCCTGTTCCTGAAGGACTGTATGGGTGGAAAGGACCCATAGTGGCGACTCATACATGGACTATCTTCTGTGAGAGGGATTGCACACTGGAGCAGGAGAAGGACCCTTCCATCAGGGGAGGGAGTGGCAGAAACAATGAGTAACAAGCTGTTTGCAACACCATTCCCTGCACATGCATCACTCAAAGGGAGGAAGGAGAGAATCGGAATAAAGTTAAGGTTGGGAAAAGGGGAAGGGTGGAAGGAAGGTGTTTTAAAAATTTTGTTTTACTTCTCATTGTTTTAATCTGATTTGATTGGTAATAAGTTCAGTTAATTTCCCAAGTAGAGTCAGTTTTACCTGTGATGGTAATTGCTGAGTGCTCTCTCCCTGCCTCTCATGAGCCTTCATTATATTTTCTCTCCCCTGTGCAACAAGGACGGGAGTGATAGAGCAGTTTTGGTGGGCACCTGGCATCCAGCCAATATCAAGCCACCACAAGAGCATACTCTAAATATTTAAAATTCTTTCAGCCTTGAAAGAAGAAACTGACTCGGCTTAAGTAGTTTTACGTCTCACTAAAAAGGCCTCATTTTTTTTTTTTAAATAAAGATTGCATAACCCCTAATTTAACATCCTTTTTGTTCCCTGTACCAAATGAATATATTTTCTATAAAGCCAGAACATGTATTATAACTAAGAACTTTATTAACAATCAATATTTGCACATGATTAGTTAGCAGAGAGGACAGTAAAATCCAGCAGCTCTTTTATTAATGCAAAATAATATCCATTGTGTTTTAGTTGCCACAGAACCACCATGATATTTTGGACCTGAAGAAGCAATCATTACATATAATAAGAATTTATGCTTTGTTATATCACAAAGTAATTTCATTGCCTTCATTTGAACTTCAGACCTTATTCTAAAGCCATATTTGCACGTTGAAGACTGAAGGCTTACTAAAATGAGTAAAGATTGGAATTCTAAATCCAAATGCCTAAGAAAGAAAAATGGAAAGGAGACAAAAGGTCTTTGTTTATTTTAACTAGTATTACATTACATACAATATAATTAAAACACAACAAAATTAAATGGGCAATCAATGAACCTTGAACTGCTAGCTGTATCAAATAAAAAATTAGTGAGAGAATAATTTCTGTGAAAATGGAAAATTATTTCTCGTTCTGAAACATCTGACTCATAAACAAACCTTTCTTTAAGGATCCTACTCTTAAATCATATATCTCTTTCTTCCTAGAGTGGGAAAGATCATCTTTCTGTGTAGTAATTTGGAAATTATTTTGCGTGTAGGAATTTCGAGATAAATTCTGAGAAAAACATATATATTCTCAAACTAAGTATATAGGCTCTAATCACATTATGCAAATATCATACATTCTAGAATAAGCAAGAGACAGAGTTGAAACGTGTATGGAGGAAATTCCATGTTGAGGTGTATGACAGCCATGAGATAATGGGAGTACAGTGAACCCGCTGTCTTAGAGTCCTAGAAATACCCGTCAGGGGGGAGAGAAGGAGCCTTGCAGTCTGAGGTACCTACCATTGACAACCTTATCATGTATTGCTAAATCATCCCGTGTAGCAAATGCATTTCTTCTTTGTCTCCTGCCAGCACCAGCCAGAGAGACGTTTACAGCACTCAAATTCGCCCCATTCAGTGGATTAACCTAAATTTCATTGCACTCTGAACCCTTCCATTTTACGTGACATTCCTTTTTCAATAAGGTAAATTTACTTAGCCACAACTATGCAACATACATGAACCTTTTAAGCAGGTTAAGGTCCAGACAGGCCAAAATGTACACTATACTGAAAATAACTGTGATTTACCAAATGTTTAAAAATTTTATGTTCCACACAGTGAATATTGCAGTTTGAAAAAGAAAGTGAAGCAGTGAAGAGAATTGCATTTTTGCCTATTCAAGGTAACATAATCATCTCTCATTTGAGGTTTTCAGAATGCTTTAAATGCATTTCTTAGATAACTAACTATACACCTTCTCTCTGTGCTAATTTCAGAGATTCAGCAATTTGACGCATGATCCTCAAATCATTAATCACCTAGCCCCCAGTATTTCTTAGCAGCTCATCCTCTGGACCCCCCTGCCATACACAAAAGTTAACAATAATTTTCAAAACACAACTTAATCCAGTGATTTCCCTGTTAAAAGTAATGCATCTATCTCTCCTCCTCCTTTTTGCATATTTAATCTGTGAGAGCAAATCAGATGCAAAAGCCACACAGTCTTATCCGTGTCACAAAGATTCAGTTCAGCTCACATAGCAGATTCCATTAATTTCCCAACTGAACTTTTGCCGGTTGCAATCCAGTTTTCAAAGAGTGCACTTATAATATAGCAAGTTTTGAGTAAAAAATACTCATATGATGAAAAGTTTCCAGGAACACATTGTGAATGTTATTCAATATCAATCAGCAAGTTGATAATGTCAAATCTACCAGATCTCCACACTATTTCCTCTCCTTCAGTTATTAAGAAATTAATTTAGAAGGCTTGTATTTCTCAAAATTTTATCACCTGAAAAGAATTACAGTCACATCCTTATTCAAAGAAATTAATGGTTATATCTGAATTTATTTTAATTAACATCCTTGAATATTATTTATTGATAATTCACTATATAATCAAACAGAAAAGAAACAATGACATAAAAGAATAATTCAAGTCCTGTGAAGAGGTTAGTCATGTAAGAATTCATTAAATTAAAATCACTGAGATTCAATAATAAAAACTGTCTGTACTTTTTATAGATGTAAGGCTTCATAAAAAATCAAGTTTTATTAAACAAAATGTAAAGGTACTTTAAAAATTTTGTCAGGAGGATTGACTTTTATGAGCTTGTAGTTTGGCTAGTGCAATTATTTGAGTGACATGAAGCTTTTACTTCTCTTTTCATGCAAATTTAATAAAAATGGATTGTCCTTAATAAAAAGACACAGCTGTGGTTTCTCTTCCAACCCTTTTTCAGGTATACAACGTATCTAGAGAAAGAAAGCAGAAGAGGGAAATTAGAAGTTTGAATTTACTTTTCTGTTGTCAGTCTATAACTCTTATTACTGACTTCACCATCTCAATTTTTGAGAAGTGACAGACATAGTTTTTGTTTGGTTTATTTTTGTTCTTTTCACCTAGCAGGGAGAAAGTAGAACAAAATCCAAACTAAAATGGAAAATATCAGATTTGCATGACTGTCCCCAAATATCATGCTTAACTACTTGAATAATTTAAAAAACACTGTATGGCATTGTTTTTGAGTAGTGAACTCTACTCTGTTAATTTCTATATGATATACTGTGAATTCGCCCTAAATATCTTGCATCTTGCCTGACTTGGAAATAATTACATGCTAACTGACCTAGTTGGAACAGTGCTACTACAATAAAATTTAAGAGGGCTTTAATGAAAAACAAGAAAGCAAAGTTCAGGGACCTACCCATCTAAATTTAAGATTTGTACTATAACTGGTAAATCCATTTCCTTCTTTTCAAGTCAGTCTTCAATAGCTGCCCAGTAAGGAACAGGCAAGGAGGCACCTTTGTGTCTTTTCTTTGCAGTGCTTATACAAAGAGAAAATTCTTTTGGCTGCCTGTCACTTATTTTGGTCATCTATATCATTCACAGGAGCTAGATTTTGGAGAAGGAGGACAGATTCTAGAAAAGCCTTGCAACATCAGTTTGACAACTTATTATCAAGGACAAAAAAGGAGGACTAATTAGGCATTGATATTGCTTTTTTCAATGCCGGGATGGTAAGGATCTTTAGGGAGGTAAAGAAAGAAGTTCTTCTGTTTCTTCTTGAAAATGAGAGAGCAGAATGAAACAAAGATACTTTAAGCATTTTTATATGATTAAATTAATACTATCAATCTCTTTAGAAGCATCATCACATGAAAATAATACTAATGTTGAAACCACTGGCACAAGCAAAAATGTATGTGAACAATTTTAAGGTGGAATTAGAAGAAAGTTTCTAATTGTCAGCTCAGTGAGCTATTGAAAAAAACTTTTAATTTTACAGCAAGTACTACAAATTATAGAATCAACTTGTTAAGTTTGAAAAAGACCACTAAAAGCAGAGTCCAACCATTAACCAAGCACCACCATATTGTTCACTAATCCATGTCCCTCAGTGACACATCCACATACATTTTTTTAACACATATAGGGATGGTGATTCTGCCACTTCCTTGTGCAGCCTATACCCATGTCTGAACATGCTTTCAGTAGAGAAATTTCCCCTAATATCCAATCTATACCTCCCCTGGTGCAACTTGGGACTATTTTCTCTTGTTCTACTGCTTAAGAGAAGATACCGTCATCCACCTCACTGCAAGCTCCTTTCAGGTAATTGTAGAGAGCAATAATATTCCCCCTGGGTCTCCTTTTCTCCAGGCTAAACAACCCCTGCTCCCTCAGCTGCTCCTTGTAAGACTTCTGCTCCAGAACCTTCACCAGCTTCATTGCCCTTCTCCATACATAACTTGCTAGAATAAATACATATCACTGCACTATATAAAATTTCTGTGCAAGGCAGTGCTTATGATGTTTTTTGCTTGTTTGCTGATTTGTTCATTCTAAATAAATTAAAAAAAAGAAAAATAGAGCTAGACACCATTTGTATATTTAAATAATTTGATGTATAATTTGAGTCTTTAGTGATGAACTGACTTAGTTTAGCTTCACTGGAATTAAGGCCACGTCAATTTATTTACTTTATCAACATTTGACCTGCTAAAAGGATATTTCAAAACTGTTTTACTTAATTTAAATTTACTATTTCTTGTGAGAAAATTTAAATTTGAATTGATAGAACCAATAGTAGTAGAAATATTGCTACCTGAATTAATTATTTTGCATAGCTTTTCAGGGGGAGTCTATATGATCTATAAAATTCTACAGCACCCAAAGCTTGTATATGGGCCTTAAAAACTTTTGTTTCCATATAATTGGACAGAATCTTTGCACAACATGCATAAGTAAGAGCATCAAAATTGCATATATCCATGTTCATGACATGTTAATTTATACATTGTGTAGAGAATGTTCTAAGAAACATGCTTGTACTTAGTCTTTGGTCCATGCCCCAGCTGCTTAGCACTGTTAGGTGTAAAAGAAACAAAAGCTGCCCTGAGAGGAAAAAATTTAATTTCAAAAGAATTTAGGGGTGAGAAAAAGCTTATGTGATTGCTTCCAACACAGATTATTCAATGTTTATCTATAGAAAATCTAAATTAGAACTGTGAAGAGTTTTAAACAGTAAAATTATAACAAATACTAGTGGAAAAGATCTTAACAGAAGAAATTTTTCTGTCTGTACCAAGATGTTCCAGGAAATGGAACATTAGCTCTTAATGGTGCAAGTACTCTACTTCAAAGTTTTTCTGATACAAAACACGACAAGTATGGGAATGAAAAAATGTCGCAAAGTTTGCAGTCTCCACCATCCACCAGAACCTCAGTGCTACAGAAAACAATTCCAGGTATAGTATTGACTCAGTCCAAGAGGCACCTTCTTAGTGGACACTACAGTACCAGAGAGAGACTTCTTTGTATTCTCCTTACCTTGAAATAAGCTACTTACCAGGATTGCTTTTACTTTGCCAAGTGCTCTGCTGCTATGACTACACTGCTTTTGATGTGACACCTGGTTTCTTTGACGCTAAATTGGCACTCCACGCACAGTGCTGCAATTTGCACTATTGGGGGACCAATAAAGTGGCTTAAAAGTAAGCTACTTTTCCTCTTCGGGTCTTCCAAGTGTAAACTTATCTCAGCTAATAACTGAGTCTGCTGCAGTTAAAGTAAGCTCTGAGTAGACGTAGAATTTTTTTTCCTGCTTACCAAGTCTTTATTCTCTGAAATATGCCTTGTGTTTTCTCCAGACTGAGAAAATTGTCATATTGCTACCTACCTTCATTTGTTTTTGTTGTTATGGTTATGTCAGTGTATGTCAGTGATGCCTAAGGATTTTATGTATTTTTGGTGTGTATTTTATGGATTTTTATAGCTTTAAAAGTAAGGGATTTCTAA
>JAWWEW010000165.1:20132250-20146372 GCA_035583185.1 Anabacerthia variegaticeps | reverse complement strand
TAAATGTATTCCTGGAGCCTGGAGGCTCATTAAAGCTCCTGCTCACTTATCTTATCTCCTACTAAAATTGCCTGGAGCTTTTTCTTCAATCCTTAAGGCATTATGTACCACTGAGGACAGCTACCAATTTAACAAGACAATACTAATAAAAATGCAGCACAAATGTGTCTTCTGACTGAATTTTTCAGATCTTAAAACTGAAGAGAATTCTATATCTACATCTTAAGTGTACCTTCAAATATATTTCCATAAGAAAAAGTCTTATCTCTATATAGAACTTAATCAAAAACTGTGCACCAATTAAGATCACTGAAATTTCAAGTTAGTCTCATGTAAAATATGCACCCAGATTAGCCTCTGCTTTAGGAAGAAAATCCCACTCACAAATGGAAGTCCTGAAGTATTTCTTCCATTTATTCTCAGCTTTCTCTTAGCCAGTATCTCAACTGCAGTTAAAGGATATGAAATCTTTCTGAATATGTCCAAGTACTGGAGGAAGAATGAGTGGAATTATGCATATAATGCAAAATTAATGGACTGTATTCCTGAGTGGGGACCAATTGAAAACAGGGGGGACATAAGGAGGATGGGAAAGAAAAGATAAAATCAGCATATTTTATGTGTTTTTTATTGTGATAACAGTAATTTTAGCTTGAATTTCTTTGCCCAAGTATTTTAACTGCTATGTAATTACCTAAGAATTTTATGGATTTTGATCTGCAATTTCTCTTCATACAACTAATAATTATCATGGAATGGTGAGTTTTTATTCAAGTGAGGCGTCTATTGAGAATTGACCCAATAAGTAGATATTTCAACCTCCATTTGTTTTATTTCTGTCCAAATAAATTTGTCAACTAATATCTAAATTCAAAGAAAAAAAATGACAGTTTCATAAAGGAAAGTCATAAAGGTGGAAGAAGAAATTGCATCATCTTCATGCTCTTAAAGCATCAATCTGTCAGCAAGTATCTATTAGACAGTTATTTTGAAATTGCTTGCATTTAGAAATATTACAAATACCTTTTTTTTTTTTTTTAATAGCTGCATAGCAAGCTGGAGAGGAATGAATCCAAGAGTAGAACAAATTAGAGCACTTTGTATTAATGGAGCAATTATTTATTACTCATTAAAAAGCTATTAGTAAAACATTGTTATTTATGATAAGCAATAAGCAGCATGCTGCTAAACAGTTGGCAATAGAAATTAGAAAGTAATAATATCTATTGGTTAGAAAGTAAATTTATTAAAAATTGTTTTTTTTTTTTTCAAATGTTTAGCATATTTTTTGTTTGGTTTTAGAGCAATAAGAGCTAAAACATTTTTATTAAACTCCTCTTTATGAAAATTATGTCGTTCACATGTACTCTGCTTCTGCTTATAACTCATGTCTTAGCTCTCCACTGTATGCAACTTATACATGCATGTTGTTTTGAACTCCTAAACGGGTGAATACTGTTGATTGTTGTCCTCTCTCCATCTACTCTCAGATGTAGGCCTCCAGTTAGTAATGCTTCAGAGGTGTTTTCCCTCTTAACAAAATGTACAGTACAAAGTGTATTGTCTTAATAAGTCATTTATACTTATGGAACTTCTGAGAAGGACAAAAGTTTCCAAATTTTGATTTACATGTAAATATTCATCATTGAGCCTTGCAGTATTTTCCAATGGGATTGAAGAAATGACCTTTCCTTTTTTCTTTTTTGTCTTTTTTTCCTTATAGTATAGAAGTCTTACTGCATAGTTTTCTTAGAAACTCCACATCCGTATGCATGATAGTCTACATGTTAAGGACCATTATCCTAGACATAGATATGTAATTTTTCTGAAGATTATGTTTGATAAAGTGCATTGTTTTAAAATCAGTGCAGTTGGCTAAATTATAATTTAATTTTGTAATTTCTTTTTATTAACAGTTGTTTTAACATACAGATTAGCCAAGAATGTGGCCTGTATGGAATTTTTAAAATAAAATAAAAATGCTGAAAAACCTTGCTAAACTAAGCATTAAGGTTTGCCAAGCACCTAGAATTATGCCTCCACCTTGCTTCTAACTGCAGTAGGTCTGACTTGGCTAATTATATTAGTTCTAAACTCATATGTAATCATTAGCAGGATCATGAGGACAGGTAATTTCTGCTCAATTTCTTTAAGAATGAAACTGGTAGCCATATTTTTGACCTTTTCATAGTTGTTTGGCAGTTCAAGTGTGTGTAGGATGTAGCACACTTTTCTTTCCTGCCCAAGAGTTCTGAACCTACACCTCCTACTTCCCATGAGAGGACTATTACAAACAACCTATATGCACCTCTCTTGTTGGAGCTGTTCACTTGCTGAAAAGGAAGCTGAGATTAATTGGGCCCAAGGGAAGCAGTAGACTGTAGCTTGGTTTATCACAGACAGGTATAAAACTTCACTGCAAAAAACTCAGTTGATTACCCTAAATTATAGAGTCTCAATTATGTGTTTGCATTAAATTGTTATTAGGTAAAACACATAAAACTGGGAAGAGGACAAGGGCTTTCAAAGGAGCATCTCAAATGCACTAAGAAGCTGTTCCCATGGGCACACTCTAGTCCCAAGAAACCTCTAGCCCTGACTGTCCAGTGGCACAGTTTAAACAAGAGAGGTGGAAAACAGCATCATCTAGCATCACTTAATTCACTGGGATTGAGAGACCCTTGTGTTTTTTAATGCAATAATTTTCAATTGTTTCCAGAGTTTTATTTTCTAAAATTAACACTTTTGTGACTTTTCTGTATTAAAAAAAAAAAAAATAAAAATGAAATTATTATAAAAATATTAGAGGCATAAAAAATCTTAGTTATATGGAAAATTGACTTATTCTAAAAAAAACCCCACCAACCCAAGAGCAATAACAACAAAACCAAACCACTGAAAAGACAAAATCAACAAGAAGGTGAAAGCTATAGGTCCACTTTCATGGAAAGACCAAAAGAAAAAACTAGTACAAACATAGATTTTCAAAAAACACAGAACCTGCAAACCTAGGTATAATAAGTGTGAAGATGCTTCCTTTTTTTTCTGTAAAATAAAACTAACTTGGAAGTAATCTCCTCATTCTACCCATTTTTGGAGGTTTGGGAAGAAAATAATTCTCAAATTTTGCTCAAAACAATCTTTTATTCAGCAGTTTTGCAACTGAGTAGAAGAGAATTTTATATGTAAATCCTACCAAAATAATTAAACATGACAGGAATATGAATTCATAATTATCAACACTGATTTAGGTATTTAAACAATTCAGATTTGCAAATGATCATAGAATAATTTCAGTAGTATTTATGTGAATATTATATCCAAGTAATCAAACTAGAAAACAAAGATTAAAGCTTTAAATTGAGAGTTTTAAAAGCTAGAAAATACATTATGGATATACTTTTCAGCATAACCCTATACTCATTCAATCTATATCTTCTATTTTACTCATCTCCAAAAACCTGTCGCTGTTTCTCCTTATTTCTTTCAATACTTCTAACAAATCCTAGTAAAAAGTATGCCTCACTCTAAGATTCTTGCTTCCTCGATGACAACCTTTGTTTTCCTTCAATTTCAACCCATTTTTACTTCATTGTCCATCTATATTTTCTCAATCACAGTCCTGGCACCAGAGATATCTGTCAAGTGATACATGGCAAATAAACTTTTAGACCATTCATTTAATACTTAAATAAAAATATTGAGTCAGAAACAGGAGTCTACAACAGAAAAGGAAAATCTATGAAGTGTAATATCTTCTGACAAATCTACTTAAGTTGAATGGGAGTTTTTTGTGCATATCAAATCATTAAAAAAATAAAAATATGGAGGCAGTTGAGGACATCAGTCTTCAAAAATAAGAATGTACAATATCCCGTTAAAACTCACATTTTTGACATGTAAAATCTGGTGACATTGAAACAGAAAACAGAAAACCCAGTTCCTTGCAAAATTATTGTATTGGCAGCTGTTTTTCCTTTTATTTTTTCCTTTCCTGATTACAGTATTATATATCATAATAATGTATGTGATTTCATTACAAAGACTTTATTCTCTTATTGTACAAAGAGAGGGTCAAAGTGATGTTATCTCAATTATCTCATTATAAAGTGATATGTATCGATATGTATATGTCTCATACCTTTACAAATTAAACGACTGTAGAGTTGTAGTTGAATGAAAAAAAAAAAAAGGAAAGTTGTGCTGTCACTGAACGACTATATTCCAGAGATGCTTGTCTTACTGCCAACACACAAAGCAAGTTTTCTTGCAACCAGTGAAACCTGACATAAAGCACAACACAGATAAAAATACATAGCAATATAAATGTGCAATTATTTTAAGAAAATTATACAGCGTGGAAAAGAGAGAAATGAGATATTAACAATTATAGAGTCATTATAGTATTGGCTGGATCTGGAACATGAAGGTTGTGGGTTTTTTTTTTCTGTGATTCCAACCTGTTCAGTTCAAAACAATAGTGTACAATTTAATTTTAACTTTTAATTTCTTTTAGAAATAAGTCACCTCTGAGCAGATAAATAGTAGGAAAGTAAAATAGGTTATAACTTGTGCAGTTATGTCATCATTTGTGAAGATTTTAGTTAGAAATGTAATGCTGATTTCCAGACTCGACATAGAGGTTTAGAGATTCTGTGAGGTGGAAGAGGGCAGAATTTGAAATTAATGACCTTAAATAGCTACAAATATACAAAGTGAAAAATGGACTAAGTTTTTCATTAACAAGGTATCTATGACTGCATAAATCTTGCTTGTTTTAATTTAGAGCTGAATTTCAAGGTCATATCAAATAAAAACCAAAACAATGGTATTCCTGTTAACTAAGAAAAGTGGATTAAAAGTCGCATGACATGACTAAAGAGAAAATTTATCCACTTTCTTGTCATCACTGTTAAATAACATATCCTTATTCCCCATCTCACACTTAGAAAACTGTTTTCCTAAGAAGAAACATATTTATAACTGTGTTGTATTATGACACAAAATGGCTGCTGAGGACACCAGATACAGAACTCCTGACTCACAGAAGTCTGTGCAAATGCTTCTGTGGATTTCGAAATGTCTTTTTGCATGAGTCTATGTTTTCAAACAATGCTTCATTCAAATTCAGAATTTCATCTTATGTTCTTACATTTAGGCAGGACATACCTCAGTCTACTCTGTGCTAATTAAATGAGAATATTTACTAACTTTGAAAAGCTGACATTTCTAAGTTTTTAATCTAATCTCAATGGTTTACTGAAAGCCAAAGAAAAAGATGGATTTCAGTATGTTCAAATTGTGATTTTTTTGCCATCATGCTCATAACAATGAAATTAGTCTGCTCTTTATAAACCTTCAAATAACCAGAAATAAAAGTTAAATAATTTAAACAAATGGAGATACATAATCTGTCTCCTTTCTAGGTTCTAAATGTGCAACATGAAACAATTTGGAAAGAAAGATCTGATCACTGATTCTTGGCTTCTGCTCTTGTTGTTGCTGGCTGCTGCAGAAAAGAGTGTTTTCAGCAGGCAAAAATTGACAGAAATACATAAGCTATGTTGGCAAGCAAATTCGCACTTGGCCTTTACCAGTTGGTGCACCAAGCTGATAGCTGGCCAAAAATACATTACAACAAAATAAAAACATACTGATCTTATAAAGATGAAAAAAGTCCATCACACGTGCCCCACACCATACACACTTATATATGAGAGAAAGAGGTGCAAACTCTGAGTTGGAACTCAGACAGAGAGGGTAAAATTAGTAACATTCTTTCTCCCATCTTTGCACTCTCCATTGTTGCTTCTTCTACTCCAGTCAGATACAGCTTTTGTCAATTATTACTGAGCTCATTCGCTCCCCTCAAAGGACCTTTCTTTCTATATCACCTCAGGCATTAAGAATTTCTTCGTTTTTTCCTGGAATGCTGTATGAAGCTGCTGGGAGGTGCAGAAGATATATTAATCACAGATGTTTCTTATAGCCTGTGGAATTAAAAGCTTTTTTGTATTTTTGTTTGTTTGTTTGTTTGTTTGAGATGAACCATTCATTCTAAAACTTCAGAAAATAAAGAAAAAAGAAAAAAAGAATCTGACAGATAGTTCTGAGCAAGAATTATTTCAGAAATACTAATTATTTCCTTGTGTAGGGGAATGGTCTCTTACCTTGTACTCCTAGGTCTTACTGGAGATGCCTGAAATCTGGAATTTAGCAAAAAGCCTGATTCATTTGCATAGAGTTCATACCTAGAATTTTATTAAAATAATTTTACATGCATTTCTAAGCAGCTTTAAAATTTGACTAATTGATGACTTTTATTAAACAAATGTTTGAGGTACTTAGATTCATTTTTTAAACTTTAAGGAATTCCATATATATTCATCAGGTCTGAAGACCAAACTTTCAAAATCATTCAAATGCTGATGTCAAGCCTGTCTAAATGTGCTTCATCTGACCTATTAATACACTATTATGCATTATCTATTAATACACTATTGTGCATGTCTGCCAAGCAGTGCTATTGGACTCTAAAGTCAATTACTAAGTAAAATAGAAAAATGGAAAGTCCATAACAAGTGCACTTGTTATTCAGCAGTAAGGTTAACTAACTAGGTCAAAATTCTTAAGAGGGTGAATTTTCATTTATTATCAAAACAGAATTCCCAAGTATTCTGAAATGAATGGTTAAAAGATCTCAAAGGCTATGTTCGGATTATATTGCTCAAAGAAGAGGATATTAAAGAAGAAAAGTTTCAAATATAGTGAATCAGACTTTTCACAGATTAGGCTGCAACTCTAGAAAAGGTGAAGAGAATTAATCTGACTTTAGAAGTTGCTGACTTGTAGTATCCACTGTAAACATCTCACATAGAAAAGGATTAAGTTTAAAAAATGTGGACTTAAATTATTAACTGATGTTGGGTATGTATCATCATTAGATTTATTGGGCTTCACACTTTAAAAAGGCTTCAGCACCAAAGAAAATAGTGAAATGGTAGTAAGAAACATGACTGAAACATGTCTAAAACATTTCAAAGAAAGAAGAAATTACTTTTTTTACTCTCCACCCAAAACTTAGTATTATAAATTTGAAGATCAAAGATAAATATTTGAAGGGACAAACAAGATATCCCCACCCAAAATGAACATATTTTTTATATATATATACACTTTTTTTTTTCCTTCTTTGCCTAAGGTTCAAATCACCTTCAGGAGAAAAGTTGCATGCAGTGACAGTTCTTGGCAGTGACAGCTCTTCGTAGTGAAAGTGTGAAAGTGTAACTAAATCTATGAACTGTTGAAATGCGAACATAAGACATAGCTAGCTTGCACCTTCAGCAATTTATACTTTCGGGGAACTCCACCAAGAAACAGAAGGTCAAAAAATCCAGAAAAAGAAGCCATTCTAAGGCAAGAGATTTCACACTCATAAAAACTATATTGTGATGAATGTTATTTGTTCTGGGAAGGTTCTTCAGAGAATATTAGTGGCTTATGTGTCACAATTTAGAACTGACATGTTTTTACTATCCGGTGGCTGTTCAGTGTCTTTTGAGAAATAAAATCATTAGTTTCCTTTACTTAGAAATTTTTCCATGGTCCCTGTAACAATATTTTTTGAAACCATGATAAAGAAAAATAGGTTTATCTTATTTCTTTGATGCAGAAAACTTTCATTACGGTTAGTTCACAGAGGGAAGCCAAGAAAAGAGAATATGTGAAGACTCCTCACTCATTTATGTCAGTTATTTTTGCAAGTGAGATGAGAAAGATCATTTTGTCTAACCCAACTGACTTTGTGCTATAGCATTTTGTTTGGAGTATTTACATGCTCTTTTTCTATTTTCTTAAGAATGGATTGTTTTTTTTTCATATTATACATGACAAAAACCAGATGGATACTCTAATGGTTTCTGCTGGATTTTTGTCCATGCCACAAAACTAGTAGCCTACAGACAACAATGTAGAAAGTAGAACATAAGATTCTAATTTTATAACATAAGAAGTGAGAAAATTGCATAATTTTCCCCTAGACTTCAAGTCCTCTACTTAAAGTCAATATATTTAAAAGTTCCCTTTGCAACAAACAGAAATAATTGGTATTGCTATATATAAAATATATTTAGATACTCTTATAAGAAAACTTACTTTATGTTAGCTGTTGAAAATGTTTACTAAGATACAAAAGATCACGGACAGAAATAAGAATGATAATAACCAGAATAAGTTGTCTTACTTCAAACATTTCCAATACTGTACAAGAAACATAAAAACATCTTGGTTCTAATACAGCAGAACAGTTCCATACTGTCACTTGTTTGTAGCTACTTCTTTAAGCAGTTCCCACATTAAAGACATCATTTGCATTCAGCAGGCCTTAGGAAACAAGTTTGGCTACATTTGAAGTGTTGTTTAGCTCTTATTAAATGTATTTTCCTGCATCATTTGAGAAGATGGCATTCTATTTCGAATGAAACATTTTACTTTAAAAATAGGATTTTTCACCTCACATTATGGTACATGGAGCAGAGATTTAGTAAAGAAGTTTAAATTAAATGGTAAACAGCATCCAACATGAAGCAACATCCTGTTTTTTTCAGAAACTAGAAAGTAATAAGTTTCTATTTTATTTGTATGTGGGGAAAAATAGTTAGTACTGAAATAAAACTAAGCTTCCAGTTTTAACTGCTTTCAAAATAATTTTTTAAATCACTGTTCTGAAAACACAGCAAGACTAGTCATCATAAAGCAGTTCATTTGTACATGTGAACCCAAATATTTGGTTAAGTCAATTATTTGTTATCTCATCTCTCTGAATGGCTTAAGAGGGAGTCACCAGCACTTTATTTCTGCACACTGCCAAAAAGGGATATTGAATATGCTGTGACTACTGGAAGGAGACACACTTAAACTACCAACCATACCAGAAAAGAATAAAGCATGTTCTAGGGAGCCACTAGAAAGATTTGGGGATTTTTGAAACAGTATTCTTCAGATGAAAAAAAAAAATATTAGAACAATAATTAAAGAAATTACTATCACTTACAAACTCAACAGAAAAATCAGCCTCTCTAACACTGAAAAATTACAATCCTCTAAGTTATCTAAATGTATCTTCAAAACAGCTGATGAAGGCCATAACATATTTAGACTTTCAGAAGAAAAAAAAAAAAAAAAACAAAAGCCGAAAACCTTTCACAGTGTAAAATGTTAGATATCTGAAAGTTAGTTGTATAAGTGCTAGCTGTTTGCTTTGAGTGCCTTTATAATTAATGATGTGAAATAGGTAGTTCCAGAGAATAGCTCATTCCAACTATATTAAGATCATTAGAGATACACTGACCATGGAAGAAGTATAAAAATTTAGCTTATTTTTGGAAAACACATTTTTAAACCTGCAAATATTCAAGAGGTGAGTTATGCTCTGTAACACGTGTGAACTGGAAAAGTGAGTTCCTACCCCCACATTTCAAAATTGACTAGGACAGAAAGTAAAAAAAAAACAACAAAAACTAGTCATATTATTGAATGCCTTTATTTTGCCCCAAAGCCTATGACAGTTCAGGAGTGGCATAATTAAAACCTTTAAATGATCTGAGAAAGACAAGCACAGATAGGCACACATAGGCTGGAAAAAATATTGAAAATCATGAATGGATAGCACATACTTACATATAGGTCCCAATAAATGTAACAAATAAGTGAAGTAAAAGAAATACAACTGCATAGATTATGTAAACTGTTCTTAAACTTATTGCAAATACACAGAAATTGGATCAATATATACAGAGAACTCAAAACAGATTTCTATTCAGTGTCAACTTATAGTCAAAAGACATGCAAATTGTTAGCTTGGAGATTCAGCTGGTATGAAAAATACATAAATAGAAGGTTACTAGTGTGCAGTTGGAATGTCCTTGAGTTTCATTATCACACATTCACTTTCATATTTATTTGAAGTTAACCATATTCAATATCAATCAATGTTTCATATGTTAGGACATCATTTGTTTGAGTTAAAGGTCCTTTGTGAAGCTGTATTATTTCTATAGTCACAACTAAAAAAGTCCAGCAAATAAACGGTCCTTCTTACAAAATGAACAATCTGACAGTAGTCATTGGCTAAGCCAGAGAATCTGGGATGCTTTATCTCCAAAGTCCATCAAAACTGGAGGACTATTACTTATATCCCAAAAGTGAGGCTATGTGACCAAGCTGAAAAAGTACAAATAAACTTTTTTTCTGATCCAAGGCTGGTATGTTCTCAAAATAACGCTTAATAAAATTCAATTATCTTTTTCGAATCATCTCTTCCTCACAAATTTCAAGTTATATACTGCCTTTAAGCCTACCAAGAGTATAACTTTTTTTTTTCTCTAACATTACATTTAGATCCATTTGAACTTATGAACTTTCCAGAACAAAACTAAATATGAGCCAAAAAACTCCCTCCATATTGTCATCTAAAAATTTTACCTGAAATTGACCAGTGTTCAGAAGTAATATTAACCACTAACCACTTCCAATTCCTTCAATAAAGTGTTAGTCAAAAAGTTGTTTTGCCCAGAAAAATACCCACAGTGAAACCACAATCAATAAGAATAGAACATTTTTCTGTCCTTTTTAATTTTCAGTATGATAATTCAGTAAATAAAAGCAGTGTGACAGTATGTTTTTTTTTTTTTTGTCTTAGATTGGCAAAATGCTGCCCTTCTCTTCTGTCCACCTACCCTGCTTCACATTATTGACATTTGCTCCTTTTGAAAGTGAAAGAAATGGAAGAAATGAAGTATGAAACCACATCATTAAGCACCAGAGTTATAAGAAG
The DNA here is from genome assembly GCA_035583185.1 of Anabacerthia variegaticeps. Classification (NCBI taxonomy): domain Eukaryota; kingdom Metazoa; phylum Chordata; class Aves; order Passeriformes; family Furnariidae; genus Anabacerthia; species Anabacerthia variegaticeps. The sequence goes on along the minus strand of JAWWEW010000165.1, from coordinate 20,135,538 downwards.
GTGATGTACCAGTGTGTTGTATGGATGCAGTTGGAGAAACATTTGGGTTTAAGTAATCTAGTAATTAGTATATCAGAAGAACTTATGAAGGGAATATTAAGTGTAAGGAAGAAATATCCATAACCATATAAAACTATAGAGGAGCACATGCAGGGTGACATAGGTTTTGCTTTAAATACTTGAAAGGTAAGATAAAAGCAACTTGAATCTGTTAGAAAATTTTCACCTTCACAGAACATTAAAAAAACTGTAAATGAAACACTGCCTTGGGCACTGTCCTATTTAATTTTTATGAGGAATGAATGTATTTCCACATTCTTAATTTGAAGCCATATTGTGTTTTCTTGGCATTTGTATTATATGGATGAGAAAAAAAAAAAATAAATCTTTAAATGTTTGAAGTATTAGACTGAAAAAATGCTGTACATGCAAATACCAACTTCTGTCAGATGCACACAGTGCAGCCCCTCATAACAAGCCTGTACTGACTTCTGGTAACACCCAGACTCTCCTGATTCAGTGCTGAGAGATTGTTCCTAGCTCAAATGCACACACACACAAGATTGAAGGTTACTACAGGTGTACCTCTGCCAGTCAGTGGATAGGAGAGTGGGAGGCCTAAACTGTACCAATGGGAGATGAATCTGATAATGCGCAGATTGATTGTAGCAGTAACTCTATTGATCAACTACAGTCCTTGAAATCTCCATGTAGCTTGAGGAATATTAGTACTTGGGATTCAAGGAAAAATGAAAATACTCTAAAGGTCAAATAGAAATGGAGATTACCTGTCAGTCAGTAATTTCCAGCAGCATAACAGATGTGAAGGTGTCATTAGGATAGGAAGCCTATACTGCTCAGAAGCTATCCAGCCATTTGCATATTTCATTACAGAAGCTGCAGACATTATTACACCTTCAGTTGTTTGAATGGAATAGAGACCAGTGAAAATATTCAACTAGCAAATCATTTGCTCACTCCACAGCATATCAGAATAAAGCATATTAAGCAAATAGCTCCAAGTACTCAGACAAACTGTTTAAATTTAATTTAATGTACATTCTATAAGAACCAGAACAAAGGATAGTAAAGTTACTTTCTAAATACCAGAATTTTGCATATCTCTCTGAAACCTGACGTGTTCAAAGCCAATAGCTAGGAATACATGCATTAAACATCCCTGGTTACATTTTCTGATTGGGATATATTGTTGCAGCTATATATAGCTGAATTCTGACTACCAAAGTGGGTCGCAATATTTACAGACTTACCAGTATTCAAGAAGGACAGAAACTATAAGATTAGAGAGGTGAATATTTGTAATGATAAAAAATATAAAGTCATTTTATTTTTGCAACACTGTCTAAAATTGGTATAGTATCCTCTGCAATTTAAGGCATATGTATTGTTATAAGGAATAGGTAGGTTAGAATAGTCTAGACAGCTTTGCTATTGAAAGGAGCAGAAAAAAAAAGTTGCAAAAGAGTAACAACTTACAGCAGTCAAACTCAGGGCAAGAATGAAGATCTTAACAAAATTAATCACAGCACCAAGAAATATGGAGAAAACAACTGTCCACTTACTCACCTAAAGACGATAAAAGGCTTTGGAGAATCCAATTTAAAAGAATTTATTCTATTCTGTATTATTGATAGGTCTTGGGAAGACATAGTATTACAATGTTAAATCTTTAATAGTTATGGCTATCTGTGAGTTACTGAAGAAGCGGAAAAATGTAGATTTTTTTTTCTTTTTAAATAACACGTCTTTGTTAGAGTCACATGGTACATGTAAAGTGTCAGCTTCATTTATTGCAAATAATTAAAGCAAATCTGAAATGAATCGCACCCAGGCACTGTGATGCCAGGTCCTTATCACCAACAATTTTATTCTTACAAATCTGTTCCTAATTGGCCATGCTACCTGCTGACTAGATCTTTGAATACACAAGGTGGTTATTGTCAGAAATAGGTTAACAGATTCTCTGGCTTCTATCACACTTACACTGTAGCTCCAGGTGTCAGGTTTGGCTGAAGTCAGAAGCGTAGGTTTCTGGGATGATGCCTGAGAAATATAGAAGATCACTTCTTGTTTATTGAGAGGATTAGTAAGGGTCATAGTCTAAATTAAAGGATGTTGCCTCCCAGAACCTTCTGCAGATTTTCTTGGAAAGCCAAACATAACAGACTAATAAATGAAAACTATGATACATTCATATTTAAGATCAAATAAGAGAAATTAAAAAGAAAAAGTCATAATCAAAAACCTATCGTGGTAAAATCTGCTATGAGAAGCAATGATTCTGAAAAGGACTCATGGGTAATGGTAAATGAACTCTCAGTGCTGTCCTGTGCCCCCCCCTCCAAAAAAAAGTTATCTTGGAATAAGGAAAAAGGAGGACACGGAGTAAGATTAAGTGGAACACATACCTTCTCATTTGATGTTTGTGGACTACTACTGTAGCAGTGTTTTTAATAAATCAGAGTGAATGTTGATAATGTGAAGAAAATCTTACAATAAAAGAAGCTCAAGGAGATACTGTAGCATCCTAAAAAACCCATAAACTTTGAAATGGAAAGTAAAAGAGGGTTTCATGATCTGGTAGCCATCAACCAGCTTTTGACAGTGGTTATCACTGAATGCAAATTGAGTAGTACAGACTAGATCAAATGTTCCTTGTTTCATTTAAAGTTCAAATTAAATATTAGAAAAATTGTGTGTTGTTATGTTGAATTTCCTATAACTGTCTATTTTTTATTCAGTACTGCTATTTAGAAGAAACTCTGGTTCAATCAGCAAACCATTCAGACTCATTGAAAGATCCAGAAGTGAACAAAAAAATAAACTACTTTATTTTGCATAGGCTACACCTCCATTAATTAAAGGATTTTAAGAAATTAAACAAGTTCTGGAGTATTGAATGTCTTTACTTATATCTCAATGAAAACTTTATCTCGTTGCCTGTTTTCCTGAGATGCCCATATTCTCACTAACAATAAACAACTATATTATAGAATCATAGAATATCCTGAGTTAGAAGAGACCTACTAGAATCATCCAAGTCCAACTCCTGGCCCTGCACAGGACATCTCAAAGGATTGTTATGAGTACAATTTTAATTTGCTGAAATATTAAAACTATAACAATGGTTTATTCTTTAATGTTAGAAGTTTTTTTCCTTTTTCCCCGTAAACCAAAAGAATGTCATTTAACATGCAAAGCCATTCTGAGCACCGGAGGCCGACAATATCGCCCTCGTTAGCAAAAGAAAGAAACGAGACAGACCAA
>JAWWEW010000165.1:20117565-20132150 GCA_035583185.1 Anabacerthia variegaticeps | reverse complement strand
AAATCACTAACTGTTTTTTCCTAATAAAGCTTATTCCTTTTATTTTCCATAATAAAATTGTACTAATAAACTTTTATCTCAATAAATGCATTTAACCTGAAATTACTCCTAGTTCTAGCGTCTATTACAGGATCACACCATGTGCCTGAGTGTGCATCTCTCCCTTCAGTAGTAGTTACTGAAAAATAAACAATTCTGGACCATGGAAAGAGAAGTAAGTTCTGTATCTCAGTTTTGTAGCTGCTATAAATATCTTAGAAAGGACCTTTTGGTTTACAGATTTTTATGATGAAGTGCTTGCCAAAAGGCAAGTGATCATATAGGAATAGAGTTGACCTCTTGCCAGGAAATGATGTCATAGCTCCACACAGTACAGCTTTTTACCATGGACAGCATGCACTTTGTGTAGCACATCATGGGAAAATCCATACAGGATTTGCCTGGTGCTGTACAAATTGGAGATGCTTATCATTTGAAGGAATGCAACATTATCTATATTCCCCTTCTAATTCTTAGAGGAGTCATTTTGTCAAAGCATTTGTTGCCAGGCTCTCTTATTGAGATGTGGAGAGAACCATGTACCTTCTCTCATTTCTGACAGTGCCTATCCCTTGCTGATACAGAACAGAAAATATTAGTGAAATGGAAAGTGTGGGTTAGAAACGTCTCCTCTAAGTGAGAATTAATAAAAATAGGGGAAGGAAATGAATGAAAAAAAACCTTTGTATTTTTTATTTTTCACTCAAAGTTTGTGCTGTTGAACATATACGCAGTGCATATTACACATCTGAGATGAATCAGGGAATTCTTTCATTTCACATTATTAAAATGTTCTATGGCTTCTCCCCCCAAAATGAAATAAATATCTACTGCTAGGTTATCTAAAAAAAAACCTTCCCTAAAACAGTAAGGCCAGCTAAACTCTAGAGGAACTACATGAACAATAATGTTTTGAGACACCTCAGAGACACGGATTACTTCATGCTTCATGCAGTAGCATAAAAATGTCATATCAGAAACAAATTACAGTATCATCTGTGTTTTCTTTGATGTTGGGTGGTTTGTGGGAGCAGTGTGAAGGGATTCCTCACCTAATACAGGAAAGATATGCTCAGCACTAATGAGCTCTACTGTCTTCCAAGAATTCGTTTTTCCTGTAGAATTTAGGCAGCAGATTTAAAACATTAGTCCCTAGCAGAAGGATTCCTTAAAATTGCAAATCAAAATGTATAACTCCTTAAGGAATGTAATTGTTTAATGGAACACACATTAACTCTAGCATGCCATTATTAGGCATTTGAGTTAAAGTTGAAGAAAACAAGTAAACCTCTTTTTTAATAATATATTTGCCAGATTTTGCATCCTGTATCAAGAAACAAATGAATAAACAAATCCCCCAGCCCTTCAGCTTTCACAGTTGTCTAGAGCACATTTGCACTTATTCTTCTGCCATATTGTGCTACTTCCTTACCTCCAAAGCACATTTAATTATAGGAAAGGTAAGCCACAATATGTGTCACGTTTTTCCTGGTGTCAAACAGAACTAATTCCAACCTGATTACTACAGTTCATCTACTTAATGATCAGACAATTCTTAATTTTTTTTCTGAATTATTATTTCATTCATGAATAAGTTTTCTTTGTTTCTATGTCAAATTCTTATAAAATTTCTTTTAAAAGAACAGAAAGAAAAATATTTTGTTCTTCACATCTACTTCTTTTAGAAAAATCATGTCTCCATGACTAAATTCTATTGTGTTCATAGAGATAAGTCCTTAATATATGTATAATCTCCCTGAAAGCAAAAAGTCAGTTTTTTTAATAAGTATTATTACAATTGAAAACCCACACTACCTTTTCCTCCATGAAGTGGAGCTTTTGGGAAATCAGTAAATTTTCACCATCATTTAGAATAGATGTGTCCATTCTTATGCAAGACACCATGTACATTTGAGTTTCAGATGTCAGTCTTGTAAAGCTGTATGTATGTTAAGTTTCACTGCATCTAGTACTGCCATTGGATGGGTTAAATAACTTCAAAGAGGTCGAAGTATCTTTTAAAGTCCAATGTTGAGCAATGTGGATAAAGGAATTCTTGATTTGTATATACTTTTTTTTTTTTTTTTTTAATTAATGTATGACTCATGGAAAAGACACCTAAATTATGTAAACTAAGCCTATCAGTTTTGAACAGGTAATCTATATTTAGGAATAAAAATATATTGATGCATAATAACACAAGCTTACAAAACAAAGAAGCAGAAACACATCTGGTATTCACTAAGCCTGTTGGCATGTACCAATGAATTTGCAATGAGGCATGGAAACAGCCAAACTCATGAAGACTACATTTTTAGAGTCATAGCAGTTGTCCTATAAATTATTTTGCATCTAGGTCTACATAAATAGCAAAGACAGGTGTACAACGCTAGTGTTAATTTTACAAAATATTATTCCAGTCAGCAAGACGCTGCAATAAATAGGTTAATAATTATTAATGTCTTTGATATTCATCATAGCAACATTAATTAAGACAAATTAATTTGGAGTTAATGTGACTTCAGTGTGAATTGCCCATGGTATTTACTTGCAAATTCAGTTTTTGAGGGCAGACTCAATTTCCTTCGCTCTCAAGACCAACCTTGATTTCTAGACTATTCCACATGAATGACGGACTTCCATCCTATTGTTGATACTGACGTATGGTGTTTTTTCCCTGTTATTGATTTTTTTTATGTTCATTGATATCTGCCAGAATAATGGTCCATCTAGTGTTTCTCCTTTCAGTTTTGTTCCCATCTAACAATTCTACTAAAGAGTTTAACCCAATTAACTAATACACTGTTGAAAAGTTGCATGATTGATTTTCCCTGGAGTAAAGTAGTAGGGTTTTTTGTTTGTTTTTTTTTTTTTGTTTTTTTTTGTTTTTTTAAGTTTTGAATACTAACAGATAAATAAAGCCCCTCATACATAATTTAGAAGTAACTAGAAAAACTCCTTCATTAGAACTGATAGTTATCTAAATATACTAAATACAAGTTCCTGAGTTTCACTCTTCTTATTTATAATGAATTTAAATCAGTAGAACCTGAGAGTCAGTCACATAAAAAATATGAGTTCTTTCAAAGTTAGAATATAAATAGAAAATAGTTAAACACCTTAAGTACTATCTGTATTGAAGAATGCAACTCCTGTCTCTAGTACAGAAGAAAGAGCAGAAATTACATTAAGAAACCAAAGCCCAAAACTCTTAAGTACCAGGTCAATATCTTCACAACATAACCATTCTTTGTTGTTGTGGGTCAATATTCACCACATTTCATAAAAAAAAAAAAAAAAAAAAAAAAAAAAAAAAAAAAAAAAAAAAAAAAAAATAAAATCAGGATTACCAAAAGTTTCTGATACACTCTTTTAAAAATCATTTATAGTTAGGGCATTTTGAAATCCTACCATGAGTTGCTTTCAGAGGTTCCAAATCTCACTCACTATGATCTAATTTTATCATCAGATACTGGACATTAATGCATTACAAAAGGGCATAAGTGTAAAATGTACATACATATATGTATGCACATACATTTATATGTGTGTGTAGCTGTGTGCATGTGTTGCGGTTCTCCAGCTGTACACAGGAGGGTAACTCATGCCTGAGCTATCTGTGTTCCAAGACATTGCTGTGGAGGTAGAAAGTCCTTTCTTTTTGGAGTATTTGGTATACTATGCATGACGAAGTTTTGGGTGTATAGGTGTATTTGAAAGTCCATCACACAGAAGTTCCCATCTATGCCTTTTACTCAAATTTTAAACTGTTTTCTTAACACATTTTCTACTTCATAAGTATGAGGAACTGTTCTGCTCTCTGTCAAACAACCATACTCTCTAATTGCAATATAGTAGCATATGAAATACCTGAACAGCAGGTATGAAGTTTGTCCTAAGTTTTCTGGTTCTTTCCAAGGAAGCCGAAAGTTTCAGTTCAAGTTGCCCTTGAAGAAGAAAAAAAAAAAAAAATTATGGTAAAACATGAAATGCATTTTAACTAATAAAAACATAGCAAAACCTTCAAAATTATGCTAATTGTTCACAAAAACTATATCTATGTTGTATATCTGTAAAAAAACCCCATCATCTTCTAGTTTTCTCATCACCTTCCTCTAAAACCAGTTAAATGTTCAGTAATTAAAATAAACATTTGTATTAAATTCTAAATGAGCAACCATGGAATCAAGGAAAAAGTTGCTCTAATCAATCATCTCTCTTGGAATAATTAAAATTCTTTTGATTTATGTCAAGTCATTGCCTGGAGGGAACATCAAACTTCATTAATGGTAGAATTGAAAATAAAGAACTAAAAAGGTACAATAACACCTTGTAGAATTCACACTATTTTCTTTTTTCCTGAATATGCTGTTGTCTTTCTTCATTTGTTTTCATTAACTCACAAGTACCATAGAAAAAATAACTAAATGGAAGCAGTGTAAAGATATTTTGGGAGGCACATCAAGTCGGAAAAAGGAAATACCATAACCTTTGGGCTGTAGCATTTTATTTAATTCCATAGTCATAGAGACCCATCTGGCTTTGCTTTGCAGTTCTGACCAAAGACAAAGGTCAAGACTGCAGTCACCAGGAAATAAGAATACATTTAAGAAGCACATATAGGTCCAGTGAGGCAAGAAGTGTCGGAAGTAAAAGGCAGAGGAGAATTTCCCGAGAGTTATCTGCAATGCTGAATATATCAATGGGAATACATTGTATGACCAGCTCAGCTGATCTATTGAGCATCACATTCTAATAGCTATGCCAAAGTTTTACATATCTATGAAGGTACTACTGAAAGCAGAACAACATTAAATATCCCAAAGAATATTAACTATTTACTAGATATTTTTGTAGCAATAAGCCTCAGAAGATGCTCACCATAATGTTTTTCCCTGTCTTTGTCTGTCCCCAACAGCATTTGGTAGCACCCTCATTAGTATGCGAGAAACTGGTCAAGCAAGTTTCTGTGAGAACCCCTCCCCTGTCCTCTGTCCCCTGCCTGCTCCATTGTTAACCCTTTCCCTGCCCCTCGGTCCCTTGTCCAGGATGTGACATCACATCCCCCCGGGAGACCCCTATAAAAAACCCATACCCTGGGAATAAAATCCTCTCAGCTTTCCTGCCCACCGGCTGCGTGTGTGTGGTCCCGCAACACCTGGGGCCACGTGGTCACCGCGTGGACCAGGGAACGGAAATGGGGAGCATCCCATCAGCTGCCGCATATTTTAACATAAGATGTTATGAAATAGAACTCTGTGAATTCATAAGCTTAAGAGAATCCTGCCATTGTGGTTTGGTTTTGGGTTTTGTTTTGTTTTGTTTTTTTTTTTTTTATCAAAGTCTAAAAGAAAATGAAAACAAACCAACAAACCCAAAACCAAACCAAAACAAACAACCATCACCTTGCACAGGACATGCAAGAACCATCGATTACTTTTCAAAAGAACAGGGTAATTTGTTGAGGACTGTGGAGAAAATCATTACAGGGCTTGAAGCATTAGGAGAGTCCCCTTGAAAAGTACCCTTTAAAAACAGAGCAATTCAACTGAGGTTTTATAGAATTGCAGTTTATCTGGTAGTTTGAGCAATAGGCTTTGTAAAGTCACTGCTATAACATGGAATATGATATAATTTTATAAAACTACAATTAATATGTGCTGCCTATTTCATGTTGCCCTTACATCTCCCTTCTAGATTTTTGACTGTTCTTTATTATTTCTTGAACTGTCATTTGTAATGCCATATAAAATTTCCATTACTAATCTACAGGGAGTTATAGGACATAACTACTGTTAAGAGATGTCTAGAGAATGAACACCTCAAAATCTGAAGGTTAAAAGATAGAGATTGCATTACTTTCATTAAACAGGTCAAAAAGTAAGGAGGAATTGCATGGAGTCTTGTCATTTAACTTCTACTAAAACTGCTTTCAGCAGAGTTTTCCTGTCTTACACTTCTATACTCCATATATAGGTATAACCATATAATTTTATTACATTCAAATTTTGTTTCTCATCCAAGTTGCAAGACTATTTCTTAAAAAGACCAAAAGAACAAGAACAACCAAAAAAACCAGCACTCCAACACCCCTTCACTAAAGAAGAATCCAAACAAAACCTAAGATGAATGTAAAACCCCACTAATGATATTTTTAAATTGACATTCATGTATTTGCATATATTTCTTCAAAAAGAAACAAGTAGCTCTGGCTCAGTAGAGGACCTATGGCAAGAAATCAGAAGGATGAATTTACCCTGTGAAATGAGAATCAGTAAAAAAAAAAAAAAAAAAAAGGAAAGGAGAGAAAATCAGGAAAAGATACTAAAATGTTTATTTTTACTTGTTTAATTTTTATTCTTCTCCATTTATCAACACAGTTTCTTTCTGCTCCAGAATCTTGGTAATATTTGAGTGAGTGGCCTGAGTTATCATGTTCATAGTGAACTAAGGCATACTGCAGCAATAATGCATGACAACCTGCTTGTGTCACAGACCTGTCATATAATAAGAATATTTCCTTTCTCAGAACCCAGGATTGCTAAATTCCAGACTTCTGCTGTGATAAGTAAGCACATACTATAACTTCTGAGACATAGATTTGTTCTTGCACACACAAAAAACCCCAAACAACAAAAACCCAACAAACAAACAAACCCCCCAAAACAAACAAACAAAAACAAAACAAAAATATCAACATCTCAAAAATACCCAAGGCTAGGACAGATATTTTGTAGCCATGAGCACTTCACTGTTAGACAACTCCACAGTGAATTGGTTTAGACTGTGTAGGCTGGAGTAAATCAAAGAAAAAAAAAAATGCAACCAGTTATCAGCATCCTGACATGTATCACAAAACACTTTTTTGCTGCTCAGAGGCACAGTCTAAAGAAGTGACCTCAATTTTTGTCAAGATAATACATAAATTAAAACAAACCTAATAAAACCCCTGAAACCACAACAAAGTCACAAACAAAAAATCCACCACTCAGAAACAAGAAATGCACCAACCTATGAAAACGTATTAAGTAGAAATCTGTTCACAGTAAAGATGCCAAATTTTCATGCTGTAAATTGAAGATGGTGTGAGCTTGAATGACAAGGCAATGTTCTTCCCTAGTTTGAGTGTCGTGATGTAAAGGAAAAACCTCATAAGATTTAAACATGGTGTTCCTTTAGATGCATTGTCCTTGCTAAATTCTTTGATAAAGGTCTTTAAGGAATTTTATGTCCTTAGAGAAAGTAAGATTTCCCAGCAAACATAATTGGAGTCTGATATAGTCATTGTTTTGGTCTGCTACTTTGTAGACTACATTTTGTACCTTAAAGTAAGTAGCAGGTGCTATTTCAGTGGAATAAGAAAGGCCATCCCATCAGGTACTGCATTTCTGATGATCCATGAAAAGGGTTTGTAATGAGCTGGCAATTGACATTGATTATCATTTACAGGCAGTGAAAACATATAAACAGTGTTGACAAGTTTTCACTGTTAAGTGAGACCCGTAACTGTGCAGAGCAGAATTTGTGCTTCCTTGAAAGAGAGGTATGAGTTTCAGACCCCACACATTCCTGTTACTTTCTGTTCAGAGGCAGTGGCAGCCATGTGAAAATTTGGGAAAGAAAAAAGTTTTTTCTTCCTTGTTTTATAAGTGTGGTGGAATCACTACCTTGTATTCAGCACACTAAATGTCAGGTTATAAATTCACCATTAGACAGCAGTATTTCTGTGCTCCATGTTGTCAGGATGCTGACAACTGATTGCATTTTTAATTCTCAGTCATTCAGTCATGTGTCTTCATTTCAGTGGCTCACACCTCACTGTGACACTGCTCACCAACCCTGAGATTGCTGGCATTCTAAATAGAGACTGAGACCTGTTGTTTTTAGCACACTTGAAGGCAAAAATTGATGAAAAGTAGTTTTTGTGAGCTCAGACTTACTTTTTATAGTTTGAAGTTGAGAAGCTTCATCAGCCTGACATGACGTAGTACCAGCGCTTTCAGTGCCCTGTTAACTGCTCTGCAGCCAGCAGTTTATGGGGTAAGTGATACTGTGGAGATGTCTGATACTCAGTATCAACTTCCAGCCCTGGAAAGTAGAGCTAAAGGAAAGAACAATTGCCTGCATCAGCATTTTCAAGAGTGGCATGACTTAAACGCCGTAAAATTCCCCATTCTCTGTATTCGAGAAGCAAAACAAGAATAGCAAGTAATAGACAATACGGTGGGGTGGTGGTGTACTCCATCTGAACTTTGTGAGGTAGGAAAGTACAATTAGATCCTAATCAGTGATAAAACTAACTAATTTTAGAAATTAACACTCCTTCCACAAGTTGTTACTATATTAAAGTTGCACTTTAACCTAACTATGTTTTCCCAGCTGGTTGAGTATTCTTCCTCTTCTGTCGCCAAAAAAAAAAAAAAAAAGGTTGACCTGGAAGCAACTCTATAGATGGCAATTTCGCTTTTAGTGCAAGTTACTTTGCCTAACAGTGTATCACAGTTATATCTAATTGCTTTCTCTTACCTGAAGGGCAGTGACTGTGAGAAGTAGGTTGAGCAGAGAAAACAACAACTTAAAAACCACTGTATTTTGAACAGAATTGGATACTGCAGAGACACTGTGTCTTCTATCAACAGACGCATGAACAGGCCAAAAGAATTAACAGCTAAGACCAAAAAGATGTGGTCTTTTTTAGTCTTCCATTTTCCCCCTGTGAGGATCTTTCTCACTCTTGTATTGAATAATGAAGTGCACTGTAAAACATGCAGCAGAGTTCCTACTCATTGACCCCTGGAGTATTTTGCTTGACATTGGCTATTTGTATTTCTTTTTTTTTTTTTTTTTACAAGTGTAAAAGATGTTTGAGCTCAGTCACCAATAACCTCTTTACAAGTGGTGACAAAAATAAGAATACAGTAAATTGTATTCCTTGTTCAATACTTACAACTGTTTGTTGGCAAGTTTGTGCTTTAGAAACAGGACATTCATTTAATGACTTTAGAATCAGGATGTCAGGGCCAAACACACATGCACACAGAGTAAAAATTGTTTATGAGTTCATTTTTAATTGTATGTTTAAGCATTTAACTAAACCAAAGGGGGTTCGTTAGGAAATTATTTCTAAAAAAAAAAAAAAGTATCTCTGTTATTAGTATTTCATTATTAAGAGAAACCATTACAATTTCAATTTTTACACATTTCAGTGGTGTGTTTCATGTAAAAGAACAATTCAAAACCTTTTGTTTTTTACTCTAGCACCTAGCACTGTTTATGCCTCCCTGCAGCAGCCTGTGGTTTGGAGATGTTTGCAGGCAGTCTGGCTCCAGTCAGAAAGCACCACCCCTGCAATCACAATCAGCTCCTTTGACTGCAACACAGGTCATCACACATATTGATTACATGGCAATTTTTTGTGCTAAACTGAATCCCACAGGAATATAATCAGTGGTACTCAAAGCACCTTTACACATTATTGAGAGCCCTCTCAGTTTAACAAAGCAGAAGAATGGACAGTTTCTGACTCTAACAGGCTAAAATCTTAGGCACCTGCACAGGCTGCAGGATTATGAGTTTTATATAGGTGGATTTGTACGTGCCCAAAGGGACTTGTCTAGAAGCTATGAACACAGGATTTTATGGTGCACCATTAGAGTATGCTGCATTTATGTAATATTTTAGATGCAAAATGAACATCAAATAGTTTCCAAATGTATAAGCAAATCTAAACCAAACTAAATTCTAAATCAATATTGATTATGTTTAAATTTAATTCTGAAAAGTAACTAAATAATGTTGTGTATTAACAGATAATTTTCAAATATAAAACTTCTAATGGACCTCTATTATGATTTTTTTTTTTTTATCAAACCTTTCTTCAAGATGTACTGCTACTTGTTTTAAGTGTCTTCTTTATAACTATTTATGGATATGAAGTAAATAGAACATTTTAAATCTTTTTATAAATGAATGTTCATTTGTTTATTTTAGGCATAAGAAAATTATAGATCTCTTTGCCTGCAGTGGCTTTTCAATCCTCCTGTATTCACAATGGTCAAATGAAATGTCATAATACTAAAACCAACTCCAGATAACAAATTCAAATTCATGGAAAATTTTTGTGCCTCTGACTTTGATGATGTGACAATAGGAATAAAATCTAAATGGGAGTGAGACCCTTAAAGCAGGTTTCTTAGATGTATTCAAGTATCTAAGCCCTTCATACTGCTTATGACTATTGATTACTTTCTCCTACCATCTGAAGTGGGGCACAGCATTAATGAAGTTCTAAAACATCTTCAGGACATCCTTCATGACATATTCAGTACACAAAACTTTGGTACACATTCATAATATGTACTGTAAACTACACTCACTAGTATTAGGTCAAACTCTAAAGACACATTTTTTTAATTGTCAGACTATTCCTTTCTTTTCTCAATTAAAATGTAATATCAAATCTTTTACCATGGAAATGCTACTACACAGTTTCTCTTCATAAACCAAGCTTACAATTTTTATGATAGCTTAATGAGAGATTTTGAAAAAATTATATAATGTGAAATGAATAAAATTTGTATAACTCTTGTGATTTGTGGAGATGTGAAATATATCCTTAGTTCATAGGAAAATACTGGAACAAAAGGAAAAATAATTTCAAAGGTACATAGTGTTCAAAAGAAGACATGGTCTTATACTGCACGAGTGGCTTTATGTTGTAATAAAATCTCTATCACAGGTATAGAGGAGTTCTATATATTACCTTGTCAGAAATTACATAGCAGTGTAGCATTGAGCATCCTTTTTTTTGTCTTGTACAAGATGCTAGAAAGACTGCTATGTTCTACCTCTATGATTGTTTCAGAAACCCCAAAAAACCCAAAACACATACACACACACAAACTCCAAAACAACAAACAAAACCCAACAAAACAAAAACCCTAACGAAAAACCCACAAACCTCCCACTAAAAGAAAAAAAAAAAACCAAACCAAAAAAACAAACACAAAAACAAACCACAAAGAAACCCCTAAATAGTAAACACAAAACAAATCCACCACTCCAGCTAGGCAAAGAGATGATATTGTGTTTTCTTGAGGCTAACATGAACATCTCTTGAGCTAAGTACTGTTTTAAACCAGGCTAAATCAACACTTTTCTTCAAGACACCTTTCTTATGTGAAGTGCTTTGTAATGAAAGAAAGTGTTGTGAATTATTGCTCAATGTAGTTTCGAGTGAAGCAGTTTGTGCCTGTCCTGTCCCTGAACTACTGAGCACTGTACTTGATTTAGAAACCCCAAATGTACTGACTGTTCAGATAAATTTCTAGCAGAGTTCAAATCACAAAACAGGGGGGCAAGAATATCCATTTCTTAAATATATAAGGGACCATCAGACAACAGAAGGATGAGGGTTTTTTTAAAGTCTGTCTATATCCCTTGAGAATTTTTATTAGATCATGTGCAGCCTATAAATAATAAATATTAATATATGTATAGAAATATAACCTCTAATCTGAAGGCATACTATCCCAAATTTATCTGAAAAAGAAATGTCGGCTTTGTGATGTGATTTTTTTTTTTTTTAAGCAAACAAGGTGTTGGTTATGGAGCTCCTGGGGCTAAAATATTCTTTCTTATAAGCAGCTAGGGTGATGCTGGAATTTAGGATAACAGTTTGCATCCACTGGGTCACTGAATGATATCAACATTTTCATTTTTTGTAGTCAGTTTATCAGTAGGGGAATAAAACACCTCACTGAAAAGCTAAACAGTCTGTCTACTGGACTGATCTCTTTTCTAAATACAACTTCACAATTCTCTATTTTAAATGTCTGATAAAAAAAAAACCCGAAATATTTGAGAAACAGTTACAGTGGAGCTAAGAAAGGAGGTAACAGGAAGTTACTACGTGTTATTTTTTGGTTTATATATCTAAGTAATACATTTGACCCCTAAGCATTGAATGGGAAACATTTTCTTGTAAAAATCTGCAATGCCTGAAGGGACTCTTTTTGAATCACTGAGCCTCAGGATAAGGCTTTTCAAACACTTATCTCTCCTAGAATTAGGATACTATATTTTCTTTATGAAGCACAAAAAGAAAATATACTTTCAGAAAATTGCCTTTTTAATGATAAAGTAATAGTAACAGACATTTAAAAGTGTTTCCTCCATTTTTAGATATATTAGTATTGGTTTTTTTAGGATTTTAGGGTTCCGTAGTAGGGTAATAGAGAGAAGACTCTAGGTCAGGTGTGAGAAATACCACACTCACTATGTGGATGATTATGATTCATGGCTAGGCTTCGTGAATGAACATTTGTAAGCGTGCTGATGGCTAAAAAGGCCAATGCAAGATAGGCAAGTCCGATTGCAAAAGGCACAGCAGAAAGTCTCCATAGGCGGTATTGATGAGGTTGCGCCAGACTTTTTTATTGAGTTTTCTAAAAGCTCTTTATGCCTTTGCTAACCTGTTTTCTATCTTTGTCAATCTTACCATCTGAGGAAATGATGATGCCTTTGTCTTTTGGTCTTTGTTTGAGTTTGATGGCAAAGAAGATGCCTTTTGGCTGCAGTAAGCCAACCTGGTGAAGGGTGGAGATGAGCTTTGTTTAGACTACCTTTTCTAGGCCATTGTCCATGTGGAGCAAGCAGTGCTCTCCTTGAAAAAGGTTGCTTGGTCATTCAGGATGCTGCTGAACCAGACTGTCATCCCTGGGTCAGTGTCGAGTGACAAATGTCCTGAACCATCTGCATGCAGGGTCAGGGCTGCGGCTTCCAGTGCACCTTTATGACCTGCTGTTTCATCCCTCTCTTGTCACTACAGGGCTTTGCAAATGTGGGTGATACCTCAAAGCCTTCACACTGCATTTTTTAGGTTAGGCACAGTGCACACAGAACTGGCCCCACTCTTTACTCCTAAGATTCATCTGCCAGGGCCTAATGAGCTTGGATGGTGACAGCGAAGTCCTCAGGATGTAAGTTTAGTTAGAGTATCCTTCTCTTAGATGGGTGGCCTTACAGGGCTAAATGAGCTCCATCTGCCCAGTTTTGGAGTTAGAGTTGTCCTTCTCCCAGGATGGTTGCTGGGGGGGCTAGCGAGCCCATTCTGCCCGTGGACACACTTTGTCTGACCCTTCAGTTGAGACCTGACCAGCATGGGAGACCCCACTGGAGGCATGTACCACCACCAGAACAGTTCACAACCTCATAACAGCATGGAAGCTTCTCCCCCGCAACAAGGGGGTGTCCATGGAGAAGATGATTATGATTAAATGTATTCCTAATACAGTGTCTAAATATTGCCAATGCAGTCTATAATATAAGCAGGCATAGGATTATAATATTGAATATTGAGTTCAATATTATATATTGAACTTTCTTAGCAGGTTCAGCTAAGAAAGGTGCAAGTTTACTGTCTTTGGCCTTGCAGAATGCACAATCACAAAGTCACAGAGCATTTGTGGAGATACTTTGGGATTTTATCACATTCAGTGATGTGACCAGATCTAAGCACTTTTACTCACCTGCTCAAAAGTGAGCATTACCACCCTGTTTGCCCATTTGGCCCAGTCTCCAGTAGCATTTATATATATACCCTTTTGTAGATATACCATTTATATTATACCCTTTTGCAGGCCGATGTAAAACAAATTTAATTGAATTCCTCACAGCTCCACCATCTCTGGAATGCCTCAGTTTTGGGAGCATCCAGAGAGTTCCTCCTGAATTCCCACCTAGTGTTCTTGTCTTAAGACAGATTTCATTGTCCATCAAACACAATAGTAAGGAAGGGGGAAAGAGGGTGGAGGGAGAACCAACAGACCTGAAGTATTGTTCTCAGATTATGAATTGGAAGTGAATGAGCCAAGAACATGAAGGTACCAGTTAATCAGAGGCTGAATGTCAGGCATTCAGAGAAGGTAAATGTAATCCTGAGACGTAATGTGCATTTTTCTAGTAAGGTATTTCCATCAAAGGAAATACATTCATAATTGCATTGTACAAAGGAGTTCATTGTGTACATTGATAGGAGTTTTAACATAATAAGACAATACTTAGAAAAGACTCCAAAATATGGTCCTTGGACAATTGCTCATTTAAAGCATCAGTTGTTTCATGTTAACTTGCAAAATAAAGACATAAGAGGACTAGACCTTTCTGTATAAATGTCCAGGAAGAACAAAAGTCAAAAGAAATTTTTCAGTTTTGGACAACAATGGTACAAAGCCTCTTTACTATAAACTCTACATGAATACAATTTTCAAGTAAACTAGTCATTAGAGTTGGAGAATACTGACATGATGGAATTTTTAAAAAAATCCTATGAGCCAGATACTCTCTTTACATTGGAAAACTATTCAGCCCTTTTGCAATAAAATTATACTCCTGTATTTTGCAGACATTGAATTCAAGATAATGTCCTTCTAGAGGCAAGAAATTCTACTACAGTTCTTTCCATATGTGTAATCATCACACCCTCCCCCTCCCCCCCCCCCCCCCCCTTATTTCCTGACACTATAAAGAGAAATAGTAAATAATAT
>JAWWEW010000165.1:20105163-20117465 GCA_035583185.1 Anabacerthia variegaticeps | reverse complement strand
CCCCCCCCCCCCCTTATTTCCGGACACTATAAAGAGAAATAGTAAATAATATCTGGAAGAATATGGGATAACAGTGTAGTTGTACAGCATTTTTCAAACACCCTCTCCTTTATCCTGCTCTCTGGCCATTTATGATGATTAGCAGGTAGAAGCTTCCTGAATGCTTAGATGTTGCTTCGCCAATGAAGGATGAATCTCAAATGTAAAGCTGCTCTCCTACTACTTTTTTTTCCATTGTATGATTTCACTAGGAGTGTTTTAACAACGTCATACCTCAGAAATTATCAAATGTCTCTAGTAAAGGATGCTACAAAAGTGAAAATATTTAATTAATGAGACATATTGTTTAATTATTACAGACAAAAGCAGTATTTTGTTATTGGATGCAAATAGCTTCCTACCTTCTTCTAGAATAGAAATAATAGAATAATAGTCTCTTGAAAGCTTGAATCAGACTCTGGTAGTTATATTAAATGATGTCAGTAATCACTGTCTACTTTTAGAAAAAAATAAACAAATCCAAAGCAGACTAGAAATATGCTCAAGTTCATAAATGCATAGGCAGAAATGCGGCTGTTAATAAATCCACCCATGTTTGGCTTTGATAAGCTAATTCATCTAACTAAAAAGGACAAGTAGAACTCAGAACAGACAGCATACAGAACCTTTTCCTGTTGTGCAGTGTCACTTATTGAAATTACAGTTACTTTAGGACATTCTCATGTTCTATAATATTACTTTCCTACATGTACTCCAATCTATTAAACTTAGGTTTGCCTTCACACCGTCTAAGAAATATAATATTTGATCTTGACTTGCTGAAAAAGAACAGGTAACAATCAAGTTTCTTTCTATACTGACACAGGCTGCTTACTTATATTCATACTTAAACAAGTACTGCCACCTGTGGTTCAGGCAACAGTTTTAAACTTACTGTGCATTTGAAGAGGCAGTAATCCACTATTCCAGTGGATTAGAAAAAAAAAAAACAAGGTATTAAAAATGAAGTGCTAAACCAAATACAGTTCGCATTTTGTTTGATACTGCAATGTTTTGTTTAGAAAATAGTACTTATAAAAGCAAGCAACCTCAAATCCACTGCATTTGTCTCTTTTGAAGATACAATTTATATTTAAGCAAGCAAGAACTAAATAGTTTACACAGAACCTTATCAGAATAACATTTTCATGAAGAAATATTAATTATTTTGATAACTCAAAATCAGCAGGCTCTACAATGTCTCCTCTTCCCAGGCCTTTAGGCTGGGCAAAAAGCTGATATGATGCAGCTGTGAGACTTTGGAAGATACTTCAAACGAAAGAACTATTAGAAGCCTTGTCAACATTGTCCCATACTGTCCTTCTTTTTGGGAGCTGCACTAAATTCAGGCCTTTGCCCTTGACCCTTATCAAGATTTATCCTTACCTGTGGCAGTTGTATTTGTTCTCAGCCATGTACCTTGCACCTGATCTCAGATCTGGTCTAGCACTGTGGTTTTGTCCACTGAGCATTGAAATGTTGGCTGTTCTCCAGATCTGCTCTGCCCTTCTTGTCAGTTACACTGGGTTTGCACTCAGCACCTGGCAGGGCACTGCCTCCTGTTTCTCCTGCTGTCATCCTTGGCTCCTGGCCCAGTTTGCTTTCCAGAGTGATCACTTTTGCTGCTCCCTGGAAAGAATCTCTTGCATCATAATTCTGAGACACAAGAAGGAGACCTACAGGAAGCTGCAAGGTAAAGCGATGAAAATAATAGCTGTTGTTGCCTTAGTTTTAGGACAGTAAGCATAAAGTAATAGTTTTGTATCTTAAAATCCAACTTATACAGTTACATTATTATGACTGAAAACTCTTGACAGACCTTTTGAAAACAAAAATGGCACACTTCCAAGTTTTAGGCCAAGAAAATTCTAATGTGCCCAACTGTTTTCGGAAATAAATTAAAAACAATGTCATTAGAACATAAAAGCCTACATGCCAGAGGTAGCTATTTGTCAAGACATTCAGACATATTTGATTTTTATTTGAGGGGGGTTTTTTACCATTTTTTAGGAAATGAACAATGAAAAGATGGCTTGTTTAAATACTCAGGTTAAGTTAATTGTCAGTAATATAGAACACTAAACACAAGGTCATATTTTTCATACCCAAGAAAAGTTATTTAAATTTTATAATCTCTGTAAATATGTTCAGGCCTTTTGTGTCAAGTGGCTAAGCTAAAAAGATGAAGTAGTGCTGGATGGCAAAAGTCAAGTTCTCTCTTTCAGCTACAATTTTTTCTACACCTATAAATAATGTGAAATAAAGTATTTTGCATGACAGTAGTTATTAAAACAGCAACTGACCCCTCCTGTGCATAGTGAGTTATCACATTGTGAAGTATCCTCATGCATGTGTATGAAAACAAATTCCAAAAAGGAAAATTTTAACAATCAAGTTTCTATTTTTTAGTGACAAACATTCAATTTGGGGTCAGTTCACACTGAGTAAAACAAACATAAAGAACAGCGGCTGACATTATCTGAATAGCTTAAACCTCATGACCTGTAAAACTGAATAAGAAATTTATAAGGCCATATTTTATTTTATTATTATAAGTCCTTTAGAGGTAGTCCTAGTGGTAGTTTGATCTCCATCTTTCATCCTTTGAGCAGTAATAGTAGGGGGTAATTTTTTTTAAAGGAGTTAAAGTTGAGGCTGGCTGGACATGGGTCTGTTTGTGAAAGGTGGTGAGAGATGTGTTCTTAACAGTTGGGGTTTTGTCTCTTTATTTATTAAAAATTCTTTATCTTGACCAGAATTTTTTTTCTCATTTTTGCTCTTCCAATTTTCTTCCCCATCCTGCTAAGGAAGGAGCAAGGAAAGAGGGTAGGAAGGAAGTGAGCAAGGGACTGGTTGATGATTCAGTGCTGGCTGTGGTCAACCAACAGCCAAGACAGCACCACAAATTATGCTTGTGATTCCTTTTCAGATCACCTCTGCTATAACTGAAGCATAATACCTTGAGGAGTCTGTACTGTGTTTCTGGGATACAATGGAAAATGTCTGTACCTTTTTGTACAGCTGCAAAAATCCTGCTGCACTTCCTTGCTCTAATGTGAAACAACACTAACTGCCCCAGGCCTCAACAGGAGATTAAGGTTTTACTTCCAGTAAATAAAAACCTTCTAGCATACTATAGAATAAAACAAAGGCTATCCTTGAGGTTTCAATGTCAAAAGGAGACTTTCAAAGTGCTGGTTGGACATCCCAGTTCTGGCACAAATTTTAGCTTACAGCATAAAGTGCCATTTTGCGCAAGGTTCTAAATAAAACTCCTTCCCTTGGTTCAGGACATGTAAGAAATGATCATACTTATCATTTGTGCTTTCTCAAATAAATCTTCTTAGAGTTTAAGCTGTCTTGGCTGTCTGGTGTCATAATATTTTAGCCGCTACTGAAACACCTTTAAGCCACTGCTGTAAGAAGTTCTCTCAGATAATTGCAGGTATCTTCCCTATCTATGAGGAAGAAAATTTTGGTCATTACAGCTCATTTACAGCTCATTTTTAGTTCTGATTTTTTTTAAATTCTGAATTTTTATTTCCACATAGTAAACTTTCATGGTGACAAAATTATGCAACTGTACTTAGAAGGTTTTAATGCTGATTTGGACTTCAATAATAGGTGGGAACTAGTTGATTCTGACTTCTCAATGCTACAGGATCCATAAGCCAGAAGCAGCTCATTGTTATCTTCCAACATTAATGGCTTTAAAAATGAAATGGTTCTCTCAAAAAAGTAAATATGTATTGAAATTATTTCCCCTGCATAATATTGTGAAAAGCTTAGATGCAAAACAGAGTTTGCCTTTGTGGTGTCTCACAGAGAATACTGCTGAAATAAAACAATATAGTAATTTTTCAGGAAAGGGAATAAAAAATAGAGCAGAAGGAGGAAAGCACTGAAATGACAAAAGTCTAATGAGAATGCCTGCATGGATAAATTTTGTCTAAAACTGCTTCTAGAACCTGAAAGGTCTATTTGCCTGAATAAATTGTAAAAGTATAGTCCACAATTTTAACACCAAGGTTAATACTATTTAATGAGTGAATAATGAAAAAAGACATATTTGAATAATACATTCCCTTGTCAATTTAAACTGCAGCTTACTGTACTTTTTTACATTCAATATGTACTGATTCAAAATAATACCTCTTTAAAAAAGATTTAATGGGCCATGAGAACATAAAAATAAAGTATTCTTTTATAACTCTTTTGGGCATTCTTAGAAGAGAAGCTTCCCATGCTCTGTGGGTAGTTTGTAGGTCTAGAAGGCCTCTGTCAATGTTTGAATTGTCTTCTGTACTTTTCAAGGCAGATCATTGGATTAGCAAAGGGAGCTTGGACCTTTTAGGTACGATATCATATAAAAATATTTTCATTTCTTTAAAATACTCAAATTCACAAGATAAAAATAGGA
Organism: Anabacerthia variegaticeps; assembly: GCA_035583185.1. Lineage (NCBI taxonomy): Eukaryota > Metazoa > Chordata > Aves > Passeriformes > Furnariidae > Anabacerthia > Anabacerthia variegaticeps. The sequence goes on along the minus strand of JAWWEW010000165.1, from coordinate 20,113,006 downwards.
GTTTAGAACTTGGTTGAACATTCAAGAAGGAATAAATGAAATACTCCTGTCTTGAAATTAAGTAACTTGAATATGATTAGATGTGCTGTTCAAAAGGAATCAAAACAAAAACCCCAAAAAAACCCATCAACCCACCCCCCCCCAAACAAACCATTCTTTTCTTCTAACATTTTTATATAAGGTTATATATATCATGATATGATTATAGCTTTCAGATAAAAGAAACTCACATGTGTAAACTTCTTCAAGCAGTAGAAAATTTTCTTGCCAAAGCGGCAAGAAAATTTCCTTCTGTTCCTGCTATAACAGAATGTGCATAAAATGCAGGCACCATGGTGGGTTATGGTCGTTTATATTTGATATGAATCTGCAGCTGTTGAGAGATAGAATAGTCACAATGCTTTTAGATTTCATACCTAAACCAAGTTTAAATATAGAATATGGTTCTGAGAATCAAATAATAAAAAAATTATGCTCCTATTTTAAGTTCTAGTAATATAGGTACTCCCTGGGGGTATGGTGGTGGTTTAGTTTTTGCGGTGATTTTGTTTGTTTGTTTTGGGAATTTTTTGGTTTTGCTTTTGTTTTTTTGTTTTGTTTTTGTTTTTTTTTTAATTGAAAAAAAAGCCTCTTTTGGTTTATTTTGGTTTGTTCGTTTGTTTTTTTTTTCTTCAAAACTCATGCTATTACAGGTCAAATTTCAAAGATACGTTCAACATCACTATATAGTTCCTACTGAGTGATATTTGTCTTAAATCAATTCACCTTTAACTCTCTCATGAACTTTACTGATTTGATTTTAAAGGAGCTAAGATTGCAATTTTTCTCTTTCTGAATATGTATAGTTGTACTAAGTTGTGAACTGCTAAAACTATTCTAATTTGCTTTTAAGAAAGCTAGACACAGTCCCTAAGCTCACAATTTTAGCATTGTAAATTAGTGCAGTCTAATCAAAATGCCCTTTAATTTTCACAAGAATAAACTGTAGAATTTTTTTTTTTTTTGAAACCAGAACAAACAGGTCATGCTGGTGTTTACATCTAAATAAGAAAACAGTCCTCTTATTTATCTGTCTGCTGTGTTCATCAGTCTAGATTTCTGTGTCATTCACTTATACTGAAAAGCACCTCTGGGAGTTCACGAAACTCTAAGAAGTGAGTACATTGACTGAAACCTTGGAATGTGAAGCTTCTTATTTCCCATGGGAATGCTGATTATAGCCATCATCGCATCATGCACCCGAGGGCAGACTGGAATGTAACCAAGCCTCAGAGTGAGGCACAAAGAGGCATTCAAAAGAACACTTAAAGAACACAAGAGAACATTTAAAACAGACATGCTCTTGAAAACTATTCATTACTTAGATTTGAAATTTTTCTAATGCAGATTCATTTTTTATTGCAAGCTTCTATATTAACATGCAGGTAGGTGTTGAGCCAAAAGCTATGAGCAAATTAATTTAAAATTTATACCTAAGAACACCTCAACTTTTTGAAGTGTTTCTTACCCAATATAGCTGCAGTGTTCCTTGTGGTTCATATCTCACATCTGTGGCTCAACTTGTATTTAACCTTTAGTGTTCTTTGGCTCTGTATGGAGCAACAGCATTGAAAACATATTTCTGTTTATCACCATACACTAACCTTAAGGAATAACATTTAGCAGTTTTCTAACAAGCTCCAGTGGCAAATGGTGATATTACCATAACAGATTTTCAGTGTACTTTTCCTACCTATGTGTAATAGAGAAGAAAATCTATATACTAGACCAAAGACTGAGGCCAGAAGGGAGCATTAGGTTGTGCTTTTATAGTAGACTTTTTGTCTAACTGTTTTAGAACATGTGCTCTGTGCCCCACATTCATCCAACCATGCACAGAAAAGGATTGAAAGGCATCTTCATCATGTCTCCTAGTCTCTATAACCCTGGCAGTTCTGTTTAAATTACAGTAGAAAACACCAACTAAATCAAAAAGACAAAATCAAATGCATTATAAATTTCTTTCTGTCACAGTAGATGTGATTCCGCCTGGCACTGGAATATTGATCTTTGACATAAAGTTAATTATTGCTACAGAATTAATTCAGGAGAATACAAGAGAAACAAATGCAATATGTAAGGTGAGTCTAACGTGCTGCAATTAAAATTCTATTCTTTGATTCCATCACAATCTGTATGAGCTCCAAAGCTGGGTACCTCCTCTGTTTTATTTGAATAACTGTTTATTCTAGCAGTTGTTTTCAAATTCTTAGAAAATCCTGTTATAGAGGGTAATGTTTTGATTTTAATGATAGTCAGCTGACCATTATAACTTTATGGGTTCCTTCCCTTAATCTTTTCAATCACGTGCGGCGTGCGCTGGCCAATACCGTTTCTCCTGTTTTTTTCATGCTACATAAGATTGTCTTATTTGTTAAAGAAGTAGAAAAATCATGTTGACTATTATGGAATGATGCAAAAAAAAGATTAACTAAATAAACATGCAATATGTCCCTTGAAAATTTTAATGAAACTTAGGAAAATCCACAAAAATTAATACAGAGAACTGACATCCAGTTAAAAATTACCCTCATTTATGCATACAGTGTATAACAGACCTTAAGGAGAACATAGTTGTGGACTGCACAGTTGCACTTTTGTGGGAATGGCACCATAGGTAGCACAGGAAAAAAAAAAAAAAAGGTAGAAAGAAGGATACTGAATGTAACAGTTACAAAAGGCTTTAAGACTTTAAAAAGTGGCACAAATAAATAAATGAGGGCTATTCCAGAGATCTAAGGCAACAGAGTAGCATTACATACAATACATATTATGATAAATGATGTTGAATTCACTTTACAGTATTGTCATTTACCTTTTTGCAGACAAAATTTAGGAAAGCTGCAGCTCAGTGTTTGAAAAAGTTGTAAATAAACATTCCTCTATGTTATTACTCTTCTTGAATGACAGCAAACAGCTCTTCCAGCACAGGATTATTCTAATTCCAACATCAAAATTAATCAAACTCCTTTAGTTAATCAAAATTATGTATTATCATCCTGATTGCAATCATACAGCAAGGATTATTTCCTCCTTCAGTTTATAAGGTACATAATCAGTGCAGAAGAAAAACAAACCAAGTCTATAAAGTGAAAACAGTAGTTAATTGCCTAGTAATTAAAACTCTAAAGTGGACAGCAATAGTCTGGCATTTAGTAGGTCTCCCATGTCTATATTTTTTACTTGATATCATTAGGATCCTCATATGAAGATGTTAAACTTCCTGGTTAAAGAAACTGAAGTCTGAGAAAAATGATACAACTTTGCTGAAGATTTCTAGAGAAACTTCATGTTTCTTTGCTGCTGCTTAATGTACAAACACTGATCTTGTCTTTACCTGACTCTGTGCTGTCTTTTTCATCAGCCAGAGTGTGTCCTTCAGGTTTTTTAACTAGGAGATAGAACAGATGGTCTTAACCAACCAGAGACAGCAATATTGAGGGACTGCACCTTTATTTCAGATACACTCAAAATATGAACACATGAGGAATATAAAAGGGAAATAAGTAATTCAACAGTGACGCCTTGAGCTTTTGAGCTGAGTTTTGTACATCTCCAGACTGCATGTCTGACCCAGTTACAGCCCTGGACTTCACATCACAGAGTTAGAAGGAACGCAATATCCTCTTTTTATACACAATGTTTTTAATTGAAATTGCCTCAGTTTCAACAGCATATTGCAGAAATACAGCAAATCAGTGTAGACTTGTCTGAACATTTAGAATTAACAGGTAAATAATAATTTATGTAATAATAATAAATTAGCTGATCAGCATATTACTATGAAACACTTTGCATTACTCCTTAAAGATTGATTAGTAAGTTTAGGTGGACTGTAGCAATCAAGAAAAAACCTCCCAAATCTTTGTCTAAGTTTCCTATGGGAAAAAAAAAAAAAAACCAAAAAAATTGCTCTGTTTTTCTCCACCAAGAGGCAGAAATGGATAAGTCACTTATATGGCAATGTTTAATTCACACATCTCTTGAGTGCCTGACTGGTTAAATTGTAAGTTGCCAGATGAATACAGGTAACAGTAAAAGTAAGTCGAGGTTAAGTCAGAAGCCATCCTCTAGCTTATAAATCAGAAGAAAGGAAAAAAAAAAGACACAGTGGTCTCCCTTTGTTGTCAAAGACAGGATATGCTTAAAGAAAACAAGTTCTGAAGAACAATTTCAAAATTATGTAAAGCCAATAGAGCTTATCTTGGTGATACATATCTGATGCTGGAAAAGCATTATGGAAATTATGAAATCCGGAATGGGGATGGTATGTGCTCAGCTGTAAGATTTGTCCAGTTTACATATACATAACCTTGGGATTTAAACTCCTTTTGTCTGACCTAACATATTGGAACATATCATAAGTATATAATCCCATTTTTGTGTGTTTCTTTTCATGCTCTTGAGACTGCATAATGAAGCAGACTAATAGAATCATTCTTCAATTCAAAGAGAAATGATTTGTGTAAGAAATACATGAAGTGCTATATCAGTCTACATTGAAATTAACCAAAAAAAACACAGAGATGTCTTCACATAATTAAGTATTCAAAGGCTGAACATGCTAATTTATTTGATCTTTGTTAAAATTGTTGGGTTTTAACTGATTAATTCTGGTTTTCAAAGGAATTATTAGGCTAGACTGTGTGAGATAAGCTTTCTGGTTCCTGGAATTTTCAGAGACTTGGTTTTTGAAAACAGGAAACAATGAATGAAGATGTAGACAATATTGTTACATTAAGAAAGATTTGAAAATATTGCAAACACTGTGGTCCCAGAATGATTAACAAATCCAGACTAATCAGGTTTTAGGAAAAGAGAAACAAAGAAGTAGAGAAATACTGACCTCAGAAAAAACAACATAAATAACAACTCTGCAATTGATGATTGAAAAGACATGTTCTTGGGAAAAAAAAAAAAAAGACAACATGTGTTCTTGAAGGGATTTCTGATGAAATAAGCAATGTAATGGGTAGTGGAGAGAAGGTAGTTTGTGGGTTTGAGACACCTCTTGCAAAGTCCACAGGCAGGCTAAGATTAAATTTTCTCTTCTCATTATAAAGAAATCAGACCTGGAGTGGCAGATGCAATAGAAATAGACATAAAACAAAATATAAAATGCCTAATTAGGATTTTGGGCAATGCTCAGTTAAGAAGAAAATACATTATTTTGTGTAATAATTTTGATTCACATAGTCATTTCACTGGAGCTACATCTGTCTTACAGCATCCTAATGTATATCAGTTTTCGACAATCTAATTTTGTAAATTATATGGACTAGGGGACTTGATAAACTAATTCAAAGATGTAAAAAGTGTTAGCAGGACTTAGAGTAAATGGAAAAATGAAGTAAAAGTAACAAATATTTTTTACAGTTGCAGATTCTGACTCTTTTGACTTGCCATCTCTGTAGATATATGAACATAAAAATTCTTACATAGTGTAGAGAAATGTTTTTTAAAGTTTCTTGCCCATGGAAAGACCTTTCTTTCCAAACTAGTGGTTATGCCAGAAAACATTTTCAAGACACAGCATACAGATAGCGACTTGCAGATGAATGGGTCAAACCCAAAAGGTCATGCCAGTTTAATTTCATGGTAGCAGATGAGAAATTGCTGATGGGTCAGAGAAAATGGGATCTGAGTACTCATATCCTTCTATTCCTTGGGGTATATATAGAGAGAAGCTTTTTAATCCCATCTGTTTGTGGTAGCCAGAGCACAGATTGTATGATCAGCACTTAGTAACTGGCTTCTCTTGACACAAGTGTAATTCCAGTTTGGTGTTTTTATTTAATATTTTTGTGACATCAGCAGAATGAATCCAAGCTTTAAAGATATTCTTGACTTTTACTATCCTCATTTAAAATATAGCTAAGCTTAGAAAATATTTTCAAATGCATGCAGACTATAAGGTTGCAAGTAGAATCTGAATGTACTACCCAATGCCTCAGCCCAGTCCCAAGCCTAGTGTCTGATCCAAAATTGTGTTAGAAATGTTTAGATTTCATTAAAAAAAACAGTAACTGGTGTTAATTTGTAGACTTATAGGATTGGTCAACTGTAAATAAGGGAGAAATGCATAATAAGGAACTGAATTACCTGAAAATGATCCAGATCATGTGGCTCTTTTGCAACATTCAACATTACTGAGCAGAACGTCATCAGTGACCTTGATTGCTGATGAGAATCATAGGAATTAGGAAACAGGATGTGAGTTCCTGATTTTGTAGGAGGCAGGTAGGTGGAACAGGGAGAAAGATAACTCAGTGACTATTTCCTACTATTTTCAGGCATTTTCTTACACTATATTTTTTTCCTCTCCAATATTACTATATTTTATTTGTAGAGAAGATTTTAATATGAAGGTATTAGAGCTCTTTAAAAGGCCAAGGATTTCTTAAAGCAGCCTACAATGTGGATATTTTGTATCCCTGCAACAAATGTTGAAGCTAAGGGAAAAATCAAAATCTTATTTCTAAACTTTTCAAATTTATGAAAAGTTAAGAATTTAAATTCACATGAAAGCACTTAATGGTGAAGTGTGATTTTTTTATATTTATTTTTTTATCTTTATGATTTTTATATACTAAATATCCATAGATTCATTTAAAAAAATGTAAAATCCTGTTGTTTATTCAGATATATTTAGCTGATTCAATGTAAACAGCTTCATCTCAGTAAACTGCTTAAGACACAGAGTGAATTAATGACAGATGAGAAAATAGAGCACAGGTGCCTCAGGCATCCAATTGTTTTCCTGTGTTAAATAAAAGCATCTTTCTGCTTGACACAGCAATGAATTTCAAATTAAAAAAAAAAAGTCCTGGTGTTGGCTTACCATGAGGCTTGTAGTGGATGCAAAATGATCAGTTTAATTCTATTATTCTAAACTGATCTGGGAGTAAGAAATCATGCAAGATTAAAGAAGTTTTATGTTCTCATTTACATAACTGTGACCCATTAAAAAGCTATGCCACAGTAGACAGGATAACTTAAGATAGCTAAGATCTGATTAGGTATATGATACAGAAAATAAAAAAAAAATAATTATAGTAGTTTGTGACTTTCTTGCATACACTCCTCATGGGAATAACAGGGTAAAATAGTACATCAAGGAAATGAAAAACAGGATGGGCAGAACAGACTATATGAGACTAATTTCCCAGGATGTGTTAACAGGTATGGGGGTAAGCGTGATCCTCAGAAACAGAAGGCACAAAAATATACTAAAATAATATTCCTTGCCAATTCTGAGCTTGAACAAGGTCTGTTGCAAGGAAAAAATTAAATATACTCCTGACTTGTAATTAAGCCGGAAACTAAAATACTTTCTAGAATTTTCATATCTCATAAATTATGAGATTCTAGAATAAGACACAGCAACCTTGGCTTGCTTGGTTACATGTCATGATTAGAATTTTACTGTTACAGAGGAACAGCAATGCCTGCTGCAACCGGCATCTGGACTCACAGTAGCACCCACTTGCCTTTTCACACCAAGTCGCCCTCACAAAAGAGGAGCCCACAGTCCCTCGTTGCTGAACAAGTTCTTACCTACCAAACTTATGACAGAAAAGGATATGCCTATTCTCCACCATAATGTATTCTTTTCACTGTCACTCGGGATGTACTTACACCATCTGTTCTGGTTTAAAGGTAAACCAGCAGGAGAAATGGACCCTCCACAAGAGAGATTATAAGTCAGAGTTACAATTTAATCAAAGATATTACAATAAATATACTGACACAAAGAGAAAACTGCTTTCCACTCACCAAAGCCCAGCAGTATAACCCAGTGTCC
>JAWWEW010000165.1:20088608-20100164 GCA_035583185.1 Anabacerthia variegaticeps | reverse complement strand
GTCCTTCGTGCTCGGAGGATCAGAAGAGGCCCAGACCTTTTGAACTCCCAATAAAGGTATTGTCTATCTTTTCTCCACTAACTTTGTCTAGAGTGTCTATTTTCCAGGGTTTCAGGCATCACAAGAATAGAATGTATTATCTGTAATACTTGCATTGGTGTTTATATTATTTCTTATATGAAACAAACTAGTGATTTAAGACTCTTTTCCTTGGTATGAGCTGGTACTTTTAAATTTTAAACAAGTATTTCTTCATTCTTTTTAGCACTAATATATAATAACATTCTCTGGTCAGAAAATTTCTTTTAATATGTCAGTGATTTTAAGTAAAATCAAGTACACTGAAATAGGCTTGAACTTGTCTTCTGGAATCTCTGGAACATCATCAAAATTTATATCCACGTAGCAATTGTGTCTGTTATAAATCAAATAAGAAAGAGCTATAATTTAGCAACATAGATTCATTAACAAAATAGATTAACAAAAATCACAATTAAAAAAAAACTAAAAAGAAAGAGAATTAAAGATGTTGAAAGCTTGTGTTTTAAAACAAACAGAAAGTAATAAAAACACTTATGAAAACAAATCCCAGTGTTACTATATTATTATATTTGTTTTAATAATGGAAAATGTAAAAATAATGTTTTCTTTTTTTTTTTTTTAATTTAAAAAAAACAACAACTCTAACCAAACAATAACAAAACTCCCACACCCAGGAAGCACTCACTCAGGCTCCCCAGAATCTTTGTTTTGTCCCTGATGCAGTTTTGCAAATATCTTTACTTTCTTCTCCCCAAGTTCCTCATGTACCTGAATTTAGAAAGAGTATTGCAAAATTTAATTATTGATCATTAAAATATACTCCAATCCTTAGAAGGAAGGTGCTATAAAAGGTAAAGCATTGTTATTTTTTTCATAATGTGCTATGCTGGGTTTTTTTTTTTTCACAAAAATATTACAGCAATTTCGTGTACTCAGAGACATACAAGACAGAGACGTTTTTTCTATTGAGTTACGCAAGGAACTTCAACCCCATTAAAGCTGATCCTTGTTTCAGATACTCTGCTGATCAGATTTTGGCAGTATTCCTTGAAATATCTGGCAATCTGTCCGAGTGTTACCATTTCAGAAGTTCTAATTTTCCTTTTAGATGAGGTGCAGCATTAGACATGTATTTTCTTTGTTACAGCAGATGTAGAACCCAGCAGCCAAGTGATCAGCACACATCCAGGCTTTGCCCGGCTGCAAATGTTTCAGTTATCAAACATATGGTCTGATGTTGCAAGTCTTGCTTAAATGTTGTAGCTGAAATCAGCTGTGCAAGAACACTGAAGCTGGGGACGACTCCACTCGATTTGTACAGCAGGATTTCGCACAGCCACTTGCAAAATGCTCTCTGTTAAGCTGACACAGACATTCCTATCAAGTTGCAGATGCTGACAGATAGGTGTTATTTTATATAATGCTTCTAATCCCCCTCAGTTTTTTTTTTTAAATAACAGGAAAGGATGTACAAGGGAAAAAAAAGGTAATGAAGGCTTTAATGTGAAAATGAAAATGCTGTGGTTTCAAAGAAACTATAATTCAAGAGAATCAAAATATTTTGAAAAATATTTAGCTCTTAGAAAACCCTGTAAGAAAGTTACATGGTATATTACAGAGATTTTTCCTGCTATTAGGAAAAGACTTATTGGTGAAGACCTGTTTAACAATGCACATCAATAATTGCATAGGGAAATAATAATTGCATATTAAGAAAAAATTTCTATCGCAGTCCAAGATCAGAAAAAGGTAAGAATTTGCTGCAGTTTATAAAAGTACTATATAGTACTTTTTAATGTATTTTAAAAGTACTTTATAGTACTTTCAAAAATGCTAGCAAGATGTATGGAAAGCCTGTAATTTTCTCCTCTTTTAAACTGAAACTCCAGTTTATGAATTTGCAAGATTTTGTTAAAGATGATTCTATACTTGAATTAGTTCAATATACCACTCATAATTCTCAAGCTATTACACATGATATTCTTATTTGGTGCTTCCCTCACTCCGGCTCTGGATTATCAAAGGAATTTTCATCAGTACTTCGTAAGTGCTAGATGTCAATTACTCCAAGAGCCTAGAGTGTCTTTCAGAAGTCAGAAAAGTAATAAAAACATGTGTGATTGATGATTGATGAAGTTGATGATAAGTTTCTTCTCCAGGTGACAGAGAAGCCAAAGAGGAGACGTGTTATGCTAGACCTTGTCCTCACCTACAGGGCAGGGTTCATGAGAAACATGAAGCTCAAGGGCTGCCTGGGCTGCAGCCACCACAAAATGGTGGAGTTTGAGATGCTTTAGCCAGTAAGGAAGGCAGACAGCAAGCGAATTGCCATGGACTTCAGGAGGCAGACTTTGGCCTCTAAAGGGATCTGCTTGGCAGAGTGTCATGGGACAAAACCCTCTGGAGAAACACTGGAGAAACTGAAGACACATGGATTTGATGGATAAGAAATTATCTGAATACGCTCAAAGAGTTGTGGTCAATGGCTCATAGTCCAAGTGGAGACCAGTGACGAGTGACATTTTTCAGGCGCCAGATTTGGGATTGGTGCTGCTGAGGATCTTTGTTGTTGAATTGATCACTGGGATTGAGTGCACCCTTACCAAGCTGGCTGATGACACCACACAGTGTGGTGCAGTTGACATCCTGGAAGGAAGAAATGCCATCCATAGGGACCATGACAAGCTTGAGAGGTGGAACCGTGAGAGCCTCATGAAGATGGACAAGGCCAAGTAAGGTAATGCATGTGAGTTGGGGCAATCTCAGTCACAAACACAAGCTGGGCTGAGAATGGATTGAGAGTAGCCCTGAGAAGGACTTAGGCATGTTGGTGAATGGGAGGCTGGACATGGCCAGAGACATAGTCAGAGTCTCTTCCAAACCAAACCATTCAGCAATGGCAATTTTGTTGGTCTTCTGCTTTAGCAGTGTGTGACTTAGCAGGCTTTTGAGTCTGTGGAAGCAAAAAGGGAGATAAAAAGACTCTGAATGGAGTACTTACTCTAGGTTTGTTTTTCTTAGCATATTTTCTACCGGTGTAAGTGGTTTGTGAGAGACAAACAGTAGCTTCGTTTTATTTATGATATAAAAAGTATAGCTTCAGTTAATTGAGTGCTTTTCAACTGGCATTGTTTTGGTATATTTTATCCAGTTTTCTTTTTTTATTTTCTGTTTTTCCTAATTTATTATAATATGCATTATGGTAAGTGGGTTTTAATACCCAAACATTGCAGCAATCAAACACTTTACTGATAGCCCATATTTTACATGACAACTTTTCAACTTTTCCCCCCTCTGTTTCTAACTAACTTTTTATTTATTTTTAAATTGTGTCAGTTTTCTTTCTTTTTTTTTTTTTTTAATTTCCTTTCACTTTTTAATTTCCTTTCAGTGACATTAATCTTTGGGGAAAAATTAAAGACCATAAAATTGGATGAATATGTAGACTTTAGACTTTGACTTCCAATCACTAATCTTGTTTGTTGGTGTTTTTCAGAGGATAAAGTCTTGTTGAATATAAACTTATTTGTCATACAGATGTTTCAAAAAAGCCACTGATATTAGAGTTCTGATTTTCCATCTAATTCTTTCTCTCAGAAAATAAAATATTCATCAATCATTAGAACATAACAGTAAAGAATAAATCACTAAATTAGTAAATGTCCCGGTAAGATATAGAAAACCTTTAGTTCATATTCTAAAATTAGAGATTTTAAAATAAATGGAATATTTTTTTTATGGATACAGAAGAAACATAAGGCTAAATGGATTCTCAGTTCAGATGTTATGTTGCCTGCTCCCATTCACCACTTAGTGTTAATATAATCATGATTCTGTTTTACATTTATGATTGTATTTTATTGTTTAGATTACTGGAAGATATTTTGGAAATCAGCCACTAGTTAACTGTTTCCCAAGACTGGGATTTTGCTTTCTGTCTGCCAACTGGTTATTCTATTTAATAAAGTATTGAATGCAATAATGCCTACCTAGTTGTGACCACTTTCACTGAAAATAGGCATGCTTTCCACTTCCCAAATTACACAGTCTCCTTGCTATTTTCTTGTTTTATTTTCATATGGATCATGAACCACACAGAGTCAGGGAACTGACAGACTTTTCTCAGTCTGCATCTTCCAAGTACAGACCACTACGACATTAAATGCAAGGATAGATTTCTTAGCATATGCAGTTTTGGTGAGGTGAGCAGAATGAGAAGAATGTTTAAGAAAAAAAATTTTCTTTGGTTTATTAAAGGAAGAAAACAGACAAACTTTAAGGGCAATGAGAAAGCCACTTCTTTTCCTGCATCCGTGTCCAGAAAGCTTGAAGTATAAAGTTCAAAATATCAGGACTTTGAAATGCAGTCTGAAAAGAACAGACATCACTAAAAATAATTAGTACCTTAAGTGGTCTGCAAGGTATGGCAGAGGTTAGAAAACTGGTCACTCCGAAATCACTTGCAAAGTCCTTGTCTCAGCACATAAAGCAATTATGAACATACAGCAGTGAATGGGGATGGATTATAAGTTTCCTCCAGTAGCAAATTGGAGCTCACCAGAAACATTTTATTCTAAGAATAGTTTCCAAGGGTCACAATCTAGTTTAATAGTAGTTCTCTCTGTATAATTGTTAGAGCTACATATCACTGACCAATTACACTAAAGTCCTTTGAACAAAGTACAGAAGACAAATTATGTCTGGGCTTAATTTTTGAGGAAGGTATCGTAATTTTTCTATTGTATTTTCTGGAATGAATAATACATTACCTAATTTAGAACGCTACTTCCAGATGTTTTTCCAAACACTGCCAGGTTACATATGTTTGAACAAATCTTCTTTAAAGAAATTGCATGTGTAACCTTGAGGCAATGTAATCCTGAGAGGAAGATTAACCTTTAGTTGCATTTACACTATCTTTGGAGCATGACTAACCTTTTATTTGAAAGTATCAAACACCAGGAATTGGACTATTTACAGATGGACCAAACCTGCTGATTGAAAGCCAGTTTCTACTCTTACTGGAATTAGTCAGACTTTTGTTAAAGACACCTGTAAAAGATCAGTTATTCCTCTTGTGATTAAACTTCGATTTTCAGAGATTTTAGAGGAGTCACAATTTCATTGTCACAAGGACTGAAGAGACTCACAGTCTCAGAAAACAAGACTCTTTAGCTCAGGAGAATTTTTCCCCTCTGTTTGCACACAGGATGACTAGGATGTACCAATGAAAACAATTCAAATACTTTATCTGCATCTGGATGTACTTACAACAGAAACACAGAGCCCACAGTCATACACTCTCTCCTTTATAGTCATTTTTAAAATTCAAATTTATCAATCCAAGCAAATAAAAAACAAACAAAAGGAGTCTTTGGCCCCTAGATTTACAGTACTGTCACTAAATAAAACAGAAGAGACACTTGTAAAGCCAAATGTTCAATAAATACAATTGTATATAATTGCAATTCAGAAATTATTCCTCTATGAATGTTCCTCATTACATCCAATGAGATGTTCTTTACCTTGCTGCTACTAATGAGAATTTACAGCAGAGGACAGAAGCAAAGTAGTCAGTAAAGGTTCCACTGGCTTATATCCATATTGTTCTTTCCCCGTGAAAGGTTTGGTTTTTTTCTGAGAGATTTTTTGATGTGTGGATTGGATGCTGATAATCTGTTCTCGATACAAAATGTAAAATAAAAACATTTCAAATCTTTCTACAAAAAAGACAACAGTGGCTATAAAACAAATGCCAGTGTATGGTATTTACTTGGTGAAGTCTTGTTTAGTCAAGACAAAGACTTTGAATCTGAAGAAACAATTTCTTTTTCCTAAGTATCCAAAAATCTTCTAATATTCTTAATGTTTTTGATTTTAATAAGCAATAAATCTCATCTTTTGACTTCTAAATAGAAGACTTCACCAATAAGTGAATAGAAAGCAGAATATCAAGTAGAATTTGGTACTAAGGAAAGGGATATTCTGTAATCAACTCAGGCTACATTTCTATATGTCATAATATAAAAAAATGTCAGATATTAAGTTAAGGGCAGGAAAGAGGTCTTGATTCTTTTCAGCTGAAAATCATAGAGGAAAACCTTCCCACATGAGTTTATATACAGAGGTAATGCAAGTTTCAAGTCTCCTCATGTTTCTGATTTTTTTAATTATACCTAGACATTTCTGAGGCTTGTCATAATTAGTGGCTTAACTAAAACTTGTTGCAGGTAATTCATGAGTTGGGCACAGGTGAGCACTGAAACTGTTCTGGTCTAAGAGTTTTTTGACCACAAGTACAGGATGGGATCTCATCACAGAAAAATGCTGTCAGGGTGCCTTTGGTAATGTAATTTAGAATAGTCTATTTAAGTAATACCTTAGTATATTGTGTATAGCCTATCCTTACATACGTCTCTGAAGCACTATAAAACACTTCAGCTGCATCTTTTCCAGGCAACAATGAAATTTACTGTACATAGGTGTAAAAGAGTTGTCAAGGTGATCTCTTCTATTCTTCTAAATGATGTGTTCTTAGGTTCTGAAAACTGAATGTATTTTTGAGAAGCATGAGTGGAAGCATCTTTTAGTACGAGATTATGTGTCATGTCTTTCTGGTCTTGCTGTTACAGAAACTGTGACCAGACTAGATGAGGAAAAGTTCTTATTTTCTACCCAGTACTCCATCTATTTAAGAGGAGCATTTTTGGGGCAAATCAGGATAAAATGGCAGATTTAAGTTCTACTGAAGTATTCAGCTGTGAACTAACCTACAAGATTATCTTGTGGCAATGTGATGCACATCTCTGGGCCCAGAATGAGATTTCCCTTCTGTAGAAGACACCAATAGCTGTTCAACAGATAGTAAGCAAAGTATCTTGTTGAAACCCTGCAGAGTTCTTTCACAGTATGTAAAAGAAACACTCCAGGTAAATTTTAACATAACTTCCAGTGGTGCAACTGACGGCTATTAATTTTGAAAGTTTATTGAAATGTAACAAAGGACCATGCTGCTAATAAGGAACAGTTTGTAGTAGACTTAACACATCAGTGTTTCATCAGGGCTTTAATTTTAATGTCTGTTTCAAGGGCTGGAAGTAAAATTAAAGGCAGGTATTGTGGTTGACCCTTTTTTTCCCCTTCCTTTACTATATGATGTGAAAATAGCAGAGAGGGTGTGTCTGTATTGTAATGCATGTTTTCCTGTCTTGTTGGCTCAGAAATATGTTGTCTCAGAGGATTTGGGATTCAAAGATTTAGTGCTACAGAGATCATCAAGCTTCAAAAGTCTTCATCTTTTCATTGCTATATTTTTTACTAACTTATGACTAACTTTTATGAAGAGTCTTGTCATAAATTCTGCTAACAGTTCTGTTTGAAATACTCACTTTGGTGTGAAGCATGTTGTACTAACAGGAATATGAAATAGATTCTGAATATGTGTCAATATGGTTACAGCACACATTCTGCATACTGTCGACGTATTAAAATGTTATGTTTCTTTTCTATGATGAAACAAGAGAGGCTTCCATATTTGCTTTCATGAATCTTTACTGTGAGGGTGGTGAGGCACTGGAACAGGTTACCCAGAGAAGCTGTGGATGCCCCATCTCTGTCAGTGTTCAAGGCCAAGTTGTATGGGGCTCTGAGCAACCTGGTCTATCGAAAGGTGTTCCTACTGATGGCAGGGGGGTTGAAACTGGATTGTCTTTAAGGTCACTTCCAATCCAGACAATTCTATGATGCTGGACTGTAAATTTTGAATAACAGTTGAGTGTTCTCAGTCCTTCAAGAAGACATTCATTGCTTTAAGGGTTTGGGTCTTTACATAAACTTGGGAACATGACAATTATAAATGTAAGTTAGGATTCTGTGAAAGTATTTTAGTTCTACATGCCTACCTTTTAACTGACCAACCTCTTCAGGAAGAAAAAAATGAAATTTGATCATATGGGAAAACTGCATATACACCTACTCAGGAAAATTTAGAAGTCATGTCTGGCAGTTCCTAACAAAATGTTTCCTGACCAGAATAATTGCAGAGAAAATCCTCATGACTCACTCTTATAAAAGCTTAGGTAGGAAAAAAAAACCTTCAGGGAAAAGAGTAAAGTGGATCTCACCTCAAATATAGAAAAGCTTTTGTTTTGTTTTGTTTTGTTTTATATCTAACTTTTAGTAATTTATCCTGAATAAAACCAAATCAACTCGCTTCCTCACACTGCTATTAATTGAGAGTTACTTTGGAAATGTCAACAACCTCTGTTAAAAGAATAAGGATCTGGTTTATGATTGACAAATGTCTTGTCTTAAGAAAACTCATACATTGCACACCACAATTTTCTCAAAACTTGCTCTTCTCTGAGTTCGTTTAGAAAACAGGGTTACATCTGTATCAGGGGGCTTCTTGTCTGTGTTTTGTTTGTTTTGAAACTTTTTGATCAATGGGTGAGTAGTCTAAAAAAGTAATTGTGAGGTGACTGAAATAGTTTGTGTCTGATTAAATTAAGAACTTCAAATGTAACAAAAATTATTAAGCATTGGATAAGTTAACTTGATTGTGACACTTTCAAAGCATTTGAGATTTAGGCTGACAAAAAAATCAGATCAATAGGTAAAATAAAGAAACCTGAAATCTAATCACCAGATTCCCCAGTGGTATAACAGAAATGCTGGCTCCCACTTTCACTATGGAGTTTGAAAGCAGATAACTGAATCTACTTTGTTTCCTACATCAGGAACTGTAAGACTCCTATGTAGACAAGCGAATATGATCTAGATTTCTTAGTACGCAATTTGCTAGTGACTAGAGAATCTAGCCATTAGCATCTAGCTGTTTGACACCTGATTTTACTGTATTCAGTCAAAAATAAGACATTCTTGCTTGGCCCATATTAAAAAAAAAAATAAAATCTGATTTTATTATATGGACACTAGTTTTTCTAGGCTCCTTCTATGTTCATTAAGCGCTGGAAAGCTTCTCAAGAGTTGTGCAGACCTTGACAGAAAATATCACTCATCATCGGTCATTGAAGAAATTTAGAGGCACCACTGTTCTGCAAATAAAACATTTGCAAATATTCTTTAATGAACACACGCAGAAAAATATATGACAATTTAACCTATTCAGCAGCAAAACCAGAAAGAAATCAATATGTTTACACTAATTAGAAAATAAGATTTTCCATCTCCTGTTATTCGGTTTAACATCAAAACACCACACTAATTTTTTGTGCTTTTCATCAGACTTTGTGAACTACTTGAATGAATAAAGCAAATAAAACATGCAATTATCAGATATTTTATTGGGACACAACTGCAAATAGAAGACCTCCAGCTGCCCCACTCTGTGGAACATCAAATCTGTGTGTGTGTGTGTGTGTGGTGTGTAAATAAGTAAATAAATAAAATAAGCAGCAGGCTTGCAGGAGGTGGGAGAGAAAGGGAAAAAGGAGGGAAAGGGTTATTCCTGACACTTTATTTTAATATATATCTAGACAATATAAAATCATAATGTTTTATATATCTTCAATAAAAATGCCAAATGGCTCTGCTGCACAGAGCTTGGTGAAAAAGTGTGATCTAAGCTTTAGCTAAGTCACATTTCCCTACAGATGATGATACAATAAGCAGTGCAGAATAGGATTATTTCAGTGTTTTGTCATAACATTCCATACTATATGTCCTCTATTCCTGTTCCTGGATATCAGTGGAAAATTTGGCCTAAATTGCTAAATTATGTATGTGAATGATATTATGTTCTATTGTTCTGATCGCAAACCAACAACAAAATATTGTTGAGCCTACTTAGATCAGCTAAATCCTAAATTAAGTTAAATCCTAATTACAAAGCAGGTTTATTAAAATGGTTAAAACCCCACCAAATTTTCACAAAGCAGGTCCTAGGGAGATCTTGAAGATAAGAAGTTTCATCCTAAGTTTAGAGTTAAAGAAGAGCTATGCTTCAACTGATGGTTGGCATCCTGCAATTATCATGTTATTTTCAATGCTCACGGCTTACCAAATGCTCATTGAAAAACTGGAGGCATTGGGAGCAGAAAAGTGATGAGAGAACTGTAAGGACAAGATTTTAGTAGAAAAAGTATATTGTTATCATTTGTATATTATTTTTATCTTTTACTAAAAAAATGTGCTTTCTTTAGACTTTTCTATTTGACATTCTGCATCCCTAACACAGCACTCTAGAAGAGCCTTCATGAATTATAGCTGATAAACCTTGGCTTTATAGAACCTTGTCAAAGAACTATTGGAATTTCTGTGGTTGCAGAGTGGGGAGAAAGAGTTTGTGCATATGTGCTACCTTGAGGGTATAATAGAGGGACTGTGGAGTTTTAAGATGACTAAGTGATATATTCTTATGGCAGTTTCCATTTAATAAGTGAAAAATAACAGATAAAAGAAATGTTTGGGGCTTTTGAATAATTATTTATCGGACGTGCTTATGAGTTATTTTTTCTTCATGAAAATGGAAGACTAAGAATTTTCCAAATTCATGGCAACCTGTTATAAACTGTACCTCAGTATTTCAGATGCACTGTGCTCCAAATGTCCCATTAATATTGCTTTGGTTACAGATGGTTGCATAGACATCTTTCTGCCTCCACAAGAATACATCACCAGGAAAATAAACTTTCATGTGAATGCATCTGTATGACTCATCTGAGTAAATCTTAAAAAAAGCAGAGAGAAATGTTGGCTGAATGTTATCAACACACAAGTTGTGACTTTAACATAATTTTTACTGTCTACAAGTTTAAAAGTTGTGCTCATGTTCAAAATGAGAAATTCAACTTTAACTGAAAATTATACAAAATAAAAAAATCAATTTCTCTACTACCCCAAGACATTTTTCAGGTTTCAGGAAATTTCAAGAAGCTTTTATATAGTCTGGCCTTTAAACTTTTAAAAGCTCCTTTAATGAGTGAACTTTTAGAACTTTGATTTTTTACATTTTCTCTGTAACACAGGTTATCTACTTCTTCCCTTCTGTAGGGAAAATGAAAATTCTTATTTACAATGTGGTGAGGTTTTGTAGTGTTTCTCTAAACAAGAAAATCGACTGAGTTAACTCACCTGCCTGTAAAATTACTTACCTGAGTTGAATTACTTAAATTTTTCCTGGGGAGCATTCCTCCGAGAAAAACTGAAAACCAGAGCAATTGGTGTCTTTTTTGCTCTGAATGGTAATGCAGAGCTATCCACCCATCCTGGGAAACGATGACAGCACATCATGTTTTTAACAACTGGAAACCAGGGGTTCAAGTGTGAACACCTTGGCTATTAATTTTTACAGTAAATCAGAACAGAGAAATTAAGATTCTTTGGGCAGGCAAGGCCGACAACTTTTCTAAGTGAGTTCAAGTTAAGATATGGCTTGGTCCAGTAAACAGCAGGACTTTGCATACTGTATTTCAGTTCACCATAAAAAAACATTGGGTGGTTTGTTTGTTTGGAGTTTGTTTGGTTGGGGGGGGGGGGGGGGGGGGGGGGGGG
>JAWWEW010000165.1:19988463-20084666 GCA_035583185.1 Anabacerthia variegaticeps | reverse complement strand
AATACAATTATATTCTATCTATTAAACCATGGGAAATAATTGATAATCTTCTTCCCAGCAGCATTATGCTGACAGCTCCATCCACTCCAGAAAGGTCTCTTCTCCATCGTCCAGGTGTTTTCCCACAGGAAGCAGCAAAGACAAATTTTAGTTGGAAGGCTGCAAGATAAAGAGCAACTCCCAAAGAATCTGAGGAAAAAAATTCTCTGTAAGAACATACTTACAAAAAGGCAAAAATGCCAGAATGCTGAGCACGGAGGGAAAAAAAAGTCTGAGAAAGAAGTGTGAGCGCCAAGGTCAGCAAAGGAAGGGGGAGGGGGAAGAGGTGCTCCAGGCAGAGCAGAGGTTCTCCTGCAGCCTTTGGAAGAGACCACAGTGGAGATGGTATTTCCCTGCAGCGCCCCGACAAGTCCTCACTGAGCAGATATGCACACCATAGCCCATGGAGGACTCCAAGCCAGAGTAGCTGGATGTTTCCTCAAGGAACTGTGATCGGTGGAGGGTCTGTGCTGGAGCAAGGGAAAAGTGTGGGCAGGAAGGAGCTGAAGAAAGGAACCTCTCAGGGAGATGGGTGGGGGAGTTAGAGGAATCAGGAGCAAATGAGTGAATTTGGGACTGGGAAAAGGGAAAGTGATGTTTTAATTTCTTCTTTGTCATTACCCAAATCCATTTTAACTGGTAGTAAATGAAATTCATTTTCCCCAAGACGAGTCTATTTTGCCTGTGACAGGAACTGGTAAATGATTTCCCTGTGAGCCACATGCCTTTTCATCTTATTTTCTCTCAGAGTTCTGTTGAGGAGGAAGAGGTTGGGAGGGTGTGGCTGGGCTGGGCTGACCTTGGGCAGATGCCCAGCATCAAATAACACACAGTTACCAAAAGAAAGAGCAAAGTATACTAATACTGTAATTTCTTGACTGGATTCATTCCACCTTTTTTCCCTCACTGTGGATAATGCAATTAAAACAAAACAAACCAAGCAACGCCCCCCCCCCAAAAAAAAAAAACCAAACAAACAAACCAACAACCTAAAGCAAAAAACAAACCAACAACCCAATATACACCTATTGATAATGTTAGTTTAATTTGTAGTTTTATAAATACCACTTTTTTTTCATTTTAAATTTCCCATCTTAAGACTGAGAGTTTCAATTTTCATTAAAAAGTGAAAATAATAAAAACTCAGTTAAAATTATTTTTACTTAGTAAGATGTTATTTGAGAACTTAAAAGTATCATTTCTCTAATTAAGGCCAAAAATATAACTTATAAACAACAGAAATAACAAAAGTGGTTTTTTCTTCAGGATTTATACCTTCTGGTAGAAGTTATGATATCCAGTCATCTGCCATTGTCAGTAATAGATTATATTATGAGTATCTTTAATGCCTTTGTCTTTGGATTCTTTGATGTCTAATAAGTGCTGAAAACATATTTTATGAACGTAAAACACAACAACCAAAAGACTTTGTCAAGGAACTAAAATTAGCACCTCTCCTTGTATTCACAGCAATAATAAGCATCTATAGGAAATTATATGTCTAAAATTTCTTCCCTGCATTTCTCTTTAACTCTTTAGGGTTATACATGTAGCATATTTATATATATTCTAATTATCAGAAAGGTTTCAAATACTTAAAGGGATTTATCTTCCTTAATATATCCAACATGCTAATGTAAATTTTGTAGTTTATATGACACCTAAAACTACAGACTGGTTTTGTTTTTATATGTTTGCTTGGTTGGTTTTTCTGGGGGGTTGGGTTGTTTGTTTTTTTGTTTTGATTTGGTTTGTTTGTTTGTTTGTTTTAATATCAGTTCAACACAATTATAGCAGAACTGAAGTCTTTTTCCACAGCAGACACTGTGAGTTAAAACTTGCCACTCCATTTCAATTTTTCATCTGGAAAATACATGACAAACACAATCATATCCCAGTAGTTCCTCATGGCATTTCAGATTTAAAACATAATTCAATAGATATCTCACTAGAGAAAAAACAAAACAAAACAAAACCAAGACAAAACAAAAAAACCCAAACCCTAAACTTACAATGATACAGAGAAAAAGAGACTGTATTCTACCACTTTTAGAAATCAAAAATAATGCTTTGTACTCCAGAAGGTGGAACTTGCCTCTGGGAAAGTCATTGCAGCACTTTTTAGATAAAAATCAATGTTAGAAAAAAATATCAGATTTTGGAATAGTCAGGCTCTGTGATAATGAACTTTGGTACCCAATTAGGTAGAGAATATCTAAGCTCTTCAAAGCTCCATTTATGTATAAACTAGATCAAAGTTCTCTGTCAACTGTCTTTGAAGAAAAGAATTTACAATTCCTCTTTTCCTTCTTTCCCTGCCATCCAATTTTCCCCTCCTACTCTGAGGGTGCTGACAACCTCTACTGGCACCTTTCAAAATATCACTAGGTGCACCATGGAGAGATGGCTGGAGGAAACATTTAATTTTTACATGGAAGCACCATGGTCACCTACATAGATTAGTGTGGACTTTTTATTCCTGATGTAATTTTAAAATGTAGAAGAGCATATGGAATGTAGAATAATAGGATTGCTTAGGTTGAAAGGGACCATAAGGATCATCTAGTTCTAACCACTCTGCCACAGGCAGGGACAGCTTTCACTAGACAAGGTGGCTCAGAGCCCTAACCGGCCTAGTCTTGAACATCTGGAGGGATGGGGAGTCCACACAAAAATAATTTTTTTTTTTTTTTTTTTTGGTGGTGGTGGTGGTGCTGAAGGATACTTATATATATGTGCTATATTTAGGTACCTAACTTGAATTAGGAGACTAACCATATTGTATATGCAGACAGATGCTTTCTGCTAGAGCATGATTCTGAGCAGAAGTTCACTTTAGGGTTTTAATTGCTCTGAACTACCTTCAGTAGCTTTCCAGTGTTTCACATAATTATATGTCAGCTGTCTACTCAATGATAATAGTGAAAAACATACTTGCATTAAATTTGTTCATTGGATTTGGTGCCTCTTATAAGAGAAGTCTAACTAAATCACATAAATAAGGCGACCAAGTTTTAGAATGTGAAGACTGTAATGTTTTCAGTTGTACTGCAACCTAACAGCCCAGCCATTTAAAAATAAAGGCAATCATTATTAAGTTGCTAATAAACAGTAAAATTGGCAATTCAATAATCTATAGAGTTATTAATAAAATATGGGCAGTGAATATGTTCCCTGTTGACCTGTCTCGTTTATGATCCAACGTGAATAAAAACTTCCGATAAACTGCACTTTAACTGAGAAACTGAATCTTAAAGTGAAGGCCTTAGTTATATATTTTTTTAGCTGCACAACTCAACACTTAAGAAACAGGTAACTGCTTTCTTAAAATATGTGGAGTTTACCTTATATTTCACATGAAATCAAGCTTTATATATGATTGTGTAAAATTAAAGACAAAAACTGGTCTCCAAACATATACTGGTAAGACCTAGGCAGACGTGTCCTGTTCAATTCTCAAGACAGATAGAACTAAAAATTAAAATTCATTAAACATCAGCATTCATATTATTGTCAGAGAATTTTATTGTTGTTTACACAAAATCTAAGACCATTAGTTTTAAAAGTATTCCAAAACTTCAGTAAATACAACCTTAATGACACATTATAGGTAAGAATCAAATAAATGAATTCAAAATAAAATTAAATAAAAATTAATTCTCTAGAAATAACTTTTGTGTTTATTTTGACTTATTTAAAATACGCCTTCATGTACTTATCTCTCCACTAAGAAAACTGAAACCTTGGCAATTATTCCTCCAGTGAACTTTGAAGAATTAAGATTACAAACACTGAATCAAGAAACAATCAGTAGATAAAATACTGTGGGTCCACAGGTACCTTAAAAATAAACCAAATGAATGTAATGAAGTGAATAATGAAAATAGTTCCTTTTTCAATATTGTGGGGGATTTTATAATATTGGGCCTTTTGATCCCTTTATACCAAATACAAAGTTCATCTACCTTATTGCCTTCCAATCAAATGCATCCTTTCTTAATCAAATACTTGATAATAAGTAGTTTCCTGAACAGATTTGATCTTGGTCTTGAACAGGAATCACCAGGAAATATTTATTATAATGATATCAGACATCAAGTTGTCATGTGGGAAGTTCTGTATAAACAGAACTCTATCACCGAAGGCATTACAAGGAATCTTCCTTTGCGTACCATTTCAAGAGTATATTTTTTCAGTCCAAATCATGAATGGTATTATGAATTATTAGTGCTTCTCATTCATTGATCTGTGACAGATCAAAACATAGCAATACCTAGGAAAATGGAAGGTCCTGGTCACAACGCTGAAGATAGTAGCTTGAAAATATAGTTTCTAAAGATGCTTTTTAAGGAAGCAAATTAAAATAATTGTGAACACATTAATTGAAATTTTAATGAATTAAAAACCTATTGCAGTCCTTCCATAATTTTTGGATGGAGTCAATAGTACTGCACAGAACAAGTTAGTTAGCATTTATGACATTAAATGCCCAAGAATTTGCCTTTATTAGTCAGGGTAAAAAAAACAAACAAACCAAAAAAACCCAAAACCAATCTCCACCAGACAAACCTCAAATTGCTCTGAATTTTGTCAGAGATTTTTGTCAGGAATAGGGTTTGAGGATTTGATTTTGTAAGTTTGCAATTATTCTTTGTATTTTTTAGAATGTTTCCGTTAAACAAGGGTAACATTTTCATCGTGAGTACGCAATTCCTGCACCTTAATTATGCAACTAAGTTTCCATCAACAAATCCATAACTGCAGAAGTCTCCAATGAATTGTAACAAGAGAATTTCTTTAGGAAATATTTTGCATTATATTTTCAATTAAAATAAACAATTTAAATTATTCTTACAATTCTTCAACTTGATACCATCACTTTAGTTCAAGAGAGAGCTGAGAAAAGAGTCTGGTAGTGAATACTTTACCCAAAGGGTTGGTTTTGCTCATTTTGGATTTTTTCTCCTTTGAATACTACAGTCCAAATACAGCTTTCTGAAATTCTTTGATTAATTTCTTACAAATATATTTTAAAATTTATATATATTGCTCTTTAAGTTTTCCTTAATTTGTTAGCATTTCTTGGAACTCAGGGGTTCACACTTAAACATTTTTGATCTTTAAAAAAAAAGTTACAAGTAGGAAGAAGGAAAATTGCTTTAACACAGTGGATCATTATTGACCTGTTTTAATTTTATTCTTATAGAGCTTGCCTCATTGCACTTAAAACCCTAGACTTGGAGAAAATAAAAACTAAGTAAAATGTTTTTCTTCTGTGTTTTTTTGTGTCAAGGAGGCACCTAGAAACCATAATACAGAAAAGTATGATCAAGAAAATTTAAGATACAATACCTGTAAAAAAAAAAAAAAAAAGAAAAAAGAAAAAAAAGCCTGTTCTCTAAAAAGTAGAGATGGAGTCACAAAACAGAACAGCAAAATGATTGCCAGGGTTACACAGCACGCTAGTGTAAATGAACAATGAAGCCTGTATTTCCTACACCCCTGTGCACTTGCCTTCTTCCAGGAACTATGTTGCCTCCTGCATTCTGCTATCAATATATCAGCGTTCTGTAGTGCTACATTTACAAGCTTTTCCCAGAGAATAATACATGGTTATGAATTAATGAAGATCCATAAACCAAGCATAAGCAGATAAGAAACATTACTGTCTCAATTATCTCACAGTTGAAAAATGAAAACTCTAGGACCTCAATTCTCTGCAACTAAAAATACACTAGTGCACAACCTGCATTCCTGAGGAAGAGATGCCCTAGAACATTCAAATGATTTGCAGCAGATGACATGGGAAATCTACAGCAAAACATTTGCCTTAGATTGCTTAACTCCCAAACCTGCATCATAATCACAGAATGCTTCTTCCTCCTTAAACTAAATGTGATAAATGGACAAATCTAACTCTTCCCTGTTCTTTCAAGGTATCTTAGGAACTCTTATTAATTTTTTCTGAGCATATCTTGTGATAGAAGTTTGACCTTCTAGTTTTTTTCGACCTTTTTTTTTCTTTTTAACTGTTGATCCACTATTAAAAAGCAAAATTATTCATACCATTAAAAAGAAATCTTCTTTGAACTTTTTATTCATTCTTGGTATTTGATATTTTAGTTAAAATTGTGTTTTGGGATACAGTATAATTTCCAAAGTTTAGAAAATATTTTAATAACTGTGTTAAATCATTCTTATATTATATATTTAAGGTTAGTGGAAAGAATAGAATAGAGGAAGGGAAAGAATAAACATAGAAACTTAACCATAGCAAGAAACTGTTACTGTAGATTCCAGAGAACATTTGTGGACCAATATGAGTTTATAGAAATAAAATAAAAATGTTTGTTTTCATAGAAGGGAATATAGTTTATTCTGAAATTAATTCAGATATAGATTTTTCCTTTCTGCTTGAAAGTCTACTTGTTTGTTTTGAACAAACAGGAAGAATGGCATATGAAATGGCAGAATGACATCTAAGAGGTCCTTGAAAACAATTCTGTATACATTATCTAATACACCTGGCCCACTGAGAATTTAGAAGGTGGAGGACTTGAACTTAACATTTCATAGTAGGACCAAGTTGTTGTAAATTGAAATAGCATTTTTGGGACATGGGTTTACTTGAGAAATTTCAACTCAGTAAACATGAAATATTTCACTGTACTTGTTAAAAATGGGGTTTGGATTCCTGGCAGCAGTATCTACAACATCAGCTTGGAATTAGGGGCAAAGACATGGTGACAGTAAGGTAAGTGTTCATAAAGCTGTTTGGATGTGCTTCATAAATATGCTACACAGATATGCACTCAGAGAATGCTGGTAAAAACACTGCAAATTTACGTAGGTTACTCTAAAAATAGTCTATTTTTGGCCTCTAGGAATTAAACATGAACAGGGATAAATTACATCAAACACATAAATTGGTTTAGAAATTTAATGATTATCTACTTTAAGACTCAGTTTTTAAATGGCATGTATGACCTACTTCCCTTTGGCCAAAGGATAAGAAAAAATATTTTTATATCTCCTTTCTACTCTATTGGTTGCCTCTTAGGCCACAAGCCTTATTTTGTTAACACACTTCCATTTTATCTAAAACTACCTAATAACAGCTCTAAAGCCAGCACAAAATGCCTATGGAAGTCTGTGTTTCCTTACATTCTTTTTTCTAGACATTGTTCTGTCAGATATTAGGAGAGATAATAATCTCAAGTAGAAGCTAAATGGGGAGGGAGAGGAAAGGTGCAACAGTCAAAGAACCAAAGTTTATCCTGCCAGTCATTCCATGTTTTTATACACAGTCTAAAGAAAAATCCAGAACCATCCTGAACATCTTGATTTGCAGTAACACACTATATGGATTCTGTACCCTAGCAATGTGTCTACACTATACAGACTACATCTGTAAAGTGACACTGGCATAAATAACACTGAAAATGTAAAGATATATCACTGTACATTCTTACAGGTAAATTCAGAATATTTTCTGTTTCATTTTCTAGTCCATCTACAAGTATCCAAGAAGCACTATTTCAAAAAAAACCTTTACTTAAAACCCATGTAACTTACTATGTATCCTGTATTGCATCAAGGTGACGGACAGTAATAAATCCATTGAAACACACTAGAAGCCTTGTTGCAAAATAGCCTGTATTATTGTGACAAGTATTTCATTTAATTAATTTCAGGCAGAAAACAGGTTTTCCAATTACCACTTTATCAGAAGATCAGAAGATCAAGGATCATATTAGAGAAATATTAGCAAACACAGTGCATGTCACAGCTGAAATCACATCAGAAAGATACCACACAGAGACCATTCCTATAAAAAAATCGACCATGTCTCCATTATCCCATATGAAGTCATAACCCTGTAACTACAGAGCCTTCTAACTCCACCTATTTTCTCTCCATTCTGCTCACATCAGTGCAGGGTAGCTCCAGAGAGGTAGCCAAGTGTGCTAATTCCCTAGTGCCCACTTGAGAGCTTTCTCCTTGAAGATGCTCTGCAGGCATTTGGTTATTTACACATCTACCTCACAAAAATTCACTTTAGCTTCAGCCAGCCAGCTTGCTGTTGAATATAACTTGTAGCCAAATGGATCCTGTCTCTTCCAAGGATCTGTTGAGCCTCATAAGGGTCCCATGGTGATAGACCCTGTTGACACCACAAGCTGCACAACACACAGGATCCACTGAGTATTCTTTGGGCCTTTCTGCTTTACAATGGGATCAAAAACCCACTTGGGAGCCCATTCCCTTAAGCACTGCACTCAGAATCAGACTTGATACATTCCAGGTCACCCCAGTGGTGCTTTCATGGAAAAGCAAAAAAGCAGCAGTCAAAGGACCAGAAGAGCCTCTACATACCCTCTACAACATCTCAAGTACAAACCCTCATGAAGAAACAAACCAAAGAACCTTCCAAGGTGACAAGCCAAATCAGCAGATGGGTGTCTTTGTGCCCTGTAGTAGAGAGTCTCCTCACTCAGCACTTGTGAGTGAGGGAACTCCTTGTCACTCACCACTTCGGTCTAGTGGTTATGTGTGTGACTCAGATTGAGCCATCTGAGGTGCTCCACTTGACAGCACTCCAAGACTCTCATCAGCTACAAAGCCACTTAACCCATTCTGTAACTGCAAACTGTGAGGTAGGGCAAGACCCTTCCTCATGGTAGGAGAAATCATCAGCTTCTGGCCTGTGTTGAAATGGAAGTCTCCAGTTCCTTATTTCACAAGTACAGGATCTTCCTCCCCCTCCCCTGGAGTTAGACATTCAGACGCCTGAAACTGAAGAACTCAGAAGATATCTATTTGATCTCTTTCCTAACATTTCGGGTACTACATAGTCTGCTGACCTCCACACAAAGAACTTTCACTTGGCAGCACAGCTTCTCAACAACTGACACCTCCTGCAGGCTAAAAGACTGTGCAATCAAGACTCAGCAAGGGGTCTTGGGCAATCCCTGCAGCCAGAAATGTGCAACGCTGCAGTCTCCTTGCAAAGTCCTGTATGGTTCTAAAGCTTCATTAGCAGATAGACAGTCATTCTTTTAAAACATGAGTTAAAAACTGTGCTGTGTGATCACTGTAGCTAAGAATGTAAATGTAGCACAGGAAAAGCTTCCTAGCCTCTCATCTGCTCCTGGGCTGGTTCTGCTGGGGTAGAGTTAATTTTTTTTATAGAAAGTAGCGTGGGGCTGTGTTTGCATTTGTTCTAAAAACAGCGTTGCTAACACAGGGATATTTTTGTTATTGCTAAGCAATGCTCACAGAGAATCAGGGATTTTTCAGCTTCTCATCCCACCCCACCAGCAAGGAGGTTGGGCGTCTGCAGGCAGTTGGGAGAGGACACAGCTTGGACAACTGACACCAACTAGCCAAAGGAATATCCCATAATATGTGACATCATGCTCAGCATATATAGCTGGGGGAAGAAGAAGAAAACAGAGGACAATCAGAGTTATGATGTGCATTTGTCTTACCAAGTAACCATGACGAATGGTGGAGCCCTGTCTTTCTGGGGATGGCTGAACACCTGTCTGCCAGCAGGAAGTGGTGAATTAATTCCTTATTTTACTTTGCTTGGGTACACTCTGTTTTTGCTTTACCTGTTGAACTGTCTTTATCTCAACCCCTGAGTTTTCTCACTTTTATCCTTCCGATTCTCTCCCCCATCTCACCAGGGGTGGGCGAGCAAGTGTCTGTGTTGTGCTTAGCTGCCAGCTGGAGTTAAACCTGGACATCACCCACTGCATAAACTGCCTGGTACTCACACAGGATGAGAGAGCTTGGTTCTCCCCTGTTCGGGGTTAGCTGGAACAAAGCCTTGATCAATGACAGCTGACAGAGCTCATTAGGGCTGCTAGGACTACCCTTACTTTATTCTGAGCCTTACCTCTTAGAAGCAGAAACTCTCAGAGGGTTCCCAGGAGTTCCCACATACCAGGCAAGGTGCACAGAAATCTTCATAAGATCTGAAGAAAATCTGAAAGAAGCAGAACCCAGAAATTTCTGTGCAAACCACTGCATCTGTTGGCTGCCTCTGGGAGCTGTGCTGTTACCTACCATAAAAGCCTAAATTTGGTTTCAAACATATTTTCTTCCTTTAGCTGAAACATTAGAGTTTATGGTAAGCAGAAGAGCAACACTGCTTGCTTAAGGCAACATATCTAATTTGGATTTGTTTTCCGTGTATTTCTCAATACACAGTAAAGATTGCGTCTAAATTTCTAAATGTGAATTGTCCCTTTCAACACATAGTGCTTAAGAAAACTTCTCAATCAAGGTCTAAAAACTGTAATTTTGATTGCACGTTGATAGAAAGTGAGTAGTTTCTCATGGCAATTGAAATTTAGTCTTGAGTCTTAAAGAGGATTTAAGGAAATAGACTCTCATCACCCAATATATAACAATGAAATTAGGTATTAGGCCACAGATTTTTACCCAAATTTTAACACATTCTCAAGTGCATTTCTTTCTTTATATATAATTTTCTTGATTTGGACAGACTCGAAATACTGACTTAGCTGAAATGATTCATTTCAGAGGTTTTATTATAGGAACTTTCACAAATTAACCTTTACATAGGTAGCCCCAAAGGCCTGAGTAAGTATTTTGGATGAATATATTGCTGCTTTGTGGAGTGAACATGTCAAGACATATCTAATAGATATCTACTAGTATCTACTAGACATTGTCTTATGTACAACTTTAAAAGATAAGATGCCATACGAAAAACAATTCAAAAGCATAAATAATAAATTTGGGGTAATAAAGAAATAGTATTATGTGGAATAGTAGAATATTATTCTTTAAATCAGAAAGAGATCCAATGTAGTAATAGTAAATGGAGCCATTCAAAGTCATGTTCCTTACATAGTAAGTTTTTCTTCCTTATGCATATAATTGTACTTAAAGAGAAAATATCTCTTTGATGACATGAAGAAAATTTCTATATTTGGGATAAGTCTTTTATGCAAATGGAATGAATAGAATCATTCCTATCCCAAACATGGCTAATTCACTAACCACCTTACCATCAGTGTAATGGATCACATAACTCTTCCTAATGAAAAAAAGGAAGAGCAGAAAAATATCATAAATAGGAAGAAAAATAACAAGAAACAATCAAATATTTTATTTCCAAATCATTGCATCATGGAGAAAATTGATTCTTTGACAAATGTTGTCATGCAAGGCGTACATCTGGAGTAATTTTTTTCATTTACAATGGCAAATTATCTCCTGAAAACAGTCTTGCAAGCACTGGGATTGGCCTATGGAAATCCTCGCTTTCCTTTATTTATTCTGAAAACATTCAATTCTTTCAGATAACGGATATTATTACTATCTTTCTTGTCTTTCTTTAGAGATTAAAATTTTTCTTCCTTTTGAAAAATATCTGCCAACTGAGTGAAAGAATAGCTGATTCAGGAAAAAGAGGAATGCAAAATCTGGTCATGGCAAGTAAGTTAAAAGAGGAAGGTGATTTTCTGCCCTTCTCTTTATTATTTCTAAGTCTATTTACATACTCTGCTATCACTGTGTGGTGTCCCATAATTCAGGAAAAAATATTTTTGGTACACCTTTGAACACTTATCAGTGCAGTATTGAAGGTTCAGAGATAGCAATACCAATATTTCCAATAATTTTAAGAGCATCAGACACCTTGAATTAGCAGAAAACCAATATTTTGAAAGGTCATTCAGCACAATTGAGCTCTACTACCTTACATCAAAACATATACAGGATGTTATTGCTAAGAATGTTAGATGGTACTCAAAGCAAAGGCTTGCTGTAAAGGGAGTACTGTGATGGCTATTTTCAGTAACTTGCCATTTAGTTCTGTCAGTGATAAGCTGTGTAATATCACAGTACAACCATTGCTTTTTGTTTTGAGCTGGAAACTCAATTCTGGAATGTACCTGAAACCAAAATTAATTAAAGTGTCATTAAATTTATTGCAGAACTATATTAAATCTAACAAAGTTTAAGAAATTGGTGTTTGCTAACTGAACTTAGACATGGAATACTATTCCTTACTGTCTGATTTGAAGTAGCCCCTAAAATTTCAATTTAACACTCAAGTTTTTAAGTACATTAGGCTGTGGATAACAGTTTTATACCTCTCCCAAGGTGCAACCACACAGACCCAAGACAGAATAATGATGAGAAAAGAAGATAACATTAAGATAATAGGAGTATTATTTATTCACATAGGCTATCAGCATTCACTAATGATAATTTTCAATTAGTTCTTATTTCAGTATTTACATAAATAGAGAGCGAATTTCAGATGTCTTGATTGTCTCATCTGCTGATATTTGAGTACAACATAAGCAGGTATGAAGAGTGGATGGAGGATTTTAGAGAAACAAAAATTTAGTTATTTGGTTATGGAACTAATATGATGTATAATAAAATGCAAAGGAACAATGAAAAGTACCAAAACAAGTGGGCAAGTATGTGAAAAATGACATCTCCACAAGAATACAGATTGAAAAGGAGAAGAAAAAGGACACCAGTCTTGTAGGGAAAGTTGTCAGAAGTTTCCAGATTTGTGGTTTGCAAGAAGACAATCTTGCCTCAAAAGATTTAAATATTTGTTGAAGAACAATTATGATAGAAATCTTCAGCAACATTTTAAGAGTAGCAACTTGGGCAAAAAAAGGAAGAGTGGGCAAAATTAAAAAAAATCAGTGCGGGGAAAGGAAAGAAAATACTGTGAGTATGGATTTGAACATCTTGTATACAGTTCTGGCAAGATTCTGTGTCAGAGGGGAACATGAAGAGGATGATCAGAGCTTTTACTTTTGGCTGCTGCCATATTTACTTTTGCCTCACATGTACGATTTTTTTTTTTTTTTTTTCTCTCATAACTAATATGTGGGGTGCAATATACCTAAAACATTGTGTTTCAGGAATTCTGCTATACTTAGGTAGTAACAGTGTAGTCTGTGAAATTGGGTATCACAATATGATGAGCATGGAACCAAAGAGGGATAAGAAAAGCTGATTTCACATCAACTCAAACACAGTATGAATGGTCTTATTTACACAAGATGTCAATGAGAATGTGCATTCACTAACTGTAAATTCATGTAGGCATATGAGTGTTTCCTCTTATCAGGAATTAAAAATTGCCCTAGTCCAGGTGTAGGACCTTTCATTTGACCTTGTTGAACTTCATGATGTTTGCACAGGCCATTCTATCAAGCCTGTCAGTGTTTGTCTGGATGAAGTTCTTTCTCTACAGTGTGTTGACCGCGCCACACAGCTTGATGTCAACACATTTTCTGAGGGTACACTCAGTCCCACTGGCTGTATTGCTGACTATAAACTATTAACTATGAACTATTACCTGTATAAACAATTAACTACATAAGCTATTAACTGTAAACAAAAATTTCATTATGCTGATAGTTTTTATAATATTAATTTTGAAAATAATTCTTCTAACTACAGCTAATAAAAGGAGTACTCATAGTCATAACAACAAACTATTCTGCCATAAACTGCAAATAACATCAAGCAAAGCACAATTTAATAGGTTAATAAATTTATTGTTATTACTCTAAAATTTTAACAAGTAGTCTGCTATACTGAATTCTCATTATAGGCATATATATTTTGTGTTGGAATACTTATGCTAGGAGAGTTGTTCTCTGTAGGAGGACAGTAGGACAGGCCCTGGAAGTTGAAGCTCTGTGCAGCTGCCCTGGGGAGCCCCCACTGCTCCTGGTACTCAGAGAGTCTCCTGCCTGATTGCAACCTGACCCCATCATAATCACTACACCGAGCAATCCAGTGGTGAGGAACATTGTATGTGCTGTTTGTTAAATAAATGAGAATGAATATTAAAAATTAAATATGCTATGGATAATTGTTAAAATTTTGGGATTTTTCTTCGCTTCTGAATGCATTAAAAAAGGCAAGATGGATTTACATTTTTACTTATTTGGCCCTGGTTCTTTAGTTTTATTTTTTTTTAGCTATAGAAAATTTGTATCTTTTAAAATTTATGATATAGGTCAACCTCTTTCGTTCTTCAGAAGTGATGCAATTCAAAGGCTACTAAACAAACAGGAATGCAGCCTAGTGTAGCCTAGTATATTGTGACATCTGTACTTTCAGGATCCACTTTCTGACTATTAAATGCAGAAAGACATCCATCTGAGTAGCAAACACATGAAAAAACCCCTCAAGTTTGTCTTCTCAGAGTATGGCATACCACTTGTATCATAGTGCAAAATCAAGATTATGCCTCAGAGTATAGGGAGAAAAAATTGATAATTTAACTTGGTATTTATTCTTTCCAAAAAGTTTAGTTTAGACTGAGTTTAGACTGACTTCTGGAAAGATTTAATGTTTGCTTTTGAGAATGAAGTACTTGACTTGATGGGCACCACTAACTAAATTTTTCTGGATCATTTAGCCTATTCCTCCTCATGACTTATTGCTAGCCTCTTGGAATCATTCTGAACAATATACAGCAGAATATGGAAGGCACTGTATCTCATCACTTTATGACTTTTTACTGCTGATATATTTTTCTATGACCTTAAAATGCATTAAATATGATAAATAATATAGCTATTTCATAGAACACTGTGAAACACATTTACATTTCTAACGTGAAGTATAGGTAACTCCCTGTTGGGGCTGCTTTCATGGAATTACAACTGAAATTCAGTTCAAACCTTGCCTGAAACCACACTTAAGTTAATTGTTGTTATTCATGTGTTTTAATAAGCTTTTGGCTACACTTTAATAAGGCTTAGAAAAGCTTGTCAGCATAGATCCAAAACCTGCAAATATTTGGTCAGAATGATCGTGTCTTGCCCTGAAACAGAATGAGCAGTCATCCACAAAAGAGTGGGGAAAATATGTAATCAGTGGGTTTTCTCTTCAAGCTACTATTATTCAAGAGTTATTTATCATAGTGGTGAATAGGATTTAATCTTTTATTTGCAGAAACAGAAGCTTACACTCAGAAGTTACTGGACTGTTGGAGACATTAATCTCCACAAAATATATCCATTTAAATTGAAGTTGCTATTAGGTATGCATATTAAGGTATGTAAGGAGATTAACAACTAGAAATTTTAACCTGGAGGAAGATGAAAGTAGCCTTAGTCAAGATATATGAAAATTTCCACAGTGAGAAATTAAGTGAGAGATCTACATTTAGGTTTTATTTTGGCGCCTCAAATGGTTTTTAATATTAAATGTTTTCAAAGCACGTCAGGTACATGCATGTGCTTGAACATACTATAAGATCTTGTTATTGTACCTCTAGAACCATTTAGAGAAAATGCTGATACTATAACAGCAGCTGTTTTAGATAGAGAGCTGTCACACAAAACCACATAACACATTAATATTTCAAAACAAATATCCATTTCATTTGCTGTTATTTTTAATTGACATCTAATGGCATCAGTAGTTCTTCAATAACAAAATTATGTATGTTATTATTAAGCCACACACAGATAAATAGGATGAGCTTTTAAAATTATTAACTCTGTTATAATTTATCATTGAATTGAGTAAATTCTTGACTGCATATTTGAAAAAATAACTATCATGTACAAAGCAAGTGATGTTTTCAAGTTATATCCATTGAAACAGAGGCTTGAGCTGCAAATCACTGTGCATTCAAAATAAAAAGGTTTAAGAATATTAGTCTTCCTAGTCTCTCCAGAAAAATAATTACCAAACATAATGGATCATCTCAAAAGAACAAGAGCAGGAATGTTTCACAAAATGGAAAGATCCCATCAGGGAGACAGCAGAAATATTTTTTTTCCTTTTAATTCTTCTTCTCAAAATCAGTTTTTCATTGGCATTTTGACCTTTTTTGAAGCACTTCTATATGTAATCTGAATGCTTTTTGAAGTAATCTATATTCTATATTCAGATATGTTTTATTTTCCATTGGCAGAGGGAAAACACAGCAGGAGGCTAACTTTTTAGTTTTATTTTTAGAGGTTTGGAAGTAGAAACACTTGATTAAGTGTATGTGAAAAGTAGGAACATGTATAACTGTGAAACTACATTGCCTATTGTTCTCAGGATGGTTCGGAAGGAGTCCGGTCTCAAATAAGGACAGTGTTTAAAATTCAAGCAAAATTGTCAAGAAATAGCAAATGAAAGAAAAACGAAACTGAGAAAAAGAGAAAAAGAAAATACGAGCCCCAAGACAACTCCCACTCACTCATACACTGCTCACAGAGTTACTATACATATTGACCCCACATGCTAAAGATCCCCAGGATGACTGGCTGCTGCATGCTTGGGCTTTGGTAGGCTCAACACACTTAGGAGGTCCCCACAGAGGAAACGTCCTCTGTGCCAGCACACACCTCCACCTGCAGCAGGAACTGTCTGCTTTTTTTGCAGTCAGTCTGTGACGTCTATCTGGCGTATGCGGCCAGCACACACCCAGACAGAGGTCTCCAGTCTCTCTGCCCATTAGGTAACTGGAATTCCCCCTGTACCTGCACAGTGTGTATCGAGGGTCTCCCTTTTTGAGTGGGTGGTCATTACTTTATCTTTCTCCTACTCTTTTTCTCCTTGACTCGCCCTTGACTGGCTGTTGGTAAGTAGCCAGGACACAAAACATTTTCAGTGTACACAGGATGCTTCTCCTTCAAGGCCAGAGTCCCACTTGTTTTTCATAATTTGGCAAGAAAAGAACAGACTCTCACAAGTGGCAAGGCCAGGCATGGACCAAAGTAATAACATCTCATCACACATGAACACACCTGCATATATATAGCTTCATAAATTAACTTCACATTTTTGATAAAAGACAACCTTCTGAAGGTTCTACTCTCTACTTCTAGAGAGTAAGTCATATGAGGAGTGGCTGAGGGAGCTGGGGTTGTTTAGCCTGAAGGAGTCTCAAGGGAGACCTTATCGCTCTCTACAACTGCCTGAAAGGAGAGTTGTAGCAACGTGAGCGGGTGGCCTCTTCTTGGCAACTAGGGGATGTTCAGATTGGTCATCAGGAAAAATTTCTTCATGGAAAGGGTTGTTAAGCACTGGAATGGACTGCCCAGGGAGATGATGGAGTCCCTATCCCTGGAGGTGTTTTTTTTACTGTAAAAGACTGGATATGACACTTAGTTCTGTGGTCTAGTTGGTAAGGTGGTGATCACTCAAAACTTGGACTCGATGATCTTGGGGGTCTTTTCCTACCTAAATGATTCTGTGATTCTTATGAGTAACACTTTCAAGCTTTGTCAAAATGGTAGTCAGTGTGAGGTCCTACAGTGATGCCTTAAACCCCGTATTATATTGATTTTAGCAGTCTTTTAACACTTTTGGGATAAGAACTTTTAGCTAACCACCCTTTGTACCAAATTTTTGAAATCTTGTTTAATGTTCCTTGTCAAAGATTTCAATAGATAGAGTTTTTCTTGCAAGGCAGAGAACATCTTGTTTTTACAGAATGTACCTAGAAGAACATAACAGATATAACAGCTTTATGTAACCAAGTCGAAGCTAGTCAGAGACCTCAGATACCTTAAAGCTGGTCCAAGCAGAACAGAGGATCATGATGAAAATGGAGGTGGCAGGAAGAGGTGGTATTTTTGAGACCTCTGACTCAGTTCTGGCAGGCATGCCCTAGGAAGATCCAATATGATGGACAGTTTTGGGAAGTGGATGTAGCAGATGAAGTAATGTTGAACACTAATCCTCCCTTGTACATTTCCAGTGTCAGAAACAATGGAAATACATATAGTAAGGAACTTGACAATCACTTAAATTTACACAGAAAGATATATGAAAACTGAATTATTTGAGGCAATAAATAAAGCTCTTTAAATAAGATTTTAATCTAAAATATTCCTCTCTGTTACACTGGGATAACAAATCACAAATTAATTCTATGTTTTTACAGACTAGCCACTGACTTAATTAATTACTTAGAATCTTACTTTATCCACCCCAAATAAATATTTAGTTTTCAGCTTTCATTCAATATTTGACCTGGAACAATATATTCTTTCTTGGGAGTTTACTCTTTGAGTAATTGAAGAAATACAAATCAAAAAAGGAAAGAGATAACAATTAATGCTTTTTTAGCTTTCTGTTGTTTCATTTTTTTTTTAATTTATTATAAACTGTGTACAATACCAACAGGTTTCCATAGGACTCCTTATGTTTTAATTAGTTGGTTCCATAAACTCATAGGAAATTAATCTGAAAAATAAATAGAAGAGCAGTTCTAAAAACATTTTAAAATAAAATAGATTGTCCAGTAACTGTAAAATATGCTTAACCCTGACTTTGCTGCTGAACTGCTGAGTCTGGCGCCTCAGTCCTTAAGAGGCATAGCTTCCAATCAAATTTTCTTTTTAATTTCCTTTGTCCATTCATTCAGTGAAGAATAACAGATACCATGCAATGCAAAGTCAGCACAACAAAAAAACCCTTTAAGTATTGATATGACAAGAATCATAAAATAAGGTTACACAAGCAAGAATTATCCTTGAAGAATATCATTGGAATAACAAAAAATGCCAGTAAGAACTGTCATATAAGAAGCAAGCATGGATGATATTGGAGGAAATGTTTGAATTAGAGAAAGGTGAAAGTGGCAGAAAAATGGGAAGGCAAAAAATAGGGACTTCACTTACTTCTTATGTGTGAGAAGTATCTGTGGCAGTTGCTAATTTTGTGCTTTAGAAATTGTTATTATTTGGAAGAGACATTAGAATTTGATACTTACCATTACTTTCTTTTTTTATTATGTACAATCCATTTAAATATCAGCAGTTAAAACTATTTCATTAATGAAGAATTAAAGAGAAGACAGAAGCTTATTCTGAAGATTATTTTCATTTTTAAAATATGATCTTACATCACTGTCTTCATGAGGTATCCTGAAAATATATAGTGAACCTTAACTGGAAGCCCATAACTCAAGGAAATTTTTCAATTTTTATTTCAATCTCAGGTTTTAAGATCTTTTCTGCTACTGTCAGCAAAAGAGGTCAAAAGACTGTTGTGATTGTGTTCTGTGAAATGACCTGGAACCACACTGGCTTTCCACATGTACTAAAATCAAAGAAGTTAACCTAATTTAATTTTTATTTTGTTCCATTGCAGACTTGCAGTGACCTGGTGATGAGGCTGTGCCTGACCCTGTCTACTGTAACAATGTCTACTTCCGACCCTGTTCTTCCAACTCTCGTCTGCCCTTCTGCCTCCCTGGGGGCATTGGAAGAGTCCTTGGCTGGTCAGGTCCCTGCCTTGGTACCTTACTCACCCTGTCCTGTCACTCCTGGCACCCTGTGCCATTTGGAACACTTGTCCTGCCCTGTGATGGGACAACAGCAAATTCATAACCACTATGGGAATGTATGCAGCTTCTGCAATAGGTCTGTTCAAATCATCACACCTTTTCATTTATTTATCTCTTTTGATCTTCTAGGTAACAAACACATGAAAAAAAAAAAAGGCATGTAGTCATTCAGGATTACATTTCTTTAATCCTCAAAGATGTACTGTTTGTTAAAGCAACTCTTTATTTTACAGAGACAGAATCCTTAGAATAATTTAGTTTTTCCACATCTTTTCTTGAAAGATAATGAATGTTAGATCATGTAAAATCCAATAAAAAATGGAACTTTTTTGGTTCCAATTTCACCTTCTTTCACATTTTTATTTTTCCACTGAAATGTCCTTGTTGTTAGATATTGATACATCAATCAATATATAATTGTGGCTCAAGATGATATTCATTTAAATTTAAATAAATAGTATTGAATCATCCTTGTTTATTGTGCCTTATTACAAATCTTGAATTTCAACAACATTTAGATCAAACTTGAATCTGTAACTGTTTTCTGTTCTTAACATGAAATAGTCCAATACACTTAGCCAACAATTTTGAGACAGGTGGGACGGCTGAAACCCAGATCATAATCCACATTTTACATCTAACCTATGTAGGTTAGATTAGGCAATGCTGTTATCACAAGTGATAAATGCCAAAAGAATACATTCTTGCTTTAGAAGGCTTTCTTCTGGAAGGTTAAACATATATTTTTCCAAGAAAAATATTAAATGGTATTCTCTATGTCATACATCATAGAATAAGTTTGATTTCACAAATAAGGATCACAGTAACAGATATCCTCATAAGAGGAGGTAAACAGTTTGAAGCTTTTCAGGACTGAGTTTTTAATACATTAAATAAGAGGAATTTCTGTAATATGGAACATCAAAGAACATATTTATGAAGTGTATGAAACAGAGAAAGGTAAATAGTAATATGAAGATGTGCTACAATTATCAAAAAGGGAAAAGAATAGAGGTGGTGGTGGAAAAATATGCCCTGTGAACACCAATGCTGATACAAAAGAAACACTAAACAAAGGAAATATTTTCATTAGTCTAATATGTCCTTTTCTTACTATTTAAAATGTAACAACCAAAGTGATTTTCTGCTTTTAAAATACAAATGTAGGTGTCTGTAAACTGGAGATGGGAATACAGGAAAAGTTAAACCAGTGTTTTAATATGTTGAAAACAAATTATAAATTTAACACTGTGAATAGCTAGGCAGCTACAATTCACTTAATTTCACTGTTAGACGTCTCAGTTAAAGAAAATTGGGAGATAACACTGCAGAAAACATTTTGCATGAGAGAAATGATGATAGTTCTTGATGTTAAAATAGATATTAAAACTTGTTTAACAAAAAATTGAGTCACGTAGTTAAGATTTTGTGTGTGTGTGTGTGCATGTGTATGTGGCTTTCTTTGTTCATGCAACTTAGTATAGTATTGAAAACCTTTCATAGAGAGCTTGCCACACTGACTTTTGACTTTTCCAAATTACGGGGTTTCTGTATGACAGCAGAAACAAAGATCCAAGAAATACTGCCTTTCAAATAGGCAAGTTGCCACTGGTAATCTTCTGTGGTAGTTTGTCTCTCTGAAAGAAAATATTTCCTGGGTTTCAGCCCTTCCAAAATTTGGTCCTCCATGTGAGTGAGATGGGAGTCACTGACACGGAATACTCTTTCAAGATGACTTGTTTCCCACTATCCTGCATGTCCCTACAGCACGCCAATTAATGACTGTGTGTTGTCTTTGCCAGCTTGTATTTTAGGATGACTTTTAGTGCTGACAATTCTTGTATGAAAATTGACCATAATAATTTTAGGTGCCATTGCCTAAATTGTAAGCTCATATTAATTTTATTATGTATGCTATTTTACTTTGCAGATAAGAACCCATTATTAATGAATATTTACTTTTTTTGGGAGCACTTGACATAAAAATTTGGACTGTAATTACTTACTTGTGTTTTACAATAATAGGTTGTGTAGTGTAAGGAAAGAGGAAAATATGTACTGAAAGAATTTAGTAGAGAGAAGGTTCCAACAGTGAGCTGTTACTTAATGCTGCACCAATGTGTGCTTCTGGTGATACTAAATGTGAATAGATGTAAAACTGAGGTCTTGTGGTTGGAAAACGCCTGCTTATATTAAAACAAACAAACAAAACCAAACCAACCAATCAACCAAATAAACAAAAAAAAAACAGTTAATTTCTATTACCTGCCCAGACTTCATATCAGATGAGCACCTTCAGATCCTTTACATTTTCTCAAAATTTTGTTCCAACATATCTGCGGCCCTGAGTGCTCTGGTCACTCTTCTCTGGTAAGAAGAGCCTTAACAATATCAGAGAAGAGTAAAACTGGAAAGCTATCTGGAAAGGATACACAGAAACAGAATATTGGAGAAGATAAGAGAAATTAATGAGAGAAAAAGAAAAAAAAAACTGAGAAGGAGTTCCCCAATGGAATATTCCTAGTTGTCTAAAGAATAATATACACTGCCTTTAGAAGATGTCCAAGTTATTTTCAATAGGGGGATATGGAGTGACTGGTGATTCTACTTATGTAGACTTAGATGAAAAAGAAAGTTCTGCAGCAAGTTTGCCTACCTTCCACCAGTCTGGAGATACTTTGACAGACATGAAAAATTCAAAATTTGATAAAGAAGAAGAAATGAAAATACTCTTGTATGTTGTCCTTTGAATAATATTCACTGAGAGAGA
The DNA here is from genome assembly GCA_035583185.1 of Anabacerthia variegaticeps. NCBI lineage: Eukaryota > Metazoa > Chordata > Aves > Passeriformes > Furnariidae > Anabacerthia > Anabacerthia variegaticeps. The sequence goes on along the minus strand of JAWWEW010000165.1, from coordinate 20,062,533 downwards.
ATCTTTTGTCATTTCCCCATAATTAATGGCATTTATTAAGACCAGAATTATACTTAAGATTAACAGACCTGGAATGATTTGTGATAGATTTCAGCTGGTTTTTATGCAAAAGATTAAGAATATTGGAACAAAGTTGCCTTTCGGCAGCAGTTGTGTTCCATAATTTTATTCCTTTTCTTTAAGGAGCCTTGATATCCTACTTTCTACCTTCTTCCCATACACAATTTGCATTATTATCATGGACCTGATGTTGTAGATAACTTCTAGCAACTGCTTCCAAGAGGTTAGCTGAACACCTGGCTGACAGGGCTCGCATGTAGCAGGCATCCATGTAAGTAATAAGTTGTGTAAGTCTTATGTTCATACACTTTTAGGAAAAGTGAATAATTGAAAAAATAATTTCAAAAATGCTTCCAGTGTTAGTACTTAATATTCCTGGTGGAATTGTATAAAGTCTGTCACAGGCTACTGGTTGGTTTCCTAAAATAAATATATACTTTTCAGATATACTATGAGCATTTGCTTTGAATTAAAAAAAAAACCACACCAAACCAACTAACCAACCTAACCAAACAAAACAAAATTAAAACCCAAATCAACAAAGCTATTTAGATTGATGAATTTCATAACAGTATTCAATTCTACTTACATTCCTAAGGCACACCTAACCATCTCTCTTAATTGAGTTTTCCTTTCATTGATTAATGATTTCAAAAATTTGGAACAAGTGTCTTGAGACAGTCTTGCATTGATTAAGGTAAGCCATTTGGAGAGACTGATATTAACTATTTAAGATAAGAAGCAGTTAGCAAATCCATATAAGTTCCAGACCCTGTCATAAAAGTTACTCCATTTTTTATCCCTCTCTCATATTTAATTCAACTTGAGCTCAGCACTACTCCCAACAGGGAGCAAAAAACATCCCACTATAGTCATCATCCTGATTATTGCTGATAGTTTAATGGTACTCTTCTCTTGATCTATAATTGAATATAAATGTACTGTGCCAAAAGTTACATCACCTGATGTTTGTCTTTATATTTTTCCTTTTGTTCTGTTAATTTTATTTCAAATGAAGTAGTAAGGAAAGGTACCTATCTTCTTCTGTATTGTTCTAAGCCCAGAAAAAGAAGATCATAAAATTTCTAGCAAATAGTTATAAACTGAGTGTAGTACTAAGGTAAATGGTTAAAAAAAAGCAAAGAAAGGGAGAAGTAAAATAAGCGAATTCTAAAGGTAAGATTGAAATGTCCCACTCTTAAAGGTAAGATTGAAGTGTCCCACTCTCACTGCATGGTTGCCTTTAACATCAACATCTGTAATATTCTGGATAAAGGGTTTCCATGCACAAAATTTCCAGGAGAAAGCAGACTACTACATTCCAGAAAAGGGGATTTTCATAAGTAGTGCATTATTTTATATATTCTAAAGAGAGGGGTTGATAATATAAGAAAGTAGAAGGAGAGATAGGAAGAGTGGTTGCCCTTGCAAGAGGCAGTCAGTTGAGATGAATTCTTGAATTCACTCAGGTATGTAATAATATTATGTAAGTGTTGTAATTCATATTGACAGCATCTGTTACTTGTCATAGCCCAGAGGGTGTCAAATTAGATGTAAATTTGAGAATGCAAATATTATATCTTCCATTCAAAGATACATTTACACACTATATCAGAAACAAGGAATAATTCTGAGGTTTACTCTTTCCCTTCTACCCATAGAACACATTAAAAAAAAAATAAAAGGCATTAAGAGGTGCCTTTAAAAATGTTTGAGGAAATGTCACACATACAGTTGACAAGTGGCTGAGTTGCAGGGAAAACTGACAGTCTTATTCACTGAACAGCTATCTTGATATGTAGGTGACTACTAGGGCAATCTTCTCTTATTACAACCCTTTGAAGAATGCTGCAGTGTTTCCCCAGCCAAAAGAAACCACCAAAACCAACTAAACTAGTAAAAAACAAGCCCACAAAAAGCCTCCATCAAAACAAACAATTTAGAAATGTCCTGAGATTAAAAAACATAACATGTCTTCAATGCTCATATGAATTAGGAAATTAAATTAATAGACAACATGAAAAAAGTTCTGAGCCTTTTTGGTTTTCTACTTTTGCATTACATTTCAATTTTCTTGTTCAGTGTCTTTTCAATTAAAAAGAAGTTTCATTCTTTTTGCTTTTGATTCCGTGCACAATTATTTTTTCCACTGGTATAATCTCTCAGGAAAGTTGATGCATAACAAGAGCCCTATTTGCCTTCTGAGTTACTGAGTTATTTATTAGGGTACTGATCTAATTATGGCAGCAATTTTCTGGTTTCTGACAAACCAATAAAATATCTTAATATCAAAACAATATTGAATTTCTCTGTTTCTACATGTGTATATGATTTCATTTTTGATAAACTAGAGAAAAGTTTAGTAGACAGCTTTTCAGCTAAGTGGCATAAGTAGGACCTGAGTGCTACTGCATTGCTGTTTACCATAATTCCGGACATAGAAGGTTTCCAAGGAGAGCTGTGTGGTCAACTAGAAGACCGTCAGTCACTCAGGTCATAACTCCTGGAAAAGCTTTTGGTTTAGACCTTGACTTTTTTGTTCTCTGATCTCATAATTCTTCTTCACGTGGCAGAGTGAACACTTTGAAACATGTGGGATATTTTAGCCATGGTGGTTAACAGGCTTGTGTCATTAAGCATACTGCAACTTCAATTCTTTCTATTCATCCTTCTTCTGGATACACATGATTGGGTCTGTTGCTGTAAACCCCCTTCAGTTTGTCTTGCTGAATTTGTGTCTTTCATGGAAACAGAATTGAAAAGGAGATGGATTTATGCTTTATTATTTTCATATAATAAATTTCCCATACTCCTTTTTACCTTTTTTGACCCCACATCTTCTTTCAATGGCAACATTGATGACATATGATGTTTACTATATTTCTTACCATACTCAACTATGTCATGTAACTAATTCAGATTATAAACACAAACAAGACTTTCTCACGAGTTTATATTTTGAGAGTGTTCTTTTAGAATCCCATGCTTAAGATCAAACATTAAACATTAAAAGAGACATAGCCTCATAAAAGCATAGATAAAACCTTATAGTATTCAAATACTTATTTAAGAAGAGTATCATGACTCAGAAATGCCAAATTGCTTATGTGTACTTGTGAGTATTTAACTCCCTTCAAAATCAAACTATTCTTTCAAGAGACTTGCTAATAGACATCCAGATTTAAAATTAGAAAATAAAAATCATTATGAATTAATATCAACACATTAAAAACACAGTGGAAAAAAAGTAGTAAGTTAATAGCAGCTTATTCTTTAGACCCCAGTAAGATATATAACTTTCCTCAGTCATCATTTGGTAGAGTTTCATATCTGGTCTCAGACCGTCCTGACAGTGATTGAGTACCATGCCATTTGGTTGTGTTTTCCTACAGTAACAGCAAATACAGTAAAATGGTGTGAAATTATCACTTACATTGCTCTGCATTACAGCACCAAGAAATTTTACTATGACTTTTAATTTATTCCCTTTTAGGTTCTGCTCACAATTACACTTTATCCTGTTGAGTATATAATATTGGTTTTTGGAGACCTTAGGCTTACTCTGTAATTGTTCCTAACTTAGGACTGACCAAAATAAATACATAAATAAAAGTATAATTAGAACAATCAGTGTATTGGCCTTATTTTATAAACACTTTTTTTTTTTTTTTTTTTCCATCCCTGGTACCTAAATAGTTCAATCTCTTTTAGGCTTTAGCTTTTCATCATATCATTCCCTTTCACTGTTGATCTTAATCCAAGCTGGAGCATAAGTGACAGAAAGCAAGCATGAAGGTAATAAGAACATCTTGATTATAAGTCAAAGCAAACAGATTTTCATAAACCTGTGGAATAGCTTAGATGACAGACAGCAATTGCTTTCTGAAAGCAATTATTTTTGTTCCTTAGATCAAATCATCTGTAATTTTAAGGGCCAAAGGGAGTAGTTGTTTGTCTTTCAGTTGGGTCAATCAATTGAAAGCAGAAGTCTACAGGCTAGTGAGGATAGTAATGAGAAAAATATGTCCCCATCCATCAGAAAAAACACTGCTTATCTGTACTAATCCTTGTTGGATCAGAATTTATTACAGTAGCACATTTTATATGATTACCATGGCTTCTGAATTCCTATTTCATTTTTATTGAAAGAACAGTAAGAAAATGCTTTTCTGTTCATGTTTAAAGACTCTTAGTCAAAGAAATATGAAGATACTGAACATACTGTTACCTGAAACAAATTTTTTTGTGTGGGTAACATGCTGATTTGAAATGAAATCTTTCAGAGATTAGTGAAGTGCCGGGGAGGTGGGGGGGGGGGGGGGGGTTTGTACCAAAATATGATCTTTTTTTTTTTTTTGGTATATCAACCAAGTAGTAGGCAATTTTAAAATAGAGAAAGTAGAGTTTGCAGGCTTCAGAACACTGGTCCACACTCCCTTACCTCAATCATCCTAGCAGGCAGCAGATCTGTGGCAGGTGCACCTGCTCTAGCAGGAATCAAGGATCTCCAGCAGGTGAACTCAGTAATGACCAGCTTCAGGTATGTGGTGCCAACCCCTGTGCAGGCAGACTCCCACCTGGTCTGCACGGTGGGTGCTGTGGGGCAGGTCTGAGCCCCCAGCCAGTGAGGACTAATGTGATCACATTTGAGCACAGATCTGATGTGACTATGGTATGAATGGAGCCCTGCCAGGGGGGACAGCTGACTTGCTCCTCCTTGGAGCAGCAGGGCTACAGACCGTGACTGTCACCTTGGGTCTGAATGCTGCCCAAGAGAACTCTTCAAGGCTGAAAGCCTTCACCTGATTGAGTCAATGACTGCACATTCTGGGTTACTATTTCTAAAGTCTTGAGAATACCTAAGTCAGTCAGGTAGTGTCAATTCCATTTGACACCACAAATCTGTATTCAAATGTTTACAGAGCTTTGATTGTTTTAACTGGTTTATCTGATTTAACTGGCTTATAAAATAAATCTCATTTGAATATATTATTTGCCTCAATTTTATATGCTCCACAACATTTTATAAATTCCACAACATTATCTCAGGATCAGGATTTTATTTGTCTTCTTAGATACACTTTGGAATGGTCTTTTATTTGTTCAAAAATGAGTTAAATGAAGTGCTGAAATATATGAAACAGAGTACCTTTTGTGTGTGTGTGTGTGTGTGTTCAAACCTATTTCTGTTCACAAGAGTAAAAATATTAGACTATTGGGATTAAAGCATAGGGAGGTGGCTTATTTTTAAATGTCTTTTTTTTTTTTTTCACACAGGTATGTTCTAATATTATATACACACATAACTATCATATTCAAACTTCTTTACTTATGCTAACTCCTGGTGATTTAATAAGGGTTTTTGTGTGTCCTTTGAATCATCTTTTGATAGCCCCTATTGGAGACATCGGGCTGGATTAGAAGGCTTCTGACGTTATTCATGTAGTAATTACACTCGTTGTCCGTCTTTTGTTTTGGCCTTTAGAGAGATGTTTTTAGAGACTGTAGAGGAAATAAAAAATAGAAAAATGCACTCTTCCTTTCTCCCTGTTAGTTCCCAATAGTACTAAATATTATTTCAAATGCTTATTTAAATCTTACTAAATCGAATTTTCAATAATCAGAATGTACCAACGAGTGCCACTCCTTCTCATTTTTCTCATAACTTTGGACCAGACTATAACTTACCAGGATTTATAGTTTCCACCTCAATTTTTTATGTCCTTCTGGGATTTTATGTTATTATTTATTTATTTTTTTAAAAAAATCTACATTCTCTATACTGCTTATCATTGTGCAATTACCCTGTTCATTCTTATTAATCTATTTTTTGAGATAATCTTCAGTCTTCTCAATCAAAAATGTAAAGTCTTCTGATCATTTTGCCCATACTATTTTGTAATGCTTTTTAGGTTATTGGTATTTAACTCATAAAATATTGAGCAGATATAGTATGTTGCATTAATTAATGACTACTTATAATTATTCTTTAATAGTGGATCTTTGTAATGTTCTATGAAAGTAGTGAGAATATAGCACATTCTGATATACTCCTCTGATGAAAATCTAGCTCATCTCTAGTTCGCTTTGGCTACAATGGATTCTAAAATGGTAAACTGATTCTTTGAATGAATGTGATATGCACTGTTAATATAAGGTAATTATTTAGTGTTTATATTGCTAGGTTAAAGATTGGCTCAAATTAATAAAGAGAAAAAACAAATGAAATAAATGAAAATATTTCAATTCTTTTACTTAAAAAGTGCAGCAACATGCAAGTAACTTCTAGATTTTCTCATTATAAGATGACAGCATGTAAGCCTGGAATTTCAATACCTTCAGGTTTATGGAACACAGAAGAATGTATTAAAAAAAATCAATTCTAACATTCATCTGTACCTTTATTTACTATAGAATGAAGTAGAAAATAAGACATAATGACAATTATGACTCTGCAATGAGTTTTAGATTATTTCTACATCAAGGAAAGCACACAGAATGGATTATGTACTTCAAGGTTTTAACTTCTTTTCAAAATTGAAATTTATTTGTTACCTTTTTCAGAAATTACTTCAGAACTTTGTTTCTATCTGATAAAGCTGATACCCTTTTAGGTAACAATTTTTTTCTGAGGTAGATCCAAAACACAGTTCAGGAACAAGACTTTCCCAGCTAACATCAATAGGATATTATTCTTAATATGGGTAATAGAATTTGATTCCTCATATATATTGAAATGTAATCTGTATGATTTTTTTGCATTTTTTTTCATACACAGAAAGTGCATATGTGCTTGTTAGCTCTATAACATCTTACAGGTCTTCATTTGACTTAGTTTTGATTTGTTTCATTGTTCAGAAGAATATTGGAGATATGTTCATGCAAGGAAAACAAAGTGAAAATAGAAACAAAAATTAACAAAATCACAAAAATTTTTTAAGCTTGGAAAAATAAGTGTAATCATTGGCTGAAAAGAAAACTTTGTCCCTTTTTGAAGAACAGTTTCTCTTTCTGTGTTTTAATCAGGTTCTTATGCTTTATGTCTAGACTTTGAATCTGTTTCAGTGATTCACAAATATTTATTGCATTTACTCTCTAAAATGTGTCAAAACACACAATTTTCTAGTTCCATGGATATAATAAAAATTAATTCTTAATTTTTTCACCATAATAAGGAGATGGTCCTTCAGATATATATAAAAGCAATAGGCTTATATGTTTGGCTTGTTCTGTGTGTTTCATAAATGTTCAGAATGTTTTAACAGGACTGTTTCTATTTAATTGAAATATCAGAAGGAAAATATTAGGTTTAAGTTGGTACAAAATTCATTAAATCATTTGGATATAATGGTTTATAGTCAGATACCAGCACATAGCTGAGAGGAAGAAGAAAAACAAATGGTGGTAAAAACCTTGAGCATGAAGCCTGTTACTTGTAGGATTAACTTAATGGAACATATTAACAGTTAATTTGTGTTCAAAATTGATAACATAAGTATATCTTCTAAGTCTCTCACTTATTTGACATAAATGCTTATTTAAAGATGAGTACTTATATAATCCTCATAGCTCTGAAATAGCTCCCTTATACATGATTATCTAAGAAACGAGGATTGTATGTCATTGAGAGGAGCCGGTCCTTTCCGTTGTTAAGTGGGTTTAATAGTATCCAAAACTCCCTTAAAAGGACAAACTCAGTATCACCAGATCCTTAATAAAGGGTTTCTGAAGGAGGTAAGAATGAAGTGTATTAGGAGCTGGGAAAAAACAAAACAACCAAACACCAAAACCAGCCTGCTGTGCATCCCTGTAATTTCCTTTGAATGAAAGTTACAAATTAGAACAATTCTTACTACTTTCAATTTTCCTATGAAGTGATGGACCAAAAGAAAAAAAACAACCCTGGCACTCCTAGGGGATTTACTGTAGTTATACATTGTAACATTTCTGGTAGACCTCCCACCGTTTCATGGAATATTTGTGAGCTTTCAATCTCTAATTGAGAGTGAAGCATAATGTACTCCATATTGGCATAGACGTTAACGAACACACAAATATATCTATATGGATATTTATCAAAAAGTTGGTGGATATATATCAAAGACATGCTTCTGTGGCAAAGTGGATCTCAGTGCTAGTAGTGGTGCATTCAAAGAATTCCATTAAAAAAAGGGTGGAAAATTCCTACCATATTACTGAAATATTTATATTCATCTCCTTTTCTGATCTACATTGATTTGATAATGCCTCAGGTGCATTACAGTTATATTATATCTCTACTATACTAAAAATCCAGCTTTCTTGTCCTTGATCACTCAGAAGGAATGCTCCTGCCATTCATGATGCCAAAGCAGAAAAAAATGTGTTATTTCCATGACTGAATGAATACAAATCACTTCTGGAATGAGATAGATTAGTTGGATTCACCAGGAGTCAGTCCAGCTTTGGGATGTTCCTTCATTTTAGGAGACTCTATACTTAAAAAACATAGAAATTGTCACAGCAGACAGAAAACAATTCCAGTGAATAGAATTGCATCAAATAGAATTTTCTTGAAGTTCAAGTTACATCATGATGAGAAAGTTAAACTACCAGTTTCTCTGGGAATTCAAGATCATCTTGATATTTGAAAACTTTCAACCCTCAAGTTTAATCCCTTTGGTTCTAGAGCAAAAGCATAGTTCAGTACTCCAACCATAAACCAGAGATAAGTTTGCTCTGTTAAATTACTTCTGTCATGTGACAATTCCTTTTGACTACATGCTGCCCTCCAGATTTTAGCCTCTATTGTGATAGGGAGAAAGAAAACCATGTCCAAAGAAAAGTTCAACAAAGTCCACAAGTAATGCTACCTAATTCCTGCATCCATGTCAACAGCTGACCTGAAACAAGCTCAAAAATATTAGGATCCACATTGCACTGAATTTCATTAATGATGGAACAAGAGATACAGACTTCTTGGAAGACAGAACTAGGTTCTGTCGTGTGTTGGATATCACCAGCTGACATACCTGCTGTATTCTGGAGTCATTGCTTATGTAAGACAAAAGAAATATTTTATTTTCTGTTTTCACAACAATTTGCAGTGTTGGATATCAGAAAAATTGATATCCAACTGATTTACAAGCCTACAAATCTATATAATAAAGAATGCTGAATGTGATTGAATTATCATAAATCATATCTACAGCACTCTGCTGTTATGATAAAAGTCCTCAGACTCTACAGGTATGATTGCTCATTTTTATAGTGCCTATGCATTATAAAAATGTAAATTGGACAAGAACAAGTGTAATTTTTTCTCAATTTTGGTCTGTAATTAGGCTCTCACAAAATGTTCGCTAGCAAAATGACTGCAATCTTAACTCTCCAGTATAAGAACATTTGTTAACTGCATTCTAGAAAACAATCCCTCTTCCAATCTTTGGGAAAGGAAAAAAAAAAAAAAAAGAAAAAGGTGTTGACAGCTTTGGAAACTTCCAAGGCAATTTTGTTTAAAGAATGGTAATTAAAAAAAGTTCTACTCTATCAGAATCTATTAAAAATTAAATCATTCTTATGAAAATACATAAGTAATACTTCTGTAATTCTAATGCAGTATGACAGCATTCAATACCATGTCATATTTTCAATTTTTTGAATCTTTCTCATCTGTACACCTTGCTTTTTCAGCTCTGCATAAAACAATTTTCTTCTGGGGTGATTTCTTTTTTTTTTTTCCTTAAACTTTTGTAACATTTTGGCAACCCTTCCTTTGCACAAATTTAGTTTAGGTTAATTTATTCATAATTTAAAAAATCTCAGAGCAAAATAGGACTAAATATGACCCAGCAATTCTAGGGTTTTTACAGAAGCAAAAACACAGTAGGAAGTGTAAAATAAAGTGTATACATTTTAGAGAGGTTTCTATGTAGGCAAGTTTGGAAAATTTCCTGCTGCAGATCATACGGGCTTTTTGTCACAGCAGATACCTACGTGATGACTTATGCCTAACATCCAAATATATGCAGAAGTTTTCCATTGCTAAGTGGTCATTGGATTGATACCTGGGAGTTGTGATTTTGGACACTTTGCATGTTTTTGGAACACAAGGGATGAAAAGAATGTGTCTCATTAACTGGGATATTTTCCTCTAATGTCATTTTTAGGGTCTACTTTTAAGATTCATTTACTAGTAGTAAGACTTAAAGGCTGAAAGGGAGAGAAAGGAGAGGTAGGGTACTTTTGTAACCCCCACATTAGAACTTGCAAACACACTAAGCTAAATGAGAGAGCACTTCTCATCATTCTCCTCTCTTCTCTCTCTTTCTCTCTTTCTTTCTCCCTCTCTCTCTCTCACCACTTTCTCCTTCAAGATGCTGACATTCCAAGTAAATCTGGCTTGGTTTGGTAAGGTTCACTTTGCTGTATATTTAGGGAAACAGACAGGTTAAGTGTTAGGCATAGTGAAAAATGCCAAAGAGTAATTGTCTCTGGGGCTTACTGCTGGGCTGCAGTCACAACCTGTTTTTGTCTTCTGGAAAGCTCCTGGAAGTATCAGAAGAGAAAAGTGGAAGGAAAGGAAAAACATCAGCAAGACCTTGAGAGGAAGAGATTTTAAGCACAGAATAAGAAACAACATTGTGCTACTGGCATGAAAAGAACTATATAAATGAAATGTTATATCAGTGGAGAAATTTTAACGTGGCATTAGTCTTCTATACATGCTCAATATCAAGGATATTTTATTCAGAAACTGTGCACTATGGCCCAAATCTGTTCCACTGGACACACTACTGCAATTTATCTAGTTTCAGACGATAAATGAGGTTAACTCTGAGTACTTTTGAAAAAATCCAGGTTAGGTATTTGCAGAAGCCTGAAAAAAATCGCTCACACAGCTAATGTAAGTAACCTGATTAACCTGTCAACAGGGAGGTAAAATAGTGAACCAGGAAAAAAAAAAAAAAACATTACTGTGAAAATGGACCATATTTTGTGCTGAGAAAAATGCAAACAAACATGAAGAAAAATTGTTAAAGTGAAAGCAAAAATGTCATAGTAGTGACAGAAAACCATTGATAATTGCTTTTATTTCCTGAATTTACAATGATCTCCTTGCTCCTTTTCTACAGTACAGATCTGGGCACCTTACAGATATCTTCACGATTTGCATAGACTTTGGAAAAATAATGTACTGAAAACTACAAAACATTCAAGAGTAAGACAGATTTAAAAAAAAAAAAAAAAAAAATTGGGGGCATTTTTCTACCTCTTTAAGAAGGATACAAATAAATCTAGTTCAATTAAGAGCTCTATTTGCAATACCAACTGCAGTAATAAACAATGTAGGAAAATTTCAAAATTCCTTTCATTAGGTTTCTAGAGAAAACTACATAATGAATGTGATTTTGCTGACCTAAACCTGCATTTTCCAGAAAAAAATATTTTCTAGGAGAAAATGTATGTTCCTCTAAGAAAACTAGATATTTGGGTGACAAAATCTGCAAGTTTTTCAGATCAGTGGCTTAAGGAATCCCTTCTCAATTTCTTTACTATTTTTCAGGGAGGGTGAGTAATAGCTCTAGCAGGAGGAACATCGGTATCATTTAGCAATGTTGGAGAGTTTTGGAAGCATATTCTTCACTGGTAACACTACTGGCCAGGATTGTGTAATCAAAATTTATTAGATTTATATTTCACACACAAAAAATAATTGAAGAAAAAAAGTGTGTTTTTTTCACTTTAAGTTTTAAACTAAATAAACCAGAACAACTAAATTTAAGTCCCAATCCCTTGATTTTTCTGCCAACCTGTATAAAGCAGAGTAAAAAAACAATCTCTACAAGAGAACGGAGTTCATATAGTTTACAGAATTTTATTTTACTGGATTTAATTTTGCTTGTTAATTTAAAGCTTTAACACTTAAATTGATCATTAAGAAGAATTGCAATAATTAAATCACTAAAAAGGAAAAAGCACGGCAGTTATTATTTATCATATTTTTTCTGCTTTATAATCTGAAATGTCATGTCCATGTTAATTCTCCATGTAATTTGTTCAAATACATATATTAAACTAATTTATTCATAGCTAAATCTTTAAAGATATTTGAAATAGAATCTGTCTGTTTTTCAAAATGTTATAATCAAAAGTGCAAGCTAAAACTTTCATGAACATTTTCTTTTTTTGTGCCCACTATGGGACTTTAAAGTATTTGGACCATAAAGCTCTATAACAGGATGTAAGATTGAATTAATAATTAATATGATTATTAATATTTTTATGCATTACTTTTTAATTTTCTTCCCCTACATAAACTTAAGTCACTGTCACAGAATTCATGCTCTACATACATCAGATTTCAGCTTGTTCTAGTGAAAATGATTATCAGATAAATAAAGGATAGAAATTACAAATTTTGTTAAAAATAACACTTGTACTAAAATCTCACTTATTTTGCAGAATTAAGATTTATTTTTGTTTTGAATTTATTTTTTTTTTTTTTAACAGAAGGCAGTCATTTCTGGTATTATGATTTTTTATCTTGGGCTATAGCAGGTTTACAACTTCACTACAAATAATAAATAACTATGGAGAAAAAAAAATACACAATTAAACAGGACTTCTGATGAAAATGTCTAGTTCAAATAAATAAACAAAAGAATCTACAGCAAGACAACAACAGTAATGTAAAATCTCAGTGTTCAACAACATTTGGATACCTTTAGCAATTCACTCTTTTCTCTTCAACTCAATTAGAGGTATTGGTCTTTGTTCATTACTATCATAGTGTCTCTCAAGTTTTGCCTATTAAAGTTAGTATTTTTGAAATGCTGACAGCTTTTCTAGAAATGAGAAAACACAAATAACAAGTAAAGTACTTCATTCAACAAATCATCATTCTGTGTGTTCTCCTATTGCCATCAAGATGAGGCTAGAATTTTGAAGGGCAAAAACCATTGTGTTTAACATGATTGTTCCTTTGAGTCACAATTTCAACACTTCAGTAGCTTTTCAAATCATTATAATAAAGAAAAATACTCTGGATTCTTGGTAGTAATTGAGAAATATTTCTTGCCAACAATCCTATGAAGTTCCCATATTGTGATATTGTTTCTCAATAAGAAAATGTGTTTTGCTTAAATATAATAATTGTGTTTTACTTGGTTCATGTGTACTTATGTTTTTCTCAAATGCGTTGCATGTAAAAATACCTACTGCAAGAAATGTTGCAAAAGTGAGGGCAAGAGTGCTCAGAAATTATGAAACATTTAGTTCAGGGGCACTCACAACACCCTCTCTTCTCAAAAGATTCTAAAAGGAGAAGAACGATGTCTTTCAGACTACTGTATTTTGAAACTGTTGAATGTGCCCTCTTTTTTTTGGTTCAGACTATTGGGTCTGGCTGAGATGGAGTTCCTTTTCCCCATAGGAGCCCCCATAGTGCTGTGCCGTGTATTGATAGCTAGAAAGGTGTTGGTAACCCCCCAGTATTTTGGCCACTGCTGAGCAGTTCTCCCACAGCATCAGTGCTGTCCCTCCAACATTCCTCTCACAAACACAAATAGGCCAAGAGTGGACAAGATCTTGGGAGTGGACAACATTTGACCACAACTGACCAACAGAATATGACATCTGCTCAGCAATAAAAGATAAGTGAAAGGAAGAGAAGGGAGAATATTTGTTATTTATGACATCTGTCTTCCAGAGCAACCACTATGTGTGACTTCCCAAAAAGTGTTTTGACATTGCCTTCTGGTCAGAAGTAGAGAATAAAATCTTTTGTTTTCCTTTCTTTCACACTTGTGACCTTTGCTTTTGCTTTATTAAACTGACTTTCTCAACCCATGAGTGTTTTGCCAATCTTATTTTCTCCTCCCTGCTGCCCTGCTGAGAAGGGAATGTAGAGTGGCTTGGTGGGCACCTGGTATGCAGCCAAGGTCAGCCTACCATATTCAAGAGCTTTGTAGGCATGGTAATGTACTTTGGTATAGTAATGTACACTTATTTAGTACATCTTTAAATCTGTGAGTACATTAAAAATCAAAATCAACCAAATAAGGAAATGCTTTCTGAAATATTATTTTTAAGTTTCTTTAGAACTTAACAGAAAATTAAAATCCGCTTTAAAACAGTCTAAAGATCTGCACTTTCCAAATGTGACACTATCGAACTGTAAATCAGTTCATTTTCTTTTTAAATATTAGGTCATTAAATTTATGATATCTTACTGATTAGATTTTGATTTTAACAAGATTTCTTGCTGGTTATCTTGAGCTCAGAACAAACTGTTCTTAACTTTCTAAGCTTTCATTGCTGACTTATAGTATCAAAAAATAAAGTATCAAAAATACTATAAGACAATTTAATCTCAATAATTAAGATAAATATAGATAACTAAGACATTTTATAGATAACTATAGATTTTATAGATAAATATGCTAAGACATTTATAGTAATTAAGACATTTTTAAAATTAAACTTACCTTAAGAAATTAGTTAAGGCAAAATGGAAGCCTTACATTCTCTAAGTCTTTCAGGAACTGATTAAACATATTTTACACATCAATGCACTTTCACTTTGTCCCTGGTTGACAAAACCCAAAAATATTCCGGATTATTTTTATTTCCAATTCAGCCTGAACACTGTAATAAAATAATCAAGGAAATCCAAATGTTTATCACTGTATTGTCAAAATCCCAAGGTAATAAACATCTTAAAATTCTGTAAAGATGAAGGTAGTTCTGTCATGACCTCATATTGTATAAATAAATAGGTATGAAATTACACCAGAACTAACTTCTAAGGTACATTATGTTCTTGAAATTTCAAGTTCACGATACATGTTCTTGAAAGCTGAACACAGTAATATAGAGGTAACTGGTTAAGGCTATACAAAATCCATCAAGACTACATGATTTAATGCTCATTTTGACCTAAAAATATGGTATACCCCAGAAAGTGATAGTTAGCCTGCACTGTGAGACAATTCAGCTTTTCATAGTACATGAGGAATGGAATGAAAAGCTAATATTTTTAAAGCTTTTCTTATGACTAAAGTTCTAGTACTGTTTGGTCTAGTCCTCATGACATGAAACAGTATCTCAAATTTATCTTCAAGAACCAGTAGGTCTCTCTGTATTTTTAAAGGGTCTCTTGTACTGGCTTTTGCACAAAGAAACCAAAATATACTAGATTATGTTTCATAACTATTTTCTCACTCTCTTTTTCTACATTACCAAAATGAAAAATCACCTATTAAAATCAAAATTAATAATGGTAATTTATGGTAATTCTGAAAATAATTATACTTTCAAAGACATATTGCTTCAAATGATTTTTTTTTAAATCCATGGCTACACATCCATCTAAAAAATCATGTATGGATTAAGCCATGGATTAACCCAATAACCCTAGTGAGCATATTTCCACTCCTATTAGAACAGCTGAGTTAATAAGAGGAGAAGAATATTTTCATGTTTTAGCATAGTTCTCCATTTCCCAAATCCTTTCCTTTCTCTTCCAGTGAACTATAAGAATAGAAACAATAAAGCTAAAATATAGAGGAAAAATATAGCTGCTTTCATACAGCTCTATTGTTCCTTAGTAATATAAAATCAAATGGAAATAAAAGATTCTTGAGTTTAGACTGTAATCTTTAGAGTTTTAGACTTCATTTTTCCTAGTCTCTTGGTCCTACCTTTTCCTTTATCACTGATGACAGCCTTCTTTCCTCAGACACCTACCATTAAATAGCCATTGGCTAAATTCTTATCTCCCATAGTAAATCTGATTTCTTGATGTGTGCAACATTTGTCTAAATGAATATTTACCTTCCTATTATATAAGCTAAAAAATTAATGCCAGAGCTTATCCTGATTCTCAGTGAACCAGAGGATGGTGGCATAGATATAAGAGTAGCCAACCATGAGCTCCTGTATTAGACCAAAAGACTCTGGTACTGTGTGATGGGAAGGTAGTCTGAAACGTGATGTATTGTGAAACAGGGCCGATATGTGACTTCTGCCAATATCAGGTAAGTTATACACAAGCAAAAAGATCATTTTAATCAGCAGTTTAAGCAACATTTAAAGGGCTTAATCTATTTTTTTCCACATAAGCCTGCAGTGTACTCTCTGCCAAAATACATGGTCCTGTGTCGAGTTATTCTGTATAAAGGGCAAGATATTCTTACTTGCTCAAATAGAAAAGGAATCTGATAGTAATATTGAAGAAGGAAAGATTTCTACAGGATAGATGGTAGAGAATAGAGGAGAGCAGGTTCTTTTTTCTTCTCTTCCTCAGCTCCAGTGGGATTGTGCCTGTTACAATCTCTTTCTTCAATATTATTTTAATTCAACCAAGATAAGAGCAAGTGGGAAGCAAACACTTTGTGATTTACACCCTACTATATTCACTTGCCTCAGATTCACTTGCCTTACACAATAAAAACAGAAAAGTGAAAATTAGCACAGACTAAAACAGACTAATTTATAAGCTACCTTACCATGGTGTCAAATTCACTTTGTTCTTATAACCAACACAATCACACTTCCTTGATTTATTATAGTGTTAAAGATGAAGTGAAGTTTGTACATAATTTAGAACAAACAGACAAAAACCCCCATAAATGAGTACACATTTGCATCCCACAGGTAAAATCCACAAAGTTGAGAATTTTCAATTAGATACTGGATATATATACTCTTCTTGCTAGCACAAGTTCTCTTTTGGAATAAGGAGCTTTTCACAATCTTTCCAAATGCACAAGGAAGACTGAAGTCAGAAAACAGAGGAAATGTCAAGAGACAAGTTCCTTTCCATTAACTGGTAGACTGATACATATAAGATGCACTATAAAAACTGTCTTATAATATCTGTACACTAAGAAAAATGCTCAACTTTAATCTGTATATTGGTATGAAAACATTTTATGCATAGTAAAAATTTGTTGAAAAGCCATAGACTCAAAATTAGATAAATCTTGCCCATAATACCTTAATCTAGGAGAAGCATCCTGCATGCATTTCTCATCTCAGGTATTTCTGAATACTTAGTCTGGAAGGCTATTCATATTCTTCATTGTTCTGCATTAGCCGAATGAACAAAATTTGGTTTTCCTGTACATTTGTGTCCTATATTTTTCCAAGCATTTTGCACCCAATTCATGACTAGATAGACTTCAAAAGTTTTTGCTTGTCCCTTCTTGTACCATACATATTCATTCTGATAAGCAAATGTGAAGTATGAGCTTTAGCTAACTTAAGAGTTATGTATGAACTTACGCACTGTACATCATACCTATCTTCTAACCAGATATAAACCTCACCAGACTTCAAGGAATATGATTTTTTTACTCCTATCTCTTTGACAAACATGGTCAATACCGACAGATTCAAGAATATTTTGAGGGCACAAGGATCACGTAGGGAGAAAAGAGAAGACCATGGTATTTATCTCTTTCACTTACTCATAAAACCTCATTTCCTTAAAGAAATTATGTTAAAAATGCACCAAACCTCCACATATTCCAGAAGCAAAGATGATGAAGAAGAAAATACTGCAAACCCTCTGTCTTTAAGTTACTGAGCAATCATAAATGCTGCTTAAGATTATCTTTTTTTTTTTCTTTCATAATGTCCTGATGATGTCTACATGTGCATTGCCAAAAGTTCATTAGAAATGCTACCCATGTATACTGCTTGTTACATGTCTCTCTTGTGATACACTCCTTAATGTCATTTGGGGCTCAGACTAAGTTTTATAACAGACATTATGGGTATAGCAAAATCAAGATTTGAAAAGTATGTAAATGAATTAAGCTGCTTTTAACTTATGGAAAAGCATCATAACTATTAAATTGATACATTTGTTAGTAAATGAGTAAGCAAATAACTCTAGTTTTACAATTCCCAGTTTAATGGAGCTATTGAGCTAACAAAAGGCAATTTTTCAATGTCTATAAAAACATATTCATAGTTGCAATTATTTTTTGAGGTATTATGATAAAGCATTTGAATAATTCATAATTTATGGCAGTAGGGTTTCAAAGCTGGCTACCCACATGGACATTTAACCTTACTGTTAAACTACTTACTTTTCCTGACAACCAGAGGGGTTTATTAAATTCTTATAATCTGTTTCAAATATATTTATCAGGTTTTCCAAAGAAAACACTTGTTTTAAAAGTAAGTTGTTTTTTCTTTTACTGATGACTAGAGCCAATGGACTTTTTTTCCAAGGAAATTGCCCTGACTGGGAGGTGGCTTACATTATACATATGAACAGAGATGGAACTTCAAGTGCTTCTAATTTTTTTCTCAAAAAAGTACATGGAAAGGATGGATAACTTGTATAGACAAGCGGTTTTGGCTGTGTTCATTGTGCTTGCCACTCATGGTGTAGCACGGCTTCTGAATGGGCGGAACTAATTATGTGAAATCCATTCAGAAAGTCAAGGTCCATTGGAATTTAATTGAAATACTAAAACCACATGAATGATATATAAATATCCACCTTTAAAGAGATACTTCTCTCCTTCCATTTTTACAGGTCTCTTTGCAGCACTAGTAACAACACTATTTTTCATCTGTATCTTTGTTATACATACTAATCATATACGAGTGCCATTTTTGAATTACATCATATCCAGAAAATTTTACAAATAAAATCATACTACTAAATATAATTGTTACATGGAATGTACTAGGAAGAATGCATACAGGATAGAAATAAAAATTTGTTTCCAGGTACGCTAAGCCACGAATTGTCCCTAATCTCAACAGTCAAAAAAATAAAAAACAATTTCACCGCTGAAAGTATAATCTAATAGTGAAACCAGAAGTGGCAATATAATGATCTTCCTCTGCTTTGAATTAATATTTAGAAAGACCCTTATTTTCACTTCTGTTCTCATTCATTTAATTTCATTCTCTGGCCCACTGGGACCTACCAACCATGATAGTTGTTCTTTTGCAGGACAGACTAACATAAGGCCTAACAGCAAAGAGTGTGAGATCATTTACATTTTAATAAAGCTTGCTAACAATTTAAGATCTAAATATAACAGCTTTCCTTCCCTATTAAATACTTAGAGCTTCTACAATATTAGTCTGGCTTTATCATGAGGAGGAAAGAGCTTCTAGGTTTTAGTATGTTCCCATTGTGGGCGCTGGGAATGTAGTTCATTTTTTGCCAAAGTTGCTATTGGGGCTTCAGAATGACTCATAATGCAGTAATAACCATCATGAGCCCATAAACCCCTAAAAGTCAGAAATTCAGAAAACACTTAAATAAAATGCATCATGTTTTTACATACAGTAATTTCTTTGCACAAGTTTTGTAAAGTCAAGTAACTAAAATTAAAATCAGAATGCCATCAGTGCCATATTTCACTCACTTACTAAAGCACTTAATAAGTACAGCAGTACATTTCAAGGGAAAACACACAGCATTCATGAAGGAATTTTATGGAGTTTTCTTTCTCTATTCAGAACACTTTTATTTTTCCACAAACAAACAAGAAAAAAGCCTAAACAAAATGATTAGATAAAAGCAATCAATCTTATGAGCTAAAATTTGAATCTGAAGGAAAGGATGGGTCTTTATTCACCAATGAATAAATTTTTGTAATTCAGAGACAAGGTACGACCATCACGTTTAGCAGCATCTCATATGTGTTCATTTAGTTAGATTGTTACATCTTCTCTAAAAAGATATTTAAGTGCTTACAAAACAAAAGTGCAAAAGCATGATTCTCTAACATATAGTAGTTATATATCTCTGCTCACACCTAACTAGAGTACTAGCTAGTTTAACATTTTGAATGGGAGTGAAACAGATTTCTTGAATTTACAAATAAAATTATTATTATTTCATCTGCTCTTTGTAGAAATAAAGAGCAGATGAAATAATATTCTTTGCTTAAAATTTTTAAGAATTGTAAAAATTGAAGCAGGTGTATTAGCACAGAGACTATAAGACTTGAGCCTGAAAAAAAGATAAAGTAGTAGGAAGAAAAGGATAGAGAAAATGATTATATAGATAAGTCAAACATCAGCAGTTTGTTTCCACTGACTCTATACTTTATAAAGAAGAGTTATATGAAAAGCAGAACAATATGATAATGCATATATTCAGTATACGTAGAAATTCAAATGCAGTTTCTGATTTATGGGGTAAAACATTTTAAAACCCTGTTAATGCCCCAGGGGTAAAATGTACATGGTGATCCTAATACTCTGTGGCAAATAGTAGTCTTTGCAATGCCTTGTCAATTAGGTCACAATCACAAAACTATTAGCCTCATTTGTGAGAAACAGTGCAGTCTTAAATTTAAAATTCAGGGGAATTGTATTTTCCAAAGAAACATAGATTGAAGGGTTTGTTTTATTTTGCACAAGATGTTCAATGTAAATTCTGGGAAAGAAAACAAAAGGAACAAAATATAAGAGAAAAAGAAGAGCTTCAAAAATAGTTAGATCCTCAATCTGAAAGGCAAGAGAAAAACATGCAACAATGACCAGTTCAAGGACTTTCAGCTTTTCGGAGAATTCTTTGTAATTTTGTCTGCTCTCTAGGGTTTGGTTGTTATTGGTAATCTTGCCCTTTCTTATCTGTTACACATATTCCTGTCTTGCTTATGCTTCACTAACTTTGTTGTTGTTGTTGTTGTTGTTTTTTCTTTTCTATCATTACCTCATGTAATTTATTCTGTCCTAAGTAAATACAAAGGAATAAATAGCTATTTTATGGCACCAATTTTTCACTGCCTCTCTCACACATTCCTCTGGGAACAAACAAGTAAATAAATGCCTAGAGCAGAGAAGCCCTTTTTAGGATCCTAAGAGAAATGGCATAAAACTATAAAACTGTTTCTGAAGTAACAAAGATGTTCACAAAACCTTATATCTTTTCACTCATTACCTTTTCTTTGATTGTAATAGAAAACTGACTAAATGTCTAAACAAGAGTTGAGATATTAAAAATTCAACCTCACTTATAAGTGCTAAACTTTTAAGTTCTTGTTCTGATCTCTTAAATCTTGTCACTCCTTTGAGGTTCACTTCATACAATTACCATATGTTAGACTGTTTGTCCAAACCCCTGATGTGATATTTCCTCTCTTGAATATAGCTATGAGTCTTGTTTATCTTCCTATTAATATTTCTTTTGTATTTTATTTCGTATAATTTATAAATGCTGGGCATTTAAAAACAAATATGCAGAAAGCCCTTGAGGGCTTCATGAGGGGAGACGTACACAAATAACTAGCTAAATCTAGTCTGTTCAGAAGCAACAGCAGTAACAAAGTACTAACTATTTTTACCCCAAACCAATTCAAAATGCATTTACATTTCTCTCAAAGTGAGAAATAAAATTGTGCCTGACATTAAGGATCTCTATACGAAAAATTTATATTGAGACACCTGAATATAACTCTAATATGAATCTTTGTGTACTGTCTTGGTTATTTAACATAATGTAGTGGAGTTTATTTTAAATTAATACAAGGTAGATATTTGCCTAGTGTTTTGCCATATAAACCATTGTATACTGATGCTTGTTCATATTCATCTAAAGTTTGAATTATAACAGATTTTATTTTTTTCCCTACGACATGTGTGCAATCCAAGTATCAATAGCCAAAACATTTAAATAAATGAACTCACATTTTTACTCTATTTCACACTTTGAAATGCACACTACATGAATTTAAGTATGTCTGTTGTTTTTTTTTTCTATTCCTAGAGGTACAAGCATCAACATCAGCAAGCACAGTAGAGATGTGAAAGTATTGCAATGCATAACTTTCAGAAAGAAGATTTAGTTGTCATTTAAATTGGGCTCATGCTCAGAGGCTGTAGGAACCCACACACTTCGGTTCCATAAAGCTGGGCAACAGAATAAAGATTATTTCCCATGACAGGAGCAAGCTGAGACATGATTTGTGAGATCAAATGCTGCAATGGAAAATTAGACGTATTACTTTTAATTAGGCAATACATTTTTTTCACATATTGTGAAAAAATAAGAAATTTAAAATCCCTCTGCATACAGACACATGGTAAGGTTTGAATTAATTGAGAGCTAATTTTAATTAATAATTACTATGACTGTCTCCTCTTTTCTATCTTATTCATAAAAACCTCAGGACAGGACAACGAAGCAACAGAAATGAGATTTCTCACAGATTTGGTTTTCACTGAATGTTGTAATAGTTAGTTAATATCAAATATTTACAAATACTTGGCTCTCCTTCAGGAAAATAGTAACAATAGATATATATAGGCTTATTCATAGAAGTCCATAGAGATATATAAATTTATACACAGAATTTGCCAGCTACCTCATATATCCCTTTAAACTTCTGATAAGGATAGTCAGAGCTTTTCAGGCAAACCCAAAGAAAATCACATTTTCACATAGGCTAAATCAAAACAAAATTAAATAATTTTCACGTGTTGAAAATTAGTTTGCATTTTAAAATAAAAATTGATAGCCTTTATTTTTGATATAGAAGAATAGAATAGTTCAGTAGGAAGACACCTACAATGATCATCTAATCCAGCTGACTGTCCAACAGAAATATCCTAGTTCTAACCACCTGACCACTTCAGGGCTGACCAAGTGTTAAAGCATATTGTGGGGAGAAGACTGAAAAACAAAGTCTGGCAAGAAGGAGAGCATACACTGGCCATTGTTCACCCGAGACAAACTGTTTGCATGCCTTAGAATCAGAAACACTGAAAAAGCTTGGAGTATGACTCTAAGGGAACATGAAACAAGGGATAGAGTGGCACAAAGGTGCTGTGGTCTTACTCTGTTGAAATCAATGCAGATATGAAATAAGGGATGGAGTGGAAACAGTGGTGTGGGTATGTTCCATCAAGAACAATGCAAAATAACAGGAACTAAGCCAAGGGAATGATCCAGATGGTAATCATAAGCTGAATTTTGCTACCTGAATTCAAAAATAAATATTACTTTTCATGCCCCTGCATATGCTAATGACTAAAGTTCCTCAAACTCCACCTAAATATGAAATTTAGAAACAAGAAAAGTAGGTCTGAATTGCAAAGTAAATAGAAATGAACACTCTTCAGTATCAAGGTGCTAATGAGGAGACAATTTTATTATTTTATGAATGTCATATCTACAGTAGACACCACAAGTTTGACATGAAAAATTTAGCACTCCAGAACAATTAATTGCTTTTTGAAAATGTAGGAAGAAATAGTAATTAGTGACTTAGGCTTGCTAAAGGAAAGTTAGCTATAGAGGAGAGTACAAAGAGATTACAAAGATTTTGAATTCTCTACTTTTTCCGCACAAGATCATTAATGGAATGGAGATCCCCACCCCCCCCCCCAAATTATAGTGGACTATACTATGAAAAAAATCTAAAAAACTAAAATAAAACAAACAAAAAAAGGCAACCTTCCAGCCTGCTAGAAGATAGCTAGAGTAATTGACATCTGTGGATTCCAAGAGAAATTGAATGAGATAAAGTGGAGGTTGAATAGCTAATTATTCCAAAGTTACAGTTCTAATACTGATGTTGAGTATTGTCTCTCTCTTCAGAATTTCCATGGATGAGACAATGGAAAGGGGCAAGCCTCTTTCTTTGGTTTATTACTTTTTGTTTATCAACAGTTTCTCATTTTTACACACAGTCATTGTTATAGTTTCAAAATCCTTCATGGAATTTTTTCTCTCCCTTACCAACACAGAGATTTGGGGAGTTGAAGAGCCAGGACGGATAACAAACGGATCAAGGATAGCTCTGCATTCCTACTTGAAGGCTGGGGGACAGGAAGGGAAGAGAGGGAGAGAGGTTTTTTTCCTGGTGCTGGCCACACTTCGCTGTTCGGGCTGCTATGTTGGTGCATGCCACCATTTGCTGGGATGGTGCAAGCACTTGGAGGGAACTCCCTTGGTTTGACCCTCCAACTCCGTGCACTCTGACTTGTTTTCTTCAGAGACAAAGTAGTCGCTGCTACCTGGATTTACTACAGACTCCCTGAAGGCTGATGTCATTTACAGGGAGTTGCTAAACCCCTACGCCTCCAAAGCTTTTGGAAAAAGGACAAGAAGATAGTCTCTACACTGTCCATGGGAAAGGTTTCAGCATTTTTCCTGTGACCACCATTTTCCTATGTGAGTTTTTTTGGAACCAGCCTTGCTGGAGCTTGGGAGTGACCTTTGCAGCCACTGCCTCCCGAGGCACTGCATAGCCTCCCACTGTCCATAAACACAACTGCACCAAAAGGGGGCAGAGATAGGACTTAATTTGTTTGAAAGTTTTGATTACGGTGTTGCTGTTTGATTACGGTGTTGCTGTTTGTTCTGTTTTGGCTTTGGTTATATATATCTGTAGTTAAGAACTGTTATGCTTTTCTATACATTTTCTGATTAAAGTCTCTTAATTTCAAAGGTTGTGTTGTTTTTTTGGGGCAGAAGCCCCCTTCCTATTCCACATAGACATCTTAGTTTTCTTTTAAACTGAGACAGTCATTATTATTTTATTTGGATTTGAAGTATAATGGGAAATGCTTTTGTTCTACAGTGTATAAATGCACAACTCCCATTTGGGGTAAACACAAAAGGGAAAATGTCAAAAATATGTTAGCTCAGATCTTCTGAAGAAAGTTTCCCTTTAAGAAAACAAACATAATTTGTCAAAATATTTCTATTTACCCTTTAAAACTAGCTTAAAATAAGGGCAGTTTTTCACAATATTTTTGCCTTTTGTGACCAAAATTATTCATCTGTTACATGAGGAATTATAATTACACAAATTTCTTGCTGCTCCTATGTACTGTACCATCCATTCACATGGATGATGGTATTTGAACTGATCAGAGGTGATCTGAGCAGAAGTTTCACAAGAACACACTTACACCAATGATATACTCACTGATGATTTGTTTGTACTTCTCTCTGAAGATGAAAAATAGATGAAAAAAGAGGTCTTGAGAACAACTGGCAGTTGGTGATATCTTAAAAAAAAAAAAAAAAAAAAAAAAAAAAAAAAACAAAACAAAAAAAACCCAAACAAAAAACAAACAAAAGCCCAACAACAAAACAAACAAAAAAAAAAAACCAAACTAAAACAAATTAAAAAAAAAAAAAAAAAAAAAGAAAAACAAAAAAACCAAACAGACACCTCACCAAAACCAGATCTTCTGGTGAGTGCAATGAAACATAAACATTTATGGACATTGACCAAATAGAATTCACCATAATCAAGTAACCAGATTCCTAGGCAGAATAGAGCATTATTTTTTTCTGGTTTAGTACATATAAGTCACGACTGCAAAATATTACAGCAAGTTCACAAAATCAGAGAATCAACTAGGCTTGAAAAGACCTCTGAAATCAAATCCAGCCTGTGACCAAGCACCACCTTGTCAGCTAGACCACAGCACTAAGTGCCACATCCAGTCTTTTCTTAAACATCTCCAGGGACGGTGACTCCACCACCTCCCTGGGCAGCCCATTCCAATGCCCAATCACCCTTTCTGTGAAGAATTTCAAACGTAAACCTCCCCTGGCTCAGTTTAAGACTGTGCTCTCTTTTCCTATTGCTGGTTGCCTGGGAGAAGAGACTTGATACACCCTCCTTTCAGGTAGTTGTAGGTCTCCTTTGAGGGTCTTCCTCTGCAAGCTAAACAATCATAGCTTCCTTATCTACTCTTCATAAGATTTGTGCTCCAGACCCTTCACCACCCTCATTGCCCTTCTCTTGACATGCTCCAGCACCTCAATATCCTTTCTACTAATATTTTTCCACTTTTGTTCAAAATCTATAAGCATTATGGATGTATTAAAAAGGTTAGACCCTAAACACTGTCTAAGTAGAAACATTTATTCTTCTCAGATAAATAATACCAGCATATCACTGTTTTCAGTAGTATTTAGGTGACTGAGACATTTATTACCTGGAAGTACACTGCTTCTTTAAATCATAACATCTTGTACTGCAGGTTCACACAATCTTTCATTTCATATCACTTACTATATGAGTAGGCAAAATGGTTTAGTTTATTTTAAACCAGTTAAAATTCCTCTTTTACATTTTACATGAATAAATATGAACTTTATAAGGTCTGGGGGGCAAAAAACCTGTCAATCACTAGATAAATGTTTAAAGCTCATTTTATTGTTTTGCAGCTGTGCCCTTTGCTGAAGGATATTTCCTGCACTGCAGACTCTCGATAGCAGCATTTCATTTTGAGAATGCAATTAGAAACACATCTGTTGTTATAGGACCTTTAGACTGAGCAGGTCCTCTTTAAACCAGACAGGAATATTTAAAAAAAAAAACAAAAAAAAAAAACGTTTTCAGCATGCTTATTGTCTCTACCTTCCACCACCTTATTACATTGAAAATATCCAGCAGTTAAGTATCCAGAATTCTGTTTTGATCCCACAAGATATACAACCTAACAACCAATATTTAATTCATTTCACTGAGCTCTGGAAACAAAGTTTGTCAGATGACTTATTAGCCTGGACCTTTGAGAAAACTAGGAGGCTTTGGCTAAATGGTAGAAACTAAAGAATCATGTCTTTCATCTTCTTGGAGTTTCAAATTGAACAGTAGAAGAATAACTTGCAGCTTGAATTTTAACCCAGGAAGTCTCAAGTTTTGAGAGTCTGTTCACAAGCAAGTGAAAGCTTTGACTGAGGCTGGAGTTTATTTCAGACTTCCTCTTCTCCTTTATGATATCACTGGGCAGACCATTACTCTATCAGCTAAACTGCAGCAATTAGTAATCAAAAGATGAATATGAAGGGCTTCCTGACATCTCAGCTACTGTGTTTGCCATGCAGACAGTATAGTTCAGCATATACTTCATTGAGTGGGCATAATTGTGATATAGTTTAAGGACACAAAGTAACTTCAAAGACTTAAGTAGTAGAACAAGAAGATGTATGACTGAAACTTGGGCATTGCTAGAGAAATTACAAGGTAGAAAGAATATAAGTGATCTGAGTCTTCATAATATAACATCTTCAGTTTAATGCACTATTGCATATAATAGTGTGTATTTCTCTTTGTGCTGGTGCCCTTCAAAAATCACAACACTGGTAATAAAAATGAACAGACATGGAAATCTACAGTGCTATTTTCAATTCTTACATAGAACAATTAATTTCATCTGTTCCAGTGACTCTCCGCATACAAGTAAACAACAGCCTCCCCAAAGATTAGTAATAAGTTTACTTCACAGTACACTTGTGAGCTTAGTGGTTTCTTTTTTTTTTCAACCATGTACTAGGAAAACAACATCAGTAAAACCTTATTATTTGTTCTAAGTTCAATCCTTAAAAATCTACCATTGCCAAAATTTTTCTTAAAAATTAAGGGTCCTGGTGCTGCTGATTAGAAATCCTGATTTAGAAGAGGATGCCAATAAAACAAAAAAAATTAGCTTAGAAAATGAACATGTTGTCTAGGCATAACTAAAAAACCAATAGGTTTTGAGCTGTGACAAATCTTTCATTTTCACTGTTTAAGATGCCAATTAATCCACAAGTAGCTAAAACATTGTCATGTTGATTAAGGAAAGATCCCCTTCCATTATTAGGTATTGGGGGTTTACTCTCAGATACTGATGGAGATAGCTTTTCAAAGTCTGAAGAGCTCCAGATGTATGTGACTTAGGAACGATGTTTGCAGGATTATAGTTTTCATAAAGTTAAATGTTGATGACAGTTTTCTAGTAGTCTCTTAATGATATTTGCACTGGAAACTAGATAAAAAAATAAAGAGTAGACTTAATGATCAACAAACAGCCTGCAAAGAGGCCTGATGATGTTCTAGGTATTCGTGCCTGGATATTAGACAATAAACATAATAATAATAAACACTTCAGACCACTTACTATTTCCTGCTGGTGCTGTATAATTTATCAGTGGTTAGTATTGTTGTATTGTGATCAACTTAAGGGTCCATGTCTGCTTTAGAACACTTATTATGTCAAAAGGAACACATTTGCTTCCTGTAGTCACTATATTATATGCTTATGGGACAAATGAAAAAGTAAAAGAAGTGTTTTTGTTTTGGCAACAAATTTGAAGGTAACAAATCTTCTGGTTTCAGCAATATGCATCTGGCAATCCAGTAAAACAAATTAAAAAAACCCACAAAAAAAAAAAAAAAAGAAAGTCCATTTGTAGCACAGCTGAGACAGATTAGGAGCATCAACCACTGTTCAATTCATAGATATGGGTTACTTTTGTTCCCTCATCCTTTATTTCACGGATGAAATTTTAGTAAAGAGAAAGCAACAACAGTTGTTAGATGTTTGCACTAACATGCAAGTACTTAAGTTGTAGATTTTAATGTTACAGCATATGATTGGTTTTAACTATTTGTAGGGACTGTTCTTCTCTGAGTTAGCACAACACTATGAAGTAGCTCAGAGAAGTAAACAACTACCACAATGCCTGGTGGCAATGTAAAGTTTGGAAATGACCACTAGTCAGAATACATATTTTCTTCTGTGGGCTGAGTTCTATCTAGAAATACATATTTCTGAAGAATTTCCTTGCTTCTGCTCCTAGATCAACTAAATTTCCATAGGTGGCTTAGAAGAATGCCTTCCAGGACCTGTGAATCACCCTGTCCCAATTAACAGTAATTTAAAGGAAGTCTCAGAACTTCCTTCTTAGTCCAGTTGCCTAGGTAGTAAAAACTATAAAGAACTTCAAACTCTTTACATTAAAGTTTTAACTAAAACTATAATGCTAAAAAGCAAGGACTTTAAACTATTTCACCTATTGAGCATCATTTCCCCCTCAGAGATTTTTTTTTTCTGAGACTAAGATGCCAATCCTCTTTAACTTCAAAGAGCTTTTCTCTCCCTTAGATATAAATAGATCACTGCAGACTCACAGAAAGATAGAAAACCTGTAAAGATTTACAGCATAGAAAGACTGAAACTTAACAAAAGTACTTTTGCATACTCCATGTACAAGTGTGATTTTTCGGAAGGCCCCCTTTCCTCACTTCACCAAAGGCCAGATCTTTCTCCTTATAAGGCAGACTACTGCATTACAGTTCTGATTCTAGTTGGCAACAGCTTTATCCAAGTCACAAATCTACCCTCCACAAAACTTTCAAGCCTCCTTTCTTGCTTAGCAGTGCTTTACTGTGAGCAGGTTGGTACTATACCGATATGTGATTGGTAATAACTCTATTTAACCCATATAAGTGAATCCCATACTTTCTTATTATGATATAGTGCCTGACTTCTATATATTTGTTATCTTGAGAGTAATAGCACTTCTTATTGAGCAATAAAATATGTAGAAACTTGCTTGTTTGCTGCTCATGCTGTCAATTATTTATCTTGATCACTTGGTGTCTTTGTTTCCGTCTTTTTCACAAGTTGTCACTTTGCCTCCTGTTCAGCAAATTTCTATATTAAACTTACCTAGGGAGAAGTGATTGCAGTTCTTCACTGTTGAGACTGTATGGGTAACTAATGTAGACTTTTTGCCTTTCATTTTTCATGACAAGCTTGTATATGTGCATATAACCACTAAATATTTTCTGTATCATAAGCAAAAAAACATCCTGACTTTGAAAAATGGCCTTATATAGACCAGAAAGCTACTTATTTCTATCACTGCAGGATAGCAGTTGTTTTCTTTGTTCTTTGGTATAGGAAGACTGAAAACAGAATTTATTAGTGCTAAGACTGCATGCATCTTTCCAAAATACATCTCATTATAACCCCAGTCTGGGAAGAGTCTACACCCAAATTTACCATCATTTGAAACACAAACCTATTCTGATAGTGTTGCTCAGTGTTGCATATTATTAAATGCAGAAATTCACAGTAATTATCCTTAAAACAGATGTTTATAACAGAAAAATACTGAAATATGTTATTTTTTTTTTCAAAACTGTTCTATTCTTAGATAACTGTTAACCAGTTTACTCATGTTTTTTCTTGGATTTCAGAAAAATCAATCCTAGAACTCTTAGCTCAATATGGATAATTAAATACTGAAAATAATCCCATATTTCTTGTGAGTGCATCTTTTAAATATCTCTGGATAGGTTATAAACATTAATTTTTCAATGTAAGTGGTGAAAGAGAGGATATGTATCACTCTTACTTATGCATATATGGGACCTAGAAAAGGTCCCACATGCCTTGTCATATTTGGATTTCCTGTGGAGAAAGAACTGTATAAACAACCTCCTTGAGTTCAGTCTCCTAGTTTCCCTGGGGGAACACACAATTGCTTGGGGTGTGGGTTTGTTATCAAATGAAGTAAAAAACCCAATCACCTTTTGGAATGACAGAAGTGTTCTTGTTAATTGTAATTTCAAAGTAAAATTGCTGTTATTTCTGCTTCTGCAGTGAGGGAATGCAAAGAGTCCATAACTATCACTTTTAGGTGAAGAAAATATTCTTGAATCACAAGCCTTTGAATTCAACTCAGCCATAAGAAGTCACATAACAAAAGAAAGTATTTTAGGACTTAGCATTCATAGAATGAAACTTTTGTCTCAAAGAACTTGATGGCAAAATACCTGCAGACTGCAACTGAACATGATTTCTCTGGGACCCTGCACTATGCAGCTTTCAATTCTAACTGTAAGATCATGTGTCCTACTTGATTCTAAAAATACATAAGTAACTTGTCTCAATTGTGATTGTTTGGAAGGTGAAAATCCATATTGTCTGTTATATCAGGCATTCTCTTACAGCATTCCATTTACAAAACCCAATCAGAAACACATCTCTCATTCCCAGGTGCCTTTTTCTGTATGTGATCATAAATCAAATCATTCCATAGCAATTCACTCACTCTTATTTCCCTGTAAGGTATATTCAGAGTCTAAAGCAGAAAATGTCTAATTAATTCCATAGCAAAATCTTGTTTCCTTTTCTTTTGAAACTATGCCAATCACATTCAAATTGTAAACATAAACTCCCTGGGGGAAAAAATCCCGTTGAATGAATCTATTTATATGATGATTGAAATGATATTTTACCAGAAATTTCTATCAACACATACAGTCTTAGAAAAGCCAAATCAAAGGCCACAAAAACCTCTGATTTTAGATGAAAAATTTCAAGATAGAGAGAAACAGTCAAAAACGTGTTTCTTTAAAAAGGGTATGAGAAACAGCAAGCTCAGAATTCTTCTTGGAAGTGCAGAAAATACTTACAGAGCTGAAAATGCTGACTGAAGATTCAAGTACAGTTTTAGATGTACAGATTACACTAAGCAAGCTCTCCCTTTTTTTATGGTACTTTGTCTCCTTAACAGCCTTGGAGGTAATTGTCTTTTTGTCTGAACTGGAACTACCGCAATGTGTTCTCCCAGTAAGACTCCCTCTGTTTCAGAAATGTAGTAAACTTATTTTATTAGGACATTTTATAATCTAAAGATAGATACATCTAGGGATGTGCAGTTACAGATGCAACTACCATGGAGGAAAAGAATGGATAAATATGAAGGTAAACATAATACAAGAGTGTGCTTCTCAACATCAAAATTTGATCCGCAAATTAGAATGTCTTATTGTGTTTAAGTTCCATGTGTGAGCTCAGTTAAGTATCTTATTCAGGGTGTGGGCAAGAAAGTCAAGTGAACTAAGTGAATGAAGGAAGAGTGTTGGGTGACAAGAGACATAGTAGTCAACTAGTAATCAAGTGTTGACAGTCTATCTTGTCTTAATCTTGACTAGTTTGACCCTTCATCCTGTCATTAACTTGATTAATTGCCAGCAATGAGTTTAGTCAGCACATATAATTTTTTTATGAATTGCAGGATAAGCATCATTCTTTTTTCTGTTTCTAATGAGCTTGATACAGAGAAGACTTTTATCCTTGCTGTCACAGTTCTAGGTCAAAGCGCATTTTAAATAGATTGGCTATAAAGGCTGGAGGCTTTTTGGAGAGGGTATACTAATTTCTCACCAGTCACAAAGAATATTATTCTGTTTCTACATCCAGTTATTCACCACTCAGTGGAGAATGCTTTGAAATGAAATCTCCACATAAAGAAATTTTGCTGATGAGGAATATTTAGATTTTTAATTTCTTACATCCTGCAAAGAATGTACTAATATTTGGGCACCTACTTTAGAATCTTTGATTTTGAAAATACTGTTTAGTTTGCAAAATATAATGCAAAAAAACTGTACAGGCAGCTCTATAGAGAATATTTTAAATTTCCAATTGTTTTCATTTGCTGTAAGAAGACTTTCATATATTTGAATGTTAAGTGTTCTCAGAGGTTGTATGCTTCTTGCTGCCTTTGCATACTAAAAGCTGTTTATCACAGAGTTTCTTCAGCTTTCCTTTGCTAATTTATAATAAACCAATATAACACACACACATACAGACAGACAGGTTTATGGGAAAAGAAACTTATCAGCAGTCTTTTCCTGAAGTTCTCTGGACTGTCTAAGGATCTAAATTATAATGCTATAGTATTATGTTATTATCATGAAAGATTGCAAGCAACTTGCAGAAACATGTTAGATGGCCATATCAGAATAATTGATGAGATGCACTCTGTAATGTCAATTTACAGAATTTCATATATAATTGTTCAGATATATTTGGTAGGACAAATTTTCATTTGTCTGTCTCTAAAGAAAAATGTTCATGAATCCCTGATGTTAAACAATCTTCATAGTTTATAGTACTTTGTCATGAGTAGATATTTGATATATAAATGACAGTAAAGTTTTTACTGTCTTTCAAAATATGTACGAATATCTATTTTTATTTGCTAAGCACTTAACACTGGCAATGGAAATTATAGCCTTCATCTAATATTTATTATCAAATTGCACACTACCACTGAATTTCCAATTCCCTTAAGGATAAAAGTTTGAAATGGAAGTCATCAGTCTTTAACTGGAATTTTGATGGTTGGTAGTTAGAAAATTCTGGTAAAGGATGAATTTAGAGACCTCATGCCTCACCTTTTGTGAAAATGAACATTTATGAGTCACAAATCATTGAATTTTCAAAATTGTTTCCTATATCTTGCAGGTACCCAGAAACCCACAGGCTTGCAACATGAAACTTACACAGGTAGCAGACTTCAATCCAGTACGTACTCTCAGTTCTTGAATCTGGAAGCTGTATCTCTGCTACATATGATTTATCTTTCAGAGTATTGATTTTTCTACTGATTTGTTCTTTGTGTATATTTGACTATTTCTTTCCCATTTTGTTTCTAAATTGTCCTGTCTTTTACAGATTTCTATACACTGAGTCCAGCTACCAATACCAAATAGAATTTTCCTTCCCTTCTCCCCATCCTTGTCTGTTTCATTGCTGTTGCTAGTTATAGGATATTTCTCTCATTTCAGAACCTATTTTCTTCATCTCCCACAGGACTGACAATACCCGATGAGAGCTCTTCATGGATCTAGAGGCTTTAAAAGTTTGTCTCTATCTCTTTCTTCCCCTACCTGCTGTTGCTATCCCTGAACTGTAGAGTCATTTAAGGTCTTTCACAATAAATGCTGCATAGTAATTAGTATCCCAGTCACAACACATGGTCATAGAGGAACACTGAAAGAATGCAATTTTTTTTCTTCATTTTGAAAGAATTCAGTACCCTATTTATAAAAGCATTTTAACAAGAAAGATGAGAGAAGAGTAGAAAATGGAGAACAGGGAAAAAAAGCAACAGTTTATGCCTTTCAAATCTCAAGAGAGTAAGACAAGAAAAAAAAAATCACTCCCACATACTTGAATAGTTTCTTAGACTCAAGTGAAGAAGCATTGAGTACACACATATACTATCTCTCTTTTCTGCATAATGAATAGATAACTATGAAACCAGTCACTGATTTTAATAGCAGGCTTTTTATTGTGGCAGAACTGTAGGGACCCTGGGACACGCTGTCACTGTCAAAACTCTTAAGCATTTTAGTCTCCAAAGGCTTCTCTGAAAGCTCATGCCTCTCTCTTGCATAAACAAAGACTTGGGACCACTAATATAAATAATAGATCAAAATTTAGTAGAATATATTTAGTAGAAGAATATGTCAAGAGACAAGGCAAGGATGGAAAGTATCATCAAAATGTTATAATATCATGTGAAAACTATCAAGACTGTCTGAAAGACACTGTTTTGTTTTATTATCCAGCTTTGTCAAAACCAAAATTCCTTTTGAGCTTCATAGTCTCTGAAGAAAACTCATCCAAATATATAAATGTGCATGAATTAAGTTGTGTCAACTCTATGTACATAAAGTGTGAGAAACACAGGGAGACTCCTATTTGATTTTCTTTTCCTTTAAGAAATTTTTCATCTTAGCATATAATCCTTTATCAGTATCCTGATCTTGTGTTATGAATACTATAAAACCAACACAACTTAGGAAGTTTAAGAGGACTACAGACAATTATCATACTCTCTTCTACCCTCAAAATAAAAGTTCTACATTGTGTAATTATGAATTATGAAGCAAAAAAGTTTATGGAGATGAATTTAGAGAGGTATGATGCAGTTGTTCAGATAAAGTACACAGAGATGGAAACTGAAGGAAAAGTTTTTCTCAGAACAGTGAATATTTCCTTCTGAACTCCCAATATTTTTAGTCTCAAATAGTGAATTTCATAATGCGCTTTGAGATCATTTAATTAAAACATTGAGTTGCTATTTACAAAACCTGATCCTTGAGTGAAACACTACACCAAACTGGTCAAGAAAATACTTTTTTACTTTCCATTTAAGGTTAAAAGTTTTTAAATATTCAGGCCATCCTGCATTTTCTCAAATCTCCATTTTCAATTTCATCCTTTCCTTAAAAAGTTGCAAATGTAAAGAATACATTTCCTTTCTAATTCCTTTCCTTGGAAAAATATATAGGATGATTTTTGAGGCAAAAAAAGGGCAAAGCAAGCCCATCCTCCCATGCAACATATTTCTCTAAGATCCTACTGCCAAGAAATCATCTCCTGTCAAGCCAGACTCACCCTTACTCCCAAGGCATGGAGTTCTCTTTAATTTCCATTTCAGCTAAATTAGCCATATCTGGTAATTCTAAGCTCTTCCAGAAGCTACAAAAAAAGCTAAGTGGGTTAAAAAGATGTCTGGAGGGGGTTTGAAGCTGAAATATCTTCTTTCTTCTGGAGGATATAAGACTGGAAACATGTAAGCTAGTAGAAATGCTCAACTCTTTATAATCAACATTCACTATGGCTTTACCCATTTCATTTTCTAAGCTATTATTTGGTACATTTTTATAAGTTAGCCATATTTCTTTACTTTCTTCTCCGCTTCATCTCATATTCTTGTTTATGTGGTACACTGTTCCTTATCTGAAAATTTAGATTATGCATTAAGAAAGAAGAAGCACCAAGTGTATTAAGGAAACTGTTTCAGAGAGTATTGTACATATTTATGTCTTGTGGATTTTCTCATGGACAGAAAAAAAGCTTTAGAATGTATATCTGGAAAACATACAACATTGTGATAAAAACACCAAAGAGAAAAGATGAGAGATTATAAATGAAACTATTTTTCTTTATATCAGTTCCTTGTAATGAAAACCAGGAACAGGAAAATCATAACTGTGTGCAATTTCTGCTTTTATAAAGATATAAAGCTATTATAGAGTGTTCAAAGGTGGCCTACAAAGATGGTGAAGGGTCCAGAGGGGAAGCCGTGTGAGGAGCAGCTGAGGTCCCTTTGTTTGTTCAGCCTGGAGAGGAGAAGACTTGAGGGGAGACCTCATCGCAGTCTACAGCTTCCTCACAAGGGGCAGCAGAGGAGCAGGCACTGATCTTTGTGGGGACCAGTGACAGAACCTGAGGGAGTGGCATGAAGCTATATCAGAAGAGTTTTATGTTGGATATCAGGAAAAAGGTTCTTCAGCCAGAGAGTGGTTGGGCACTGGAACAGGCTTCCCAGGGCAGTGGTCCCAGCACCAAGACTTGACAGAGTTCAAAAAGCATTTGGACAATGCCCTCTGGCACATGGTGTGACTCTTGGGGCTGTCCTGTGTTGGATTCAATGATCCTAGTGAGCACCTTCCAACTCAGGATATTCTATGATTCAACTAATGCATTACACTAGTCTAGAACTGTACCAACAATCAACTCAGGAACATCTAAGGTCAAAGTGTGCAAATTAGTTCTAATTTCAATGAATAAGTTTTGATATAATAGAAAATTCAATTATTGACCCCCTAAACTGTTCACACCATTCAGCTACAGTCTGCAGCCATTTCCATGTTTGTGGGACTAGTTAGTTATGCAACTAGTATGTATGTGTACCATTTAAAGCTTGCTGGAGTCACTACATTATTCTCATAATTCATATACAGCTTTTATTATATGTTGAGTGTATCTTATTATATGGCCTAAGATATTTCTGCTTGCACAGGTTATATAAATGCCTCCACAAAAAAAAGTAAATTGATAATATAGTAAGAAAAGCAGAATTTTGTACTTTATAAAATACAATTTTCTCCAACAATTTGGTACAGAATATCTGTAGTATATACTATATCACTCTCGTTACAAGGAATGAGACCTTAAATTCCCATCTTCTGCCAATAGTTGAACCAAATTCACTATTATCTCTGAAAATTATAAATGTCTGATGTAAAACTTCATTAGCCACATCAGCTTTTACAGTTTCCTTCCAAGCATCCCTGTCACATTTGCTTTTGACACATTTGTAGAAAGGTATTCCAGAAATGGATCATGTGACAGATGTAATTCTTGGTAATAAGACACTGAACTATATCCTCTTCCAAAATACTTTATGCATCCTAAAGACTTCCCAGCCCCATTTAGTTCCAGTGTTTGAGGTCAGATAATGTATGGAGAGATAATAATGCAATATCTTCTTACCAACCCCCAATGAAAGATGGAATACTCCTTGGTGGAATGTTTTAGCTTAACTACTTATGCAGTTAGAAAGTTTATCCTTAATATCCAACGATAATCCTCTTAACTGCAAAGCAACCTAATTAAACAGCTATTTAGCAAGTCTTCATCATAAACATTTAGTAATTCATATATTACAGACTAAGAGTTATATCAGTGTCAGAATACTGAACAGGGCAGTGGGATGTCTTTTCGCTGCAATAGAGACAAACACCATTTAATAACAATATCACTTGTGAATTTTGTTTCTTAAGCTTTATATAATTTAGACTGCTTCAAATCACACTGTGTGGGATGCAAGATTAATTTATATAAAGAATGCATATGTAACTATAGCTACATATTGAATTTACAGTTCTATGTATCCAAATCAGACCCTATTCACTCTAAGAAATGAGTGATACTTGAGAATAGATTAATTTTCTTCTTTTTTAGTGGGGATGAAGGGTGAGATTGAACTTAACCTTCATTAAAGACCTGAATAGGAGCATAATCTTCAAAAAGAAGAATCTAAATTCACCTATGACCAAGGCATGCAAAAGAAAAAAAGCACTCAGTAGGGTCAGTATTTGAACAAGAAACAGATCCAGGAGCAACTCTTGAGCTGTCAGTTCCATAATTGCAGAGTTTGTCAAAGTATAGATTCTTCATTCACAGTTTGGTGTCCTGAGCATACAGTGTCCGAATTTGAGTCTCTTAAGTTGTGACTATAAAGTAAACAGTGAAATTGAAAAAAACATTTTTATTTTTTTATATATAAATTTGTATATTTTTCTTCTAATTTCTCCAACCATATCTAGAGGATTTTCTGACTGTGGGAATTGTACATTAGAATTAACTCACTAATTATAGCCATACATGTCAAATCATCTTTAGTAAAGTAAAAGCTAAACTTTTTATAATTTTGCAGAAAGACTAAAAATCTGACATTTACTTCTTTCTATGTGTGACTTTTGCTTATGGCCAAAGGCAGTTTCACATCTGCACTAAATCTCAACAGACATCCAGAAAGGAAGAAAGTAAATGTTCAAATTCAACTCAGAACTTTGTGTCCTTTTGAAGGTGCTTTGCATAATTACTGATGTTACCTCTTAGCGAAAAAAGTAATTCCTTTACTTATATCACTGTTTGGATCTTTAGCATTCATTTTGTGGATACACCAAGCCTACCCAAAGTACAAGTCTGCTATGAAATTTCATGTGAGCTCATGGAGCATTGTGACATTATTTCTTGAAAGAGCAAGTTCTCAACGCTTTGTTATCACGGCTGTATACAACTCTAGAGATAACTGATATGGACCATCACTGTTTATTTAAATGATATAACAAAATCTATTAATAAATATAGAATTTGAGGAAAATTAAATAAGTGCTTATTATATATTTTATAATGAAAAAGAAGGGTGTTCTGATAATTATCTGATAGTAGTTTCAAAGGAAGGAGTACAATGAAAAGACTTTTTCATGCTTCGCACTCTATGGTAAATGGTTATTTGCAGAGTACTGTATCACAAAAGCTTGATAATACGAATGGATTCAAAGGATATTTCTATTGTTGGACATTAAACAGGACATTGTGAATGCAATTTGCAGATGAGAAAATATGTTCATCATTAATTCCAGGAAAATGAGTGAGTGTTACAACAGGAGGATCAATCATCTGTCTCTATCTCACCTTTTCTTAACTTATTCCTTGCTCATGTGCTATTGATAAATGTCTGAGACAGGATGACCAGACATTTCATCTGGTGTGTGTGATTAATTCTTATATTCTAATGCTTCCATTTCCAACTCTTGTTTAATATATTAAGAGATCTCAATCTATGAGCAGGTCACAAACCTTATTAATCTTATTCACACAGTATGTTGGGAGTTTTATTCATAAACCTGTAAGACTTCAGTGTCTCAGACATTTTAGAGTGTACTGGCTGTAATAATGTTAAAACCAACATCTAATAAAACATGATGCTGATAAGACGCCGTTATAATTTTATACCTCAGCAGACTTTATTTGAGGCTTCCTCTGTGATGTGCATTTAACTACTTGTGAAAAGAGGATTTTGCCCCTTCTCAAACCCTGTTCAGTAAGACAAACCGGTCTGAGTTTGCTCAGCACAGATAAGATGATATATCAAATATTGTCATTCTATTATTACTGTTGATTGAGGAATTTAAAGTTTCTTCTATCTGTGAAGTCATCCATCTAGGCTTTGACACTGTTTGGGTCAGAGAAAAGTTCCTGTATGAATCAGATGATATGAAAGAGACTTCAAACTGAGAACAACCACAGAAAAGAAACCACCATATGGCTGCATGGAATTGTAAGTGTTGATTTATTGTTCTCCCTGTAGGCATTGGCATACTCATAGAAATAAAGAAGGAAAAAAACCCAACACTTTCATCAACCAATGGGCATGTCATGGCTAATTGGATATTTTTTAAATTGTCAGATATTATGCATCTCCCTCATTTTTCTACACTGTACTGAAAAAAAAAATTCTCTTCATTAAAGGAAGAAAATATGATCCTTCATTTTAGTAGAACTATCATGTTTACAGTCCACAATGTTTTTTTTTCTTAAATTTCTATGACTTTTTCTTCTACATTATTCAAATCCAACATATTTTACTGGTCAGGATGAACTGAACATTTACTCATGGTCTTTAGGAGTTACTGTGTATCATTTCCTAACACCTTGGGGGAAATGCCTCCATTTTCCTTTTAAAAATGCCATTTGTGCTGATGAAATCTTCAGTGCCTATTATCTCTATGCAATATTAGAGTAAAATATTTTGCACACAAATAGGTTTTGGGTTGTTTTTGACAGATCTGTACTTGTGCAATATCAAACACAGGTGTGTGTTTTCCATTTCTTGTTCAGTGTAAAAATAGCATAACATCTTGTTATTGACAATAAGAGATTTCTGTTTAATATCCTGGAAAACAGCTCAGTAACACATATTATCCAATGAATATATATTTTAAAATGTAAGTTTTAATTAATTCTGTGTTCCACTAGCAGGCATTTCTCTCATAGTATCAACAATTTTTATGTGTTTTCAATGTAGTGTTTTAGTTATTCTATGTTCTCTCAATATCTCAGGACAGCAATCAGTTTCCATATGAAGGGTACAACATATACAGGGCATGCCTGGAGACTTATATTTCAACATTTGTGCCCATGAAACCTTGCACTTTTGGGTGAAGAATCAGTTGCACATAAACTGGGAGGTTTCCATTCTCACAAACAAGTTAAAGAGCATAAAAAAGTAGAATAGGCAAAAATACCAATGGTTTGTACATATCATCAACATGAGAAAGGAGAAAATTCAGTCTCACAGATCTTAGTAAGTTTTGCACAATCAAAAATCACATTTAGTATCAAACATGTTAGTAATGCCTTTTTTTTTTTTTAAAGAAAAAGGTAATATGGTTGGGCTACAGATGAAAATAATGCAGAAAAATGGCTTGCCTATCTGGTTGTGAAAATGAACAAGTTTTAAGTAAAATTAGGAAGCCCAGGCACTAAACTATACTTTTTCTCTCTTCTCTTCCCCACCTTTTCCCTCCCTTCCCTTCATTTC
The DNA here is from genome assembly GCA_035583185.1 of Anabacerthia variegaticeps. Classification (NCBI taxonomy): domain Eukaryota; kingdom Metazoa; phylum Chordata; class Aves; order Passeriformes; family Furnariidae; genus Anabacerthia; species Anabacerthia variegaticeps. Next base: position 20,022,005 of record JAWWEW010000165.1, on the reverse strand, counting down.
TTGAATATCATGACTTGGCATTCAAGATAAAGCAACAGTTAAGAATTCTTGACCATGAATGACATTGTTATCAAAGAATGCTGACAAGATTTGTGGGTCAAAAAGGTGATCTTCTTTGAAGATATAGTTAACTGTTACAGATATCTGGATAATAAGGTTTGTAGTGGTTTTTTACTCTTTTAAACAAAATCAAATAATAAAGGAAACATAGAAGATTATTTGTTGAACGGTAACACCGGAATAACTTTTCCACATTAATCAGAAGGAAGCCTTACTTTTTACAATGGCTTCACTGTAAAGTTACCATTCTTTGCTGTTTGCTGAGTTTTGAGAACTTGGTCAAAAGTCTCATTGAAATGTATATAATGAATCTTACACAACTGCATTTTAATTTATTGTCGCTCAAAAGATTGCTGTTGAACAAAGGCATAATCTCACAGTATTTTCAGTCTAATCAGAAATGGAAAAAGTCTGAGATTAGTCTAAATCTCCCAAACTTGACTGTGTGCTTTAGAAGCTAAAGCCTATTCTCAGAAGGGAGACTGGGTCTCTACCTGCTGTATTTCTAAGTAGATGAAATTTCCTTCTAGGCTCTCTCTGACTAATCAAGTGCACAAGTTTGTCAGTGAAACTGTATCAATAGGGCCATTGACAGACAAATACATTACCTTATGCTGAGCATCATGCTGATGCTGCTGTTTGAGGTCAAAATATGAGGAGTGAGAATAATTTAGGACTTTCTTAAAAATTATTAAACTCAAAGTCTTACCATGTTTTTGAAAACTATTCTTAGCTGTATTTAGACCCTTCCAAAAATTTTACAACTAATCATCAATGACCCTTGCTGCATGTATAGGATGGTGCACATGCACTACTGCTTGCCATGTCTATTGCATGATATCACTGATAATTTCTATACACCAGTTTAGTGGCCATCTGTGCTCTGAGAAAAATGAGTGTTTTTGATAACTTTCCAGATAGCAGCCCTAACAGAGGAAGTCATATGGAACTATACTGGGTCTCTCTACATCTCTACAAACCACACACAAGTTCTGACTTTACAAGAACAAGAACAAAGTTTTCACATTTGAAGCAGCTTTGAAATCTCTAACATAAGCTAAGTGTGGCAGCTGATGGGGAACGCTGAACGCTCCCCGCTCCCTTTGCCCCGTCCACGTGGTCCACGTGGTCCCAGAGATGTTGCAGGAAGGACCACACACGCAGGCTGTGGGCAGGAAAGCAGAGAGCATTTTATTCCCAGGGGATTGGTATTTATAGGGGTCTCAGGGGGGAAGTGATGTCACATCCTGGACATGGGGGACAGAGGGTAGGGAAAGGGTTAACAACAGACAGGCAGGGGACAGGGGGCAGAGGAGGCTTTCTCACAGAAACCTGTTTGACCAGTTTCTCGCATACTAATGAGGGTGTTACCAAATGTGTTGGGGACAGACAAAGACAGGGAAAAACAGGCAAACTGTGTTTTACAAGGAATAAACCTATGACTTAAAAACATTATGGTGAGCTATCATCTTCTGTGGCTTATTGCCACAGCTAAGCATCTTACCTTGGATTTGTGAATAGATTCATTGTTTTGATTAAGAGCAAGAAATGCTTATTTAAACAAGACAAAACTCTGAATCTGTTACAACAGTATGCTGAGTGAAAAACAGTCATTTGTCTGCAAATTTTGTTTCATAAAGTGGCCAGCTGGTGAAGGGAAAGGAAAGAACAAAATGAGGACAAGAGAGAAAAAAAAATTGCCATCTGATTCCAGTTACCACTGACAAACTTAAAAAGCATACAGGTTTGTCAACAGGAATTTGATAGCCGTGTCTTAATTTGCTTGCCTTGAAATGCAGTTTCTATACCCAGTGCCGCTATGTATTGTTTCCTCAGAAGAAAAGATCATTAAGATAATTTCAGAGGACATATGTAGTTATTTCTTGTAATTTATGGGTTGCTAACATTCTTGATGCTGATTTGTAGGAACTTCTAAGCATGTTGTCATATAGATGAATTTTTAAGGCTTTAAAGAAATCTATAGTGGCTACAGAGAAAGGATTTAACAGACTTGATAGCTGTTTCACTGTATCTATTAACTGAGCTGGTAAAGTTTGATTAACTGTTTGTTGAAGATAACAGGTAGTGTAACAATGCTGCTGTCAACAATATTGTGTATTGTAGATAATCTAAAAAAATATATTTGCTAATATAAGTCAATCTAAATATGAGCTAAGTTTTCCCATCAAGTTAAACAGTGTTTAACTGCCTTTTTGAATGTAAACTACCTTATGATTTACACAAATTTAAATTTGAGTCCCTCCAAAAGTCCTTGAAATCTGTTTTACAGTCAGAAGAGGGATATTTTTCTTACAGGAAATCAGTGCATTTGGTGGAATTTATTCTGAGAGGAAGAAAAGCTATACAAGTATAGATTCAATACTTCAGGCCTAAAATTTAATGACACAGAAATCTGTGACAAAACTCACAATAACTTCAATGTTAACAGGATTTTATGAGAAGTGTGTAGACTACTGCCTTATGTGACATAGCAGTTTTTGGGCAGTGACTCAGTAACAACTTCTTCCTTCTGTTCTTAAACATAATATCCTGATGTATGCTTGATAGCTTTGAGATTCATTAGTGCTAGTATGTAATGCTGAAAGTTATACTGTCTGAGAAGAGTTCTTTAGTCTGAGTCATAATATATAAGGAAATAGTTTCATAAGGACCACACCCTAGAAATTGATTCACCACCCCTCGATGTGTTTACAATCATAGTAAATATAGAATACCTTGCTAGCATGTAAATGGGCCTGTCTCCAAGGGAGCAGGTGGAGTGTGCATGATAGCCATCCTGTGGAATGTGTGTGAATCTGGAATGATTCTTTCATCTCTCAAAAGGAGTGATTTTACTTCCAGAAAATCCTTCTAGTTATTATAGATTGCGTGCATGTTATAAACTATTTTAGAAACAGTCCTTTAAATTACAGTAATATGCAGTAATACAGTAATATACATACAGCTGTAAACTACATAGACACTTAGTTCTCAACATGGAGAGTCCTTCTTAACCAAAGATGGCTGATTTTGTAGCTGGAACTTCTGTAACAAATGGTAACAGCCTCTTGAAAGTACTAAATATCCATACAAAAGAGGTGACCAGGAGGATTAAGTATGTTCAGCTATGTTGTTATATGGGTTAAGTATCACTTATTAAGGCAAAGGTCAGAATATAGTCTATTCCAATAATTTTCAAAAAGAGTTTGAAAACTGTTCTTAAACAAAAAAAAACTTGCTTCTTAATGAAGGATCAAATAATGAAAGGTTTAAATTTCTCATTAAAGTAATTTAATGAGAACAGTAAGCAGTTTCATTAAACTAATATATCCATAATTAAACGCAGGGTTTAATCTAATTTCCAAAGTTCTTCCAAATTTTTGGGAATAAATATTTTTTCTCCTTTCTAATATGAATTTTCATACTCTTATAATAAATTGTGCTGTCTTTAGGTGCCTGCGCTCAGTTTTGTTCCTTGCTCTTAAACATGACAAATGGAATTTTATAAAGAAAATATCCTTGTAATTATTTTAGTAGTGATGTTGCCTCAAAAATATATAGGCACTTTCAGGTAGGCAATGTAAGTATCACAAAATTTTATGTCAAAGGCTAGGACTACAACGCACAGATTATTGTTCCTTGGCTAAGGGATTTCTTAGAAGTGCCATACTTCACTGTCTTAACCTCACTGAGTTAAATAGTATTGCATGCACATAAAATTAAAGATCAATATTTTTACATCAAAAACTCTCAACATGATAAATCAGAAACTTTGCTCTCAGGGTACTTTCCACCCAGGAAAATGGGTTTTTATAATAATATTCTGATTCTCCATAATTTATTCATCCTGGTAGATTATAACAAAAGATGTTATACTTCATTTTCAAGGTGTTTGAATCATTATAAATTGTGACTCTTTTTTAATTGAAAAGTATTCAAATTTATCTTAACTTCTTAGTAAGAAGTGGTAGAACTGCAGATTTTATATTGGAGGAGAAAATACAGAGAAAAAGGAAATCCTTGGGGAGGAAAACTGAAAGAGAAAGAGCCTTAAAATGAGGAAAGGAAAATGTAGCCTGGAAATATAATAAACGTACAAAACTAAAGAAAAACCTAGGAAGAAAACAGGAAGACATTCAAGAAAGACAATTCTTCCATTTTTACCTGAGCCAGTACATCACTAATGTCCTGCTGAATATGATCCTCCCAAGAAACTATTTATGGAAATGAGTTTCTGGACAGGAAGGTATTTCTTATAGGATATAGAAATGGTTTTCAGGCATCAAAATTGGGGTCAGTATTGTACTACTGCTTCAAAATCCTACTGGTCCAATCCATCCAGTCATAGACAGAAAACAAACAAACAAACAAACAAAAAAAAAACACAAAAAAACCCTCACTAGTTGGATTTATAAAGAGTTTGAAGCACTAGGGTTAAGATGGCTGGTGTAGTAACAATTGGAAAATTGGAAGCTGAGTTGTAGTGATAGCTTAGCTTTGAAGTTTTAGCATTTCAGCAACCTACGTTACAAAAAACTTCATTAGCCATTAATGCTGTTGGCTTAGAATTAGAATAGGATCATAATTAGGAAATGCATGAACTGCACAAAGATGCTTGAGCAAGTGCTGACCGAGGCTGGTATGGCCACATATGGGTGCTGCAGCACTTGCACTGGTAACGTGAGTCCAAACCCCGTGAGCCATTTATTTGCTTTATAATAAGCATGAGACTTTGGCACAGCAAGGCACTATAACCACAAAAGAGGAAGCAGAATGCTCCTGTATTGTAGTCCTGGATTTCAGAATGGTGACAGAATTCCTCAGTGTCCATGTATCATGGTTGAGAAAGCTGCTGGAAACCGTGGATGTTTAGGGTAGATATACAAGGACACTCACTAACACTGTCACTTGTACACAGCATTGCACTTTTATTTTTTTGACATATGGCTTCCTGGGATTCTTTGCATGAAAAATTGAACATTTATCATTATTTAAAGCAGGAGGATCACTAATATGTTTGCATAGCTTCTTCTTGCAAACTTCTTGTTGTGGTCAACAAGAGCTCTGAAAACAAATGCTTGGAAGTTTTGTGGGTGGAATCTCATTATGCTTGATATTAGAAGTCCAGAAAGTGTCAAATGGTTTATTTTTTCCTGATTTACATCACATCCTATCTTTTAGCTTTCGGAGGAAAAACTGTGTTCTGCTGTTCATAAAAGAAGGGATGTACATGTATCTTCTAACAACATAATACAATAAACTAAGAATTTAAGAACTGTATGCATTTCCCTAACTTTCAGATAAGCTGAAATATCCCTACTACACAGACTACCACAGACATATGGAGGTGTTTTGTATTAGTTTTCTAGAGAACAACTTTGCTCAATGTACTTATTGGACAAAATACATTTGGCATTCCTACAACCACGTGTTGGTGACATAACACATCACTGAGCAGAGTGGGCCCAATTGTAAATCATTGCTGCATGAATAACTAGTAAAAAGTGTGTATAGAAAAGCTCATCTGCACCAGCTGTAGCTTTTTTCCTCCTGTGCATATTTTATTAATAAAATATAAATTTATACAGAGCTTAACTAATTTGACTGAACAATTACAAGTAGCCTTTACCAAAAGAAAATTGGCTTTAAGTACAAAATTAAATGAATTTACATAAATTAAAACACCAAACACACTTTAAAAAATCTATCCAGTTGTTAATGAAATAGATTTGATAGCTCTGTCATGAAAAAACTGTGAAACCTGTCAAATTTATCTGTAATTTACACTAGATACTTTCTTGTATAATTTTCCACTGCCAGAACATGCTATAATTCCATCAGAATCACCTAAAAAGAGCAAGGATAACTTTTTTCTGAATCAGCAGTTCCTGTTTAAAAGATATAGTGAAGTACCAGGAAACAAGATGTCAGATGGCTCAAAAATGTACCCATTATTTTATGTTATGTTGGACACAAAATTTAACATATGCATAAGTGCACAAATGACTGCTCAAAATACTGTACTACCTGTTTAGCCATCTGAAACTAATACAGTATAAACATGTATTAAATGGAAATCGCTTCTAGTGTGCTCAGCTGTCAGTTCTGAGATTTGCACAAAAGAAAGCATCTTTCATTGAGGAGACTAGGAAATGGATTTGCAAGTGGAGTTTTAATATCAATTAAGTCATTACTTTTCCCACAATCAAATGAATTTGGCACTGCTGAAATTCACTTGATTGGCAAAAACAGGCATTACAATCCTTCACTGAATAGATACAGATATTTAACAACATATTCCATTTTGCTGCATTTTTTTAGAGGCATAGGTTGTTTTACAGACCATGAAACCAATAGGTTTACTTTTACTTTGTTGGAAGGGCAGAATAAATGTCAAATAACACCTTCAGCCCTCTTTATCTTTGGATGAGTCTTTTGGATTGTAGACACTGTTATGTGTCATGAAGTTAAAAAAAAAAAAAATTAATTATAACTCTAAGTATCATTGGATAATCTTTGCACTACATTAGTCTGAATGCCAGTTAAGTCCCATGGATACCCTTAACCAAAAGCAGAGTAAACTTTTTCACTGTTACCTACTGCTGTCTTTGTCCTAGGCTTGTTTAGCAGGAGGCTTATCTTCAAGGTAGTTTTGCTGCCTCTGCAGGCAGAATAGTTTTAGTTTCTCCTAAGAATGCCTGTAAAGATGCCCATTGATACCAACTGCAATATTTGTCTCTGGTACAAACTCAGATGGAAAGCTGACTCAGTTTGACAACTTTGTTCTCCAGTGTGTGAAATACCATCCATGACAGTGTCAGGTTTTAACCAAGTGGGCTGTCTTTGAAGCCTAAACAAAAAGGTCCCACTTTTCTGCCAGGTACTACCCAGCCATGAATTTATCTAAAATCTGTAATTTTACAACCCACTGCCATTAACTGTTATTAGGTAATGAGGCCATTTGGGATGTGAGCTGTATGAGAATAAAATTTTTCTCCCAGTGTTAGCTCAGTATTAAATCAATGTAGGGATTGTGTTTATCTTTGGCAGTGTTTTGCTTTTTGAGCATTTTTGGCTACAGTCAGTCAATATTTGACACATATCCAGCTCTCTGTAGCACTGCTTTTGGAAATCACCTGTCCTAAAGCTGCTTTCTTCACTCTGTACATTTCCCAGGATTTTCAGCTTTGCTAGGGAAGGCATGTTAAGCAAGACCTGTAAGCCACGACCCTCAATACAACATTTCCTTGAATCTAATTAATGCAATTGCTAGGATCAGATAATTGGATCTAAATTTGGTAGAGTCCCCAGATAGTCTCTGCATCCTGCCATTGTTTCTGTAATGGGCTGAGACAGCATGGGCCTGCTCAGCTCAGACATGCAGAGAGAGTTTGAGTTTCACAGCTTTCACTGTCAGAGATGATTAGGTGCCAATACAGCTGGAAAGGAGACAAACAGATTTGTTTTTCAGATGAAAGTTAGAAACTACTGTGCAATGATATTCACTACTGACTGAAAGACTGGCTCAGATTACCTTATTAGGTACTCATTTGGCTCTTAGTCAAGGAACCTGATAGATTTTTTTACTGTTGGTGAGGAGCTAATTTTTTGTTTACTTTTTTTGTAAAGTCTTATCTTGTGCTTGGATCTTTTGAGTAAGAGCTCACGTAGAAGAAAAGAATAGCAAAAATTTACAATCTCAAATCAATTAATACTCCAAAGAAATTTAAGTCTGTGTTTGCTCAGCCAGAATGGTTGAACAGACAACAGATGCTCATCGATGTCGGGAGTCTCAGGACAGATTTAATTAACTTTTTTTTTTTTTAAATCCTAAGTGCTTCTAGATTATCTACTGTATTATCTCAGCAATTTCTTTTTCAAGCAGCCCATAATGTAATATGAATAGTAACTTTATAATTATAATGAGACTATTTTTTATGTTTTCAATAAAAACAAGGAAGCTTTTCATTTCATTTAATGAGGAATTCCTCATAAGCTTTAATAGATATGGAAAAAGTAGTAGAAAAAAAGGAGAAAAATGTGGTGTTAACTTTGCTGTGTGACTTTTTCCATATTATTGGACCAGCTTTTCCTGGATGGTTTCCAAACAGTATTTTACATTATTTTTGAAGTATATAACAGTTCTAAAGTAGCATTTGGTCACAGTAGTTTAACCTCAACCCTCAACTAAGTTCCACACAGCCACTCGCTCTCTCCATCCCATGAGGATGGGGAAAATAATTGGAAGGGAATCAGAAGGAAAAGTGAGAAAACTTGTGGGTTCAGATGAAGGCAGTTTAATAGGTAGAGTTAAAAACACACACACACAAGCAAAGTAAGATTAGAAATTAATTGGCTGCTTCCCATCAGCAGGCTAATGTTCAGCTACCCCCAGGATAGGACTCCATCACGCATAATGTCTGCCTGGGAAGACAAACACCGTAGCTTCTAAGGTTCCTCCTTCCTTCATCTTCCTCCAGCTGTATGGAACATCCCTTTGGTCAGTTGGGGTCAGTTGTCCCAGCTGTGTCCCCTCACAGCTTCTTGTGATCTCCCTTGCTTACAGAGCAGTACAAGAAGCCAAAAAGGTCTTGACTCTGTTAGCACTGGTTCGCAGTAATGAAAATATCCCTGTGGTATCAACATTGTTTCCAGCACAAATTCAAAACATAGCCACATACTAGCTACCATGCATACAGCAGTCTCTGAAAGGAAACAAATCAGACTACAACCGTATCATAGTGCCATGAACTGGGAACTGATATGATGTGACTATTTGAAGACTAAAATACCAAGCAGATTTTAAAACTTTAGGAATGCCTTTTTATATATTTATATTTGATTACCAGGTACTCTGTCAGCAATTGAAAATCATACATAAATACAACATACTAACTGAGCCTTGGAAAAATGATGTGGGTTTGTTTTGCTTTTTTTTATTTTGTGTCCAACAGCCTCTGATACCCACAGTCTTTGATGTTCTTAGTTTGTGACTGTGACTGAGATGGCTCATATTCAAAGGGACAGTTAAAACCAAAATGTTCTGTTCTTTCTTCCCCAAGTTCCACTCTGTATCCTTGGTGTTTATATTAAATGATTCCATGAACTGAGACCAGTCTGGTCCCCTTTTTCATAGGTTCTGCCTTGTGCAGGTTTTACTTTGCTAGTGATTTTCTCTTTCAGCTTCTTTAAATGGGTCTTGCCTATTTAGAGAAGGGATGTTGCTCATATGATTTCTTTGAGAATCTCCAGACTATGAAATTTTATCTTAATTTTTTTTTTCAGCCACTATGATATTTCACCTGACATCTTAAATAAATTGGTTATGTGGCATAACAAGCACCAAGACATGCAAGGTAAGTTTCACAAATTGGTCTTCATGCTGTATGTGTTTTAAATAGGTCAAAATCCAGATAGGACTCCCAAAAAATAAGATTCTTTGTAACCTTTAAAATGCCAGTATGTTTATTTCTGAAGTGTATACCACCTGAATTTCACAAATGGTTTTTAATAGTTTTATATTTCTAAAACCAAACTAAGGCACTGACAGAATTTTTAGAAAGCCCATACTGAGCTGCTTCCTTTCTTTTCCCTTCTCTTTTTCCTTTTCCCTTGCCCTGTCCTCTCCTCCTCTCAATCTTCCATTCTAACCTCTCCTTTAGGATTCCCCTTTCCTCATCCTTCCAGTCTCCTCTCCTTCCTCCTGCTCTCTCCCACTCCCTTCAGATTTTTGCTTCTTTTCTCTTTCTTCTCTGTCTGTAGCCATTACAGAGATGGTGCAACTTTTCCTAAATATTTCTTTAAGAAACAACCAACCATCTCTTTTTGAAGAAAGCACCTGTCTGAGATAAAGTTACATCTAAGCAACTTAATTTTTCATTTTTCTTTTTTTTTTAAGAACACAGGATAACTATAGCTGTAGTAATGGAACTCATTTGAAACAAATTTTCTCCTAGTTACAGCAGAATGGGAAGACTAAGCATTTGGTAGTAACTCATAGATAAGGTATGTAGGAAAGACAAGTAGTGAATGTTATGTCCCAAAATGAAAATAATCTTCTGTTTTGGAGGCAATAGGAAATGGTGTGATTCTGGTATGAATTATATACCAAGGTTTTAAGAAACACTTTTTTCCCAGGTGAAACTAATTTCATATCCACATACGAAATAATTTCATATATATTTTAAATAAACAAATAGATCACCTCCAATTTATGACTTTCTTTTCAAGAATGAGATAACCAAAAGACACCAAGAATATTCTGACAGCTGTTTCTAAGAGGTTTTTGCTGAGTTTTATAATTATATAATTTATAATTGATTTTAATTGTTGTTTTAACTCACATTACTGGATAGAACTATTCAGGGTTATTTATAAGTTCTTTACAAACGTGACATAAAGCAATACAGAAAGGCAAATAATGCTCAGTGTACTTACAGATTTTACTGAAAAAGTTGTATATTTCTAACTCAGTAATTTTTGTGGAGTTTATTGTTGACTAAATGTCGCCTAAACAATTTCAGTTCTTGAACTACATAATTACCACTAAAGAGTAATATATTACTGTTATTGGCCTATGAATCCATGTGATTGTGCTTAGGAACATTTGCTTATATTCAGTGTTTTCTGGTGCTAACAAAACAAAAGGCTTGGAAAAACAATGATACTAAAATCAAAGAAAATAAGAGAATATGACAGCTCTTCAGAAAACTTGCAATCTCTGACTATTTAGAAACTAGTGTTATTGGAGATAAAATCATCATAAAATGAACATCAGTATAACATAAATTTTTATTAGAAAGAAATACTGAAGTATTTTTGATGGTATTATTTTTATAAAAAAATCAAAGCCTAGTTCAGGGCCAGAGAGAAAATTACTCCCATCCTTAGGGTATAAGGAGCTGATTTAGCTGTGATGGAAGACAGGGAAACTATATGAAACACTTTATTTTGTACTCCAGTTTTTAAGTATCACCATGTTGTAATATTTCTACACCAACATGCTTCTGCCAACATTCCTTCACTCAGGTTACCACAGTGAGTGGGTGTATTGTCAGAGTAGTCTGTTCTGAATTCTTTGAAAGGCTTTATGCCCTCTGGATGGGAAGATAATCTGTACTTTGATAATGTGATATTAACATTACTGCAGTTACAATAAGAGCTGCAGAAAATACTTTAATATCCACAGTAGGATCCCTCAATTTTCTTTGAGCACCTTGCAGTAGACACCACCTCATGCACCCCACTGTCACGGGTCTCCAGCTCCTCTTTGTGGATGACAACAGTGGCTGCAGCTGACATAATTTGAGGACTTCCAGAATTTTGACTCAGCACCCCTTCTGCTTGCTCCTCTATGTAACACTGCTAGCAATCCAGAGGCTGTGCTCAGTTTTGAATTTAGTCAGGGATACATATTTTAACTTCCATGTGCTTTCTATGATTCCAGAGGTTCCAAATATTAAACTTTCCTTCTGAAATTGCGTGAATTCCTTGTGTGCAGTTGGGAACAAAAATAACCCTCTGAGATCATTTTGTCATTTGTAATTCTGCATTTAAACAATTCCAGAAGGAGAATAAGCATACACTCTCTGAGATATCTGCACACTCATGCCAAAAAAATCAGCAGAAAATCATTGCATTAAACAGTCTGCAAATGCTTCACAGAAAAACAATTGCTTATTCAAGCCATTGGGAAAGTAGTTATATGTCAAATGCATTTGCAATGATGAAGGCTGCTTTGTACATTCATTACAAAAATGAAGTGACACATTTCTGAAATGTATTCACAGCATAATTCCCAGTCACAAATACTGAAGGTTGTTTTTGTTTTTGTTTTTGTTTTATTATTTTATTTTAATTTTATCCAGAATGTTCAAGACAGTGCTTATTTTTTACTTTCTTTTTTTCATGGATCACACTCTGTTTGTATAGTTAATCAGGGTCTAGTTTTTTATTTGGTACCTGTCCAATATTGCTAATATCATTAGTTTCTGTCATGGGTAATTTTATATTCTGTTAAGAAATTAGCATATGTGCAGAAGCATTAAGAAATGCATGCTTTTTTCTCAGCTGAAAAGGTCAAGTATTTCTAAATCTTTGTCAGAATTGAAGCAGCACAAATGCACTGCAATGTCAGTGGTCCAGAAACTTACTGCACTTAATGCCAAGGTACTTCTTGAGCATTGACAGTGTGAAAAGCTGTAGCAGCTTGTAAAAATCATAGAATAAAAAATTATCTGTAGTCATCAATGTAATATGTGATTCAGGCATCCTGAGTAATAAAGTAATAAAAGGAAAGAGACTTAATTTGGAGAATACACTGAGGCATCAGAATATAAACTGGTAAAAATGCAAGGTGGCAAAAGTACTCTGGAAAAATTGAAAATGGGTACTCTGACAATGAAGAGATAGTTATCATCCCTACCTCATTATCCATACTTTGAATATCTAGTGAGGACAAATATTCTGCTTCTTTTTTTTATTTTCTTTTTTTTCATTGAGTTGTTTTGAAATTTCTATTGCAGATGTTACAAATGGATAAAAGTCAACACTATAAGTCTTTAATCTCAAAATAATTTTACCTTTCGCAAGGAATATGGAAGTAGGGGCCATACAACTAAGTGATTTTTCACAGACTGAAATGAAAGAAAAGAATGCCAATCAGGAAATCATTTATTTTTTTACTTAAATCAGTAGATTACAATGGAGTAAATGAAAAAATAACTTATTTTCTTGCAATTAACACTTTTGACATAGCATATCACTGTGATCAGAAGTTTTACATAACAGCTTATATTTTATATTCATAAATTAATTGGTAGAGCTCTTTTAGAATTATATTTCTTAAATGGCAAAGCATAGCAACAAGTTTCAGTACCTTGTTTCATCTCATTACTGAGAATTAAATGTTCCTCCTTTTGTTTAACGTTAAATTGTACAATTTTTGTTAATTCAACTACTGCAAGTATTTTTCATATTATAATTTATACTTTTCTCTGAAATATCTGGCACTGGCTAGTGTCAGAAATCAGCCAGATAAAATAACTGGCTTGCCTGATTTATGAATAATTAAGCATTTTTATTGTCAAAATCTGAGATGCTGAACCACTGCAGAGACTGTATTTCTGAAATCAGCATCCTATATTTTGTTCACATTACGCATAGAGTACAAAAGGTATATAAAGATCTTAGTTCATGTTTTGAGAAGCAGTGATTCTCAGTACCTTTCCACTGATATACTGAACATTTTTAATGTGGTGAATTTGTGATGCTCACACTAACAGCACAGAAGATATGATAAAACACACAAACTAAAATCTTTTTCATTGGAAAGCCAGATATTACATGAAGAATCACTGAGAAAGAAGTCCCTTTCTGGATTTGTAGACACAGTTTTAGAAGCATAAGAATGTTTACAGTGTTTCTTGCTTCTTTATTTCTTATGAATAAACAAATTCTTGTTTTTCAAATGTCATTTTTTTCTTAACTACTGTTACACATAGACTTGGCAAAGTTTAGAGATCAGTAACAATCCACTCAGTGACTGGTCCTGAAGACAGATGCTTAAAATAGATACCTCAACTCCTTAAGCACTGCTCTAATTTGCTTTTATATCGCTGTGCTGCTGAAGCTCACAGAATCATAGAATGTTTTGAGTTGGGAGGGACCTTAAAGGTAATCTAGTTCAAGTCCCCTTGGAGGGACAGGGATGATCAGGATGATCTAAGACCACTAGATCAGGTCACTCAAAACCCCATCCAACCTGTCTTTGAACACTTCCAGGAATGGGGTACCCATTACTTCTCTGGGCAACTTATTCCAGTGCTTCACCACCTTCACACTAAATAATTTCTTCCTAACATCTAATCTAAACCTACCCTCTTTCAGTTTAAAGCTATTTCCCCTCATCCCTAGATGCTTTTGTAAAAAGTTCCTCTCTGGCTTACCTGTATTCTTTAAGTACTGGATGGCCATGACAAGGTACCCCAACGGCCTTCTCTTCTCCAGGCTGAACAACCCCACACAAACTCTCTCAGCTTGTCCTCACGGGAGAGATGGTCCATCCCTCTGGTCATCTTCATGTCCCTCATCTGCACTTGCTCCAGCAGGTCCATGTCTTAGCCGGACACAGCACACCACGTGGGGTCTCATGAGAGCGAGCTAGATGGAGAGGGTCACCTCCCTTGACCTGCTGACCAAACTTGTTTAGGTGCAGCTTTTTGGGCTACAAGTGCACATTGCCAGCTCATGCTGAGTTTTTTGTCAACCATCAGCCCCAAGTCCTTTGCAGGGCTGCCCTCAATCACACAATCACAGCTCCACCCAATGGAATTGCCCTGACCCAGATGTAGGACCTTGTACTTGTCCTTGTTGAACTTTATGAGGTTCTCATGGACTCACCTCTTGAACCTGCCAGGATCCCTCTGGTTGTCATTGCTTGCCTCCTGGGCATTGGTCACACCACACAGCTTGGTATCATGGCCAAACTTGCTCAGGGTGCACTCAATTCCTACAATCCATGTCCCTAACAAAAATGTTAAACAGATCTGTACCCAATACCACCCCCTGAGGAACACAACTCGTCACTGGTCTTCACTTGGACATTGAGCCATTAATTGCAAATCTTGGAGTATGAACGTCCAGCCAATTCCTTATTCCCAAGTGATACCTCCATCAGATCCTTGTTTCTTCAGTTTAGAGACAAGGATATTGTGTGGAACAGTGTCAAATGCTTTGCAGAAACCCAAGTGGATGATGTTAGTAGCTGCTTCTGGAATTGCCATAGTCTCAGTAATGAGGGTCTCCCTCATGCCTACAGCAGATAAAGACTCAGAAGTATTTTCAATCAGGAATTCACCATCCCCCCCATCCACAGCAGAGGAATGCTCTGTTTTAAAACGCAGTCACAGAAATGATCCCTAAAATATTATTTTGAAATAGTCAGAAAGAATTATTGTAATTGACAGAATTATTGTAATTGACTATAACAAAGAAAATTTTCATTATAGCAACAAATTAACTGTATCAGACAAATTAAGCTCTTGAAGAGGACAGAAAACATTCATGTCAGATAAGTTGCACATCCAAATTTTTATCTTTTAACAGCCTGATTTTTAAAATGGAATTTTATTGTTTTGTTATGTCATTGTTCAGGCCTCTTAAGGCAGTCATCCTCATATGGGACAATTCTGCAGTTAAAACATTTATTTAGTATATTAAAGACTCTAAATCCCTCAGTTACTGCAAATTCCAAGCTAGATACTGACCTGATCCCAACTCCAGATTTTATTTTACATTATACCTCCAACAGTTGTGAGATTAAATGCAATGCATTACTCATGAGACGACAATTGCCATAAATATTGATTATTTTCTTTCTTATATTGTCTGGTGCAAAATTAACCTCACAGTCTAGAAATGATCTGTGTGTTTTTACTTAAATATAGTGTTTAAGGCCCCGTAGTCCAGAAGCTGTAGACACCTAAACTCCTGCCATTTCACTATTAGCCATGTTGCTCACCTTGTCAGAGGTGCCAAGTTTCTAGTACACACATTTGTTTTTCCTTAGCACAATTTAATGCCCTTGACAACTGAAATACCATGTCTTTTAACTTACACATTTTTTAAGAGTTAGTTTTTTATTTTTATTCTTCTGTGACTGATAGAATATTGATAATGTTTAATGTCCAAATTATGTGATCCATCACCTGTAAGCAGATAATTTTATTTAAATAATAAACTGATTGAAGTTAATTGAATTGTAGAAATAAGAGTAAAATAATGTATTTGTTCAACACTAGCTCCATTTATATTTTATTCTTATGGTAAATTTGCTTCATCTGTTTTCATTCATTGGCTCTCCAAAATAAGTACCAGTAAAGATCTTTGTTACTAATATATCGCATGAAGACTTTACCCATAGACTAAAAGCTGTTAAATATTGCTACTTTTTTTTAGTTATATAACTGCTATAAACCAAAATAAATTTAACTTGTATCACCACAGAAGTGTATTCTTCTCAAGTTTGGGACAATTTAACTCACAAGAGTATAACACAGTTATTAATGTTCAGTGTTGCCATGCAGTACTACCTTTCAACAGTACACAAGGGTAGTCTCAAAAGGAGTACTATCCCTTATTAGGAAGGCTTGCTGCTTCTATGATTAATGCAATTGAAGATACATACATAGGATTTTCAATGTGATCACTGTAAAGCATACAGAAGGACTGAGTTGTGGTCCATGGCTCTATGTCCAGGTGGAGGCTAATAATGCCTGATGTCCCTCAGGACTGTGTCTTGGGACTGGTGCTCTTTAACACATAGAGAAGTTGTGGATACCCCAAAAAATGTTCAAGGCCATATTGGATGGGTCCTTGAGTAACCTGACCTAGTGGCCAGGAGGTTGGAACTCGATGATCTTTAAGGTTGCATCCAACCCAAGCCATTCTATGATTCTATGATGATTTTACAATTATCTTACACCAGCCACTGGAATTATACTAATCTGCAGACACTACATATTTGATTTGAGTTGCCTAAACAGTACATACTACTACTAATTAATGTTATATTTGTGTATTCTTAACCTCATACTCAGCCATGAGTTGCTCGACATCTGATTTTGAAAACGATTTTTCAAAGAAGAATGCTCTTTACTGGTTGGGGAATTTAAGAATTCCATAGAGTCGAAGAATCTTCTACACCAGACTGAGAAACCTCACCTGTACCAGAATATACCTACAGTAGCAATATCCTGAATTTACAGAGTATGCATTATATAACATTTTTGAATTAGAGATAATATGATATAGGAAATTGTTTCAAATGTTAAATCAGCTGTAGCTCCACCTCTTTTTTTGAGTAAAAATTCAGACTTGTTCTGGAAAGAATGTCTTTCACTTTGTATTTTAGTCAGAATACAATTTATTTGTTTTCAAGATTTATTGAGTATATTAAAACAGCCAATTGCAACATTGCCAATACTATCAATGAAAGCAGCACAATGGGTCTTGAAATCACAGCAAATATACACATTTATGAATATTCCTTAAGTCACATACTCCTGGTGTAGATTATCTCTACAGCAAAAAATATGGGCTGCTCTGAAAAGGGAAGGAGGCAGATGCCCTGTTACTAAGTCAGTAAGTTACTAAGTCAGAAATAGCACTTGCATTGTATTGCATTGTTTTAATGAGTGTTTTTGCTGGAGAAATGTTGAGGCCAAACCTGCTTTTCAACTCAGAAGATGAAATAGGATACCAGGATACTGTGCACAAGATTAACTTTTGGCCAGTTGAATTGCACATTGACAAAAGAGAAATAATTGCATTTTGAATAGAAAGCAATTGTCACTTCCCATTGATATATGTTCTCCAAACAGCAACCTGCTGAGAACTCATTGACAGAAATAAGTACAAGTTTCTGTCAGCAGTTGCTTTTTACTAAAGATACTAAAACTTGTGCTTTTCAGGTAAAAGCTCATGCTTTTTGGGTTAAACTCATGTACCAATTAGTGGGTAGACACAAAAAAATCCTATGCAACTAGGAGATGCCCTAACATTTTTCATGCCTTTCTTATATCAATGAGATGTGCCACACCAGCATGCTTAGGATTATAGTATCCTCTAAAATATCTTGCCTTATTCACTGTCAAAGATTCTATTCCTCTGAAACAAAGACACCAAATTAAATGCCATCAAGCCTGATGGTCTTTATTTATTTATTTATTTTTTAAATTCCATGTTCAACTTACTATGAAAAAGTGCTTATTGTTTGTAATCATAGTACAAGTATCACAAAATATTTTGTCCCGCTACATGTAGGACACCTCAAAATTTACATGAGACTTCCAGAATACTACCCATAAAAGTCCAGTTAAAGGAATTTTCTTGCAAAATATGGTACTAGAAGTCACATTTCAGCCTGGACAAGGAAAAAAATCCTGTTGACTGAAGTTTGTTTTTTTTTTTACCTGGAAACGTGTGCCCTTTTTCTCCATCCCTGCACTAGAAGAGTGATTGATAATTAAAAATCTCTCTGGACTGAAATTAGAATTAAAACATCTTGTCATTGATGAACTTCTTAATTTCCCTTGAAATGGAAAACACACAATACAAGAAAAAGAAAGTCCTTTTGAGTTTTTAGGAGGAAAATAAGTTTATTGGACAAGGGCAGCAGTAGGGGTGGAGGGAAAGAAAGAGGTTATTTTAGCCTCAGTCATATGTTTTGTCTTGGAAAACCGACAACTTTTTTTTTTACAGCAGAGAACTAAGAGTGGGAATTTAGGGGAAAAAAAAAAATCGACTTTAACTTTAACATAGCACTACTCCTGACTTAGACAATAGAAGTTTAACCATTTCAATTTGGAAATGTTTAAACATTTCCTTTCAATTGAAAACACAAATATTTTGACTTTTTAAATATTTTTTTCTGAATTTTATGTATTTTTCTCACCAAACAAACATACCTTGTGAAACTATTTTTTACAAGTTTTTGTTATTAATTGTTAATTTTTTGTCACAAATTCTTTCTCATAAAACCTAAAGATATTTTTTCTTCATATGTAGATGTATTTTCGTTCTAAAAAAGAGAGGAGGGATAATTTATAAAAAATTGTAATTCCTGCCCGTTTCTTTCTCTTCCTATCTACTAACAATAGTTGTTTATATTCATCTATAGTAAATGAATAGAATTGTTTTGTTGCCAGTTGTGTTGTGTTTTGATTTGCCAGCTGTGTACAGCTCCTTAACTTTTAAAGGCAGAAATATTGTCTTTGGATACATTTACAGAATACCTAGAAATAATAATATTACTGAGGATGTATTTAGCAATCTTGAAAGACAGATGCAAAAGTGTCTTGGCATGCAAGAAAAGCCTTACAATCTTCATACTTCAGCTAAGAGAAAAGAGAGTGAAGAGCAACGTACTCGAGAACAAAAGTTTGGAAAAATGAAATCTGCTTTTCTCCATTTTCCATATTTCAAAGTTATTTAGTTCACCTTCAATCAGGACATAAACTACATGGCTATGAGCAGACCTGGATTCAACATAGGATTTATAATGAAGCATTTTTTACTGCCAGATATCATGGAAATCTTAGACCATCTGGTTTCATAACATACTTGTAGATGATTATCTGCTTAAGAATTAATTAGGAACACATGTTAACTGTTGTGATAGCAAAATTGTTGACATTTGTCTTATATGTCTTTTGAAAAGCTACTGTTTTCCAAAACAGATTCCAAAGGAGGATGAAGTAATGAAATTAAACCAAAACCAAAACAACCAAATATTCCCCCCCCGTCCCAAAACCCCTTTCTGTCTCTGTTACTAACCTTGTTCATAGGCAAAAAGCAAGATAAACTATGGTTTAAAATCCTAAGAATTTTTCAGTTCTGTTTATTATTTGATAAAAGCATTTTTTATTTTTTTTCCTAATAGAGTTTTGCAGTCTGGTATTTTGCATTTGAGTTTCTCTAGTCCATCAAAAATGTAAATGACCATAAGTGAAAGGACTTTTAGGCCTTAGTTTCTGCA
This sequence comes from Anabacerthia variegaticeps, assembly GCA_035583185.1. Lineage (NCBI taxonomy): Eukaryota > Metazoa > Chordata > Aves > Passeriformes > Furnariidae > Anabacerthia > Anabacerthia variegaticeps. Next base: position 20,002,408 of record JAWWEW010000165.1, on the reverse strand, counting down.
ATTCCCTGTTAATTTATTCTTGTACAATATTAAGCCTGAAGCATACCTTGTAACTTTGCAAAGCCTGGTAATTTCTGCAAAATGGTAACTGCTGTAGAGCTTCTGGTTCTGTAGACTGGGCAAAAGGGCTAAATTCTAGGCAGCCAGGGGTAATGGAATGGCTGTTTTTCTGCTTACATAAATCTATCTCCTACCCTCTTCTCACTTCCTTGGTCACAGTATTAGTGCTTGACACTACTAAAATATTGTTTAATCCTAGATGAGAAATATTGAGTGTTACAACTCATGCCAAAACCTTTGGTTACTTTTGAAATGAGTTAGAAGAAAGAATGCTGGCATTTTCTAGCAGTCTATAGAGGATAACAAAACACAGAACGGCAGAAAATCAAGTAATTCATCCTAAATTGTGTTTCCAACTTAAGGAGTATTTACAATTGTGATGATTAAACCCAGTCTGTAAAGACATTTTCAATGGCTATAATTATTACTTAAGGGCTGGAGTAAGCAAAGGAAAGATCACAGTAATATACATATTTGTATACCGATATATAGATATATATACACACATATACAAATTTACAATTCCTTGTGAATTCCATAGATTTTAGAAATGTTGAAATTATTTTACATTATCTATATTATGTGTTTAGTTATACAAATTAACTCAGTTTCAGTTATATCAGTCTAAATATACTTAATTTTCCTACTAAAACTAGAAAATGTACAGCAACATAAAGCATGGTATCAAATCCTTCAAATGCCTTCAATCTTTGTCTAACAGTGCAAAGGTGCATAATTTCTTAACTGTGTTACTATAGATAAAGCTATACAATTTTCCAAGAATTCGCTTCAGCTGTGATGCTGCATAGAAATACTTAAGTAACCAAAGTCGACATTAGTTCCTTTTTTAAGGTAACGAATGAATTTCAATTTGGTCAAATATAATACAGGCTTAAAAATATGACAATGAGTAAATATGATGTGAACAGAGAGAGACAGATCCATCTGCCAAAGATATACAGGAATACCTGCATTAATAGACTTGTCCTCAGAAAAAGAAAAAAAATAAAAAGAATAAATTATTCACTTAAGCAAGTTTAATATCTTACAGGCCTACACAGTAGTTGATATAAAAAGGATTTGCCATTTTAAATGGATCTATAAATGACCATTAGTACTAACCATCTTTTTACTGACATATCAAACCAATTATCTAGGTTCTCTCCAGAAAGAAAAGTGATACTGTCGTGTTGTATATGTCAAGGATTCAATTTAAAAGAGTTTCTTCAGCTGATTTTTCATAACAGAGCATTAAGGTTTTCTTTGAAATAGCTGGAGAGAGAACAAGAAAAGAAATGTAGTCAAGTCACACTTTAGTCCTTGTAAGTTCTTTATCATAAATTGATATTTCTCTTTCACTGACTTCCATCAAGTGAGGATATTTCTGTCTGCAGTTCAGATTAAGGCACTTCTTTCCTTTTAACTGTTATTACCCATCTTATCATCATGATTATTGTTGAAAGATGCTATAATTATAAAGAATAATTAGTAGTCAGAACAATAGAACCACATATCTTACATTAGCAGCGTGTCAGATTCTGAGAATGAAGCTTTCAACTAGAGAAAAATCACAATGCTTGGTAGGTCAGGCAAGAATATGAAAATGCATTTTTTTGTTATTACAAAGCTTTTGTGCAGATGTGTAAAAATGGTAATGAGTCATATTCTTCTTCTTCTGCATAAGGACATCTTTTTATGTTTGTAAAAACTCTTTAAGTGCTAATTAGATAAGGACCCATCAAAAATCAAATTAGGAACAATCAACACTAACTCCGCTAAGGAAAAATAAAAGAAGAAAAAATATTTAGCAGCATGCAGAATTTTACTGAGGTGTTTTACTTGAAATGAAGGCACATCAAAGTATTTTATTGTGCAAGTAGTCAAAAATCCCAAGTTATAACTTTTCCTTTGTAATAATTAATCATTATTCAAGCAGAGACCTGAAGTTCTTCTCAACAATAGCTAAGTATAACCTAAGTTGTATGTCATTGTTATTAGAAATAAAACATCCTAAGCAAGCTAACACTCTTGGAAATACTGAACAAATAGTCACAATTACAGTCAAAGATCAGCTATGTGTGTGAGGGGTGGGTTTGAGCACGTTTTTTGTGGTTTTTGTTAATGTGAGCACAAAAGAACTCAACTGAATGGTAACAGTTCTGTTGCATTTCTGATGCTTTTTCTTAAAATTTCTTGCAAGCTAATCTATTATCTGTCAAAATACTTGCTATATAAACTCAACAGGCACACACACCAATAAAAAGACTTCTGTATGTTCTCTGTCAGTAGCAATTTGTTCACATTTGCATATGATTCTCAGTTACCTGGGATGATGAGAACATTGATTTCAAGACAATAAAACACATGAGGAGAAAGAACACTTAACTTCTAACAAAAACTATTTCCCAAGCCAGAAATGAAAAGGTATCCTTCACCATTTCAGATATTTTCTTGTGAGGACATAGCAATGAGAGACGACAAGGGAACTTGCTGATACAGTATAGTGCTGACAAGAGATTTTATATCATAGAAGGTTCTGTGGCAAGAAAAAAGACAGAAGACAATAGCAAAGAGCCAGGCAGAATATGGTTGATAGAAACAATTAATAATTTAATACGTGACCTTGCCACAGCTTTATGTCAGTGATCCCTGGTATTTCTGTTTATGATTTTATTTCTTCTTCCAGTCGTCTTGTATTTTCTTTGCCACTTACTAGGCTGATAAACACTTAAATTATCTTCTCAAATAACACTATTGAGAAACTACAGAATAGTCAACTCTGAAAATTGTATTATGTTGGAAGTTGCTCTGCTTTATCAAAGAATGCATTTAGACCTCCTGCATATTTTACAGAACCATATGTCCTGTAAAGTAAACATTTATCACTTAACAGCTTTCATCTGCGGGGCTCTAGCCAGTTTAAAGTTTTGTAAAATATTTCTTCAAGTTTCTGTGTCTTCTAAACTTAATGAGGTCATCCAAGTTAACTAATATCTCTAGAATTTTCATGTCCTCTGTAATTCTTCTAATGAACTACTTAAGTGTTAAAGGTGTTTTAAACCTACCTTCCGTTAAGCAGTGATACAAGTCCAAGGGCAGATGGCAGCCATCTACATTATACAGTCTTTTCCCAGGACTTCTAGCCATATTCACATCACAGCTCCAGAACTGGAATTCACTCATTCATTTCCTAAGCAAACTAGCAAGAAGATCAAGGAATCTTCTACATGTAACATGACCTATACCTGTATACATTTTTCAAGGTCAAATATTTATACAGAAATTTATCGAAAGGTTAGAAATGCTGGTTCCTGAGAAGCTCAAATAAAAAGTTCTATTACAATATGAAATACATAAAGTAACTCATTAAAACCAAATCTAATCCTTTCTTTCAACCTCCACTTTCACAAATTTCGTATTAAATCAAGCAAGGCCTGAAGGCAACTCTAACTTGACTCTCTCCTTAGAGGCCAGGTTTGACAGTGCCAGATGACTCTCATTGCATCAAAATCCTCACAGAGTTTGCAAATGATATACATTTCCCTGCTAAAAGCGCTTGTGAAGACAAATGAAAAGTCATCATTCTTCAAGAGTGTAGGAGGAAACTGACCACAATGAATTCACTTGCCCCCATGCCTCCCTTTAATGATGAGAAAATAAATAAGAATTATATTAGATTTATTGCTAAAAATTATTAACTTCCTTAACTGTTTTGTTGCTGGATTAGTTTGATTAAATGCTCAGATGTTACAGAAAATAAACCAGAAAAATATGTGAGGAGCAGCAAATTGAAGAAACGGTCAAGGTGCTTAAACTGGAAAATGGGGTTAAGATGCTTCATTTTAGAACAGCAAATGCATTTGTAAAAAAAACTAGACTTTTAGTACTCTTCCTCTTCATAGTATGTTTTGGTGCTATCCAAAATATAGATGCCAAGGCTTAGGTTAAGAAGCAATTGAGTACATCATATTATTGTGCTGTAGTTTCCAGATGACATTTACTCTACTCATGTTAAGTGAATTTCTACTCAGAATAGGAGTGCATTCTGACATTATGACTTCATATAGAAGTCCAAACAGCAGAAGACTGACTTTTTCAAGATTAGAGAAAAAAAGACTTGTGTTTGAGACAAATGCAAATTATCAAGGAAACTTCTTATCCTAGGTTTTTAATATAATTACTTGACACCAGCATGATATTTCAATAAAACTGTATTATAAATATCCAGTTTCAGCATTTCTCAGAGGGAATTAATTTCTGGCTTCAGTTAGTAAGTTTATATGGAAGAAATATGTCTGATTGGATTCAGAAAGTTGTCAATTTGCTACGTTTTGACAAAGCATAAGGTTCAAATTACGTCATATATTTGTGTATATTAAATTCTCACTATTTTAGAGCTTGAAATACTTCTGTGTCAGCTGTCAAGATCTATTCTGAAGTTTAGATAACTAAGAAGCAGAAGCACACCTCCAGCAGAAGTGTTTTATTTCACAACCTAAATTCAAAACATGTTTGCAGTGAGTCTGTGAGGGAAGGGACATGCATACATTCAGTATAAAATAAGCTGACTTTTTCTTCTCTCCTTTACAATTTTTACATTATTTTACAATAAGGACTCCTCAGTAGATTACAGATAAAGGTAGTTTCACTTGCAGAATTCTCTCTGTAACACTTCTGTTGCCAGAAACAACTCTGTCAGGATACATCCACGTAGCATTGAATTTATTTAGTTTACCTGAAAGAAACTGATATTTATTAAACAAACAAATAAACAAACAAACACCTTAAAAATGTCAAAAGTCCATTACAATTTTCAAAATTGGCTTTGGCAAGGCAGAAAGATTAGTATGCTCCTTCCTTGGGAAACTCAGTGAATGTTGTCAGGACGCTTACAAGGTCAGTGGACCTTGGAGACATCTTTTTGGCCTGTACCTTGATTTGCCCTACATTTCACACAATGTTTTGGCCAAAGCTATCCATATGCTTGTCACCTAACTCCTAGATAATTTTAATATATTGTGTGTAAGTATATGCAGAAGGGAGCATCTGCATATTCAAAAAGCAAATCACCATTGAACCACCACGTCCATACTCATATCCTTCTATTATTCTTCTAACTCATTCCATTGTACTTCTAGTTTTTATTTCAAAGAAAAACAGCAGAGTTGGTTGATATAGTTATAAAATCTAAGAGGACTCATCAGGCTGAAAAATTACATTCCACTGCCTTTTCCAGCAAGCAGATTATACAATCTGATTTTATGCATATAAAAATTTAGCAGGGAAAAAAGAAACAAATACTCTAGATATTGGATTTTACTGTTCCAGCTGCCTGGACAAATCACCTACACTAGATAAACTACTAACAGAATTTCATTTTCAAAGCCACTATGCATTATAACATTTAAAAGGTAAAAAAAATAATTGTTTTTCATTGTGATGGGCTGTCTTTCGCTGCATGCCAGATACCCACCAAACCATTTTCTCAACTGGGCAGGAGAGAGAAACTATAATGAAAGGCTCGAGGGTCAAGATAAGGACAGGATGAGATCTCTCACCAATTGTCCTCAGTGGCAATACAAACTCAGCTCAGAATATTTGATTTATTGCCTGAAAGTCAGAATATAATAATGAGAAGTAAAAAGTTGTTAAAACACTTTCCTTCCACCCCTCTGTTCTTCCAAGGCTCAATGTCACCGACACACTGACACAGCCTGCCTTACCATGGTCTTCACCACAGGCTGCATGGGAATCTTCACTCTGGCACCTCTAGCACCTTCTCCTCCTTCACTGACCTTGATGTCTGCAGAGCTGTTTCCTTCATATATTCTCACTCCTCTCTCCTGGCTGCTGTTGTGTAGCAGTTTCCCCCCTTCTTAAATACATTATCCCAGAGGTGCTTCCAGCTTCACTGATGGACTCAGCCTTGGCCAGAGACAGGTTCCTCTTGGAGCAGACTGGTGTTGGCTGAATTGGACATAGGGGAAGCTTCCAATATTTTCTCACAGAAGCCACACGTGTAGCCCCCACCACTGCCAAAACTTTGCCATGCAAGGTTTTGTAAATAGACATAATTGTCATCATAACTGCAGAAGACAGTCATTTGCTGGACACAGATCCTTGCTAGCCTGATAGAAAAAGCTACTGAGAGTGAAGAATCAGTGGGACTTTACTTCTCTTCAGGGAAAGACATTTAAGTATAACCAATTTAATAAATATTGATCTCATATGGACATAAATTGAGTGAAATCTGCCAATTAAACAGATAAATTGTGCCTTGAAGAACCTAAACAATGAGAAACTACATCAGGCCCACTGAAATTTCCTCATCGAGCTCCCTAAATAGATGACTAGGATAATTAATTTCATTTTATCTACAGACTGTTAAGAATTATCCTTTATTACATTTTGCATTAGTGATACAGCTGTCTGTGGTACCAATCTAACAAATTAATTTCTTTCAAACCTTTCACTTTTCTCTGGTCAGAGTTACAAATAATATGGGAGATCATCCTCTTCATTTTCCATTCTAACTGCCCAATCTGAAAGAACATTAATCTGCTGTAAGTATTGACCTGCTCTAGTCACAACTTTCAAAAAAGCCCTTCACTGAGGCAATAGACGATGGATTTTTAGGACACCCCTAAGTTCTTGCAACCATCAAACCCTAGTATAATTATTGCCTGTTAGAAGCTGAAATAAAATTCAGTCTGCCACTACAAAAATCCATGCATCAGACTCTTGAGTTTCAGAGTAGGACAAATTGCAGAGAGGTCTTCAGTGGACTGACTCATCTATATTTCACAGTATTATAAAATGTTAAAAAACAATGTTTCTGCACAGCCTGCTTGGAACAAGAGTGTTCATGAATATTTGGTTTCATTTAAAATGTCACTTTTGAGAGATCTATTACATATTGTAGGAATGATCTAGACTGTCTGAGTGATTCTTCCTTTAAAAGTAAGTGTGCTGACTTACATTGCTAGAAAGAAATTTAAGGACTGCTTATTAAAGAACAACAACATCCTTCGAGGCCCTGATGTTTTGAGAAATAGTCAAGGTGCAGTATAAAGCTAATATGTTTTAACATCACTCTTTCTTTTTTTTTTTTTTTTTTGTTTTGTGGGGGGAGTTTGTTTGTTTTCTTTTGTTTGATTGTTTTTTCTGGGGGTGAGTTTGTTTTTTGTTTGGTTTTTGGGTTGAGGTTTTTTTAATACTAAATACCTGTGTTCCAAATGCAATCAATTATCTTGCTGTGTCAGCCACTAGTTACACTCAGATATTATCAGCTCTTTGTAGAGAAGCCTGCCTGTGGAAAAGACACAGGCTTCTGAAGAAGTAGAGAAGATGTCAAGGTAAAAGCAAGAATAGACAGTGTCCTTGGACACATGTACTCATCTATAAACCTGTGCCATATGCAAAGCTTTGGAAATTCTTTACACTGCAAACAACCACTGGATATTAATGAAAGACTATTTATGGGAGGGGCTGAAGAGAAATAGTCGGACTCCTGGAAACTAATGTTTTAAAAAGGTCTGCAAATTCTAATTAAAACTTTCTAAACTTTTGGAAACTTTGACATTTCCCAATATCACCATGGATCACACTGACATTGAAATAATCCTGAAATGAATGCAACGATTAACATTGCTTTAATCAATATTATAAACTCCCTGAGAGCAGTCACTGCAATAAAATTGGCATAATAAATATGTGAAAAAATAATTGCAGGTGCAACTAAACATGACTAATGATCAGACAACAGCTTCCACATGAGAAAAATATTAAATAGTTTTGCACTGCTGTCAAAGCCAAGATTGCTAACATGTTAGCTTGTTTGTTTGAATAGAGCATAGAGCAGGAGGACAGAGAATCTTCATGAACACAAAGAACTATCTGCATGCCATTTTATAACATTTTTTACACATGTTTAAAACATAGGTATTTGTAAACTTTCCTGGATCACAAAATATATGTAATGTTAGAGCCTGGTAGGGACCAGAGAAGACTGTGTGGTGGTTTTCATATGAGCTTTAATATATTATAAAATTTCCTCTATGGAAATGAAGATCTGGTAGACTTCTGTTGGAAATTATTTTGTAGATAATGGCATCTATTGTCTTCAGGACTGTAGACACTGTTGTAAGCTTGTTATTTTGAGGCTTGGACTTAAATATCATAGAGTCATAGAATGGCCTGGGTTGGAAGGGACCCTTAAAGATGATCCAGTTCCAACACTCTTCCATGGGCAGGGACACCTTTCACTAGACCATGTTGCTCATGGCCCCATCCAATCTGTCCTTGAACACTTCCAGGGATGGGGCAGCCACAGCTTCTTTGTGAAACCTGTTTCGGTGCCTCACCACCCTTACAGTAAAGAGTTTTTTCCTAATATGTAGCTAAACCTATCCTTTTTCACTTTAAAGCCATTCCCCCTTGTCTTGTCACTATATGCTCTTGCACATAGTCTCTCTCCATCAGTCTTGTAGGTACCCTTCAGATACTGGAAGGCCACAATAAGGTCACCCTGAAACCTTCTCTTCTCCAGGTTAAACAAATACAATTCTCTTAGCCTTTCAATATATGCTTGATCATCTTGTGGCAAGTTTTTTGTGTGTAAAATGATGCAAAAAAAAAAAAAAGTTTAGCATTTCTGGCAAAGAGAAAGTGAAAAATCGTACGTTGTAACATATTTTTTTTTTTTTTTGCCTCTTTAGGGTACTTTATAGAGAAAGAAAATGTTGTTGTAAGCATCTCAAAAATATTTAAATAAAAACAAAACATCTTTGCAGAAATTATATTTCGCTTTTGCTTTTTGTAGTTCATGAGGAATTAGATATATTAGAAATTTTTTTTATAAATTTGTAAAACTATTTTCATAGTATGTTCAGTGTGTTCTAATATACATACCAATACTACAATATTGCTCTGTGCTTTCTTTCAGACTGCAAAATATTTATGAAATTCCTTAGGCAGACATTACTTTTAATTAACATCAGCATATGGAAAACTTACCATGTTAGATGGTAAATGCTTTATGAGTCCATCAGTTTTACAACTCAAAACTATTGTACATACTTATATGTGAATAAAGAAAAAAAAAAATCTTGTTAAGCTAAGGAAGCCAGCATGTCAATGCTATTACCAAATTCTTCATTTTAATGTCTCAGTGAGGAACAGCTCACTTAGACCATCTAATTCCTGAATGTAAAGCTGAGGCTTATGCTTTCATTCCATCTCACTCCTGCTGGTTTTCCTAACCATTATCATTGTGACTTCATATTGGAACACAAAAGCAGGTTTGAATAACTTATATTCAAAATTTTGACTAAACACATGCAATTTTAACATTGTCTTTAAACTACTAATATGTATAAAGTTAAAAATTAGATACAGCACATATTTTCATGCTGACAAACTAACATTCTACATGCCTCAAAAATTATACAATATTGACAATGAAGACTTGGGGTGCACTCATTCTTTTTTTTTCACTATCTCTATTTCCGCCCCCCCCCCCATATTGCAAATATTACGTCCCTTAGTACAACTTAACATTTAATAAAATGTTGTCAAGAGGGCAAAACCGAGATTTTTAAAACAATCTAGACATAAGTAGAATTTACATTATTGTTTTATTTTTAATTGTGGTCTTACATTCCTTACCTTACAGGATTATTCATAACCCAATATAATTTTCAATAACATTCTTCATTTATAAATGTCTTTGGCAGTGAATCTGTACTAGTTTTAGTCACTTTGCAGGCTGTAACAGGGATAGGAGAGTTTACAATGTAAATATCTTCACAGCAGAGGTATTGACTGAATTCCATATATATTTATGCATATATGTGTTTCAAATATGTTGATCCTTTGTTGATCCTTTGAATCTGAAAAAAAAAAAATCACCTCAAAATTAACTGGTGCTAAAAATTTTGCCAAATGAGAAGAAACTGCAAAATTAAAATAACACAGATTAGAATTTTGCAAAGAAGTTTGATTCAGATGTTAGCCTATTGAAAATGCGCTCCAAATACATAAAATTATTTCAAACATTTGCTTTAATTGTATGAAGAATTATATACGTTTAAATATGTTCCAATATGGCACATTTGAATCAGGAGTTAACTATTATATAATGAGAAATTAAAAAATATTTTTGAGTAGTGAGTAGGATAATGTTGTTAGTACATTTATGAAAACACATTAAAAAAAAATAAAATTGCTGTTTTATAAAATCCTGTTTCTAACTTAGTTCCTAACTAAGACCTACTGTTGGATTTGAAACAAAACTCTACCTATACTGTGCATGCAGGTGTAGCAACAGGGAATAGAGCCTATTATGATGAGTTTACATCAGCCTACATATGCTAAAGCATTTCAAAATAGTGGGGTTTTATTGCTATTTTGAGTTACAATAACTCATAATACACTATTGTAGTGTGGTGGTGTATTTTTCTACTTCTTAGCAGCTACCAAGAAAATAAACAATCTAGGTTGACTCAAATGATACTTTTAATTTAAGACATATGTTGTAGAAGACTAAAGAACTTCATGACACACAGGAAATAACATTACCTTCATTAAACTTCATATACACCTTCTTTGACATCTATGGCAAGTGATAGTTATTTTGGTTTATTTTATTTCATTTAAAACAAATGAGTTTGATGAATATTTTTACGGACTCTTGCTAGTGAAAGTAAACTTAAATAGAGAATGTAGAGCTAAAACAGGGATTATAATTTTAATTTAACTTAATAATTATACTATTAGATTACCAGATTGAGATTTTTTTACCTAAATATGCTTTCAATTAATGTGGCATAGGATTGACAACCTACATGGTAATTACTTTTTCATAGACACATCGGTATTTTCTGCTCATTTCTCGTGACTATATTTGCTTTTCCATCATCTCTTTTTTATACTATTAGTCATATACTTGAGATATCAGTCCTTCTCACTGGAAAGCTGTGAACTTTGGAAAAGGAAGAAATGCTGCAGTATGAGGACAAGCATAAAACATGGGCTTAAGTAAAAAGGAAACACACAAATACTAACACACACACATATATACATATAGATACAAATGGAAGTAGAAAAATGTTAAGAAATAAAAAGGATTAGGATAAGTCACTGGCTGTGGGACAGAATAGCAGAATCACAGAATATGCCAAGTCAAAAGGGACCCACAAGGATCATCAAGTCCAGCTCCTGGCCCTGCACAGGACCATCCTGCAGACTCACACCATGTGCCCAAGAGTATCATCCAAACTCCTCTTGAAATCTGTCAGGCTTGTTGTGACTAATTCCCTGGGGAGCCTGTTCCAGCCCTCTTCCAGAACTTCTTTCTAATATCCAGCCTAAATCTCCCCTAACACAACTTCAGGCCATTCCCTCAGGTCACCACAGAGAAAAGATCAGTACCTGCCTCTCCTGGGCATGGACCAGGACCTCCAGGGTTCCTTTCCACAGTACTGTTGTCCAGCATCTCGTTCCCCAGTCTGTACATACATCCAGGGTTTCCCCATTCAAGAAGCAGAACCCAGCACTTCCCCTTGTTGAACTCTATATGGTTGGTGATTGCCCAGACCTCTAATCTGTTGAGGTCTCTCTGCAGGACCTCCCTGCCTTCAAGGGAGTCAACAGCTCTTCCCAGTTTTGTGTCATCTGCAAACTTGCATAGTACCCCTTCCAGTCCTGTGTCCAAGTCACTTATGAAGATGCTGAAGAGCACAGGGCCTAAGACGGAGCCCTGAGGAACCCCACTAGTGACAGGTCACCAGTGTGATGTCACCCCATTCACTATTACCCTCTGAGCTCAATCCATGAGCCAAGTGCTCACCCACCTAATGATGTGTTTATCCAGCTGTGATCTAGGCAGTTTATCCAGAAGGATCCTGTGAGAGGCAGTATTGAAAGCTTTACTTAAATCTGAAAAGATTACATCAACTGGCTTTCCATGATCAGCAAGGTGAGTTACCTTGTCATAAAAGGAAATCAGATTTGAAAAGCAGGACTTTCCTCTCGTGAAGCTGTGCTGGCTGTGACCAGTGGCTTTGATGTCTTGAAAAATACTCATTTTTCAGTACCTTCCAGAATAATCTTCTCCATATATCAGGCACTGAAGTGAGACTGACAGGCCCGTAGTTTCCAGGGTCTTCCTTCTTGCACTTCTTAAAAACTGGGACAATGTTTACCAGCTTCCGGTCAGCTGAGATCTCTCTGGATTCCTAAGACCGCTCAATTTCAAAAATCATCCATAGAGGTTGCACAATGACATCAGCAGCTTTTTGAGGATTCTGGGAGGATTCCCATGAGGCCCCATAGCTGGAGCAACATATCCTGCACAATTTCAGGGTCAACCAGGAGTCAACCAAACTCGCAGTCATGGTCCTCCAGCTCAGGACATTGAGTCCTTCATCCTTGGTCCATCATCCCTGTTGAAGACAGGGGCAAAGAAAGCATTAAACACCTGCCTTGTCTCTGTCCTTGTTTGTGAGGTAACAAGTCCCTGTAATGGGACAACGATATTTCTATACTGCCTATTGTCATTAATATATTTGAAAAAACTCTTATTTTGTCTCCCACATTTCTGACCAGTTTAGGCTGCACAAATTTTTTTGCTACAGTGGCAAGCAGGACCTCTGAATTTTTTCCATGCCACTTGACCTTGCTTCCACTGGGCATACAACTTCCTTTTTTGCCTTATTTCCAAGAGAAGATCCCTACTCACCCAACCCAGCCTACTGCCTCACCTGCTTGACTTCCAGCATTTAGGAATTGCCTGCTCCTGTGTCTTTAAGAGGTGATATTTTAAAAATGACCAGCACTGATGGACCCCAGTACCAGCAAGTACTTAGTCAAAAAGCTGGAAACGTTTAGCATTTAAAAGCTCAGTTCACTAGTGTGAAGCAGAGGGGTTTTTTTTGTTTCTTTTTTGCTGTTTTATTTCTCGATTAGTGAGTGTTTTGTTCATGGTATTGTCAGCTTCCTCTAAAATGGTGAGTTATTAGGTCAGATGGGTATCCCTGAAAGGAGGTGTTCAGCTCCTTCTTTTGAGGGTAGCTACACATCTTGATGAGGAAAGTTTCAGAGACACAGGACTGTCATAAGAAAGAATAAATAAAAGTCTGCAGCTCATAGTGAGAGAGATTTTGAAGAAAACCAACAGACGGAACTCACATGAAAAGGAAATTCCCAAGGTAGTGGGCAAAAGTTCTTGACACTCAGGAAGTCAGGGTTGACTGAAACCTAGTTTGAAAACAAGGACTTGTTCTGAATGAACACAGGAGGCAAAGTTATTTATAAACGGCTTCTTTCTTTCCTCTCTTTCTTTCTTTCTTTCTTTCTTTCTTTCTTTCTTTCTTTCTTTCTTTCTTTCTTTCTTTCTTTCCTATCTTCCTTCTTTCCTTCTTTCTTTTCTTTCTTCCTTTCTTCCTATCTTCCTTCCTTTCTTCCTTTTTTCCTTTCTTTTTCTTCTCTTCCTTCCTTCCTTCCTTCCTTCCTTCCTTCCTTCCTTCCTTCCTTCTTTTTCCTTTCCTCTTTCCTTTCCTTTTTCCTTTCTCATCTTTCCTTTCCTTTTTCCTTTCTCATCTTTCCTTTCCTTTTTCATTTCTTTTCCTTCTTCCTTCCCTTCCTTTCCCTTCCCTTCCCTTCCCTTCCCTTCCCTTCCCTTCCCTTCCCTTCCCTTCCCTTCCCGTCCCTTGCCGTGCCTTACCGTGCCGTGCCTGGCCTTGCCTTGCTTTTCCTTGCCATTCCTTGCATTTTTTGCCTTTCCTTGTATTTCCTTGCCTTCCCTTGCTTTGCCTTGCCTTGCCTTGCCTTGCCTTGCCTTGCCTTGCCTTCCCTTCCCTTCCCTTCCCTTCCCTTCCCTTCCCTT
>JAWWEW010000165.1:19953661-19979196 GCA_035583185.1 Anabacerthia variegaticeps | reverse complement strand
CCTTCCCAAACCTTCCCAAGCCTTCCCAAACCTTCCCTTCCCAAACCTTCCCTTCCCAAACTTTCCCAAACCTTCACTTCCCTAACCTTCGCAAACCTTCCCTTCCCTTCCCAAACATTCCCTTCCCAAACCTTCCCTTCCCAGACCTTCCCAAACCTTTCCTTCTCCCTTAGTAATATTAAGTGAAAACCCACATGAAATATTTTCAATTTTATATGTATATATATGTGTGTGTATATATATATATATATATATTTACATATATATGTATATATACAAGCTCTTCAACATCTTTATAAGTGACTTGGATGTAGGATCTGAAAACCCTAAGTACATCCTAATAAGTAAGTTTGCCAATGATACTAAATTGTGGACTCCCTCAGAGGCGGAAAGACCTCAGCAAATTGGAGGTCTGGGGAATCACCAGCCATATGAGGTTTAACAAAGACAAGTTCTAGATTTTGCATGTGGAATAGGGCAAGCTTGGATGTACGGACAGACTGGGGAATGAGAGCCTGAAAAACAACACCATGGAAAGGGATCTGGGGGTCCTGATCGATGACAAGTTGAATATTAGTCAGCAGTGCCCTGGCAGCCAGGGGGGCCAACCATATCCTGGGGCATCAGACAAAGCATCAACAGCTGGTTGAGGGAGGGGAGTGTCCTGTTCTGCTCTGTACTGGGGTGGCCTCACCTTGAATATTGTGTGCAGTTTTGGGCACTGCAATATAAGAAGGATATAAAGCTCTTAGCATCCAAAGGAGGGCTAATAAGATGGTGAAGGATCTAGAGGGGAAGCTGTACAAGAAGCAGCTGAGGTCACTCGGCTTGTTCAGCCTGGACAATAGGAGACTGAGGGTCATTACAGTCTTCCTCATGAAGGGCACTGGTCTCTTCTCTGTGGTGACCAGTGACAGGACCCAAGGGAATGGACTGAAGTTGTGCCAGTGGAGGTTTAGGCTGGATATTAGGAAAAGGTTCTTCACCCAGAGAGTGGCTGGGCACTGAAACAGGCTCACCAGGGAAGTGGTCACAGATCAAGTCTGACAGAATTCAAGAAGCATTTAGACAACACTCTCAGACACATGGTGTGATTCTCGGGGCTGTCCTGTGCAGGGCCAGGAGCTGGACACCTAGTGGGTCCCCTCCACCTCAGGATAAATTCTGTGATTCTATGAACAGCTGATGTGTTACACAAGTCTAAAACTTATTCATCTAACATAAAACTGAAAATTGTTTTTAGATAAATTTAACTTTTTTTGACTTCTTCCAAACTGCTTTTATCAATTAGCTTTGACTGGAAAAGAGATACCATCCCTTTTAATACTTGAAAATATTTCTGTTGAAATATAGTTTTGATTAGACAAGGGCAGTTTTTGATCCAATGTACACATATCTTTTATGAAAACAGTTGTACTTGCTTATAAGTAGTGATGTAGAGCTGTTAATTAGCGATTTGTTTTCTGAATGCCAGGTCTTTTAGTTGGCTGCACACTTCAGCTTTGACATTTGCGGTTTTATTAGCCTAGTACCAATGAATGGAATGAAAAGGTCTCATCACAAGAGGGCTTATAGGAAGCAGTTTATATGAATGGGAGAAAAGACAGGATTAGTTAGACCTTCCATTGACATAATTTTTTACTTTTTTTCTGAAGGGTTGTGAAGGTGATCTGCAGGCCATATAGCCCTCTGTACCCCAGACTAAGTCAACTTTACTTCTGCTACTCAGGACAATTTTTTGTATAGCATAATCTTTAAATTTTCAAGGCTGGAAATTTCCTAGACCATCTTATTAATACTTAGTGACACTGCATTTATGCCATTACTGTAAAAAGATTCTGTCATCTCCTCTTATCATCCCCTGTAGCCTGTGGTAGACAGCTCCCTTTCTTCAGCTCTCCTTCACACTGAAAAAAACTCTTTAAAAACTTATCTCTGTTGAATTAATACACGAGTTACCAAGAGTCCTTTTCTGTTGTCCATTACGTGATCAGCTAACATGCATAGTAATAATAAACATCATTTACTGGTGTAGAGCAGCTTCTTATTAAGGTTAGCCTAATTTTTGTGCAAAGTGCTTCAGAGACTGTGGTAGGACTCAGAAAGCATAGTTAAAAATGGTTGTAAATGAGTGATCAGTTGTTTTATATGTCCATTTGTGACACTGCAGAAACAAATACATTTTCAAAGGAAAAAGTGATTCAGATATTTAAGTTACATATTGCTATTTACTATTAACATATTTTTTTCAAATTATCCAATAACTGACCTATGCAGAATTTTGTATTTTACATTTTAGCAGCCTTGAGAATCCAGAGAAGTCCCAGCTGACTGGATGCTGCCAAACATCCTGGTTTTTAAGAAGGGCAAGAAGGAGGACCATGGAAACCACAGGCCTCTCAGTCTCACTTCAGTGCACTTATCAGTGCCTGATAAACCTGTAGAGATGATTATTCTGGGAGGTACTGAAAAACAAGTGTTTTTCAAGACAATACTATCACAGCCAGCACAGCTTCATGGAAGGAAAGTCCTGCTTATCTAACCTGATTTCCTGTTATGAAAAGGTAACCCACCTTGTTTATCAAGGAAAACCACTTGACGTAATCTTTTCAAATTTCAGTAAAGCTTTCAATACTGTCTCTCACAGGATCCTTCTGGACAAACTCCCCAGCACGCAGCTGGATAAAGACATCATGTGGTGGGTGAGCCATTGGCTCATGGGTCAAGCACCCCAATACTGAGTGGTGTGACACCAGACTGATGACCTGTCACTAGTGGGGTTCCTCAGGGCTCCATCTTAGGCCCTGTGCTTTTCAACATTTCATAAATGACTTGGACACAGGACTGGTAGTGATACTAAGCAAGTTTGCAGATGACACAAAACTGGGAGGAGTTGTTGACTCCCTTGAAGGCAGGGAGGTCCTGCAAAGAGCCCTCGACAGATTAGAGGGCTGGGCAATCACCAACCATATAGAGTTCAACAAGGGAAAGTGCTGGATTCTGCACCTGGGATGGGGCAACCCTGGGTGTTTGTACAGGCTAGGAAATGAGATGCTGGAAAACTGTGCTACAGAAAGGGACCTGAGCATCCTGGTCGATGGCAAATTGAACATAAGTCAGCAGTCACCTGGCAGCCAGGAGGGCCAACCATGTCCTGGGGTGCATCAGGCAAAAGATCACCAACCAGTCAAAGAAGGGGATTGTCCTGCTCTGCTCTGCACTGGGGTGGCCTCACCTTGAATATTGTGTGCAGTTTTGGGCACCGCAATATAAGAAAGACATTAAGCCATTAGAGAGTGTCCAAAGGAGGGCAAGGAAGATGGTGAAGGGTCTTGAGGGGAGGCTGTATGAGAAGTGGCTGAGGTCACTTGGTCTGTTCAGCCTTGAGAAGAGGAGGCGGAGAGGAGACCTCATTGCCGTTACAACTTCCTCGTGAGGGGAAGAGGAGGGGCAGGCACTGATCTGTTCTCTGTGGTGACCAGTGACAAGACTCAAGGGAATAGCCTAAAATTGTGTCAGGGGAGGTTTAAGCTGAGTGTTAGAAACAGATTCTTTACCCATAGAGTGGTTGGGCACTGGAATAGGCTACCCATGGAAGTAGTAGTACCACCAAGGCTGATAGAGTTCAAGAAGTGTTTGGACAATACCCTCAGGCACATGGTGTGACTCTTGGGATCATCCTTTGCAGGGCCAGGAGTTGGACTCAATGATCCTTGTGGGTCCCTTCCAACTTGGAATATTCTGTGAATCTGAGATTATTTTGCCTTCAAGTAAACATTTTTAACTGTAATAAAAACTGTTATCGTGAAGTCAGAAATTTTAAAAGCAATGAACAAAAATTCCATTTCTCTGCAAGTTTTTATGGTAGACACATTCCTCAGAAGAGTTTTAAAAACCTAATGACAGATAATCACTTTCAAAGAACTAATTTAAAATAGTCTTTTGGCCTCAAGGTGGATCTTAATAACAGTAAGATGTTACTTGTATTTTCTGTAATATAAACATTAAGGACTTAGAGCCAGTCCTAACTTTCAAGGGATATGTAGGTCAATGTGAGTGTTCTTGTGAGTGCAGAGAGTGAGAGGAAGTGTGTTTTCTTTAGTGAATAACAGCACTGGACACTGAGCTGCTGGACAACAGCACTTGTTTATGTTAGTGCTGCTAATTTTTACATGGGTGCTCATAAATGTTTATGTGGGTGCTGTGTTCTCTCTGTGGTGCTCTTTGTGGCATGTTATATGTTGTGTAATTATGTGTTGTGTCCTTCTGAGACCCACATTCAACTTTGCTGCAGACTGAACCTTCAAACTTGAACAGCATCAGCTGCATTAATCAGACTGGGATGGAGGCACCTCTTAGACCTAAGTGTGCAACAGGCCTGGCTATAGCAGTCAAGAAGAAGGAATGGGTCCTGACACATGCTGGAGTCAACAATTCACATAACACAATTAACAGGCATAGATTGTCCAGAAAATGTGAGCATTGAGTTTTAGAGCTGTGAGGACAGTTGCAAGAACTAGTACCAGACATGGTTAAAATCACTGTTTAACTGGTACTGTTTAACACTGACTACTCTGATGACTGCTGATATTCCTTTTGTAATTCTCCTTTGTCTTTTACTGCTCGATGTGAGGCAGAACTGGTTTGTCTATCAAGTCAGTGCTTGCAATGCAGTAATGACCCCTTTCCTGTCTATGCACTTGACATTGTCTATCTCCAATGTTATTTATTGACTTTCTTGCCTTGAATTCCTTCCCAAGCAACTCTTCTAAAGGATCATTGTGATTACATGGGGCACAACCTGTTTTATTTCCTGCTAACTATTGTGTTTTGACCTTTCTTGTACATAAGTCTGCAGCTGGACATGAAGAGGGAAATAGAGGTGTGAATGAGAGCAGTAGGAACTGCCTGAATTCTTTACCAATTTGTCACAGGATAGCCAGGGCATTGGAACACAATAATCAATGTGCAGGTGTTGATACCTTTTACATCTTCAGACAACATACCACACCCCAGTTTCACAATGGTGCACTATAAGAGTTGATCTATTACTATGTGTGACATCACCAGGGAAATACGTATGGCTTAACTTAATTCAAATACTAGTTTGAAGAATTAAATCAGGAAACTGATTTCACTGTCTTCAAAAACATCATTCTAATATATTCAGAGTACAAGTTACATGATGCATACTGTTTTTTTAAACTCTTCCTTATTAAATTAATGCTGTTCAGTTTAGCCTGTAAATCCCCCATCATCTTAAGACTTGGACACTTGCAGGCAACAGTGCTTGACCTTGGCACTCTCAATGTAAACAGCAAGGTGGCTGGCAGATTATCTGTGAGGGTCCTCAATTTTTAAATTAACTTCCTTATCAATTAATTGGTCTAGGAGTCAGTTTTTTTTAGAAATCTAGATATGTTACAAAACCTGTCTGTTTTTTTGTCTTCCATTTTTCTAGTAAAGAAGCTGAGAAAATGGCCAGCTGAATTCCATATATTTAATTTTAGGAAGTTATAGGCACTGTGATCAGATAATTAAACTTTTCTTATGAATACTGAAAAACATAATAAATTAATTTTTATAAACAACAGTATTATGTGAATATTTATTCCAAAATTAATGAACTTTGTTTTGGCTATATTTGCTTTCTTTTGCATTATCTTGTAGTATATTTCACAAACGGATTTATATGTAGGAATACTTGCTAAAAAAGGCTTATGCAGTCTATTTTTATAGGACAACTATTTTTCAACCAAGGCTTTATAGTATGAACCTATAATCATATTTAATACTCAGCATTTCTTATAAACAACAGTGCTCTCTGGCACACGGTGTCATTCTTGGGGATGGTCCAGTGCAGGGGTAAGACTTGCACTCAGTGATCCTGGTGGTTCCCTTCCAACTCAGAATATTCTGTGATTCTGTAATAAATTAGTTTGGAAAAGAGTACTGTAGTGGGCCTAACTTTTGTTTACTACCACAAATAAGCCTGCCCCTGACTTCAAGGCAGAGATGAGCATAATTGTAGCAGCAGTGCTGTTGCTGGATCAAGGGTTCTGAATTCATGACTCCTGAATATTTTTATTCCCTTATAGTCTTCCTATAAAAGGAATTTTATATTTTTAGTATTTTTGGGGGAAAGTATTATTAATATTTGCACTAAAGTTTGACTACAGAACTTCTCATTGTGATAAGTTACTGAGGAATCTTTGACTAAGTTGTTGGAGTCTGCCTGCTGAGCCGAGTGTCCTAGTTCAAAACCTCTGATCAGGTTTGGTGTGGGTTTTTTTGGTTTTTTTTTTTTTCTTTTCTCTTTCCTATAAGAAGATATATGGAGAACCCGGAATCTCAATCTCAATATTTTTAACTGAAATGTCTCAAGATAAGTTAAAATCAAATGCCTGTCTAAGAAAACATCTCCCAAAAGACAATATAAATTTTATGTAAATGTTTACTATGTTTTTATGACTCATGAGGGAAAATGCTTAACAGATCAAGCACAGAATGCTATCTCAGTAACTTTCCAGAATAATCACTAATTTTAAGTGGGGAAAATACTGCCTTTTCACTTCATACAGAGGTCCCAAGTTAAATAAGCTCCTACTTAGAGGAAAAAATACCATAAAATATACATTAATGCACAATCACCACTGAGTATATTTTGTCATGTTTTTCCTTTTTATTTCTGCAACATCCAAGACAATGGTCCTCCCCGAGCTTCTTATGTAGAGTGATGCAGACTGTCAGGAGCAGTGTCATTTTAGTTCTATTACAGCTTTTCTATAATTATCATCTTTTCTAGCTCTTTGAGTGTTTTCTTAAGAATGTGTTCACTTTATAAGACCAAGCACACCATTCCTTTTAAAACCATACTTCCTGATACACTATTACAAGATGCATTTTCTTCAAGTTTGTGATGTTTATGACACATTCCATTTACGTACTCTTTTAATTTATGCTATAGGTTGAAGATCTATATTTTGTATTTTACTGCCTGTGAGTTTTCCTAAAATCATGATATCTACTACTGTGCACCTCTTTGCAATTACATTTAAAACATTTCTGACTGAGGGTTTACTCATCTTCTACTGACTGGTTGCCTATGGCTCTTATGAAGAATTTTGCTAAGGTAATGGAACTATTATAATCTAGTGCTGTTTGAAAAATCTGTGAACAATTGGCAAATGAATACTGCATATTACTGCTTTGCATAACACAATAACCAGTAAAAACCTTATTTCTGTGCATCATTTTAATGTATAGCTCCTTATGCTTTGAAGGATGATGAAGGAAGAAGAGGAGGTCAAAGCAGTAATACCTTCTGGGGTATCAGAGGTAGAGGAAAATTCCTGCTTCTTTTCAGTAAAGGAGTGTGGAATTGTGCTCTCTTCCTAAAAAATTTAACTGCTCTGAATTTATCAGAATTTGTCCAGTTTACTCATGGAATACAGCAAACAAGTCCTGTGTAAAAGAACTGGACATTAAAGAGCATTCAAGATGAAGGTGTACAGTCATCTCAGTCATATCTTTTATTCACGGATCAGCTATTATATAATCAGAAGAAGCTTGGATTTTTTTTGTTTTATTTCTTAGCATCCTCTTTAGCAATTATTTGATATTCCTCTAAAGAAAATCCTTGTACAAACTAAATATTGTAGTTCCACAGGTAATTCACTGTGTGGTAATAAGGAGCTTGCCTTGTATTATTGTCTTGCTTCATTAGCTGAAACTTCAAGCAATAACTAACATTAGAACATATTGTAGTTCAGCCTCATTTATTTGATTTGTTTGAGGGAAAATAAGGAAGTCTTTGGATAAACTGTCAAAAGAAATAGACTGGCTAGTATTGCCCTTCACTGACATCTGGTCTGTAAAACTAGCCTAAATATGGTTTCAGTCTCTGGTCTGGAGAAACACAAGAGTCTTCATTGTTCTCCACATTCAGAAATCAGTTGTGTAATTATGCCTGTAGTACCACTTTCATGTTTAACCTTTTCACTTTTGAAGGGATTTTATTTTGTACATACACACTCTACCTGTGCAAGACCTGACGACCCGTAAGCAGTGCTCAGGCAGACTGTGTTGTTAGGGAAAAAAGAAGGCAAGTACAAAAATTATCTCAGGCTCAGAGGACTGACATAAAGGACATTGACAGAGCACGTTGTTACCAGCTGTCCCAGATAAATATTTTACACACATAGTGGTACTACATTAATATTGATGATATATTGATATTTCCCACATTTGCTATATAAATTAATAAACTACTGGAGCAAACAGCCAGAAGGAGAGGGATGATTTGTCACTCTGCAGCTTCCCCAATTTTCTATCTTCCCAAAGCTGTATATTATGAAGAATAACAACTGAAATTCGTATGGCTCCCTTATTAACATGAATTAGCTGTATCAGAGTGTGCCTTGTGTTTTTTAGGGTCAGTTCAGGCAAAAGCTTTTCAGGTTGTTTTTGGTATCTTGTAAATTTGTAAAACAGGTTCAACCGATTCACTTGACCATGGAAAGCATTTTAATGACCACCTTTGTCAAATGGGTACACTCTATGAAACATATCTATCTATCTATCTATATATATCTATCTATATCTATCTATATATAAAATTTGTATTTTCTAATTATGATGTTTAGAAATAAATTAGATTGTCACTTTTGGTCATAATGGTCTCTTTTTTTGTTTTGGCGGCTTCAGGGATTTTTGTTTGTTTCTGTGTTTTTTTATTGTTTTGGGGTTTTACTTTGTTTAGTGTTGCTGTTGTGTTTTGGATTTTTTTTGGGGGGTTGTGTGTGTGTTTTGGGGGGGGTTATGGGGTGTTTTTAGTTGGCAGTTTGCTTATTTGTTTTGTTGTTTAATTAAAGAGTCAGTGTCTGTTTGCTTGATTTTTTGTTTTCTGCTCTGACCAACCCACCTTCTAATATCTAGCTATAAAAATCCACTTGTATTTAGCCTCTCTCAGGCAAGAGTTTGAAGAGTGAATGCTTTCACAAATGGTTGAGCTACCCATGAAGAAAGAACCTCAGACATGTAATCAAGCCAAGAAAGCCAGCGTAGTTCTATTATTGGCTTGATTTAATTGTTTTTTTATAGACAACTTAGGGCTGATGAAGATTTTTTAATCATAAATGTTACTATACAATTTGAGGTCTGTGTACAGTGTGCCAGATTTCTCTATATTCCAGAGGCTTCTCTTATTCTACTAAACATTTTCAGAGCTCATTACCACATTGCTGTAGATATGATTACACTTTCAGTTGGCACAGCATTTTCTTGTTGATTGCAGGATAGTAAACATCTCCCTTTGGTGCCTTTTCCTCTCATCTGGAGCAGAGAACCTAACTGCTGTGACCACTTATGTGACAAATTTGGCAGATGCAAGATCCCAGATGGAAAGCTCTCAAATTTGTGTTTCCAGTGTAGCATCTGGGTATCTGATTGGCTTCCTGGCTGACTCCTTACAAGATCTCCTGGGATGCTTCTACATATTTTCCAGTTATAGCAGCTGCACTGAGAATTGTGGGGCTGCATTATACTAGACTATTTGACAGGGCGTCTTCATTTGCATCATCTATTGAAGTTATAACTTCCTTAATTATACAAACTTCTAAAATTCTGCTACCTAAAATTATCATATTGACCAGAGAGTTAATTTGAATCTACAACTATTCTGCTCCACTGTTTGAGAGGAAGAGAAGAATCTGCCTGACAGTTAGAGGTCACATTTTATTCTCTTTTCTAGGATAGTTCACAGGATTAATAATTTTAAACTGTAATGACTTAGAATGAAATATACTAAGTGCAGGTAATTATATTACTACTAACCATCCTGAAATTACCATAGACTTGTTCTATTTCAGATGATGGCTTTCCCTGTGTTGAAGACTAAGAAAGTACATTTCTGTTTCTAACTGTCAGTCAGTTGGAAAAACAAATATTGAAGTTAATAATATTTTAAATAAAATAGGATACAATAACAGAATAAGAAAAGGAATTCCATATAGATATTCAATATTTATATTGTCCGATATTTCACTTCTGACAAAGCTGTGTTCTTTGAAAATACAAAATATATTTAGAAAGTAGTCTATTTCAAATTCTTTAGAAAATCTCTGCAATCAGAGAACAAATTAAAATTTTTACACTAGGAATTTATATACATCAACCGCACACATTAGGTATCTATTTCCTATCCACAGGAATCGTAATACATAAGAATTCTTACTGAAAGACTCCTTAACTTCAAGAAATATGAATGGCACTTTTACAGTGCTATGCAAATTCTGCAGTTTAATCAAACTGAATAAAAGTTTTTTGCACTTTATATGGTACCTTTTCTTATTAAATGCAAAGAAAAACACAAATAACCCAACAATCAAAAACCAAAAACAAAGCCCACAAAACATCAGAAAATACATGAGAGTGTCTATTTCTATTATTCCTATATTTAGAATCTTGAAGCTCTCAGGGATTTATTTTGCTATTCAGGATTACAAAATAATATTACTGTATATTGTAATGACATTCTGGGCATGACTGTTAATAAACATGAGTCACTTTAAACAGCATTAAGAAGTCCTGATTCCTCAAACCCTTAAGTGAAAGTAATTCACTAAGAGGTGAAATCATATGTGTGTATTGTTAGTGATTTGACTGTTGAATATGGACAAATCTCAGGATGAGCTGTGTATTCAGGACAAGTAAAGTTGTATATGTATGCATACTTTCTTAAGAACATATCGCAACAGAATTGTGAAAATTATACAATTCTCACACATGCACCAGCAAGGCTTCAGACTCAAGCTTTTGTGTTTTATTGCATGCATGACTACTCTGTAAACAAGGACTTCTCATTCTTTTAATTTCGAATGTGGTGACCTCAAATTTAAACCACTGACTTATGGTGATAATACCTATATTTTTTTCCTAGCTGTTAGTCTGCTGGTTTGTCTTTACATCATAGTCAGGATCACTGAAATTCAAATAAAAATTCTTTTCTCTCTGAATTGCTACTGGTGTTCATTAGATATTAAAATATGGTTAACTTTCATAATTCATGGTTCCTACACTTATTTCAGTAGCACCAGTACTTATTAAAATACTTAAAATATTAATTTTTACAACTAGATTTTTTAAACTGCACAACAAACAAACAAACAACAAAAACAAACAAACAAGACAGGAAATTACTTTGCAGTGAGTTTTGTAGCCAAGATTTTGGGAAAATGAAAAATATGTATTCATATAGAAAACTCTGTGAAGATTTACTCATAATAGCCTTTTTATGAACTGTTATGTAGAGATTTTTTTAAAAATCCACCATTTTCTCTCACTCCTCTTGGTGGTGTTACAGAACTTAAGGCTTAAGAAAGCTAAAGCAACACTATACACAAGTTTTATAAACAAGTAATTTATTGGCATGAGATTTCCTTTATTTTAAAGCTCCTGGACAAGAAAAGCAACACTTTTTTTAGTTTGTGATATGGCTTAGGTGAACATTTTGTAAAAACTATAAATCAATCCGAGTTATGATAGGGTGCAACATATGCTACACTCTTAAGACAGGGAGAAAACATTGTGAAGGAATCAAAATTTATTCATTATTTAGTATTTCAACTGAATGAAGTGTTTTCAGGGTCTGTGACAGCATCTGATATCTCATACAAATCCACAATAACTTCTCTGAGACTAAAAGAATTTTTCCAGAGTTGTTCTGATACCACTGTTTAGTGTCTCCAAATTGTCTCTCTATAATTGCTTTAGTATCATCTTCTTAGATATTTAATTTTATACTTTCAGTTAACGGTTTTGTATTACTGCACCTTTTAAATACTGGAAGTTATCTATCTCTAGTATTGTATTAAAGGCCATTGTGTTGCTTAAAGTTTGGTTTTGCAGGTAAGATCTAAAACTGTCTTATTACTATTTTCAGCTAAAGATCTCACAGCATTGTTCTGCAAGAATAATGCGTTGTTACAATCCGGTTGGAAATTGTAACCAGGTTCTTTTAAATTGATTGCTCTGAAGGCGAGATTCAGGCACGCAACTCCCTATGTTGGATCTCAAACAGATACTGACTTTATTGAGGTAACAGGAAAAGGTGCAGGCTAGAACTAGGGAAAGAATTACCACCATCAGTGGGAAGGGCTTCAAGGGGAGGGAACCAGGTACCGGCAGGGACTTCAAGGGACGAGGAAGAGGAGAGGCAGGCAGGACGAGGAGCGGGACCAGCAGCCAGGCTTAGGCCGCGGGTGATGCCGAGATGGAAAGAGCTGGACACAGGCACGGCTTTATATACCCTCTGTTGGGCGTCCATTGGGTAGCCGGGCTTCAGGCGGGCTCGCCCCGGGTGCTGATTGGCCAGGCCGCTGGTGTCTAGGCAGGCAGAAATGTCCCCATTTTCCCGCCCTCTGCTGTCAGTCACACGCTGAGGGCTCCCCAACATGTCTGCCAGCAGCCCAGAAGTGTCTCCCGGGTGGGTGAAGAGAGCCCTGCCCTGCAGAGAGAGCCAGGTCTGTGCCCGCCAGGCTGCGTGCGCACTGGGCACGGGGTGTGAGGGGGGTGCTCCTGGAAGGCTGAAGCTGCTGGGGAAAACTGTCGTTGCTGATTGCTTGTTCTCCGGCTTCAAAGTAACTCTGCCCCGGGTGTTTAAAATTGCTTTTGTAAGGCTGGTCGTACCTTTTGCGATAGTAATTAATTACTACTCTGGTCAATGTGAAAACATACTAGCCAGTGAGAGACAGAACAGTCTCTTACATGTGTCGCCATCAATTTCTCCTATAAACTATAGTTAGCTTAATTACATTTTGTCTTCCTAAATTCCTTCTGCACTGTCATTTTGGTAAGTCGTTTTTCACTTTCTCGCTTAAAAGTGTTGTGCAGTACTGGTGTATGCTGTTAAACATCTGCTGTATTCCACCCCAGTGGTGTCTGATTCACTGATAGATGAAATGATATCTTTATGCCTGATATATAATGCATTTTGGTATCCTTTGGGATAAATATAAATGCAATGTGTTGTAACAAATCTGTAGTCAGGAAGGACCTTGTGGTTGTCCCTATGTTGCAAGTCATAGCAATTGGGAGAATCACAAGCAGCAGTGATGGAACAGTAGAATCAGTTTTTAAATGTATCTGACTCTAAGGTAAAAGAATTCGTGGAAATAGGAATTGTGACATGCTGTTACCTCAGTCCTTAAAAGACTTTGCTAGATTTCCTGGCAATACTGATTCCATTCCTCTGACACAAAATTACTCTGGATGCTGAGAGAAGGAAGTGCCTTGCACACCATGGAATAAAAAGGATCTGATTAAATCCTCCTTCTTCTGCATACCTGAAATTTCCATCAGCAAATTGGATGGGAAGTGTTGTACCCCTGAGTATTACACTTGGAAACTCTACATTGTTTGGAATTGGAATTGGAAACTCTACAAAGCCACTTTGGCCTTGCTGCATGATCTGAAGAATTAGCTTGTCTCAAAGTACCCTTGAAAGCACAAAGACATATTTACCTTTTGTGTTTCAGGGAGAATGCAACACTTCTTCATCTATTAAAATCCAAGTCAGACTAGCATTGTGAAAAACTCCAGGATAAAAAAGATGTCTATAAAATAGCAAGCAACTTAGGATACCTTAGATATGCAGGAATAACAACAACTTGCTGCTGAGCAGGAAGATGAATCTACTTATAAATTAAAACCCTCTGCAATACGATGAAAGAAACCCATATAAAATGTACTACTTATCAGGGAGTATAGTTCATAAAATTCTATCGCTGCCCTTTGGAATTTTGAGCAGACTTGCTAGTGATGTGTTTCAATTATAAATGAGAAACTTAATTCTAGCTGCTGAATAAATATTCTGTCTTTCTTAAATCATAAATTGATTTTGATATGCCTGTAGACTCTTTAGCCTCCAGTTTAGGCCTAGTAAATTGAACATATATATGCAACCTAGTTATGGCATATGTGTCAGATGGGATCCAAAGAGAACATTATGACAGCTTATAATAGTACTTGGATGCCAATAATACCTGCTGCCCCTATTTATGTTAGGACGTCAATATGCCTATTAAACTGCTGATTAAAATAGCTCAGAATATGCCATACAGAATGCTTGAGATAATGAATGCCAGATAAACTGCTGGGAGACACAGGAGAACTTATAAGAACAAGGAAGGGAGAAGCAGTGCAGTGTGTTACTTTGTTCCCAAGTTTCAATGCACAGAAGAAGAACTAAATGTATCATATTTATTACAACAGGCATGTCTTCTTTGTCTAGTACAATAAAATACCACATTTAAATATATGTTATGATGCAATATGCTACAAATGTATAGTACCTCAAGGAGTATCTAAACTCAGTATACTGCTCAAGAGATAGTAACTTTGATTTAAAGAATACTTTTTTTGTTCCCTTATGGATTGCAGGGAGTGAAAGAGGGAGAGAAACTCCAGGAGATTGGTAAAGTCACTTTCCATTCTCTTTTATAAGCTCTTCTTTTTTCTCATCTTTAATTATAATGACAGACACTATGATACATTGATCCAAATATTATTGTTCTTCAGTCAGCATAAAAGGATGGTAATTCACTGATGATTAAATCTTTAAAGGAAGATTTAAGCAGTTAGAAGTTCAACTGGATTTGATGCAGTTTCTTTGAACCATTTGGACCTCAAAGGTCTCTCTAATTAAAACTTAGAGTAAACTTTTTATTTTCTTTTGAGAATTCCAGTCCTTTCCTACTGCATATATGAGAGGAACAGTGGCACTCATTGTCTCCCTAATTTGAAGTGATCCTTACTGAACCAGGTTACAACCACTGCTATAGGAATAATGAGTTCTACAATGAGTAAATGTTATAACCTTGAGAAAAGGACAGGAAATAAAGCTTTTAGTTTTAAAAACTCTTCCTAAACATATATATATTGATTTTAGGAACTTAGCAGCTTTGGGAGCTAATTAAATCTCCAAGACATTGTTTTCTTTATTCTTTTTCCTGACTTCCACCTAATCACAGAGATGAACCTTGTTCATCATAAATTCCCTATTTTACATTAAACAGACAATGAAATTTAGTTGTTCTGCTTTCTCTATATGTTTACAGTTGGCCAGAAGACACCTTGAGGCCACAATCTCTCTAGTCTATTCATGTCTCGCTGTAAAGCCTCTCTACGCTCAAGGGAGTCCACAGCTCCCCTGAACTTAGTATCAATCATCAAACTTACTTCATCATCAAAGTTACTTGAGGTACCTTTGACTCTTGCATGTATATCATTTATAAAAACATTAGAGAGCACTGCCCCTGAAATTGAGACGTGGGGAACCTCACCGGTGATTGGTTGATAGGCTGATGTAATCCCATTTACTGTAAATCTTTGGATCCAAACCAAAAACCAATTGTTCACCCAGCATATTGTGGACTTGTCTAGCTTTATGCTGGACATTTTGTCCGGAAGAATACGTGAGAGACAGTATCAAAAGCGTTGCTGAAATAAAATTTAAAACAAACAAACAAACCCAAACAACAAAAAACTCCAAAACAAACAAGAAACAAACATTTACTGACTTCCCTTGGTCAGCTAGACAAGTGACCTTGTCATAAAAGGAAATTAAGCTGAACTTGGTGCTGACTGTGACCAATGGATTGTCTCTCAAGAGTGTGTCTCCCAGAATAACCTTCTTCATAATTTTACCAGGCACTGAAGTGAAACTGACTGACCTCTAATCCCAAGGATTTCCTTCTTACCCTTTGAAAATTGGGATAGCATTTGACAGCTTCCATTCAACTGGGACCTCTCCAGACTCCTGGAGAGAGAGACCATTGAAAAATAATAGGGAGGAGGAGACCGCTTAGTGACATCAGCCAGCTCTTTCAGGCCCCTGTGATGAATCTCATCATGCCCCACAGACTCATGTACCTCCAGCTGCAGCATAAAGTCTCAAAAAATTTTGGAGTCAGCTGGGAGTTTATTGTCTACCGGTCATGGTCTTCCAGCACCCGCTGAGGTCCCAGGCCCATAATCAGTGATAAAGGCAAAAAAGGCATTAAACATCTCTGCTTTGTCTATGTCTTGATCTGTGAGATGACCCACTTCATCGAGTAACAGATCAATGTTATCTCTGATCCTATTTTTGCTGTTAACACATTTTAAAAAATCTCTTTTTGTTCTCCTTCACTGTGCTGTTCAGCTTGAACTCTAATCAAGCTTTGACTGTGCAAATTTTCCCCTTCTCATGGTGAACAGAATCTCTGTAGTCCTTGCTTTTAATTTCCATACACTTGCCTTTTCTGCCTAAATTCCAGAAGAAGATCCCTACTCAATACTTTTCTCAAAAGCAGTCCCCCCTCCTGCCTCGCCAAACCCCAAACAACACAGTTTTCTTTATTTTTTTGGACGACACATTTGTTCAGAAGTTCCTAAACATGGCAAGAAGTCAGTTAGAGAATGCCTATCCTTTCTGTATTAAAACTAGTAGGTCTTAATATCATGGCTGTAAAATTAAATCACAATTGGTAATAAGATGTGTATAATTCATTATTAGAGCAAAAGGGTGTCCGTGCAAAGGTCAGCACTCATACAAATTATTTGTGTGTGAATAATGGAATATTGGCTAAGCAAATGCTTTGTGATGCAATGCTGAGACTTCAGGCTACAATACTATGTTAAAGTCATGCTGTAGCTCATAATTTATATTTAATATATGTAGCTAAGCAAGATAACTAATTAATACTTTTAATTAGTTGAGAGTTGTGATTACTGAATTTTAACTACAAATGCAGAAGAAATTAATCGGAAGACCCCAATAAATTTTTATAAATTGCTTCTGAAAATTTTTAAAATTTTGAGTTTCTGATGAAATAAATTTAGATCTGCATTTCTAGAGTTAGAAAAATATCAGGTGCCTATTACTATTTAAAGGATGGGAAAATTAGATTCTAATATATTTCACAACCTCAGAAACTTGGAAGTAAAGAAATAGTCTATTAAAAAAAATCCTGAGAGTACAATGAAATATTAATTATTGTGAGAAATTTGTCAAATCCAACCATGATTTACAAAAAAACTCCTGTAATATTTAGATCCAGAATCAGTTTCCCATGACCCTTCCCATCTGTCTTCATTATTTCTCTTTATGTCTTCCTCCAAAAAATTCTCCCATTTCTCTAGAATCATGCTAGTGCTACCCCTATCATTGAACTACCTCTGCACTATGGGATTTTCATATGTGTATTCATTTACACTTTCTTTAATTTTCCTCTCCCTGACACTGATGCAAAGAATAATTGATTTGTTCTTTGCAATCCCTAAGAAGAGATAATCCAATACTACTGTTATGCAGAGTAGTTCTTCTAATAATCTTTATTTGCTGGAGATCTGCTGAAACCTCTCTAATATCCATAATAAAGCCAGATTTTTACTGGTATAAGTATGGATGAAATAACCCACTCAGTCTTTTTATTTAAAAATCGAAATTGAGCATCTGTGGAGTAGCAGAACTTCCTCTGGGCTTTTTCTGACCTACAATGCAAGAGGGATTTGTGAAACAGAGGTGATAGCAGGTTTCTTCAGAATATATTTACATGCATATGTGTGTGTGTGTGTGCATTGCTATTTTGTGTTTAGAGTGACTCTAGCTTTGAGACTAACACAGCAGTTATATCAGGGACATGATTAAAAGAACCTCCTTTTTTCCTTGAGTTTTTCCTATAGGGATTCACAAACATGACTTCCATTTGTGAAAGCTGAATGCTAAAGAAGGCTTTGGTTTTTCAGGCAATGTATTTTCAAGGCTCATTCTCTACCCTTCTCTAAAAATTGTTAAGTTCTGTTACATTTACAGAAGTGAGTCTTCCTGAGTACACTGAATTTTTTTTTCCCCTGAACCATAAGACAAATTTGAACATGCATATAGATGCAAAGGAGCAATATTAACTCACTGGAAAAACAAAGTGTCTTGTAAAGGTAATCTCCTTCAATGAGTCACCAGCACACTTCTGTCTATTGACTTAAACAAAAGCTTCATTATAAATAAACAGAAAAAAACATGCCTATAAAGAAACTCCTGAGGGCAAGAAAATGAGAAAACTAAAGAAATCTTAAAAATGAGAACTCAACTGATAGTAATTACATATTTTGGCAATTACTTCAAGCTTCACACCCCAGCCAATATTTCAACCTGCATCCAGCCATAAGCAGACAGGCACTCAGCAAACTCAACACTGAATAATCATACAGTGAGAAATCAACTTGGGAGTGTGATGTTATGCTTTGCTATGAATTGGATGATGACAAATGATGATGATCAACCAGAAGATAAACAATAACAAGTAGGCTTAATGACAACATTGCAAGATTCATTGGCACCAACGCATTCACTGCCCACTGGCACAGTCCCCTGGATATGTTGCGTTTCTTCTGCCAAATTGGAATCCTCTACATAATTACTTTTCCCTCTCAGTTATGTTTATAATCCATTTTACTGTCCAAAAAGTAAATTTTTAGTTCATCACCAAAAAAAAAAAAAAAAAAAGGCATTTTTTTAAACTTAATTTAGGTAAAGATAGTAAGATATATAGACAAATAGGCTTTTTAACAGCCTTTTATATTTCTTTCTGTTAGAAAACATATAATGGATATAAAAGAGAGCCAGGGTGGAATTAACAAACATGTTTGATAGTGAAATCCTTATGCTAAAAATAGCGTCAGTCAGAGTGAGATGTGGCACTGTGCCTATGTAATTGCAGTTGGGTGGCAGCTTGTTCTGATGGGCTGAGGTACTTTCTTTGGAAGGAAATTCAAGAATGAAAAGATGTAGATGCATGAAAAAGCTGGGATATAACATGTGTATGGCAGTGTAAGGGGAACTGATATATTAGTGCTTTGGGGCTCCATTTGGATGCCTAATTATCCTTCAGTTTAATGCCCTGGCTCCATCAAATTTTTAAGCCAAAAATCACCAACTCCAAATGTGAGCATTATTACAAAATCGAGATAAAGCTGAAATTGCTGGCCATAAACATGCATGGATCATTGCTTTATATTTTGCAACAGATGCTTGTAAAACTGGAATTATTATAAAGTTATATACAGAAAATACATAAAAAGTATATGTTGGGAAAGAAAGAAATCAAACATAAAAATTCCTTCTCAGCTTTGGAGAGTGAGTGAGCATTCAGCAAAACGGCATTTAGCTAAATTTCCCGGTAAGGCCTGCATTAAGTATTTTGCATGGATTCTCAGACCGTTTGAAAGTTTAGTTCTTGAAAAATCTGTCAACCTCAATATAAACCCATGTAATCTCACTAAATTAAAGATGCTGATCACAGCTGGGAATCTGAACTCCCTTTCTGTGTTTATATCTTGTTACTGCTGTTCTTATGGTTTTCTTCCCCTGTAAACCATAAAAGCCTTAGATCACTGTGATGTTTGGATTGTCTCTAACTTCATGGAAATGGATAGTGATTAAGTTTGGTTGATTTTTTGTGATCATTGTAGAACAAAACAGTTTCAGGCTTCTCATCTACCTAGTATATTACTAATAAAATACCTGAATTTTTCTAATGTGATTTTCATGGTACTTCATTGCCAGGCATACCAGAGGCAGTGAAGTGAATGTATGAATAGTAAGTCCTTCAAGAGAAGCCTGGTTCATATTTACAGCAGAAAGCCTGGATTATTGTTCTTATTTAGTTTCCTCTGGGGAACATCCATTTGGTATGCTGTGTGAACTATGGAAGGTGTTTGGTACTCAGGATATAAAATCGAGGTACTCAAAATTACTGATTGTTTTTTAAGCACAAGGTGTTCATCTGTGCCCTTGTGCAAAAACATTTATAAAAAAGGTTTTCATGTATTAGTTTAAATTTTGAGGTTGCTCCTGAGAAATTATACCAAATGAATTAAAAATGAGCTGATTAGAACAGAAAGAATTCAGAGTAAGTCAACTCTTTTCTGTCTCTCTTTTAAGTAGGAGCATACTGACTGTGGTGTAAGTGCAAATCATATATCTGTTTGTAATCACAGAGTAGGAAATAATTTTAAGTAGTGAAAAAGCATATTCTAGTATACACAAAATTAATATGGAACTAAAAGAAATTAAACCATTATACTACACTTACAAAAATCATATTTCCCTCCCATAAGTTTTTGAAGCCAAGAATGGAGAAGTTCACATTTTCATCAAGGCAATAGCTACCTCAGCCTTAAGCTGATTGAAATTTTTTTAATTTTGAGGACAAAAATATCATGAATTACATTTAAAAATAATGTTTCTTAAGCTTTCATTTTTTGTTAACATAATCAATGAGTGCATCTTACTATGAAATACAGTAAACAACGAAGAGCAAGTGGGTATGCAGCAAAAGAATATGTGATATGAAGATACTTATTTAGTGCCAGGTAGCACACTAGATTTGAATAAATGGCCTGTAAATTATAAAACTATTAATATTTATTGAACAAATAGGTTTAATGTATGGGAATGACTAAAAGCAAGTTTTTTCCAGCAGAAAGTTTTCTTAAAAAGTTTTATTCAGGACTTGTCCATCCAGTCCCCCTCTAACTCAAATATAGATCCATACCAAAGATTTTATGAATTCAAGACCATTCTACCTGTAAGCAGCTACCATGGCGAGAATTGTCTCAGACACATTCACTGAGACATTTTGTTCCCCTCATTTTTGCTTCTCTGCACATCTACTTGCCATATATAACCTTTTTCTTAGAATGTTTCTAAAGAAGATTGCAACAGACTGAACGTGGATTACTAAAGGATTACTTCATACTGTGTTTTTGTAACATTTATACTCAAAGAATCCAAAGAGACTCAGTAGATCAGGATTGAAATTAAAGAAAAAAATTAAAATATGATAAAAAGCATAGGATCAAAAGATGATTCAGGCTGGAGAGACATCAGTGTGTCATCTACTTCAACTTCCAGCTAAAAGAAGGGCCACCTATGAGGCCAGATCAGATTTCTCAGATTTTTATCCAGATAATTCTTGAAATTCCCCAAGGATAGATGTTGCACAAATTCTCTGGACAACATGTTTCAGTGTTCTTACATTCCACAGAGTGAAAGTTTCTCCTTATATTCAATCTAGATGTCTCATTTCAATTTATGCAAACTGTTGGTCAACCTTTCACAATGCACTTCCATTTGCAGCTAGCTTCATCTTACTGAAAACCTCAAATCTAACTCCTTTGGACAAAAAAATAAATGTAATAATAACGTGTGAACATGCAACTTCTTTCTATTAGTTTGGGGATTATTTAAGGATGGGGAAAGATTAAGACCTATGATCCTGAGCTGCAGAAGAGTGTTGTAACATTACACAAAAAATGAATGGTAAAAAATACTGGAAAGATAAAAATGGAGTGATTTATTGTGTTAAGTTATAGGCTGACAGAAAACATTCTGTTATAATCTGAAGTCTCTTTACTTGGAAAACAGAAGGGAAGAAAGAAATAGGTGTGTTAACTTAACAGAAGATGATTATGAGTTATAAATGTGATATACCTGAGAAAAAGGTCAGTATACTTCTGGGATGGTTGAGGCAAAACACAGCTAGGAAAACACAAGTGATGTTGTGCAAAATCCTCAGCTAGACCTTATGTGGAAGGCTGTGTACACTTGTCATTACTGCAATCAAAAAAGATGAACTCAACCTGGAACAGACATGTTAAGTGCTGTTAAGGTAACTGAGAAATGGAGTGCCTGGAAAGAAACACACCTAAACAAAGAGTAAGAATATTTCATTTGAGGGACATATTCCTGGAATAAGCCATCCAGTTTTAAAAGAGCTCTCCAAATAATGATAAAACACAGGCCCATAGCTACTCATACACACTTTACTACATATATACAGGGGGTGTGTTGCAAATGGAGTAATGCACTTCACTCATAATAGAGGAGCAATATTGTACTGTGCTGCTATAAACCAGTGTGTTAAAAAAAAAATCAGTGTTAAATGTGACAGTGGTTTAACAAGATTTGCTGATAAAGTACATTTGAGTATTAGTCTGGCCAAGAAGGAGTTAATTTTCTCCATATCAGCCCCCACAGTATTGTCAGCTAGAAGGATATGGTAACGCCCCAGTGTTTTGGCTACTGCTGAGTAGTGCTGCAACAGCATCAGGGCTATCTCTTCAACTTTCCACCCCCAACAGGAGGCTAGGGGTTGGCAAAATCTTGGGTGGTGACATAACCAGAATACTTCACCCAAACTGACCAAGAGGCGATCCCAGACCATACGAAATATGCTCAGATATAAAAACTAAGCAAAGGAGGAGGTAGGGGGGCATTTGTTATTTACAACATGTGTTATTAGCACCATACTCTAACCAACTGAGCTTTTGTGAGTTTCTGTTTATTTAATACTGATTTGAAAATACCGTTCCCAATTATGTTAGTCTTGGCCATGTTTTTAATTATTTGCTTATCTATTTATTTTGGTTTTACATACATTACTGTCAATGTTTGTTGAATACAGAAGTCATGTATTCTGTTAAATGGTAAGGACTTAAAAAGTTAATATTTTCATTTATAGATCACCATTTTTTCAAAGGAACTTGAAGCCATTATAAATTATGCTAAGTTAAATTAACTCACCACTGTAATTTTCTTCCCTTTGCAGAAAGTGAGTTTTGGTTTCAGTATGTTAAATGACTCACACAGAATAGACCTAAAGCTAAAATATAGAATACAGTCCAACTAAATAGTTTTTATAAGTTTTCACCATAAAGAATTACTGATAATAAAAGTAGAAAATTATTCACAAATTATCTGTTTTCTAGACTTTTTTTATGACAGAAATTATTTTAGAAAGGTATCAGTAAGTGGACAGAATAGTGATTAAAATCATGAATAAGTGAAAGTAAACAGAATTGTAATATTTTGAAAGCCTAAAGTTCAATTAAAGATAAAACAGTCTTAGCTTAATGCCACTAGTTTATATAATAATATACATGATATTGAGACACTGCCTTTCTCCCTTCTTGTTGCATACATGTATTAATTTGCTATACCTGCATCTGTATTCTTTTACTGTAACATACTAGTCATGAAGTAATACCTGGAGGCTTCAAAATGTTTACCCAAACAAGCTACGAACAAGGGTACGTTAATATTAAAGATTCAGCAAAATAGGTGAATGTGGTTCCTACTGTTAGTTAACTGTCGGTTTTACTGGTATGATACGGACCAGCTAAGTGAAACTGTGCTTGTTTTTACGTTTCCAGTTAGAAAAATCAATAAATCTACCTTGTCTAAATAAAGCACAGTCCTCATTAAGGAATGAATTTAAATAGCATTTGCCATTTCTAGAAAAGAGATTTCTGTTACAGGGTTTAATTAAAAATGCTATCTTTGTAATAAATCAAGAGAACTAGCAAGGTATTTACTATTTATATAAAACAATGCCTTAAAAAGCAATGACTACAAAAAAAAAATTGAAAATCAGAAAATCAAAAAATTATGATAGATGCCTTAGCTTTGTCTTTTTTTTTCACATAGTTTTCAGTAAGGGAGCCCATGCTATTCAACTAATCCTTAGTTTTATGAGTGTATAAATAAACTAAAAACAAAACAAAACAAAACAAAAAACAACCCAAAAACACAACAAAAAAACCCACAGAACAACAAAAAGACTGGGAAAAAGAAAAAAAACCACACAAAAAACCCACAGCCCCCCCCCAAAGAAAGACAAAACAAAACCACAAAACCCTGCCATTTCTCTTGTGAGGCTCTGTAACTTGCTGCTTGCTACCCAAAGATATCGTCAAATAAGACTTTTACTTTCTTTCTTGATCATATTTTTTCCTTTTTTTTTCTATTGCTAAGAAGAAAAACTGAAAAAGATAAACGCATCTCTAATTCCCCAAGAGAGTTAAAATATATCAGTATAGGTCATGCTAATTATTCCCTTTTATCTAGCTGAAACTGGCTTGTAGTCGGTTTTAATACACTCCTAAATGCCATGTTCTTAAATGTTAAAGCAGCAATTCTCTTCCACTGTAAAGAATATGGGAAAATGTGTTTTTGCAAATCATTTGCAATTTAGTTAGATTAAACTCTCCTTTATTCATGTAGTTAAACATCATTTCAAGTATTTATTGTGGGAGAAGGGGATGCATACTGAGGAAAAAAATGGGAGACACTGCAGGATAGAAAGAAAACAAGGAACTAGAAAATTCTGTCTGGTGGATTATGGCCTGTCAGATTCTCATCCCCATTTCTCTTCTTAGAAGTATGCACTTTTTACGGTTTTAGAACCACAGAATTGTTAGAGTTGGAAGGCATCTCTGGAGGTCACTGCTAAAGCAGGTTCATCTAGTGCAGGTTGTACAGTATTATGTCCAGGTGGGATTGAACATCTCCAGAGAAAGAGACTCCACAACCACTCTGGGAAGCCTGTTCCAGTGCTCTGTCATTTTCAACATAAAGACTTTTCCCCTTATATTTAGATGAAACTTCCCAAGCTACTGTTTGTGTCCATTCCCCCTTATTCTGGGCATCACTGAAAAAGGTCTGTCTCCACCCCTTTTACACCTGTCCTTCAGATATTTGTCTGCATTGACAGGATCCTCTCTCAGACGTCTCTTCTTGAGGCTGAACAGGCCCAGTTCCCTCAGCCAGTCTTTGTAAGGGAGATACTCTGGTCCCCTAAGCATCTTTATAGCCCTCCACTGGACTCAGTCCAGGAGCTCCATGTGTCTCTTGAACTGAGACGCTCAGAACTGGACACAACTCTACAGGTGCAGATTTACTAGGGCTGCCAAGAGGGGCAGTATCACCTCCCTCAAGC
Organism: Anabacerthia variegaticeps; assembly: GCA_035583185.1. NCBI lineage: Eukaryota > Metazoa > Chordata > Aves > Passeriformes > Furnariidae > Anabacerthia > Anabacerthia variegaticeps. Next base: position 19,954,378 of record JAWWEW010000165.1, on the reverse strand, counting down.
TACTGGCAATGCTCTTCCTAATGCACCCCAGGATACCACTGGCCTTTTTTCTGTCCACGAGAACCCTCAGATCCTTCTCTGCAGAGCTAATCTCCATCAGCTCAGCCCCTAACTTGTACGGTACCTAGGGTTATTCTTCTCCAAGTGCAAAATCCTGCACTTGCTTTTCTCAAACTTCATTAGTTTCCTCTCCACCAAACCCTCCAGCCTGTCCAGGTCTAGCCGAATGGCAGGGCTGCCTCCTGGTATACCTCTAAGCATTATAGATTTCATTTAGTTTTATTAGGATTAGTATGATGCTTCTGGCCTTAAACACCACGAGGATAAATGAGCAATGATGATACCTTAAACCAAGTAAACCTAAGTCTTTCTGCATTCATATGTCAATGTTTGCTTTGAATTTGTGGTTATTGCCAGTTCCTTCTAAATCTAAGCAAGTCTAGCAGAATTAGTCATTAGGCTTTGTGATGAATCAGTTGGTGAAGTCTCTTGTATGTGCATTCTAGATGTGTAGAGTAACACAGAAATAACCTGAATACTTTTAAAATCCAGAAGCACAGTAATATATCACTATTCTGTTTGTGGTGTGTTATAGTTTAAAACCTTAGAATTCCTTCCAACAAGTTTGGAGCCAACGCCTGGGTACGGATAGATAGGTTTAACAAAGGATGCCATGAATATGCATGTTCTGTTGTTAATAGCTGTAAGCAAAGCCTT